>CM046670.1:39170258-39770258 GCA_025594165.1 Tamias sibiricus | reverse complement strand
CCTCCCAGATAAAAGTGCAGTAATTTTAAAATGGGAGGATGATGAAGGCCATAAAGGAACATTTCAGCCTTATGTTTTACCTAATCTACCGGTTACTTTATGGGGAAGAGATATTTTGCAACAAATGGGAGTACACCTTGCAACCAAGCCTGCAGATGTTAAATGTGAAAACCTACAGGGTAATCTTAACCATAAAAGAACTCATTATCAAAAAGTACAGAGTAATCTTAACCCTAAAAGTAATCATTGTCATAAAGGAAAAAGATATTTTTTTTCGGGGCCACTGAGAAAATAATTTTGAAAATACCATGGCTTTCTGATAAGCCAGTGTGGGTCCCTCAGTGGCCCCTATCTAAAGAGAAATTACAAGCGGCCCACCAATTAGTTCAGGAACAATTAGAAGCAGGTCATATAGAACCTTCCACCTCTCCCTGGAATTCCCCCATATTTGTGATCAAGAAAAAGTCAGGAAAATGGCGATTGTTACATGATCTTAGACAAATCAATAAAACCATGCAAGTTATGGGGCCTACTCAACCTGGACTTCCTAGTCCCGTAGCTATTCCAAAAAATTTCCATCTTATTACTCTTGATATAAAGGATTGCTTCTTTTCTATTCCCCTACATCCTCTGGATGCCCCCAGGTTTGCTTTTTCCGTTCCTTCTATGAACAATAATGGCCCTGATCAGAGATATCAATGGAAGGTTTTACCACAGGGAATGGCTAATAGCCCCACCATATGCCAAATATATGTGGACAAGGCTATCCAACCCATTAAAAATAAATATCCAAACCTCATGTGTCTACATTACATGGATGATATTTTATTAGCCCACCCTAATCAAAAAATCTTATTTAATATATTCAGTGATGTGGTAGAAAATTTAAAAAAATATGGATTATATATAGCAGAAGAAAAAGTTCAAACCAGATCTCCCATATTATATTTAGGATTTAAAATCATGGATACTTTTGTTAGACCCCAAAAAATTTTAATAAATAAAGAACATTTGACCACCCTCAATGATTTCCAAAAACTACTGGGAGACATTAATTGGCTTCGCCCTACACTAAATCTCACTACTGGCCAACTAAAACCTTTATTTGACATCCTTCGTGGAGATCCTGATCCATCTTCACCACGAACATTGACTCCTGATGCTAGGAAAGCTTTAAAGTTAGTAGAAAAAAAGCCATCGAAGGAGCTCATTGTGATAGATTTGATTTAACTCAACCGCTGATGTTGATTATTATTTCTTCACAATATACACCCACAGGAGTATTTTGGCAACAAGGGCCTTTATTATGGATACATTTGCCCGTCTCTCCTAAAAGTATAATTGAATCTTATACCTCCATGGTGGCTAAACTTATTCTTCAAGGACTTAAGACTTCTACTAAAATATTTGGCATTCACCCTGCTACTATTATTACTCCCTATTCATCATCACAGATTGAATACTTGTGCTTCAATGATAATGATTGGGCTATAGCTAAATGCTCTACTTCTGCAAATTTTGATAATCATCTTCCTAAGTCCCCTATATTATCTTTTTGTATTAATCATCCTATTATATTTCCACAGGTAATAAAAAATCAACCTATTCCTAAAGCATTTAATGTATTTACAGATGGGTCCTCAAATGGTACTGCTACAGTAGTCACTAAAAAAGAAAATATGACTTACATAACTGCACACAAATCAGCTCAACTAGTGGAACTGGAAGCTGTGGTAAGAGCTCTGGAAAATTTTAGGGACCAGCCCGTAAACATTTTTTCAGATAGCCACTATATTGTACAAGCCGTCCCAAAATTAGAGTTAGCAGGACCAATAGCACCTCATACTCCAGCCTTTAAATTGTTTTATCAAATACAAAAACTTTTGTGGGCAAGAAAAGAACCTCTATTCATAGGCCATATTAGAGCACATACTAATTTGCCTGGTCCCCTCCATGAAGGTAATCAAAAGGCTGATGAACTTACAAAAACAGTATTTATACTTTCAGCGCTACAACAAGCTACTTTATTTCATTCCCAGTTTCATATCAACAGCACCACCTTGCAACGTAGGTTTAAAATCACAAAGGAGCAAGCCAGAACAATTGTAAAAGATTGTAAATCTTGTATGACACATTTGCCCAATCCTCATTTCGGAGTTAACCCTAGAGGATTAATGCCCAATCATTTGTGGCAGATGGATGTTACTCATGAGCCAAGTTTTGGAAAATTGCGATTTATTCATGTGACCATAGATACATGCTCAGGCATGATTTTTGCTTCCTTACATTCTGGAGAAAAAGTTAAAGATGTTACATCTCATTGTTTGCAAGCTTTTGCTGCATTGGGCATCCCCAAAATGCTTAAAACAGATAATGGCCCCGCATATACGTCCTCATCTTTCAAACAGTTTTGCGCAAAATTCAATATATCCCATAAAACAGGCATCCCATACAATCCTCAGGGTCAGGGCATTATTGAAAGAGCAAACCGAACACTGAAAATTATGTTATTAAAACAAAAAGAAGGAAATTGGAAAAGTCCTAAGGACAGATTGGCAGTTGCCCTGTTTACCTTAAATTTTTTAACTTTAGACTCTAATGGTTATTCTGCTGGAGACAGACATTGGAATCCACACCAACAACATAAACCTTTGGTTTACTGGAAGGATGTTCTTTCAGGTACATGGAAGGGTCCAGATCCAGTATTAATTTGGGGAAGAGAGGATCTGTTTGTGTTTTTCCAAAAGACGAATCCTCTCCAATATGGATACCATCTAGATTAATAAAACAGGTACCACATCAAAATGATCAAGATGAAGTTATTGAAGAATCAAGATTAATAAAAAAGGTACAAAATCAAGAGGACCAAGATGAAGGTACAGAATGATTCCCTCAAAAGAGTCCTTCAAAATATTTCACAACTTAAGTGTCATTTCTCCCGGCCGGGACAAGGAGATCTCTCTTTAGTGTGCACACAATTGTATTTTTTTTTTCTTTTTATACATGTCTTTATGTCTGTACATTTGTCTACATTTCATGTTAATGTGATGTCACAAATATATGTTTGTATGCTTGTTCGTCTGTCCAGTGTGACGTCACAAAGAACAAAGCGCTTATGAAAAAGAAAATATATATATATATATATATGGATCCAAATAACTTTAATTCATTTTAGGTTAAGAGTATTCAATTTAGGTAAATAATTTTATAAATGAAGGTACTTTCAATTTTGATTTATAGGTGTCCCTGGGACTTCTCTTTAGCAAACAATATGACTAGTGCTATATAACCTGATATTTTGGTGTTTTGACATAAGATTATTTATTTGTTATTAACTTCATTTGTTTAATAGCTCATTAATTTCAATTATCTCAACAGGTAAAAGATTGCTCTGTATACAGAGACTCAAGGGTTCCAGCTAACAAATTATTTCTCTCAAGTGCCTTTACCTTTTCTTTAATCTATCTTTAATGCAGTAATTACCCTCAGTCTTTCTTTGTTTTGTTCTAAATATGATATTTTTCCAACTTATGTTTGTAGAAGCTCTACCAGCGATGTGTGTGAACAAAAATTAACTTTAATTTTCTAATCTAATTATTCTATTTTGTAGTTTGACAACTCGCCTCTTGACTCAGTGCTGCAATAGCACTGCCTTTCCTTTAATAATTGATGCTTGAGTTTCTAGGTAGCGGGCCCTGAAGATTTGCCGGTGGCATTGTCTAAACATAAAAAAGACGTCTGCTGCTACAGCTGCAGGGATCGCGGCCGCCGCAAGCATCCCTGCTGCTCAAACATCAAACAACCTCACCAACAGTGTGGCCTCTGCTCTACATGCATGGGGCCTCCTACATCAACATGTTACAACAAATGGACATTTTGATCTTTCATTGTTTGGGACTTTACGGGACAATGCCTTGCGGGTATTTGTCTAGAGAATTCAGTGTGTTACTTGATGGAACTTAGGGCAGCTGATTTGTTTAAACAATTTGATATGCTATGCAATTTGGCTCATCACCAAAAGGCTTGTCGCCTTAAAGCCGCAACATCTCCTCACAATTGGACGGCTGTTAGTCATCATATATAGTCGATCCTAAAGGGCTCCATTGGATGGCTGGTTAGCCAATGACGGGTAAGATCCCCAGAGGGGGACAACCTAAGACAGGCACAGTCGCACGGGACAGTCTCATGTGGCCGACATATCAACCTAAGACAGGAGTCAAGGGCACAGCCTTGATTATCCGATGACGGGTAAGAATGTTGGTTGCACATAGACGTCCTAGAGCATTACCTCTTTTAAAACAAAAAGGGGGAAATGCAGGAGCCCTGTTTGGGGATTGGCTTGAATTGCAGTTGACTATGAGCCGTGGAGATTTGGCCTTTGTCGCCACCCGTAGTCTCACGGGATTGTTGCAGGATCTCGAGTGACTTGGCCGAAATTGCTGATCGGGTCAGCGCTATTTTAGGGTGTGTTTTTGGCGTGTGTGAGTCGTTTGTTAGAACCAGAGAGAAAAGTTATCAGAATAAAAAGCTGTTTGTCTCCAGTTTGCTTCTGAAGTTTTTCCCGCGGCTCCGTTCCTCCAAGTGCTTCAGGCGGCAACAGGGGTCATGATGTGACTTCTACAGATGTTGCTCTACCAAAAGTAAGGTCACAGTTATTGGCGAAGCCAGAATGGATGAAGATCTTTTGAGGCTTAGTCTTGTACCCTTTATGAAAATTCCAAGCTTTGGGATAAATAAAATATGGTCAGTCCTCATATCCACAGGTTAGGTATCTTCAGATTCAACTAGGCACAGATTAAAAATAGCTTTTAAAAGGTTTTTGAACAGAGCATGTATATACTTTTTAAATCATTGTTCCCTAAACAATGCAATATGACAATTATTTATATAGTATTTACATTGTGTTAGATATAAGTAATCTAGAGATGATTTAAAGTATACAGGATGATGTATATAGGTTACATGCAAGTATCAGTTTATATAAAGGACTTGAGTATTTACAGAATCTGATGTCCAGAAGTCTTGGAATCAATTCTCTGTGGATACTAAAGGATGACTATGTATTCTACGTTATGAAACAGGAGCTTGGGTGGTTGAACCCATTGACAAAAATGCTTTCTCCCTAGGCTTTTGGTAAGAGTTTGATGAATAGACTGAGAGTAGTAACACAACCATTTTATTTGTTGAGACTTCACTGCTACAACAGACTCGGCCCTAGCATTTGCTGTACTTTGCCATCCAACCAAGCCAAACACTGATCACTTATCAGCCTTTTCTTCAAATTAATTCAGCAGGGTTATTTCTCCTTTTTTTTTTTTTTTTTTTTTTTTTTTCAGGTGACTTGTCACTGAGGAAAACAGTTATCCCTAGGTTTAGATGATGGACCTGCCCACAAAGTAATGACTAAAATAGCAGTTGTCCCAGTGGGAACAATTGGAAACAAATGTGTTGCTTTTTGGGAGAGAGGACTACAAAATATTATATCTATTGAATCTTCAATTGTCTGTCATTTCCAGTCAACCTATGGTTCCAGCATTTTTAATTTAACTCATCTTAATTATATTTTAAGATGTTCTTCAAAACAAACGAAACAACTTCTTTTTAAAATAAAGGAAACAAATTAGATGAGAAATAAAAAGTTGTTTAAAAGTACAATAAAAGTACTGAAGGAAGCTGGGCATGATGGTGCATGCCTGTAATCCCAACAGATCAGGAGGCTGAGGCAGGAGGATTGCCAAGTTCAAAGCCAGCCTCAGCATTTTAGTGAGGACCTAAGCAATTTAGTGAGACCCCCCAAAAAAATTGAAAATGGGGGGTGCTGAGGATGTAGCTCAGTAGTTAAGTGCCCCTGGATTCAATCCCTGGCACCAAAAAAAAAAAAAAAAAAAAAAAAAAAGTACTGAAGGAAAGTAAAATATTAAAATATTCAGTGAATTGATGTCTTTGGTTAGGAGACAGTTTAAGACACGTTTTTGTATTACTGAAAAGCAAATTAAGATTTACATTAGATAATAAATGGCTGATTGTTATACACATGTTTAAGGATGAGCAACATTTTAAAATTCAAACCATACATAAGTTTACTGAAATGTACAGATAAGTACATTCCTGCAAGAGAGCATTTCTTTTTCAGAAAATGGTGGAATTCAGATTTTCCTAATTAAGCCACTACATAGCTGAGTGAGGATTTGATGCATATAAAAATTAGGTTAAAAATAGGGCAATTATTACCCACTGGCATTTCCTGACACTAATATATATATATATATATATGCATATATAAATATATATGTGTATATATATAATATGTATTATATATATATAGAATATAGACTACCCTATTTTGTGGGTGCCTAGTTTTCTGTATAAACAGTTGCTATTTGCTGAAATAATATATTTTGGATGTTTTGACTTACAAGTTTACAGATATGCTTTTGAGAACATTCATTCAATTAAAAAAAAAAAGATGACTTTGTGGAAGTAACCAGTTTTTAGAACCAGATTATTTTTATACTTAAAAATACTTCCAGATATTTTCTATTCAGCTGTCTTGCTAATAAATGCGGCAGCTGGGGGCGGAAGGAAGGTTATTACCTCCCACTAAACGCTGGAAGATGGTTAGGTAGATGATGACTTTTGCTCAATGGCTGTCTCACAGCCTGATGGAGGGATCTTCTGAAAAGGCGAGTTACTGCAAGAGCTCACCAACCATAGCTTGCTCCTGCCTGAAAAGACTCTCCTGACCATCAACTTTGATGGCTTTTGCTGTCCAAAGAATTTTAAGGTTTCTGTAGAGAATGATGACAACATCCCAAGGGTTCCATGGCAAGACTCCAGAGCTTTGAAGATGTTCAACTCTCTGACCAGTGGGTTTGTGCTAATGTTTGTTGCTCTTGGCCTTGAAGTCAATTGGTCCCACTCCCAAATGAAGCATCTGGAGAAAGTATGATTTCTAAGAACTATTCCCACAGGCCATATCTATCTCTCCATTACCAGAATAAAAACATCCCTAGCTACTCCAATGTACCTATCTGATGAAATCTGTCTTATTTAGCTCAGCTGGATTATACCAATGATCTATGGGTCAACTTTTCCCTGTCTTCTTGCATCTCCCATCAAATCAAGAACACAGAATACTTAAACATGTGTCCAAAAAATTCTCCTTGTTGTCATTCCCCAGGATTCATAAATCATTTTTGTTCTTATAAATCTACAAGGCATTAATGCATGAAGACTCAGGGGAGTGTAACATATACAGATGTGAAGAGAAAGCAACCTTTCCTACCCCAGGCCACCAACCTCTTTAGGGCTTTGGGCCCCTTATCTGAACAATGAAATTTTGAATTAGATGAGGATTAAGCAATAGCTTAATTTCAAGTAATAGCTTATTATTAAAGGGCATGTTGCTAGTTCATTTAGTAGACAAATGAAGAACTGAAATTGTTACAGGTAAACTTTTAAAAAACAACTTTTAGATTTTTCCAGTGGTTGACAATGTTAATCTTACATGCCACAGTGAGATAACAAACCCTTTTCCCACCACAATCAGAAACATGTTCCAAAGGTACTCAGAAGGGAGCAGATCCTCTCACCCCAAATATCCCGAAAATGTCCAGATTAAATATTTGGTTCATCAACTTAGAATACTGTGGCACTGTTTATTTCTGTGAACAAGGCCACAGCCCTCCCCAATTCCACTGGTAATTCATGTTGTAATTCTTCATCAGAATGCCAAATTTCTCATTCTAGTTCTTCTTTGGGGGGATACTGAACCTGAAAATTTTTACTTAAACCCCCAAACATGTCTGTGTTTCTGTTTTATATCTTAGGAAATGAACTCAACCAGAAAGTGTTTTTTTCCCTGGGCCATTGTTGAAATAACTCCTTGGTATATTGCTGTAACGAGGAAGAGGAAAACGCTATTGAAAATAAAGACCACCTTCTCTGGAGGGTGGATTCTTTAACCTGGAGGCTCTTTTGCCTGGCTGAGAGACTCCGTGTGCTGACCCCAGACTCTTGGATGTAGGAACTGTAAGAGAAATAAGAAGAAGGTAGGATTTCTGGATGAATCTTGAGGATCAACAAGAAGAGAGAAATAAGAAAGAGAGGCAGGTGGATATTAACAGCTGGGGGTACTGAATAGGGTGAAGGGGCCCAGTAAAGTGTCCCCAGTGTTGGAGCATGCTGAGACTTTAATGAGCTCAATTTGTGGTCTGCATTACCGTGATATAACTCCCTCTGCTCCTCTGCATGTCACATCCCTATTGAAACAAGATCTCTTAGGGTAATACAACAGTTGTGGATCTAGAGGAAAAGGTTTAGTATCTCACTTAGGTTCTCTTGGATGCAGCAGGCTCAGATTGGTGAGATAATCCATAGTCTTAACTGATTTAGGAAAAGAAGGAATTACAGTTCAGATATAATCATGAGAACACTGTCCTTCAGAAATTTCAGGAATCTCAGGAACTTATTTAGAGTCCCACACAGTATGAAAGGTAAAGTTTGAGGCAATCTTACTTCTGTTGTGAAAAGTAGGGAGACCCTGCTGATATTTGGTCCCAATATAGGGAGGACTTTTATGACATGGGGCATCAGGAATTATGCTAGCGTCCTTACATCAGACTTTATCTGTTTGTAGTCATACTTTGTGGAATAAGATAAGCCTTAGGATATATTCAAGTAGGGGTGATAAGTGATTTCGAACTTACCTCTAAATTTTGACTTTTGATGCAAATCTAGAACAAACCCTTCCCAACGCTTCCCGTCCCAGCTCTAAATTCAGGTGAGTTGGAATATGGTTTCCCACCTCTGCATGGCTCCCTCTTTTGAGTAGATTCCTCCATACGTTTCCCTGTGTTAGGTTCCATTGTCTGCTTTCAGCCCTGGACTGTCCTCATGGCCAACCCCTCCTCTCTAAACAGGGGCTTGTCTTCCTCTTACATCCTCAATGAACTACAGTGACCTTAGAGGCTGATGCAGGTGCTCTGGGAGCCCAGTTTATCAAGTGCTGCAGACAGCAAGGGCTAGGGTGAACCATCAGCCCCTCAAAACTGTGGTCTAGAACTGCCCTGGACCAGATTAGTAATGGTGACCTGGAGGTGAAAGGCTCTGTATTCCATTACCAGTCTCCTGAGTAATCTACCTAATTCAGTATCCTTTCATTTAATTGAAACATTATTTTCTCTCTGTTAGCTAGGGCACTCAAGCTAGTGTAGTAGTGTTAATCTTTCAGCTGATTTCCATCTTTGCAGAATTACCTTTCTAGCAATTAGACCCACTGGTATAAATTTGCTTTGCTCCTTCCTGGGGTTCAACATTAAAATGGAAATCTCCAAGCTCAATGTGTTTTTCTCCAGGCTGACCTGGGGCAGGTATTAATTAACTGGGGTGCTGTGAAAAGGTTGAGCTAGGGGAGCCAACTAGGGGAATGCTTCTCTTGGGATGTCTTTATAGCCGGCATTGGACTAAAGAGGGTGAAACCTGGATGGAAAAGAATCACATTTAAAGTTAAGTGGAATGACTGCACTGTTAGTGAACTGGGGAGCAAGACAATGGTTATTCCAGAAGTACGTGAGTGCCTTCCGGTAAATAAAAGTCCTCTGTGTTCGTTGTTGATTTCTGAATGTAGTTCACTTGTGAATATTCTCAAGGACGTTCAGGGTTAGTGATGGTCATCTCCACTTCTCTGGGACAGAGAGGTTTCTTGGAGCAGGGACTTTCTGAATTAGAAATGGGAAAGTTCTGGACAAACTGGGATGTGTTGGACACCCTCATTAGGTGCAATATCTGACAAAGGTTCATAAGCTGGTTGATTTCTCACATTCCCTGACAAATGTCAACACTGAGTGATTTATGCTAACCACCTTATTTCCTGAGATTTAAAATTTTCTGAAATCTGTTCTGCTTCTTCAATAGCTAAGAAATGAACACAAGATGATCAGGACTGCTAATGGTGGAATCCACTGGCCTTCTCTTTGACTTTGCACTTACTCTACTATTGAACACATCTCTTCATTTCTGGGGACATGATTTTTTCTGATTCACTTTCTTTGTAACCACTCCTTTTTCTCCACTACTTCAATTTCCACCATTATGCCTGTTCTCTCTCTGCAATTGCTCCTGTAGACACTGCTGTTATTTACCTCTTGCCTGCCATCCTGCACTATTATGTTCTGCTCCATGCTGCCAAAGACAGAAGTAGCAAACTTATTTCCTTGGCTCTGTCAGTAGAGGAACCTAGGGAAGTCAGAAAGCAGGAGGGAGAAAAATACAAGACTCATTTTCCTGACTCCAACATTGCTTCAGTCACTCACAGTAGCTGGTGGTTAC
Organism: Tamias sibiricus; assembly: GCA_025594165.1. Taxonomy (NCBI): domain Eukaryota; kingdom Metazoa; phylum Chordata; class Mammalia; order Rodentia; family Sciuridae; genus Tamias; species Tamias sibiricus. The sequence continues at coordinate 39,759,929 of CM046670.1, read as the reverse complement.
CATAACAGCAGCATCTGGGATTTTACCCCCAGAAGCTGAGGCAGAGGAGTCTCTGGCCAGATGTCCTAGCCCTGGTCAATGGCTGTGTGTTCCAACCAAGGGAGGTCAGAAACTTGCATCCTCTGCCTATGGCAACCTCCTGGCTGCCATGTTTTCCTCTTCTATCCCTTTTGATATTGTCATAACCATTCTCTTCAACTAAGTTTGAAACATGCAGAGCTCATGGTTTCCTGAATGGCTCTTGACTGATCATCTCTCAGGATTTTAATTCTTTCTTTTTTTAAATTTTTATTTATAGTAGTATGTATTACAGTTCATAGTATACATGTAGAGCATCTTTTTACACAAAACAGTTTGTATACAAAGTATATTCGCATCATTCAAGTCTTCAATCATGCATTTACAATAATGATATCCATCTTATTCAACCACTTTTTCTTTTCTTTTTATTTCCCCCTTCCCCCCTTGCTCCCTCCTTTCCCCTCCCTTCCCTTTGACCATTATAGTGTTCCTCTAATCCTCCTATGTACCCCAACCCAACAATACTGTGAACCGGCTTCCTTATATCAGAAGAAACATTCGGTATTTGGATTTTTGAGATTGACTGATTTCACTTAGCATTATATTCTCCAACTTCATCCATTTACCTGCAAATGTCATTATTTTATTCTCTTTTATTGCTGAGTAAAATTCCATTGTGTATATATACCACATTTTCTTTATCCACTCATCTACCAAGGGACATCTAGGTTGGTTCCACAACCTAGCTATTGTGAATTGTGCTGCTATAAACATTGAAGTAGCTGTGTCACTGTAATATGATGTTTTTAAGTCCTTTGGGAATAGACCCAGGAGTGGGATGGCTGGGTCATAGGATAGTTCCATTCCCATTTTCCCAAGAAATCTCCATACTGCTTTCCATAACGGTTACCACTTTGCAGTCCCACCAGCAATGTATGAGTGTGCCTTTTTCCCCACATCCTCTCCAACATTTATTGTTGTTTGTGTTCTTGATAGCTGCCATTCTGACTGGAGTGAAATGAAATCTTAGAGTAGTTTTGATTTGCATTTCTCTAATTGCCAGTGATACTGAGCATTTTTTCATGTATTGATTAATCATGTATCTTCTTCTGAGAAGTGCCTTTTCAATTCCTTAGCCCATTTATCAATTGGATTATTTGTTTTTTTGGTGTCAAGTTTTTTGAGTTCTTTATATATTATAGAAATTAGTGCTCTATTCGATGTGCATGTATTAAATATTTGTTACCAGTTAGTTGGCTCTCTATTCACCTCACTGATTGTTTCTTTTGCTGATAAGAAGCTTTCTAGCTTAAATCTATCCCATTCATTAATTCTTGGTATTAATTCTTGCACTACAGATTCTTGTTAAGGAACTTGGAGCCTAATCCGACATGTTGGAAATTGTAGCCTACTTTTTCTTCTATTAGGTGTATTGTCTCTGGTCTAATTCCTAAATCCTTGATCCACTTTGAATTGAATTTTGTGCATGGTGAGAGATACAGGTTTAATTTCATTTTGTTGTATATGGCTTTCCAGTTTTCCCAGCACCATTTGTTGAAGAGGCTATCCTTTCTCCACTGTACATTTTTGGCACCTTTGTCTAATATAAGATAGCTGAAATTATATGTATTAGTCTCTGTGTCCTCAATTCTGTACCATTGGTCTACTAGTCTGTTTTGGTGCCAATACCATGCTGTTTTTGTTACTATTGCTCTATAGTATAATGTCTAGTATGGTGATGCTGCCTGCTTCACTTTTCTTGCTAAGGATTGCTTTAGCTATTCTGGGTCTCTTATTTTTCCAGATGAATTTCATGACTACTTTTTCTATTTCTTTAAGAAATGTCATTGGGATTTTGATTGGAATTGCATTAAATCTGTACAATGCTTTTGGTAGTATGGACATTTTGACAATATTAATTCTACCTATCCAAGAACAAGGTAGGTCTTTCCATCTTCCGAGGTCTTCTATGATTTCTTTCTTTAGTGTTCTATAGTTTTCGTTATAGAGGTCCTTCACCTCTTTCGTTAAGTTGATTCCCAGATTTTTTTTTTTTTTTTTATGCTATTGTAAATGGGGTAGTTTTCATCATTTCCCTTTCAGAGGCTTTGTCACTGATGTACAAAAATGCCTTTGACTTATGGGTATTGATTTTGTATCCTGCTACTTTGCCAAATTCATTTACTAGTTGTAAAAGTTTTCTGGTAGCGTTTTTTGGGTCTTCTAGGTATATTATCATGTCATCAGCAAATAGTGCTAATTTGAGCTCTTCTTTTCCTATCTGGATCCCTTTAATTTCTTTCGTCTGTCTAATTGCTCTGGCCAGAGTTTCAAGTACTATGTTAAATAGCAGTGGTGAGAGGGGGCATCCCTGTCTTGTTCCAGTTTTTAGAGGGAATGCTTTCAATTTTTCTCCATTTAATATAATGTTAGCTTGATGTTTTGCATAGATAGCTTTTATAATGTTTAGATATGTTCCTGTTATTCCTAATTTTTCTAGAGCTTTGAACATAAAGGGGTGTTGTATTTTGTCAAATGCTTTTTCTGCGGCTATTGAGATGATCATATGGTTTTTTATCTTTAAGTCTATTGATGTGATGTATTATGTTTATTGATTTCCAAATGTTGAACCAACCTTGCATCCCTGGGATAAACACCAATTGATCATGGTGCACTATCTTTTTGATATGTTTTTGAATCCAATTTGCCATAATTTTGTTGAGGATTTTTGCATCTATGTTCATTAAAGATATTGGCCTGAAGTTTTCTTTTTTGGCTGTGTCTTTGCCTGGCTTTGGAATTAATGTGATATTGGCCTCATAGAAAATTTCTGGGAGAGCTCCCTCTTTTTCTATTTCTTGAAATAATTTGAAGAGCATCGGTATTAGTTCTTCTTTGAAGGTCTTGTAGAACTCGGCTGTAAACCCATCAGGACCTGGACTTTTTCTTGTTGGTAGTTTTTGATAGCATCTTCTATTTCTTCACTTGAAATTGATTTATTTAAATTGTGTATAGCCTCCTGTTCCAGTTTGGGCAATTCATATGACTCTAGAAATCTGTCAATGCTTTCAGTATTTTCTATTTTATTAGAGTACAAGTTTTTGAAGTAATTTCTAATTATCTCCTATATATCTGAGGTGTTTGTTGTGATATTTCCTTTTTCATCACGGATGCTAGTAATTTGAGTTTTTTCTCTTCTTCTTTTCATTAGCATTGCTAGGGGTCTGTCAATTTTATTTATTTTTTCAAAGAACCAACTTTTGGTTTTGTCAATTCTTTGAATTGTTTCTTTAGTCTCAATTTCATTAAGTTCAGCTCTGATTTTAATTATTTCCTGTCTTCTACTGCTCTTGGTGTTGGTCTGTTCCTCTTTTTCTAGTGCTTTGAGGTGTGATGTTAAGTCATTTATTTGTTTTTTTTTTTTTTCTTTCAATGAAGGAATTCAGTGCAATGAATTTTCCTCTTACTACTGCCTTCATAGTGTCCCAGAGATTTCTATACGATGTATCTGTGTTCTCATTTACCTCTAGGAATTTTTAATCTTCTCCTTGATGTCTTCTTCAACCCCTTGTTCATTCAGTAGCATGTTGTTTAGCTTCCAGCTGTTGGAATAGCTTTTTTTTTATTTCTTGTATTAGCATTGATTTCCAATTTCATCCCATTATGGTCTGATAGAATGCAAAGTATTATTTCTATTTTTTATATTTGCTGAGAGTTGCCTTGTGACATAATATATGGTCAATTTTGGAGAAGGAGCCATGTGCTGCTGAGAAGAAAGTGTATTCACTTTCTGAGGGATGAAATAGTCTATATATGTCCGTTAGGTCTAAGTTATTAATTGTTTTAACAAGTCCTAAAGTTTCTTTATTTAGCTTTTGTTTGGGTGATCTATACATTGGTGAGAGAGGTGTGTTGAAGTCCCCTAGAATAACTGTGTTGTGGTCTATTTTACTCTTGAACTTGAGAAGGGTTTGTTTGATGAATGTAGGTGCTCCATTATTTGGGGCATATAGATTTATAATTGTTATATCTTGTTGATGAATGGTTCCCTTAAATAGTAAGAAATATCCATCTTTATCCCTTTTGATTAGCTTTGGCTTGAAGTCTACCTTATTTGATATGAGAATGGAAACCCCTGCTTGCTTCCGCAGCCCATGTGTGTGATAATGTCTTTTTCTATGAGATGTGTTTCTTGTAGACAGCAAATTGTTGGGTTGTTTCTTTTAATCCAATCTGACAATCTGTGTCTTTTGAATGGTGAGTTTAGGCCATTAACATTCAGGGTTATTATTGAGATGTGATTCTTATTTCCATCCATTTTTAAATGTATTATGGTATTTAGCTTGATATGGATTGTCCTCTGGTTGGTAATTCCTTTAGTTTACTATCTCCCTTTGTTGATTTTCATTGTTATTTTTCTCTTCTTCTTCGTGGAAAATTTTGCCCAAGATGTTCAAAAGTGCTGGCTTTTGAGTTGTGAAATCTTTTAACTTTTGTTTGTCGTGTAAGGTTTTTATTTCATATTCAAATCTAAAGCTCAGTTTTGCTGGGTATAAGATTCTTGGTTGACATCCCTTTTCTTTCAGAGCTTGAAATATGCTATTCCAGGATCTTCTAGCTTTTAAGGTCTGGGTTGAAAAATCTGAGCATAGTCTGATCGGTTTCCCCCTATATGTAATCTGCTTCCTTTCTCTTGTGGCTTTTAATATTCTCTCCTTGCCTAGTATATTAGGCAATTTCATTATAATGTGCCTTTGTGTGGATCTGTTGTGGTTTTGTACGTTTGGTGTTCGGTAAGCTTCTTGAACTTGGTTTTGCCATTCGTTCCTCATGTTCAGAAAATTTTCTGCTATTATTTCATTGAATAAATTACTCATTCCTTTGGTTTGAAACTCTGCACCTTCTTCAACACCAATCACTCTTAAATTTGGTCTTTTTTATGCTGTCCCATAATTCCTGGATGCTCTGTTCTTGTTTTCTTACTACTTTTGCCGTGTCCTCTAGATTTTTCTCCAGGATATATATTTTGTCTTCATTATCTGAGGTCCTTTCTTCCAGGGGATCTAATCTGTTGGTGATGCTTTAAATTGAGCATTTAGTTTGGTTTATTTCTTCTTTCATTTCCAGAATTTCTGTTTGGTTTCTCTTTAGAATCTCTATCTCCCTATTGAAGTAATCTTTTGCTTCCTGTATTTGTTTTTGGAGTTCTTTGTCAAAATGCTCTTTTACCACCTGTATTTGCTCTCTCATCTCATTTTTGAGTTCATTCTTAAGATCCATAAACATTTGGAATACGTAATTTCTAAATTCCATCTCTGGCATTTGACCAACTGTGCTTGCCATGAAATCTACTGAGGGGGTATGTTCATTGGTTTCAGCCACTTTCTTCCCTTGCTTCTTCATAATGCTTGTGTGTCTATTCTCCTAGCACTGTGGGACCTTGCCTATTTTGTTTTCACCTTATAGCCTTATGTTTCTCCTGTGGTACACTATCTGTCAGATTCCCTTATAAATACCTTATACTTTAAGATCTAACATTTTCTTTACAGCAAATCCCAGTTTGATCACAATGTATAGATTTAGTTAACTCAGGTATTGTTTCCAATTTACTCTGTATTCTTGCATTGGGGTTTACAGTTTCAGTATTGGACACAGAGATGATATGTTTAGGAAGAAGGAAGTGAGGTTACTGAGATGTTCTTTCTTAGGAAGTATGAAAATAGAATTCTGAAGGAGCCCTAATTAAGGAGATAGCTAAGATTGCAGTTAGCTGAGAGCCATAAAAGATGTTCAAGTTCCACCTGATATTCATACATTTATCAAAGAATCTTTGTATGCCCGTGAACACTGTGTGATGCACCTATAAGCTCGAGCTGTAAGCACTTGTCCTTGTTAAGGCAAAAAGTATATAGCTGGGTGAATTTAGTTAGAGTGTGAGGGGTGATTGAAGTTGGTGGTTGAAGTTGGTGGTTGGAGTTAGAAAGGTTGGAGTTGGAGAGGTTGCTGAAGCCAGAGAGAGAAGAAGAAGAAAAGACCCTTTTTCATTTTCATCCTGCCTCCGAATTTTCTCCTGCGGCGTCGTAGCTGCAAGCAACAGCATCAGGCAGCTACAAGTGGTGGCCTGTACGGGGAATTCGGTCAGCAGGTAAGAAATAAGAAAATTTAAAAAATGGGAGTGAAAATAACAAAAGGTCGGATAATAAAAGCCATGGATGAGTTTTTCGATATTGCGGACTCAGTGGATAATGAGGAAAGTGATCAAGAAAGCATAGCCTCTGAGTCAGTTAATACCAGTGTTCGCCGCCGGAAGGGGATTGCAGCCTGGAGCGGCAGCGCCACGGGAAGGAGTCCGGAGACAGGATGGAGATGAAAAAATTCTTTAATCTTTCTGTCTCTGTCTCTTGTAATTTCTAACACTACATACACACTCTCACAAGAAACCAAGGCACCTACTCTTACAAGAAACTACAATATATCTATACAATAGCGATAACCCTGTTCTTTCTCTCTCTGGTCTCAATCCATGCGCCTGAGCAGGAATCACTTGTTCGATCTGCTGAGTCACTCCTCAAATCTCTCGAGATCCTGGGCCAAGTCCCGTGAGACTACGGAAGGCGACAATGCCCAAAAATGTCTATGGCCCGTAGTCAACCGCAATCTTAGCTATCTCCCCAAACAGGGCTCCTGCATACCAGTAAGAAGAGTAGTGGTGCAAATTCAAAAGTAAGAGCTACAAAAGCCATCAGAAACCTATTGAGATTAGCCGAAGAGTATGTATTCTCCTTAGAAGCTGAAACTCAGGATACTGGTAAAAGTGATAGTAAGGAGACAAATAACCATGAAAGTATGGCCTCCTCCACTAAGCCGGTTAGGAACTATGAAAGTAGTAGTGAAGAGGAATCAAGAAGTGATTCTGGGAGCACAATCTCCAATAAAAGGAACAAAAAGAAATTAAAAAGGAGAAAGGACCATCAAGCAGAGGAATATTTTGTGCCCTCATGGGTAGAATCCCTAACAGAAATAATGAGGAGTATTTCTGGGTGTGTGCGTGCCCTTGAGGCAGAGATTAACGGCCTTTCTGAGCGCTTATGCGCCCTTGAACACCAAAAACCGCAGGAACATTTGGACCTGCCAGTATTTCAAAATGAAGAGGGGCAAAGGTATCACCAATCCCTAGACTTTAAAACAATAAAGAATTTTAAAGAGGCAATTATGACCTATGGGCCTCAAGCTCCATTCACGTTGAGTATGTTGGAGGCCCTTAACACTCTAACCTTAACCCCCTCAGACTGGAAGGGGTTATGCAAAGCGGTACTAAGTGGAGGACAATACCTAATCTGGAAGACTCAATTCCAGGAACTTTGTTTAGAAGCAGCAAAGAGAAATGCTGCAGCAGGTTTCCCAGAATGTAATATAGATATGCTAATAGGTGAAGGACAGTTTTCTGAACTACAAATCCAACTACAATACGACCCCAGTGTGTATGCCCAGATTTATACAGCCACTGTTAGAGCCTGGAAGACCTTATCAGGAACAGGTGATTTGCAGGGCAGTCTATCAAAAGTGAAACAGGGGCCTAATGAACCATATGCTGATTTTGCAGATAGACTCTTAAGAACAGCTGGGAGAGTATTCGGAGATTTAGAACAAGCAATGCCCCTAGTCATCCAATTAGCATAGGAGAATGCTAATAAATATTGCCAGGATGCAATTAGGCTGTGGAGAAATAAAAAAGACTTCAATTTATATCAGATTGTGCAAAGATATCAACGATGCCTATGTCACAGGCAACGTGATTGCTGCAGCAATGAGAGGTTCCTCCCCTCAAAATTCCACAAGGGCTCAACCTAGAAATCAATCAGGATATTCCAGACAAAATTATCATAATCAACCAGGATATTCTAGGCAATATCCCCCAAGAGAAATAAGATCAAGCTCATACCATGCCCCAGGTGTAAAAAGGGCACACACTGGGCAAATCGATGCCGTTCCAGATATGATATTTATGGAAATGATTTGTCCAGGATTTCAAAAAAATGGGGCTCGGGGCCCAATGCCCTGGGGCCCACAAATGTACGAGGCATTAGAGGAGGAATGTCCTCAAATCCAGATGATTCCTCATCACAATCCCTCCTACCCATTAATTCCCTTGTCAGAGGGACAAGAGGAAGTGCAGGACTAGACCTCTGTTCCACCGTCTGGATAGTGCTAACACCTGAAATGGGGGTTCAGCTGATTCCTACGGGAGTCGGAGGACCTCTTCCCTCAGGGACTCTAGAACTAATCCTTGGGTGAAGTTCTAAAAGCTTATTAGGCTTTCAAGTAACACCAGGTGTTATTGACTCCGATTACCAAGGAGAGATAAAAATAATGCTAAGTTCACCTAGAGGCATTATCTCTGGAAACCAAGGAGATAGAATTGCTCAGCTGCTTCTCTTTCCCAGTTTCCACAATTCTTTCAAAAGTATGCCACAGAATAGAAATAAGAGAGGATTTGGTTCCACTGGCTCAGGACCTATGGCTTGCTGGTTCAGGATTGTTCATGGAGGCCTATGTGCAAAATAAAAATTCAAGGTATAGAGATGGAGGGGCTAATTGATACAGGAGTTGACTCTTCCATCATAAATCTGCAATAATGGCCCAAGCACTGGCCTCTGCAGAAAGCCTCAACCAGTTTAAGAGGCTTGGGATATACTAACACCCCAGCAAAAAGTGCTGTAGTCTTAAATTGGGAAGATAATGAAGGGCATAAAGGAACATTCCAACCTTATGTTTTGACCAGCTTGCCAGTTACCCTATGGGGAAGAGATATTCTACATCAAATGGGGCTACACCTAGCAACCAAGCCTGCAGGCGTTAAAAATAAAAATCTAAATCATAATAAAAAAGGTAAAGGATATTGTTTTTTAGGGGCCACTGAAAAAAAAACAATTAAAGCTAAGATCCCAGGGCTTTCTGCTTCTCAGATCTGGAAACTCAATCCTGTTTTTGGAGGATCTGGGCCAGCTCTTACTGGACTTCGTAATTTGGGAAATACTTGTTATATGAACTCAATATTGCAGTGCCTATGTAATGCCCCACATTTGGCTGGTTATTTCAACTGAAACTGTTATCAAGATGATATTAACAGGTCAAATTTGTTGGAGCATAAAGGTGAAGTGGCAGAAGAGTTTGGTATCATCATAAAAGCCCTGTGGACAGGACAGTATACATATATCAGTCCAAAAGACTTTAAAATCACTATTGAGAAGATCAATAACCAGTTTGCATGATATAGCCAACAAGATTCACAAGAATTGCTTCTGTTCCTCATGGATGGAATCCATGAGGACCTAAATAAAGCTGATAATCAAAAGAGACATAAAGAAGAAAATAATGATCATCTCGATGATTTTAAAGCTGCAGAACATGCTTGGCAGAAACATAAGCAGCTTAATGAGTCTATTAGAGTTGCATTTTTTCAGGGTCAGTTCAAATCCACAGTACGGTGCCTCACGTGTCACAAAAAAATCTAGGACATTTGAGGCCTTCATGTATTTATCTCTACCACTAGCATCCACAAGTAAATGTACATTACAGGAATGCCTTAGATTATTTTCCAAAGAAGAAAAACTCACAGATAACAACAGATTTTATTGCAGTTATTACAGAGCTCAATGGGATTCTCTAAAAAAGATAGAAATCTGGAAGTTACCACCTGTTCTTATAGTACATTTGAAACGTTTTTCCTATAATGGCAGGTGTAAGCAAAAATTACAGATATCTGTAGACTTCCCTTTAGAAAATTTTGACTTGTCACAGTATGTTATTGGTCCAAAGAACAATTTAAAGAAATATAATTTTTTTTCTGTTTCAAATCATTACGGTGGGCTGGATGGAGGCCACTACACTGCCTACTGTAAAAATGCAGTAAGACAGCGATGGTTTAAATTTGATGATCACGAAGTTTCTGATATCTCTGTTTCTTCTGTGAAATCTTCAGCAGCTTATATCCTCTTTTATACTTCATTGTGACCAAAAGCAACTGATGTAGCCACATGAGAGTGGGAGCTGTGTTACTAGCAGTATACTTTAATGTGTACACAATTGTTTTTTTTTTCTTTTTACATATGTCTTTATGTCTGTGCATTTGTCTAAATTTCATGTTAATGTGACATCACAAATATATGTTTGTATGTGCGTCTGTCCAGTGTGATGTCACAAATAACAAAGCGCTTATGAAAATTAATATAAAAATTATAAAAAATATATAGAGATAGATATGGATCCAAATAACTTTAATTCATTTAAGTTTAGAATATTCAAATTAGATAATCAATTTAAAAGTGATAATCAATTTTGATTTATAGGTGTCTCCGGGACTTCTCTTCAGCTATGAATATGACTAATACTGTATTGTTGCTGCCTGAAGCGATGGCCGCCTGCAGCAACAAAGCCGCAGGAATAAGTTCAGAGGCAGACTGGAAATGAACAGGCTCTTTATTCTACCAGCTTCTCTCTCCGGCTCCAACAACACCCCAACACGCAATCCACACTCCACCAACTACCACCCAAAATGGCGCCTACCCAATCCGCCAAGTCCCGGCTCAAGTCTTACGAGATCCCAGACCAAGTCCCGCAAGACCACGGAAGGCGGCAATGCCCGAACATCTCCATGGCCCGCAGCCAACCGCAATCTCAGCCATCTCCCCAATCAGGGCTCCTGCACTGTATAACCTAATATTTTGGTATTTGACATGGGATTGTTTATTTGTTATTAACTTCATTTGTTTAATAGCTGATTAATTTGAATTATTTCAACAGGTAAAGGATTGCTGTGTATGCAGAGACTTGAGGGTTCCAGCTAACAAATTATTTTTCCAAAGTGTTTTTTAGCTTTTCTTTAATCTATCTTTAATGCAGTAATACCCTCAGTCTTTCTTTGATTTATTGTAAATGTTATTTTTTGCCAGCTTATGTTTGTGGGAGCTCAAGCAGCAATGTATGTGAGCAGAGATCAACTTTAATTTTCTACTCTAATAATTCTATTTTTAGTTTGACAGCTCACTTCTTGACTCAGTGCTGGAATAGCACTGCCTTTCCTTTACTAATGGATGCTTGAGTTTCTAGGAAACGGGCCCTGAAGATTTGCCGGTGGCATTGTCTAGACATAAAAAAGACGGCTGCTGCTATAACTGCAGGGATCACGGTCGCTGCAAGCATCCCTGCTGCTCAAGCATCAAACAACCTTACCAGCAGTGTGGCCTCTGCTCTGCACGCATGGGGCCTCCTAGATCAACGTGTTATAACACATGGACATTTTGATCTTCATTGTTTGGGACATTACAGGACAATGCCTTGCAGGTATTTGTCTAGTGAACTCAGTGCGTTACTTGATGGAACTTAGGGCAGCTGATTTGTTTAAAGAACTTGATGTTATGGAACTTGGCTCGTCAGCAGAAGCCTTGCCGCCTTAAAACCGCAGCATCTCCTCACGATCGGACGGCTGTCAGTCAACACACACAGTCGATCCTGAAGAGCTCGATTGGATGGCTGGTTAGCCTATGACGGGTAAGATTCCCAGAGGGGGACAACTTAAGACAGGCACAGTCGCACAGGACAATCTCATGTGGCCGACATATCAACCTAATACAGGAGTCAAGGGCACAGCCTTGATTATCCGATGACGGGTAAGAATGTTGGTTGCACATAGACGTCCTAGAGTATCCCCTCTTTTAAAACCAAAGGGGGGAAATGAAGGAGCCCTAATTAAGGAGATAGCTAAGATTGCGGTTAGCTGAGAGCCATAAACGATGTTCAAGTTTCACCTGATATTCATACATTTATCAAAGAATCTTTGTATGCCCGTGAACACTGTGTGACGCACCTATAAGCTCGAGCTGTAAGCACTTGTCCTTGTTAAGGCAAAAAGTATATAGCTGGGTGAGGTTAGTTAGAGTGTGTGGGGTGACTGAAGTTGGTGGTTGGAGTTAGAGAGGTTGGAGTTGGAGAGGTTGCTGAAGCCAGAGAGAGAAGAAGAATAAAAGACCCTTTTTCATTTTCATCCTGCCTCCGAATTTTCTCCCGCAGCGTCATAGCTGCAAGCAACAGCATCAGGCAGCTACAGAATTCTATGGAAGTGGTTTAATATCAGCAGATAGGAGAGGAAAGAGAATGGAGTGAGCAATTTAGAGGGAAGACCAATTTATATATAAACCAAACTTATTTAGCCTTTGAGAGAAGTAAAAAAAAGATGGAAAAGAAAAAATAAGAAGGAACAATGAGAGATAACAAAGAAGTAAGAATTAGTGTAAGAGAGAGGACAGAGAAACTGAGTCAAGAAAAATAGAGAGTAAACTATATATAACACCGCTTTGCTGTATATTCCAATTGCCTCAGGTCTAGAAGTTCCAATTTCTGCTTATAGCTTGTTTTCGCCTCTGATGAGTACACAATGACAGGGTGTAAATAGATAAGATGAGGGCAGAAGAGACTAAAGTGAGAAGGGAAGAAAAGAAAGAGGAACACAGACACACAAATAATCATACTATCAAACAGAACAAAAACAAAAACAAACAAAAACAAACAAACAAACAAAAAAAACAGAGTCGAACCCAGGAATAAGTCTCAAATAAACAGGACCTGGGAAGCCCTTCCAGTTTAAGCCAGTTGTCCCGGATCATGCCCAGACAGTTATAGAGCACTAATTAGCGGAGTCTAGTCTGCAGCCTTGGCCAGCTGCAGATTGGCACAGAGGAAGAATGGCTGGGCGGGGTGGGTGTCAGTACATGAATAGCACCAAGAAAGGGTTCATCCAAAAGGCACGCATTCCCCAAGCCTGCCCCCAGTTATAGCTCTCGTGGTTGCTGCGCTGGCCTCAGGCAGGCCCTTCCCTACTGGCTGCCTGCGCACGTCTCACCCAGGTGTGAGCTGTTCTCCAGGCCCTGGACCGATTCTCCTCCAAAATGGCGGCGCCTTCCCCGGTCTCAACAGCAGTACCCGGGACTTGTGTGTCACTCCGAGGCTTGCAGGTCCCGTTAGGCAATTTACGCGAAAGAAGTCTGTGAGGCTGCTGCTCGCGTCTGGCTTTCTTTTTATTCTGCGCTGTTCCAGGCCGTGGTCTGTACTTCCCATACTGCAATGTTACCACGGCAGCTGCGCTGCTAATGCTGGTTCGGTTTGTGGGCCGCTCGCACTGGACTCCGTGCGTCGGTATTCTGGAGTTCGTTGTATTTCACCAACTAGATGTGCGCGGATGTCTCAGCTCCTTCCCAGTTGCTGGAGTATCGATAGGAACGCGTTCAATCTTCCTGCTAAGCCTCTTTTAGTGACAGTCTCCCGAGAGCGCTTCTCTGCTGTCCACCATCTTTTCCCGCCTCTCTCTCCGACCCAGGATTTTAATTCTTAACAAGAAATAAATCACTCAACTTTAGACCTGCATCAAAACCCACTTTAAGGACCAATCCTCATTGATGTAATACTTGTCTGCATGGTACCCATGATCTTTCTTCAGACCTCAATTCTCCTTCTTGATTACTAGGAAAACTTCTAGTGATAAGAGGTGTGATTCTTCTAGCTATGACGGACAGTTGCCTTTCCCTTTCCTCCAAAACCTCTTTTTATAAAGGTATTTTGTATGTGTCACTTTGTCTCCTGTCCCTAGTTTTGGCCTCTATAACTCTCTGTTTCATAAGCAGCAATGTCTTTTTCATTTATTAAGAAAATATTGCTAATACCTGTTCTCTAAGGTAAGGAATAGCTACTCTTCACAACATACTTTGTTTGTGATTTCTAAACAAATTGCCAGGACTCTAGGATAGATACTGTCTCTTCCTGCAAATGAAATTATTGAAGTTCAGAGAGGTTTAGCTAACTTTTCAAAGGTTACACAGACATTCAGTAGAAGAGCCTGGATCTGAGTTTAAGTCCTTCTCACTCCAGAGCCCATGCTTTTTTCCTTTAGTCACTTCCTTTTTAGACCCTTCAACTTCTAAACCATCTGGCACACACCAGCTCATTAATATTACTAACTTTTACTTTTAAATAGCTGGATCCATAGTTAGGATCCAATCAATCCTTATTGGATTAATTGAATATACCACACTTCTAATTAGATGATTTTTGTAAAGTTTTAACAGCTTATTGAGGTATAAAAGAGGGATAACAAATTGTACTTATTTGAAGTGTACAATATGATAATTTGACACATGTACATCTATGAAATCAGTTATTACCATAATTATGATAACGAGCATATTTTTCACTTCAAAAAGTTTCCTCCTGAACCATTTAATTTCTCACTCCTACCTTCCCCATGCGCACTTCTACTTCATCCCCCACTGATTCCAAAAAAACAACTGATCTGCTCTCTGCCACTGTAGATGAGTGCATTTTCTAGGATTTTATATAAGTGGAATTATATAGCAGAAAATCACTTTTTTTCTAGCCTCTCACTTAGCATAATTATTTTGAGACTTGCCCATGTTTTTGCAAGTAGCATTACTTTTCATTGTTCAGTGCTATTCTATTGTATGAATACAATGCAATTTGTCAATTCATTTACCTGATCATAGACACGTTTCAGTTTTTAGCTATTACAAATCAAGCTGCCACAAATGTTCACATATTGTTTTTGTCTGGACATATGCTTTGGTCTTTCTTGGGTTAATGTGTAGGAATGGTATGCCTGTGTCATGTGGTAGGTATTTATTAAACTTTTTAAGGAATTGACAAGCTATTTTCTGAAGCGATTATAACATTTTTACATTCCCATCAGTAGTGTATAAAAATTGCAGTTGGTTCACATTCTTGTCAGCACTTGGTATGCACAGTCTTGTTCATGTTAGCCATTCTAGAAGGTCCAGAGCTTTCTGATTTGAATTTAAACTTTCCTGGTGACTGATTGAGTTGAGCCTCTTCATGTGCTTTTTGTCCATATATGTTCTTTGCTGAAGTATCTGTTCAAATCTTTCGCCAATTTTTAAAAATTAATTGATCTTTTTATTGTTGAATTTGAGAGTTGTTTTAATGTTATGGATTCAATTCTTTATCAGCTATGCTATTTGCAAATTTTTCTCCTAATCTATATCTTATCTTTTCATTCAGTATCTTCAAAAGAGTAGACATTTTTAGTTTTGATGTAGACCACTACATCAAAGTTTTAGTTAGTGGATCATGTTTTGGTGTTAAATCTAAGAAATCTTGACCTAACACAACTTCACAAAAAATTTCTCCTGTATTTTTCCCCTAGTACTTTTATATTTCAGATTTTACATTTAAATCTATGGTCCATTCTCAGTTAATTTATGTACACAGTGAATGGTATTGATTGAGTTTTTTTTTTTAATGATACGCAATTATTTCAGCACTACTTGTTGAAAAGATTATAATTTCTCCATTGAGTTGCCTTTGTACCTTTGCTGAAAATCAAGCAACCATACATATATGGCTCTATGTCTAATCTCTGAATTCTGTTTTAAGAACCTGTTAGTCTGTGTTGATGCTAAAACCACAGTCAATGTAACTTTTGAGTAAACCGTTGAACTTTATCTTTCTAAAATTGTCTGTGCTATGTTAGGTCACTCACATTTCCATATGAATTTTAGAATCAATTTCTATTTTCTACAATATCCTGCTATGATTTAATTGAGATTGTTTGGTCTATAGATAAGTTTGGGGAGGATTGTCTCCTTGAGTAATCTTGATTCTTCCTATCCATGAACATAGTATATCTCTCCATTTTCCTAGGTGTTCTTTCTCTTATCAATGTCTTTTAAACTTTAGTGAACAGATTTGTCAGATTTTTCCCTATTTCATATTTTGATGTTAATATTAATATCATTGATTTTTTAAAGTTAATTTTCTGTTCATTGATAATTTATTTATAAATTGCAATTAATTCTTGCTTTGCAAACTTGCTAAGATCATTTGTTCATATTGTTGGCTTGTGTAGATTTTGTAGGGTTTTGAATATAGGTTATGATTCATCTGCCAACAGAGTTTATTTCTTTCTTTCCCTTCTAGATGTCTTTCCTTTTACTTAACCTTGTTGAATTGGCTAGAACTTTCAGTGTTATGTTGAATGGGAGTGATGGGAGTAGACATCATTGCCTTATTTCTTTCTGATCTTAATGGAAAGTCCTCCAGTATATTTTTTGGTATAGTTTTTGGTTTTTCTGTTTGTTTGTTTTGTTTTGATATAATCTCTTCACCAGCATGAGATTTCTTTGTATTCCTCATTTTTTGGGAAGTATTCTATATGCATGAATTACTACAAATATTCTTGAATTTTGTCAAATACTTTGTCTCTTTACATGCTTTGCTTTTGAATTTTCAGAGCATAGGTTGGGTTCATGTTCATAAAAATAATTCATACACATTTGAAGTAGATTTTTCAGACGTGGTCACCACTTCCTCACCATTCTGACCTTTCTTAAGTAGCTAAGGTGAAAGATGGGTAGAGTTCCAAAAAAGAAACTGGACCTGCAAGTAATTTCTGAACAAGGGCCACTTCTCCTTCTATCCCATAATCCAATGTTTAGGAGCTTTGTGGAATCATGAGCCGATCAGGGTTTTATCCTATTTATTGATTATTTTATGCCTTTGGCATCTTATTGGTTTATTTCTTTATTTATTTTTACAAGTATTTATTTATGTTACCATTTTATTGGTTAAGTGGATCTTTGGCTTTTACTTTTTAGTTAATGCCATCTAGTTTTTCATTAAAGTTTTTGGTTTTTAAAAAACCTTTCATTTCAGACAATTTTTATCCTGTCTCTTTAACCCTAAGACTTGTGATTTCATTATCTGTGTTGATCTTTGTCTTATTGTAAAATTTCAAGAAGGAATCACCAATGTGAGGGTAGCATCTGCGATTACTATCCATAGAGTAAGCCAGAATGGCTGGAAGACTTCTTGAGAACTCTCTTCAGCTGGTTCTTTAATCCCACCCCAGTGTTTCTTAGGCTTGTAGTACTTTAAGGAGCACTGCCCAGAATTGTGTTCCATCACAACATCAGCAGGAAATTGCTCCAGGAATTTCACTCACATATGGTACAGTGTAAATATGCTCCCTGAAGTTGTACAGCAGTGATACTGGCCACTTGGCAAAGATGGTACAGCTAGTTTTAAAGTTTTTAAACCAAAGAAAACAATAGCTGCATTGGTTGTTATGGTTTAGATATGAGGTGTCCCCCAAATGCCCATGTGTGAAACAATGCAACACTTTTCAGAGGTGAATGATTAAATTATGAGAGTTATGAACTAATCAGTGGCTTAACCTACTGATATGGATTAACTGGGCAGGTAGGGTGTGGCTGGAGGAAGTAGGTCACTGGAGGTGTGTCTTTGGAGTTTACATTTGTCCTTGTGAATGGAGCTTTCTCTGATTCTGCTTCCTGGTTGCCATGTACTGAGCTGTTTTTCTCTGTGTTGCCATGATGTTCTGCCTCACCCTGGGCCCAGAGCTATGGTGTCAGCTGACCACAGACTGAACCTCTGAAACTGTGAGCCAAAATAAACTTTTCCTCCTGTAAGTTCTTGTCAGGTCTTTTGGTCACAGTGACACAAAGCTGACTAAAACATGGGCCATTCTCCCTTTCCAAAGATTACATTAATCCTGCATTTAATCACAATACAGTCAAGCCATTGAAACAATGTTATCATTTTGTATCACAAATCATCCAAACCTTTTATAAGGATATGAATTATTTAAACAAATGATCTCTATTCAGTGCAACCACTGAATGTCAGATAAATATATGGTTTCATAATAAAAGAAAAAAATTGTGTAGGAATATTCTAGACAGAAAGGGCTCTCAAATAATACCTCTATTTATACAGTTTATTTTCATTTTCAATTTTTAAAAATTCCTATGTTAGTTTTACTTTATTTAAAAAATATCTAAAGTGCAGAATAGCAAGATAAAAAGATAGAATTAAAGTGAAAAATGGGAATAAAATAGCATATGTTATTAAACTTAAGTTTAATTTTAAAGTTCAGTTCTTGAAAACTTGACCCAAATTGCCTTAAAGGTAAGCAGCTATATCATAAGAGGCTTCTTCCAGAAAAATTCCATGAAATTTTAGAAAAATTCTCAAAATTTTTTGTCCAAATGCAAAGACAAGTTGGCTAGAGCTAGAATTAAGGTTGTATGTGTTATTCAGTTGAAGCCAGCTCTACCAATGATAATGAATCAGCAACAACCAAAAGTAAAGCAAACACAATTTCACTTACTATTTGTCCAGTCTCATTCTGTAAGCATCAACTACAGTCTCCTGCAGAGTATCACTCAGGTTAAAAGAACTGAGGGCAAGCCCGTCTACTCTATGGAATTCCCTAAATTAAAGACAAATTGGACAGATCAAACTCTTTCCAAAGTAATTTGACTCATATTCACCACTTTCTTCATAAGAATGATGACCTCCTATCTGAGGAGATTTATATTAAGTAAAATTTCCAAACATCCTGTCTGGGGCTCACCGTAACTATTAAGACCCTCTCTTTTCTGTGAAATGTATCTAATTGACACCATCATCAAGTGCCTATACATTCTATTTTCCCTGAAATTCTACTCCTTTCTAGATGGATAAAACTCCATGCAGGAACTATGATGATATTCTGTAGATGGGTGATGAGGTTCTTGCTTTTCAGAAATACATAGTGTTCCATGTAGAGAAGTAATAGATTCAAATGGGCAATATCCAGTAGTTAATGAAGCCCTCCTGAGAAAGAGAGAGAGAGAAACACACAGACAGAAGTATGTGAACTGGGATGGCCAGAGGAATCTCCTGGAAAAGCTTGTAACACTTGGCATGTCATGGAGGGCTAATAAAGAATGAGAGCACCTGGAGTCCTCTGAATCACTCTTTCCATCTGAACACCCAGAAATATTAGCATTTATTTCAGTTTTTCCCCCACATTCTTCTCTTTAGACTCTTAATAACCATAAGCAGCAAGGAAGAGCAGGGGTTGAAGGATTTGTTCTTATATTTCGTTGTATTATTCCTTCAAAACCATGTCTATAGCATTGCCACAGTTGAAACAGTTTATATACAGAGAAAGATGCCTAATATCTCTCACACTGCTCATCAAGTTCTATAACAGTTTAGCCAGCTATTCACTATACTTAACAAATTCCCATTAATTTTTTTTTATCAATCTATAAATGTTGATCTATGTGCAGATCAGTATTATGGTCATGGAGAACATAGCAGTCTTCTTGGATCATATTTTCTGATGGGAGGGGATGTTATAGAAATCTGTCTATATCTGTCTATTGATCTACCTATCATCTATCCATCATCTACATTTATGGAGTAAAATAATACAATGCAATGAAATATAAAACTATACAATATTAATATATATTAATGAATATTTATATGTATATATGTCTTGTATAAACATCTATTTAAATTTCTGTGTATTAAGTGCTATAATGTCAACTAGAGCAGGGCAAGAACATGTTGGGGAGCAAGTTTCTTTCAGATGGTCAGGAAAGACTCCACTGAAAAGATTACATATGAGTAGTGATTGAAAGTGAAGTGAAGCTATATCAGTTTTGAGGGCAAGAACATTCAGGTTGAGAGAGAGCAAGCACAAAGACCCTGAGTGGAAAGTGTGGTTGGTGTATTCAAGGAAAGTAAATTTTTATTGTGAGAAAATCATAGAGCCAGTTGTGTGGAGGATAGATTATAGAGGCCAACTATACAAAGAGGAAAACTAATTAGGAGAATTTAAGGAGCAGGCAGCTAAGAGATGGTGGAGGCTTGGACCAAGACTTAGTGGAAGAGAGTATACTTAGCTTCTCGTTCCATTTTTTGCTTGTTTTTTTAAACATCTCTGAAATTGGGATGGGTAATAAAATTGGTGGCCACTTACCATCACCGCAGGCCAGGAGACAGAGAGATGTAGTAGCCATTTTTAGGCACATGCACATTCTTGGATTTGCATTTTTATTCTGTGTCAGTGGCATCACAGATCCCTGGAAGTCTTATAGCTTCTATTCAAAACCTGCCTGAAGGAGAGCTCTTAATGACACATTGGATGACACTTTGCATAAAAAAAAAAAAAATGTGCAAATGTGACTCTAGGTTAAGAGTGATTAGGAAGATGAGTTTTGAAACTGATAATATTTTTTGGAAACTTTAGCCAATGTATTTCACACATTTCAGTATACTGAGTAGTATACTGTAGTAATATATTGTAAACTTAATTTGTGGTATAGGGTAAGCATCAGTTTAGATGTCTTAAAATATGTATAAAAAATAGTCTGAGCAATAGCATTGGGTCATGCATTGCCAGATATGTTTTTCTTTTGTAGGAGTAAATAGTTTAATCATGTATCTCATAATCAATGACAGATTATCTAAGATTCTATAAATTCCTGATTTTGTGGTTGTTTTAGTCAGCTTTTTCACTCTGACTAAAAGACCAAACCAGAACAATTGTAGAGGAGGAACAGTTTATTTGAGGGCTCACAGTTTCAGAGGTCTTAGACCATAGAAGTCCATTCCTTGGGACTTGAGATGAGCCTGAACATCATGGTGGAAGAGTGTGGCAGAGGGAAGCGGCTCACATGATATCAGGAAAGAGAGAGAGGTCTCCACTTACCAGATACAAATATATACCCCAAAACCATGCCCCAAATTCCCAACTCCTCCAGCCATACCCTATCACTTCAGTTACCACTCACTTAATCCCTATCAGGGGATTAATTCACTGATTGGGTTAAGACTCTCAGAACCCAATCATTTATACTCTGAACTTTGCTGCATTATCTCACATGTTTATAATGCAACACCTCACATCCAAACCATAACATTCCACCCATGGCCCCCAAAAGTTCACACTTATTTGACAATGCACAATACACTTAGTCCATTTCCAAGGGTCCCCATAGTCTCAACAGTTCTGAGATTGCTCAAAAGTCTTCTCTGAGGCTCAAGGCAAACTCATATCATGAGCTCCTGTAAAATTTAAAGGAATTTACAAATATCCAACATATAAAGGTACAGAGTAAACTCTTCCATTTACAAAAATAGGAGCATAGAAAGAAGGGGTGGGGCTGGGTGCGGTGGCACATCATTTAATCCCAGCTGCTCAGGAGGCTGAGGCAGTAGGATCACTAGAGAGGATTGCAAGTTCAAAGCCAGCCTCAGGAAAAGCAAGACTCTAAGCAACTCAGTGAGACCCTGTCTCTAAATAAAATACAAAATATGCCTGGGGATGTGGCTCAGTTATTGAGTGCCCTTAAATTCAACACCCCCCCCCAAAAAAAAAAAAAAGAAAAAGAAAAAGGAAAAGAAAGAATGGATGGGACCAAAGCAAGACTGAACTCCAGCTGGGCAAACAGGTCCTATAGTTCTGTGTTTGGCATCTGGAGCACATGGCATGTTGTCTTCTCCAAAGGGCTTATGTAGCTGTCGCCTTGTTGGTTACAGCCCAAGTGGCCTCTCTGTTGGCTTGTCTCTGCTCAATTCCTGCAGCTTTCCTAGGACAATGTCCCACATTACTGGTATTTCTTATTTTATTTAAATTGTTTTTTCTATTTTTTTTTTTTTTTTTTTTTTTTTAGTGTAGGTGGACATAATACCTTTATTTATTTATTTATTTATTTGTGGTGCTGAGGCTCAGACCCAGTGTTTCTTAAGCACAGGGGTCTCCACTGCAGCTTTGGCTCCCTCCTCAAATCTTCATACCTTACCTTCTCAGGGAGTGCCCACAGGGATTCTGACCCTGCTGCACTTTGCCTGGCTTCTAAGGCCTTCCTTTGAAATTTTGGTGGAAATCTCCATGGACCCTAACTCCAGCATCTGCATTCCTGCAGAACCAGCACCATGTGGTTTTTGCCAAGGCCTGCCATCATCTTAAGGAGTAGCCAAGCCTCCAGGGGCCCTGGCTTCAGTAGCCACTGAGTTTCTGAGCACATTGAAGAAAGCTCCTATGCCCCCTTGTGTAAGAAGGATGCCCCACTGGTCTCTTCTGAAGAGAATTTTCACTTTTACCCCCTAGAGCCTGAGATGGGTGTGGTCTTGCCAGCTCCTGAGATGCCCTCAAGCCATCTTTCTTATTGTCTCTAGGCAAAGTCTTCAGGATTTCTTTAATGGCAGTAATGTCTTTAACAACTGCAACTTCCTTAGGCCCAGTTTCATTCCTGCCTTTCATGTCCAAGGTTTTCAAATCTTTCTGCTCTGCTTTCTGCTTCCGAATATCACAATAAACTTTGCTAAAAGCCCTCAGCAATACCCATGCCACTTCCTGAATGTTAGGCTGCCTAAACATTTCTTCCAGCAGATTAAGAAGTCCATCACTTTTAAAATCAGCCTCGCAGAAAGTCTCAGGACACAGGCAAAATGCAGACAACTTCTCAGCCAGACTATAACATGAATGGCCTCTAGTCCAATTACCAATAGTGTCCTCTTTTTCTTCCTGAGCCCTGTTGTCACTGTCCATAGTCCTATTGACATTCTGTCTTCTGAGTTCCCACCAGAATCAGCAATTAAGCTCTAGTTACAACAATTTAAAGCATTTCTGGCTTGCACGGCTACATATCTCAAAATTCCTCCCACCAATTCCAGAAAGCTCCAAAAAAATTCCGAACCACTTGGTCAGGTTAGTCACAGCAATAGCCTTACTTCTCAGTACCAATTTCTGATATAGTCAGTTTTTTCACTGCTGTGCCTAAAAGACCCAAAGGGAGCAACTGATGAGGAGGAACAGTTTATTTGAGGGCTCATAGTTTCAAAGGTCTTAGTCCATAGAAGGCTGGATCCATTCCTTGGGGCTCAAGGTGAGGCAGAAAGAGAGACCCTACTTGCCAGATACAAATATATACCCCAAAGCCATGTCCCTAATTCCCACCTCCTCCAGCCACACCCTACCACTTTAGTTACCACTAAGTCAATCCCTATTAGGGGATTAATTCACTGATTGGGTTAATACTCTCACAACCCAATCATTTATTCTCTGAACCTTCTTGCATTATCTCACACATGAGCTTTTGGGGACACCTCACATCCAAACCATAACAGTGGTAGTGGATTGAAGCAGGGTGTCACACATGCTAGGCAATTACTCTAACACCGAGCTACATTCCCAGTCCTAAATTACTACATTTTTGAGGGGAGTATTTTTGAGGGGAATGAGAAGAGAGGAGTCAAGTTTGACTCCAAGTGTTTCGTCTGAGCAACTGATAAAACTGGGTTCCCAGTAACAGGAAGAGAAAATGTGGTGGGACAGGGGCTGGAGCCCTTCTTGGGGTGTGTTAGTAAAGATGCTTCTTAGGTGCCTGAGTTAGCTTTCTAGAGCTGCTGGAACAAAGTACTCAAACTGAGTGGCTTAAAGTAACAGCAGTGTGTTGTCTTGCAGTTGAAATCAAGGTGTTGGCATACTCTCTCCAATGGTTCTAGGGAGGCATCCTTTCTAGCCTTTTCCTGTTTTGGTATTTGCTGATAGTCTTTTGTGCTTGAGGCTTGTGGATGTGTCATGCCAGTCACATGGTCATCTTCTCCCTATGTGTGTTCATGGCATCTTCTCTCCGTGTGTGGCTGCCTCTGTGTCAGGTTTTCCCTTTTTATGAGGAAATCAGTCATATTGGATTAAGCTCTACCCCAGTGACCTCATTATAACTTGATTACCTTTGTAAAGACCTTACTTCCAAGAAAGATCACATTCTGAGTTACTTGGAATTAGGACTTCGATGTAATTTTGGGGGGACACATTTCAACCTATAATAGCATCCAGGTGGGGTGGTCAACCGGCAGATGGTAACCAGCCTGCCTGAAGTTGGGAAGAGGTTTGGGCTGGGAACAAAAATGTGGGAGTCGCCGGCTTCATAAATGGTGTAAGTAAGACTGGGTGAGATCATCAGGAAGGGAGTGTAAACAAAGTGAAATCTCAAGTCACTTAGAAGTTGGGAACTGTGGACGATGTGTTCTAGTGCCTCGGTAGGTGGGACTTGTAAACATAATGAGTCTGCCAACTCAGAAGACCTTTGAATTTCTTTTGAAAAATATGCTTGTTACACAAGAGAATGGTGTTGAATGTATTAGAAAAACTAAGTAAATTTAAAAGCTAATAAAAATTACTCTGGAAAAAAAGAGTCAGATAAATGATGTTGAATTTTTAGTAGGATATCCCATTAAAGCTAATTAATAAATAAAAAATAATAGGCATAGGCTCTACATAGAGCAGGAGAGTTTAACCTTAAAAAGGTAGGCTTTTGGTTGTAAGATATAAAATCTTTTTGGATTATTTAGTAACCCAAATAGATTTTTTTCCAAAAGTAAAGTTTTCTAGTGGTGATGGAATTCAGAGTTCAACGTGGTTTTCCAGACCAACCTGCTGATAGATGAGGAAAGGGAATCCTGGAGACACCAAGGTATTAACCCAGCTAAGATGGCATGCCTGAAAGGACCTGCACCAGGACCAACACAGCTCTTTGGCTTCTAGTTCAATATGCATCATGCCATACTTCACAGTCATAGAATTGAAGGGAAAAAAGAAAGAAAGAAAGAAAGAAAGAAAGAAAGAAAGAAAGAAAGAAAGAAAAGGACCCGAGAAATGTGTGAGAAGAGTCATAATTTTAAACACAAATCAAAATCTTATTCCAACAACAAAGGAAAATAATGTGTGAGGATTGCAATTGATGTTGGTGGGCTATTGATGTCATATCAGTGTGCCATCTTTTGGGTTTCACTGGGCAGGGGGCCCAACCTGGGACATTCAGCTTATTTTGTCAGAAACAAAAATAAGATAAAGTAAGGCTACATCCTCCACTGAAGGCAGTTTTGCATGAATGCAAAAAGGACTTTAAAAAGACCTTCCTAAGATGAATGCTTAAGTCTTATTCAGTTAGTCTCAGCAATTAATAAATTTGATAATTAATATTTCCTGCTAGACCTATGGCCATCCCCCCTGCAAAGAATAGGATCATCCTTATTCTTATGAGTAAAGTAACAATGTATAAAAATGTCTTCTACATTCTATTTTGTATAGGCTCAAACTTATAGTATTTCCATTATGAATGTTAATAGATTTCTCCCCTTCCCCCATACCCCGTGTGCGTGCATGTGTGCATGGGCTCCTCAACAGAAAGCTACTCACTAAAAGAAGCTGCAGCTCTGGAGTCAGACCTAACTTCATACTTTAGCCTGCTACTTATTGGCCATGTAGCATTTCCAGGATTCTTGTTTTCTTTGAGGCTCAGATATCCCTGTTCTGGGAATTGGGATGATATTACTCACTTGAAAAGATGGTTGTGTAAAGCAAATGACTCAGTTCAGGCATAGGAAATCTTCATACAGTACTTTGTACTTAGAAAATGTCAATAAATTGCTTCCCAGTGAATAATGCTTGTTTTAGTCATTTTTCTTCCTGTGGACAAAATCCCTGATACTGTTTATTTGGTTGTCTATCCAGATTATTTTATATTCATGGCCTTGTTATAAATAGTAAAAGCAAACATGAATATATTTTACAATGTTATATTCTTTTTTATTCAAGACCCATAAACATTTACAATCCTTCAGACACCTTTTTGGGCAATCTCTTTTTGTATTACTTGATTCCATTCAAGTTGTAGAATAAGTAGCTCTTGTTTATGTATCAGCATGTATCTGTTTACTACTTAAAACAAACACTATCCTGCCTTCTTTTTTCAACAACTCAAACCACATTCTGCCTTCAGGGTATACAGTAGTTAATCAGCATAGAAAAATAATGTCCAAAAATGAATTCCAGTTCATTGTGATTTCTTACAAATTTTAAAATTATTTAGCTTCTTTTTTAAAAGGTTGCTTAGAGGTTTTTAAAAAGTAATTTAGTTCTCTTCTTTACACACCAATCACCACCCATCCTTTTACTAACTATCATTGAGGCTTAGATAGTAGCTTAACCTAAGAAATACCTTCTAAGTTTTGTCAGAAGCATAAATAAGATCAAACATGACTGCCCCTTTCACTGGAGGCAGTTTTGAAAAATGTTTTAAAAAAGCAAAAAGGACAACTGGTGTGATCCCACATCATGTACAACCAGAAAAATGAGAAATCATACTCCATTATATATGATGTATCAAAGTGCATTCTACTGTCATGTATAACTAATTAAAACAGATAATTTTTTTAAAAAAAAAAAGCAAAAAGGAAATTGAAATAACTTGCAAAAATGTACCCTTTTGCAGTATGCTCAAGTTTGCTTAACATTCAGTTTTAAAAAGAACCAGCTGTGGGTGATTGGGAGCCAGAATTCCAGGACCTTCATCCCAGAGACTTGAGAACTGTAGTGCAAGGGGCCCTTGCTGTCTTCTGTGCATTGATGGTTGGGGTGCTTGTCTGGGGAGCGCTTCATCACCAAGGAAACCCTCCTGTCACATCAAGTCTAGCACCTTGCGTGTTCGACTCTTTTGACAAGCACCGGCTGTGAATGAGTCTGCACCCAGGAGCAGGAATAGGTTCTGTCCTCGCTAGCACCTTCTGTAAGAGTTATAAATGACTCAGTTTTAAAATGGAGGGCAATGCTTTAACAAAAGTTCAGAACAGCGACAGATCTGGCGCCAAATCTATTGCATGCTAATTGTTTCACTGAGATAATTTTGAAGTCATTCCACCTCACCAACCCACAAGTAACCTCACTCAAGCTGTACTTAATCCAGTGTAGCTTGCTATTTCCAAAAGGTCAGGAAATCTCTTTCCTCACCTCTAACTGCTCACCTTTCTTGGGTGTACTATGGGGATGCATAATTCCAATGGAGTGGAAATTCAGTCAGTAAATGAAGTCTAGGCATAAATATTCATGGAAAAAACTTTTGGGAAAAAAAAAGTTAAGAAAGAAGTCTAAGTAAATCACACCCTCCCTTAGAGGTGACTAAGCTAAGCTCCAACAATTTGCCTGATGTGCTTAAAATTTTGCTCTGTTATTTAGGAACCATCTTCATGGCAACTCACACATCTTCTGTGCCTGTATTTGGATACCTCCTTTATGTTTCACTCATGAAGAAGAAAGCAAATGCTCTCAGTCTCTCAAACTCTAAAGTCCCATGACACATCATTGCTTCTCTAAAACCCTAATCCATAAAAAAAAATAATAATAATTCAAGCTAGGTGTGGTGGTGCATGCCTGTAATCCAATGGCTTTGGAAGCTGAGGCAGGAGGATTGAAAGTTTGAGATCAAGCCCAGCAACTTAGTGAGGCCCTAAGCAATTTAGAGAGACCCTGTCTCAAAATTAAACATAAAAGAGGCTCGGGATGTGGCTCAATAGTTAAGTGCCCCTGGGTTCAATCTCTGGTACAAAATAATAATAATAATAATAATTCAAAGATTTTTTATAGTGTTCCAATGCAATCAAAGGCGTCTGAGGTAACATAAAATTACTTTGAAACTTGGAATTTGTGATACACTATGAATTCTGCTGTCAAACTCATTCATTACGAAAATTGACTAAATAACACTCAAACATTGATTCTGATATATTCTATGAATTATAAATTCTACAAAGTCAATAACCCTGATGCTTCTCATTTAAAATGTGTGTACATATATATGGGCTGGTGTTTGCGTGTTTCATTATGAATGCCGATCACCAGTTAGTAGTGATGGTGGCCTTTGTATTTATTACAAACACCAGATTTAATTTTATATTTTTATTTAACCCAAAGATGCTCTTGAAAAAGGTTGCCTAAATACAGTTTTGATGTGTGGTAGGGTGACAATATTTCAAAACAATTTATTATATATTTTATAAAGAATTAGAAGAGAGGAGATTAAAGCTTCCCAACAAGAAGAAATGATAAACAGTTAAGGAGAAGAAAATGCTAATTACCTGATTCAGTCATTACACATTGTATATATACATGTATTGAATTACCACACAGTATCACATAAATGTGTATAATTTTTTATTATCAATTTAAAAAAAAAAGAAAAAGAAAAAAGTTATCTTTCCTTCAAGAATTAACAAGCAAAAACCTTACAATTTGATCACAGTTTGATCAGCAATGCATAAAAAGACCTTTTACAAAACTATGCCTTATATTTTCTCTGCTTAAATCTTGGAAAAAACTAATAAAAATTTATCTTTTCAGGCACTAAGATTCATGCCAAGATGAACCTGAAATACTGTTACCTTTTGGTGTTTGGTCATCAAACAGTACAAGTAACCATGGGGTGGTCTCATAATGTGGGGCTTTGTCCAGAGGCAAAGCATGCACTTGCCTTTCACAGTTAATAAAATTCAAGATAAAACATAATTTGTTAATTCTCTACAGTTAAAGTAGTTAAAATATTAAAATCAAGTAACTGTTTTTTTGTTTGTTTTGCCTTTGTCTTTGTTCACTTGTTTCTTTGCTTGATTTCTTATTTTTTTGGGGGGGGGGGTACTGGGGATTGAACTCAGGGGCACTCAACCACTGAGCCACATCCCCAGCCCTATTTTCTATTTTATTTAGAGACAGGGTCTCACTGAGTTGCTTAGCACCTTGATTTTACTGAGGATGGCTTTAAACTCATGATCCTCCTGCCTCAACCACCCAAGCAGCTGGGATTACAGGCGTGTGCCACCGCGCCTGGCTTCTTTGCTTGACTTTTGACTAATGTGGGAAACCCCAGTAATCCAATGAATTAAAAGATTGGACTTGAGGACTAAAGACCCAAATGCCAGGGAGAGCTGAGAGCTGTGGTATAATTCTCCTGGTGGCACTCTTTTTGGTAGCACTTCCTTTTGCCTTTAAGTATAGGGTAGCCTGGAAGGAGACAGGTGACTAGCATGCCCAAACCAAGTGCTAGTGGAAGTTAAGAATGTCTACCTCTTTTCCTTACAGTCTTTCCAACTTGGCTATATTATATTTTCACACATTCTTGTGATGTTCATATATGTAATTATATAAATAACTATGTTAGCTTTTTGTCAAGGTTCCCAAAATACCTGACAAGAACAACTTAGAGAAGGAGGAGTTTATCTAGGTCTCATCATTTCAGAGGTCTCAGTCATGGTTAACTGACTACATTGCTCTGGGCCTGAGGTGAGGCAGAGCATCATGGTGGAAGGTGTAGCAGAAGAAAGCTGTTAGCTTATGGCAGCCAGGAAGCAAAGAAAGAAAGAGAGAGGAAGGGACCCAGAACTAGATAAGTCCTTCCAGGGCACAACCCCAGTGACCTGTTTTCTTCAACCAGGTCCCATTTCCTAGTAGTCCATTCATCTATGAATGGAATAATCCAGCAAATGGATTAATCTGCTGATGAGGTCAGAGGCCTACTCATTGCCACCTCTGAACCTTACTGTATTGGCCACCATGTTTCTAACATGTGAGCTTTGGGGAACATTCCAGATCCAAACCATAAAAATAACCTTGAAGAAGTAACTTGATTACTTTCCTGAAAATTATGGATTATGGTAATAAAAGGTCATTCTCATTTCTCTACTACTAAATTGTAAAACAAAGGGGAAAGCAATACATACCTGAGGAGCTCTCACCGATGAGGGACTTCCCTGCATTCTTCATGCTTGATCATGGCTGGACCATGGGGTCGTAGGGGAAGACTATATCTTATGCGTGCCCTGTGACCTTAGGCAAGCCACTTCCTCTCCTCTTGGATTCTGTTTACTCTGTCCTGTAGCCGTGAGCAGGTATTCTAAAACCAGTTTGGAAAATGACTCTTTTCTTTCTTTAAACAGTGTTTTCAGTGGACAAAAATGAGTGTACCTTCTTTGGGGTCTGGGCCTTTCATCTTAAAAGATCTATTTCTCATCACATTTTTCTACAGTATGTACTTACGCGCCTCAGGTGAAAAACAGGTAGTTAGCCTTTGGAAGTCCTACAGGTAATATGCAACCTTTCTGACATAAATGGTTTTTAAATGGGTTTGGCGAAACATGAATACACTATTCCAAATTCAAGCCCAAACTCGAAGTTTTTCTTTCCTCAGTCCTATTTTCCAGGGATTTCTGAGAATAGCCATTTCACAGTTCAGTTGTGAAATAATATCCTCATATCACCATCTAGGGATGTTGAACCATAACTAAAGGAAACTAGAAAATGTACAATTTGCTCTTATGACTTTTGCTGTGATTTTATGAGGTTTATTGTTATTGTTATTATTTTTAATAATCATGCTAGCAACATTATTAGAGCATAATGACTCTGAAAGCATGAATCAAAGGGGGAATGCCTGTTTTCATCAGTAATGTCTTCCCAGTCCCCTTTCCTCAATCTTTTGGCTTCATAAAAGAGGTGATGTCATAATTTATGATGCTGAGCTGCCTGGTGAAATGTCACTACACAGTGATGCTTTAATTAACGATGTTAGGCTGGTTAGCAAGAAAGTGTCAAATGTCACTTTTGTGACATAAACTGGCAGTTACGATTATATAATATCAATTATTCTTTGGAAAACTGCATTAGATCAGTTAGAGCTAAACCAATTTAGGTTGAGCAGGTTCATATTTTTTTTTCCTAGATGTTCATCCAGTTCTAATTATTAAGAGTAAAATACACTTTGGATGTAGTTTAGACTTTCATAATGACCTTGCTGGAAGCATAATAGGTGTCTTACATGGCCTTCCTGTTGCAAAAGGAGGTGAAAGAAAATCTGTCCTGACCTTCCAGGAAGGAGGCTGCTCCGAATCACTTTACCATCTCCTCTTCCTCCCTAATGGAAACTCTCAAAATTGTCTTAATTGTTAACTGTGATTTAAGTGAAATATGACATTGTGAAGGAATCTTTTTTTTTATAGTGTCTTGGGCTTTCTATGCATGTCAGCTACTAAGTTATGTTAAATTTAACTCTAAACTTTGAATGCTTATGCCTTTTCTTTTTCTTTACTGACAAAGTAAAAATAAGAAACAAAAGAAGGAAGGAAACATTTTCTCATATCCTTTCTTCTTTAGCATAGATACCATTTTGAAAGTGTAATGAGTTAACTAGAAAGATATGAGAACTTAAAACTCAAAAGTGAATGCTATAAATAATAATAAATACTATAACAGTGATAGCTATCCTTGATTATAATTACTATGTCCAGGCACTGTGCTAATCTTTTACAGACATTACTTTTTTATACCTCATAGCAGATCTGATAGATACATATAATGAATATCATTCTGCATATGAGAAAAAGGGAGGCTTACAGATGGTTTGGCATGCATCAGAAAATAAACAGTTTGTAAATGTTAAGTATTTCCAGGAGTATTCAAGTAATTTGTAGGAAGGCAACCCGGGGAAATACATCAACAGAGATAGTCACCCTTTTCAGTTTCTGCCATCATTACACCCAAGGTGAAGTTGACAGCTGAGCCCAGTATTAGGTTTAAGTGCTAACAGGAAGAAGAGCTGGGGCAACATGGTGACATGGGGGCAAAGTGAGGATAGGTGTGTCTGCATGTGTGTGTTTGTCTATGTGCATGTATCTCTGTGCAGGTATGCATGCTCGTGCACAGGTGTACATTCCACGTGCCTGTATGCATGTGCACTGTGTAGACTTAGGTATGTGTTTATGCTCATGTATGTGTGTACACACATAGAGTGTGTGCACCTACGTACAGGGGGTGGAAAATAGAATGGGGAGGAAGTGTAGAAAAGCACTTAGGTAGGATTGATATTAGAGACCATGAACAGGTAAAGTGTAGCCTGAGCAATGGGTACAGATTCAAAAGCAGGCCATCCTCACTACAGCGGTATTCAGGTGGATCCCCTCTGAGCTGGGCAATCACTATCCAATTGCTGGATTGTGAGGCATTCCACTGGGAGGCTCAGTGTGACCAGGGCAAACACCAGGCTCTTGGGTGGCAGTGTGTACTTAAAAATGGCATAGTCAGTTCAGCAACTAAATAGCAGGCACCAACCTACCATTCCAAATGAAGGTCTTTGAAGGACTCAGACTCACAGAATGTTGGCCTTTTTCCTATCCTTCTCCATCTCCTATTCCCAATTCTGTGCCCACTTAACTCCAAAATTAACTCAATTTCTCCTACAGCTACTTAAGGGATTTTTCTCCATGGCTCTGACCTGATAGCTGTCTCCAAACCCTTCAGTTCTATAGGACTGCTTTTCCTTCATATAGGTATGAAGTGTGTGTGTGTGTGTGTGTGTGTGTGTGTGTGAACTCCAGAAATTCAAACCTGCAACTGAGTGAGTCAGCTGGAATTGGAGGAATGTGGGGTGCTGAGCCAACATTAGACATTCTAGAATGTGGGTGAAAGGGTCACATATTCTCTCTTTGGCTCTGTCAAACCACACCACAGAGACATCAATCAAAAACGTGTCGAATGAGATAGCACAATATCCATGCTCTTGGCAGCATTCGGGGTCTTCGTGGTAATTCTTCATGGCAAGTTATTATGTTTGCCTTCATCCAAGTCTCTTCCCTTTGTATACCTTTCCTTTTTTATCTTGCTTTCATGTCATATTGAAGTCAGCTTTTTCACTGCAGTGACCAAAAGATCTGACAAGAGCAATTGCAGTGGAGGAGTTTATTTGGGGGCTGTTTCAGAGGTCTCAATCCATAGACAGTAGGCTCCATTCCTCAGGGCTCAAGGTAAGGCTGACGTCGTGTTAGAAGAGTGTGGCAGAGGGAAGGAGCTTACATGATGATCAGGGAGGAGAGAGAGAGAGAGAGAGAGAGAGAGAGAGAGAGAGAGAGAGAGAGATCTCCACTTGCTAGACACAAATACATACCCCCAAACCATGCCTCCAATGCCCTACCTCCTCCAGCCACACTCTACCTACCTTCAATTACCACTCAATTAATCCCATCAGATGAGTAAGTCACTGATAGGGTTAAGATTCTCATAACCCAATCATTTCTCCCCATGCATTGTCTCTCACATGACTTTTGGGGGACACCTCACATTCTGAACATAACAGCTTAGTTTAAGAGTGAAGTCAAATGATTTCTCTTGGAATGTGAGGACAAGGAAAATGGTTCCTGGGATTTTGGACTTTCTCTTATGGCTCCAATGCAAAAGACAGATGACCCTATAGGAGGCAGGGCAAACAGTAATTTTGTGAGTTTGCAAAGCACTTTCATGTATAATCTCATTGTTGGTTTGTAAGATCATGATTTTTACCATCTCAGATGATCCCATAGGACTAAGCAACTCGTTATTCAAAATGATGTCTTTTGTGGGCTCTCTCTCATCCCATTTTACTCTGGTTCCCTGGGATTACATCCTAACTAAGCTACACACACTGGGCCATTTTCTTAGCTTTTTTTTTTTTTTTTTTTTTTTTTTTTGTTGTTGCTTGTAGAATCCAGTCTAAGAC
This sequence comes from Tamias sibiricus, assembly GCA_025594165.1. NCBI lineage: Eukaryota > Metazoa > Chordata > Mammalia > Rodentia > Sciuridae > Tamias > Tamias sibiricus. Next base: position 39,726,669 of record CM046670.1, on the reverse strand, counting down.
AATCATTGTGCTTTAATGAATGAAAACAGAACTGAACCAATAAATTACTGACTATGAAAGTCTTTGTTACTTGCAGGACATCAGGCTGAAGTAAGCTTAAGATGACATTCTTGACATTCTTTGAGGTGTGTGACTTACATGGTGACTATTCTGTGTACTGGAACACTCGTTCTCATTGGAACTAAGAATTGGAACTAAGAACTGCATTGAGCAGTTCTTAGTTACTGCATTGAGCCCATGTATTTCTCCATTATGATAACTGGCTGGTTCTTTAAATATGGGATGTTTGAAGTGAAGATAATGACAATGATGGCAACAATGATGAAATGAATGAGACTCATTCTATAATGAGAATAATATAGCTTATAAGTATTCATACTGACACCCACTTACTTTGAGCGAAGTTCTCAGGGTGGATCCCAGCAATGTTGTCTGATGCAGACTGGAACTCAGGGACATAAGGATCAGTCTAGGCTGGGCGCAGTGGTGCACTACTGTAATCCCAGCACTTGGGAGGCTGAGGCAGGAGGATCGCGAGTTCAAAGCCAGCCTCGGCAATGGCGAGGCACTTAGCAACTCAGTGAGACCCTGTCTCTAATAAATACAAAAAAGGGCTGGGGATGTGGCTCAGTAGTCGAGTGCCCCTAAGTTCAATCCCTGGTACCACAGAAAATAAATAAATAAATAAATAAAAATAAAAAAACATCAGTCTATAGTTCTGTACTTGTCCTCAGGCAGTGTGTTGAGGCAGGAAAGCCACTGGATGCACTGTGAGTCCATTCCTCCCTTAAAGAAATCTCAATTCCTCTTTTGTCCTTCTTCATAGGCAATATGCAGGCAGATTTGATGGAGGAGATATATTTTGGGTTTACTTTGTTCCAAGAAGTCTTAGGGCAGGACCAAAACTTCTACAGCTATTCCAAAGAAATACTGATGTCTAGTGTTGGGAAATTTTAGGGTTTTGGGCCACTTCAGAAGTGATTTGGGTGCAGTCTTTCATGCGCCCATAAAATATTGCAGCCTCATACCCTTTCCCAAAGTAGCAAGCCACCAGTCTCAGCTAGGTCAGGGAAGCAAGGCAATTGGTGGAGAGCTCCAAGGTCATTCATCAGAATATCCTACCTACTTCTTTATGAAATATATCAGACCCACAGTGGACCTGGGTCACAATTTCCATTTCTCACCATTTAGGATTTAGTGATGACCTTTAGCCAGTGTGGCCAAGGGAATATTCCTGAGCATTATTCTTCTTTGTTTGCTGAACATGATTCCTGTCTCACATCATTCTCGCCTCTTGCTTGGGAAGGATGTGCTTCTGGTTTCAGCGGCTTTATTGTTAAGTGTTAGCCTTGCTTAGGTCCTTCACAACAGTAGAGGGATGGAGTCCTCATCAAGTGATTTTCCCTGGAGTTTTGCTTCTATCCATTAACCTCTGTGAACTGATGGCCATGACTAGCTCTAGGCTGCCTGGTCAAGTCTGCCTTCTCTACTGCAAGATTAAGCTTCCTCCCTAGACTTTTAGAAGAGGTTTTGTGGATATTCAAACCATGAAAGAAAAGGACATTAAAATGTATTTTTGTTTTTTTGGAAGTAATGTTTTTCTGCTAGTATTTGGAATTAAAAAGGAGTTCCCTTTTTGTACTATGATAAGACACTTTCTGTGAATAAAACCCCTAAATTTCCTGCTGGTGGAGGAAGAGAGCCAATGTACTACCATTTCATATTGCTGGCTTGAGATTTTACAAGATAATATGAGGAGTATGTCATGGTAGAGTGGGATATTTGGGGCTCCTGAGAGATTGTTTCAGTTCCTTTGGTAGGGACACTTCTAAATGGCTCCTGGGGATCTTTGTCTCCTGGCCTTCACACCCTTTTATCATCCCCTCCTCTATGTGTTGCCTTAACCTAGTGGCTTGCACTTGATGGAAAGATGATGATGTATTACTTTTTTTTTTTTTTAATCAACACATCATTCATTTACTCACTGTGGTCCTTTAGGTTTCAGTAGTTGTCTAATTTTTAATTGAATGAATCTGATGGCACGCTTCTGACAATAGTTTATCAATGACCATGACTTCCATCTGTAAGTCCTCTTTATGTAAATTGTATCCTCTTCCCTCCTTGCCTGGCTTGCTTTAGTGAAGCAGCCTGCCTTATTAGATCCTGTGGTGTCTTATGACAAGGAACTGAGGGAGGCTTCTAGCCAACACCAGCAAAACACTGAGGCCCTCAGTCCAGCAGGAGCGGGGAACCAAGTCCTGCTTACAACCATGTAAAGGAGCTTGGAAGTGGGCCCTTCCCCAATTCAGTCTTGAGAGGACCACACTTTCACTGCAGCCTCTGTGAGGACCTAGAAAGCAGAGGACTCAGGAAGCCAGCCCAGAGTCCAGTCTTGCCCCACAGGTAAGTAAACAGTTGTCGGGGGTAACTCTTTACACAGCAGCGGGTAACAAACACAGCCCCTCTCCAATCATAAGTGTTAGAAACTGTGTCTTCTTTTGTGAGCCATTTGGAGCAATATCCTCTGGTCACAATACCCAGGAAATGTCTGTAACCTACAATCTCCTTTGAATCAGGCAGCCATTTTCCACTCCTGGATCACTGAGCAACACTCAACCTGTCAGAAACTAGGGCATACAAATTCTATTATAGCCACTATATTTAACACAGGAGCCTGGATAATAAGGTCAGAGATGTATTTTACAGCCTCAGCCTGGCATCATATCTTTGCTGGACTAAGGGCACTTTCCATGGTTCTGATTGAAAATAGCAGTTATTTTTTTTCTTTCTTTCCCCCAATCAGTTATCTTTACCGAAAATGTACACTGCTGTCGCTCCTGACAGGGAGGACTTGTATTAGACACCATGGGCTTGCACCTGAATACCCAAGTGCTGCATTACATGAATACAATTTACATAATGAGCCAGGCAAAAAGTATGTGTTAGAGTGTACACGCTTGTCAACATTTACAAATGTCGCAATCTTGACAGAGAGTTGCCTCTTAAAGAAGAGAATATTTTTCCTTCTTCCCATCAACCTCTTATCTAGTGTCATGCTCCCAGTATTACCCAGGAAGAGAATTCATACAGTTTACACTGAGAACATATAACATGTATATTATATGTTCAAATATTAATAAAACTAGTACATGGGACTTACCTGGCTGCCTTGGAGCAATTTTTTTTTTTTCTCTAGCCTTTCAATGACTATGAAAGATGAAACTCAAGCACCAAATGGATTTTATGGTTAAGATACAATTTATAAGTGGGCGTTAATTAATGTCAGATAAAAATGAGATTCCTAAGGAATTACATTTTGCCTTCTTATTAGTGGCTGGTTTATAATTATAAACCTTGCTGGAGTGAATAATTAAGAAATTGTAATAAATAACAGTGGTATAGGGAGGCCCTGGGATAATGAAAACAGCAATGTTTGGCACAAGTTTTAGTAAATAACAAATAGACCTGGGTCACATGCATTCCCTTCAGCTGCCTTCCTAACCTAACAAGGATGGTGTCTAACAATGACACTTACATTTCAGAAATATTTTAGCTTTTTATTAGGTCTTGGCTTCCTGAGATCGGGTAACATGAGTTCCAGAGTTCAGGCAAACTTTTTAGATTATCATTAGTTTTTTAAAAACTTGCTAATGGTCCTGCGTTGAACACATCAACTGTGGTATGAAACATTTCTCTAGTTCGCTTTTTGAAACTTAGGGCTATGTTTATGTGACATCAGAATATGTCTACTTGATAGAAGGGGTGGGTGTTGGTCAGCTTTGTGTCACTGTGACTTAAATACCTGACAAGAACAACGTGGTGGAGGAAAAGTTTATTTTGACTCATGGATTCAGAGGTTCAGCCCATGGTTGTCCTAGTCCATTTCTCTGGACCCAAGGTGAAGCAGAACATCTTGGTAGAAGGGCATGGTGGAGGAGTGTTGCTCAGCTAGTGGAGGCCAATAAGCAGAGAGGGAAAAGGGGAAAGGGCCACAGGGAAAATGAACCCTTCCAGGGCATGCCCCCAAAGACCCACCTCCTCCAGCCATGCCCAACCTGCCCACAGTTACCACTGAGGGAGTCCATTCTAGTTTGAATGGATTAGACTATAGCACTCAGAATCTAGTCAACTCACCTCTGAACATTCTGCATAATACAGGAGTGTTGGGGGACATCTCATATCCAAACCATAACAGAAGAGAAGCACTAAAATGACTACTTAGATGCTCAGAAACCCCATCCTATTCCATCCTTCCCAAGTTCACCTTGTTTTATTAATCCCACCTTTTAAAGACAATACAGCTTGTAAAATAAACACAGTTTTGCATGTTTTTAATTTTTATTTCTAGTCCTAAATGAAGTGTGTGTCTTTTGGTACCTCACATAGCCACCTTTACCTTTATCCAAGCACCAAGTATCAATAAGTGCTTTTATGTCAAACCCCCTAGAGCAAGGGGCACACCAGCCCCTTTCCAGGCTGACTCTAATACCTGGAAAAAGGAAATCAAAGGAATGCAAAAGAAATAAGAAACTCTGACATATTGTGGCATTTATTTGCCCTATACCCTATTGACCCTGGCAAATTTCCTGGGGTGGGGAAGCATAAGCCACACATTGACCTAGATGGAATATATCATTCCTGCTCAAATGTTAGCCAGCTCGTAATTACCTTACCCACTGATGGTTGAAATGCCAGCAGAATCAAAAGGCATTTCCTTTTGGAATGAAAGGTGGTCACCTGTACCTTCTGGAGGATGTGGCCCTTGCCAATCTCTGGTCCTATAATGCAAGTGGACAGGATGGCAGTAAGGGAAGGCTCGCTTCAGCTCACCCACCTTTCATTATTTACCTTTGCTTCCATTCTCATCTCACCTCTCAGGTCCTTAAATTTGAAGTTAATTTTGCAAAGAATGCTCTTCCCCAAATCTTCATATACCTGGACTCTTTCATTTAAGGAGTCAATCAAATGCCACCCTCAACAAACATCCATCCATTCAAACTTTCCGGTTGCTTTTGGTTCAGGAATGGATGCATTTATTTGGTTTCAAATACCAAATCTATTACTTACTGGGTATGTAAACTTAATAAACCTTTTAAGCCTTTCTGTATATTTATAAGTACAGATGAACATGTTCATGTTTACCCTTCATTATTTCAAAAAGCATTTAATACAACCAAAACTATTTATATGATTTAGGTGTTTTCCATTGATATCATCTCAAATCATATTAATTTGATTCTGTCTGATCTAACTCCTATGAGGTTTTCTTTTTCTTTTTCATATTTCATTATTAGGCTACAATCATTTGTTACTCCTTTTCATAAGAATTATGTTATTGAGGATTTATACATTAGCAAAGGCTGCATCTCAATTGGCTAACTTGGGTATTTGAGACAAAAGCTTAGACAATCTGGAAAAATACCTATAGCTGACAATAAAGAGGGGGTATCATGAATAACTGGCCTGTATTTTCCAGACTAGGTGGTCTATGTTGTTTTATTATATAATAATTGCTCAGCATTTCATTTTATTGCAGATGCATAATTACCTGGGGATTTGTAAAAATTGGGAACACTTGGTCAATGTTTATTTGAAAATCTTATGTGTAGCTATTGATTGGAATCAGTGAGTTGCTAAAGGCTTTTTGGTGAAAAAGGATTGGTTGGTCATTGGTTGGTGAGATTGTTTGGTGTTGTGTTTTGAAGATGTTGTGTCATTAGCTGTGACCTGATATGTGAAGCAAAGAAGCTTTAACAAGTTCTTCTCTATGAGTTTTGACAAAACCAAAAGGTTCAAAAGGGTGAGGCAGGAGGATCACAAGTTCAAAGCCAGTTTCAGCAATTTAGTGAGACTCTAAGCAACTTACTGAAATTCTGTCTCAAAATAAGAAATAAAAAGTGCTGGGGATGTGGCTCAGTGGTTGAGCATCCATGGGTTCAATCCCTGGTACCAGAAACAAACAAACAAACCAATGGGCTGCTGAAAGCTGTTATTATTGTACTATGATAGGATAGTTACAACAAATTTTTATCATTTGTTTTGTTTTTATTGGTTGGGGATGAAATTATTTAGTACATTTTAACACAAGAAATGTAATGGGTTGTACTATATACTGCATGTGGTGTAGTTGACTCCTGAGACGAACAAACTAATAATTAAATATCTGCAATGAGAAAAATAATTAGCTGATTAAATTTGTAAGATGATATAGGGCGGACTCTGACAATGAATTACTTAATTTAACACTCTTGAGATGCTTTCTTTGAAATAAAAAGTTCCGTGAGAAATGAAATATAATAAGCTTAAAATAGCAGAAGGATACTCATTAGTGGAAAAGAGAGCCAAGGCACAGCTTTTATAGATCAGATGAAAAAATACTCCTTTGCCTGAATTATTTGGCAATTCAATTCAGTTTGACCCATTAACATTTTTTGTTTAATTAGAGCAATTAAAGTGTAATGAAATCTGCAGAGAGGTAGTATTAAGAACTTGAATAAAAAATGAGCCTTTTTTTCCCTCTGGTTAAAAAAAATATTGATTTTTGGACAGCCTATGTGTCAGTCAATGTGGTCTGGGGCTTATTTCTTGGTGAATGAGTATTGGATTCAGTAGGTATGTATTAGTTAGCTTTCTGTTACTATAACAGATAGCTGCTTATAATGATCTTATAAAGATAAAAAGTTTATTTTGGTTCACAATTTTGGAGGTTTTAGTCTGTGTTGGGTCAGCCCTGTTGCTTTTAGTCCTAGTATGAGACAGCCCATCATGACAGCAGTATGTGGTGAAAGTATTCACTCATAGACAGATGTGAAAGAGAGGTAAAGGAAGGGCCCAAGGTCCAATAGTCCCATCAAGGGAACATTCCCAGTGGCCAAAGAGTTTCCATAAGATCCTACTTCTTAAAGTTTCCACTGCCTCCCAATAGTGCCAAGCTGGCTACCAGGATGGGACTTTGGGGAAAACATGTAAGATCCAAACTCCAGCAAAGTACAAAGGTAGTGCTCTCTTATATTGTTGCAACACTTCTGAAAATCACTGAAAAGCACTTTATGTTTTAAAGGGTCTTACTCAATTGTCTTCACGAACCAAGTTTTGGAGTGGAGACAGATATGTTCACATCAAATACTGAGCTATGTGCGTGTGTATTCATGGTGGAGAGTTTGAGGTGATAGAATAAACATAATGAATGTGTTGAATACTCAGTTGTTTGATGTACAGTTGTTTTTCTCTCTTCCTATTTAATCAGAGCCCTAATGTAGACAAATTGTATTCACATACCACTTTCATGAATTTGCTGTCTAATATGCTGTTTTAGTTAGCTTTTTATCACTGTAACCAAAATAAGTAGAAGGGAAGGTCTACTGGGTGGGCAGGGGTCATGCTTCAGAGGTCTCAGTCCATAGATAGCTGACTCCATTGCTCTGGGTCTGAGATAAGGCAGCACATTATGGGGCAAGGGCCCAATGCAGGAGAATTGTTAGCTCATGGCAGGGTCAGGGAGCTGAGAGAGAGAGAGAGAGAGAGAGAGAGAGAGAGAGAGAGAGAGAAAAGAGAGAGGGAGGAAAGGGCTACAGGAGGAACAACCCTTCTTTCTAGTTAGCGTTTCTGTTGCTGTGACTGAAAGACCTGATAAGAATAATTTTAGGGAAGGAAAAGTTTATTTGAGGACAACAGTTTCAGAGGTCTTGGTCCATAGGCATACAGCTCCATTCCATGGGGCTTGAGATGAGGCAGAACATCATGGTGGAAGAGTGTGGCTGACAGAAGCAACTCACAAGATGATTAGGAAACAAAGACTCCACTCACAGATACAAAATATATACCCCAAAGGCGCACCCCCAATGACCCGCCCCCAATGACCCACCTCATCCAGCCACGCCCTAACAGTTTTCAGTTACCATTCAGTTAATCCCATCAGAGACTAATTAACTGATTGGGTTAAGTCTCTCACAACTCAATCATTTCTTCTCTAAACCTTCTTGCATTGCATGAGCTTTGGGGGACACCTAATATCTAACACCTAATATCATAACACCTCCAAGGGTATCCCCCACCCACACTGTAACCCACCTCCTCCAGCCTTACCCCAGCTGCCTACAGTTACCATCCCATCAGTCCATTCAAACTAATACAGACTGGTTAGGTTACAGCTCTTATAATCTAATCATTTCAGCTCTGACTATTCCTGCATTAACAGGAGTTTTGGGGGACATTTCAGTTTCAAACCATAATAGATGCTTTATTAAATTGGTTTAAAACAAGTCAATATTTTACTTAGTCCCATTCCAAGAGATAATTTCCAGCTGGGCGTGGTGGTGCAGGCCTGTAATCTCAGCAGCTGAGGAGGATGAAGCAGGAGGATTGCAAGTTCAAAGCCAGCCTCAGCAACTTAGGGAGGCTCTAAGTAACTCAGCAAGACCCTATCTCAAAATTAAAAAAAAAAAAAAAAAAAAAAAAAGGAAAGAAAGAAAGAAAAAGAAAAAGGAATAATAATTTCCATGAAAGCATAGGTTTGAAGTGCTTCTTAAATTTCTTCTACTGCTAAACACAAAACTGTTAAAACTAAAAGGAAATCTCTTCCCTAGACCACTAATTGCATAAGTAAAATTGGAAAACACTGATAGGACTATAACCTCCACTCTCTTTGACCTCTTAAAATACCCATTTGCCTTGAATGGTACACCCTTTTCTGAATTAAACAGCCCAACCAATATATAAAATTTGAGGACAAAAAGAAAATTTAAACAAACAGAGCCAAAGTACTTCTGGATAATGAAAGAAATATGGAATTTATTTTAGGAATGGACTTTTTTTTCTTCCCAGAAACACTTTCTAATTATATTGTTCAAACTCTTGACTTCAGAAATATGAGGTAGGTTATACTATTATGTTCCTTGTTAGATAAAGTAGTAACAACATGAGCGCTTTTAAGGGTTTTAAATCACACTGAAATGCTGCATACCTGGCCAGCTGCAACTGTCTCTTTATTTGGCATTTCTCCTTCACCTTTGTCCTGTCTAAGAAATCCCCACCCACTGCAATGATTCTATGACATGGTGACCTATTGAACACCTACTCCCTTTAAAACTGTGCATTTTTGCATGTCATCAGCCTTTATCTAGGGCTGGCATTTTCTTTGTGGGCTGCACATTAAAACCACCAGGGGAGCTTTTAAAATATGCCCATGCTTAAGTCCTAACTATGAGTCCTAATTTAATTGCTGTGTGGTGGAACTCAAGCTGTGGTATTTCTAAACAGCATACTAAGAGTCTCTTTTTTGCAGCTAGAAAGATGGTTTTCTTTTTCTTTCCATCACAGCAATTGTTGAGCACCTTAAAATGACCAGATAGTCTCAGTCACGTTCAAGTCCGGGCGAGGGGCTTATGCATGAGGGAGACCACCTACGGCCCCAAATTCTTTCTGTCACAACCTTCACTCAGCATGAAGAGGAGAGGAGACTGAAGAGCATTTCCTTTTTGCAGGCTTGGCTGCTCTAGGGTTGGCAAGGTGCCCCGGCAGGACTAGCCTTCTGGTGTGCATGTAATGGAATGCAATATGGACCTTGACATTCATCAGACTGCGTCTTTTCCTTTTCTCTGCAAAAGCATAGCACAGCCAAAAGGTGAAGAGACGGGGCTGTTTCACCCTGGCTGGATTCCTCTCTCTTTGTTGTTGGGGGAACACGGAGCCCTGAACTTCCAACATTTATAATAATGTTTAACAACAAGGAAAGAGCCCTGGTCAAATTTCTGGAGGGAAAAGCAGTAGGAGGTTGGAAGTCACCTTTTTACTCTTGTTTAGGAAATGGAGCTTTTTATTCTTCCCCAGCGATGTTGTCCCTACCGAGTTTTATATCAGGAAATATGAAGCTGGTGATTGCCTGTTGCTGACATGAAGTTCAGGCTGTTTTTTTCCTCTCTCTTCCTCTTTCTGGTTTCCCTCCCTGAAACTTGGGTTCATGACAGCTTGTTGTTGGGCAGGGCATTAGCCTTTTGTAATTTATTGCTTTTAGATTAAATCTGGGGAAACTCAATATTGCAGTTGAATGATTAGAGCAATACCCCTTGGAGTAATAAATTTTCTTTGGTGCTGTGCATCTCCAGATCATGTTTCCCTTCTAATTACATTTACATAAATGATATTCTGTAAAATTAAATTAACATTCAAACGGTTACACTGGCAGGGAGAGACAAAAATTAGTTACCAAGTTGCATCTCTTAAAAAAAAAAATCTAGTTCTTTTCATAATATGAATCACTACCCTCTCTCAAGTGTCAGTAATCAACAAAACCCCCATTCCAGAACTGCACAGCAATGTTTGTCACCAGCTAATGGAGATGTTTTGTTTCTTTCTTGGAGATTTAGACTGTAAAGCCTCATTAGACAGTGGCTATGGTGACTTTTCAAACTTGACCACTAATGAATTGCTAATCTTCCTTCGAGCTTTTTGCCTTGGAATTCTGTAGTGATCATGGAGAATGTCCAAATAGAATCTGCACACAGAACTCTGTTACCGTCTGTCCCTTCCTCACCATTGGCTCTGATTTTTTTTCTGAGCCTTGGATCTCTAGTCTCTGAGTTAGCCGAAGGTTAAATGGTGATGGCACAGGTGACATCAAGATCTGCATACCGTTCTGTGATCTTTTATATTGCTTTATGTTTCCATGTTGGAGTTTGGTTCTCGTTAGGAGCTGAACTACTTGGAAGGCTTGAATCAGAATCTGCAGAGACTCTACAGCTTCCATGTCTTGGCTATGGCTGTCACCTCTACCATGCGTCTTGTGTATGACCTCTGAACAACTTCAAGTGGGTCTCCTTTGTTTCTTTTGGTAAACCAGTTGGTTTCTTTTGTGAGCATGATGATTTGATGCAAGATGTGATTTCACTTAGGTAAAAAAATAAATATATTGACGGAGGATGTTTACCAAAACATTACCACCACTATTCATGAGCAGGGGTTTTCACCTTGTTTATTATTGTCTGTATTGTTTGAATTGCCCAAGGTTAGCCTGTATCATCTTTATAAAAATAGTTACTGCACAAGAAGCACCTCTTCAGATTCTGTGGACTTGGGTGAAGAGAGATTGAACTAGTATGGTAGTATGACCAAACGGCTTCCTTTTTCCTGTCAAGAACCATGGTTCCTCTTCACTTGGATTTGACAATGCCTTGGTTACAATCACACCCACAGATTATAATTGCATACATTACAAAATTTGGTTGTCAGGAATCTGCTTTCAAAATGATTTTTCAGGAACAATGTTTATGATAGAAGATTATGAGAGTAAATGAAGAAAACTAGTACCTGTTCTAAAAGAAGCTTAGGATACCCAGATCCTTGTCTAGAAATGAGTGTATTTGGACTACATCACCCCTTCCCTGATTTCACATATTCTCTCCTCTTTTTTTCGCTTGCATTCATTTAGGTTTCAGTTATCCATTTAACATGTTTGTATTGCAGTATCTATAATATGCCATATGTTGAGATGGTCAGGGGATCATCACATAGAAAGTAAAAACAAATGTAGCTCTTGTCCTCATAGAGATTACAGTCTGCATAGGAAGATGCATATTAATTAAATAATCAATTGATTAATGCTTAATTACTAAATGAGAAGAAACACAGTCCTGGGGAACTATAAATTCAAAGAATATGCCCAAGACCAAAGATGAGAGAGATTAGAGAAGCCTTTCTAGGGAAGTAAGACCAGAATTGAAGAGAAAAGTCATAGATGGGTTTAGGCGAACCTGGGCTCATGGAGACTGGACCCAGGAAGTGGTCCATGCCAGCTTGAGGGAATAGCATGAACCAATGTCCTGCACTGGCTGTGAGCATGGCATGTTTGTTATCAAGGAAAGGCCATCAGGGTTGAATTGCAAGAAGCCCGGGGAGAAAGACTGGTGATGAGAATCATGAGGCAGGTTAAGTTAAGTAAAGCAAGATCTGAGTTCATGCTAATGATATTCATTTTATTCTCAGAACACAGTCATAACCAGGGGGTAACCATAGTCTTATTTCCCTTAGGCAAAGTCACTCTGAAAGCAGTGAGGAAAATGAAATGTGTAATAGTCAGAGAAGTTGTGGAAAGACCAGTTAGGAGGCAATCGTAGTAATTCAGTCTTCCTAGACCAGAAGGGTGACCACAGAAATAAGCAGGAAATGTGCAAGGAACCAAAAGATAACTCTGGGGTAAATTTACATCTTTTGGTGGTAGTTTGATCATGGAGAAAAAGGGATGGAACAGAAAATTGGAATGTTTCCTGCACTTCTCACTCCCAATAGATGAGCAATGGATGATAGAACAATTAAAGAACACGGGAGAGTGGGTTTAGAGGAGGGGAGGAGGACTCTAGTCTGAGACATACTGAAACATACCCAGGGAAAGGGGTTGAGTGGACAGGTATATCAATGTCAATCTCAAGGGGGATAAAACAGGTAGGTTATATAAAGAAGGTGACAGAAATCATGAGTAAGTATGGCCAGACATGGAGAGATGTAAATGAGCACTAGATAGACCATGACCTAGGTTCTCCTTGGCTGAAAACACTACCATCCTTCCCTGATTCCATATAAGGACCTGGTTCTGCTTTTTCCTCTCAACTTCCACGTGCAACATTGTAGGAAAATGCTGCATACTACTTCAGCCCTGCCTGCAATAATGTCCTCCTGGATTTTAGCCCTAACAGTCAGCTCTCTTTTCAAGTTTCAGCTGCCACAGTCCTGACCTGGACTCTCTGAAGCCGTTAATGATGATACTTAACTTCAAACCTGGGCCCCAGCTCTTCCATCTGGGTTTCATCAAGAAAAAAAAAAAAAGTGTTCTTGCCTTCTAATTGACTCATTCATTATTTCTGTTTGTATCAAGAGCTGATTTATAGTATATCCAAACACATGTACTAATGAACCATGTCATAATAGAGTTCTACTACACTGTGCAAATGCCCATAATTCATTTTATACCTCTCATGCAACACTTCCATTAGGCGATAAATTATAGTTATTTTTATACCTGTCTTATCTGTTAGAATTCAAGCTCCTTGAAGCCAGGGATATATATTTTTTTTTTTTTTTTTGTACCAGGGATTGAACTCAGGGGCACTCGACCACTGGGCCACATCCCCAGCCCTTTTTTGTATTTTATTAGAGACAGGGTCTCATTGAGTTGCTAAGTGCCTCGCTACTGGCTTTGAACTCGCGATCCTCCTGCCTCAGCCTCCCAAGTGCTGGGATTACAGGCATGCGCCACCGTGCCTGGCTTAGGGATATTGTTTTATGTAGCTTTGTGCCTTGTTTGACCAGCAATGTAGTGCTTGTCAATACACATATCAATGTGTATTCATTGATTCTATCTTGAATGACCAAGGGCTCTGGGCACACCGGAAACTGCAATTATACAGGTGTGGAGTGAAGAGCCAATGGGGTAGAAAGTAAAAGAAAGGCAATGAAGTCAATGTTCAATAAATGTGTCTTGACTAATTGAAATTTAGGGGAAATATGACAGGTAAAGAAAAAAATTGTCAAGCGAAGGGCGGAGAATAAACCCACAATTCATTCCAAATCCTACATTTATATTCCATCTTTTGTGCATATTGTTCCTTTGCTTGCAACTTATTTTATCCTCTCTTTCCACCTTGCAAGACTCAACCCAGCAGTCACTCTCCTGCATCGGCACCCATTGGCCATTCAGTCAGAGGTGTCTACCTTTATGATCTCACTGATCCTGTAAACTTTACTCTTACTTAGCAGATTTCTTCTAGGAAGGCAAATGGTTTGGATGGATGTGAAGTATTCCCCAAAAGCTCACGTGTGAGACAGTGCAGAAAGGTTTGGAAGGGAAATGATTTGGTTGTGAGAGCCTGGATCAATCAGTAAATTGATCCCTTGATAGGAATTAACTGAGTGGTAACTGAAGGCAGCTGGTGTGTAGATAGAGGAATTGGGTCATTGGGGGCATAACTGTGGGGTATATATTTGGTGAGCTGAGCTTACTCTCTCTCTGCTCCCTGGTGTGATGTCTTGAGCGGCTCCCCTTCATCACGCTTTTCTGCCTTACCTGGAGCTCTGAGGAACAGAGTCAGGTGTTCCTGGCCGAGACCTCTAAAACCATGAGCTCCCAAATAAACTTTCTCCTTAAAATTGTTCTTTTGGTCACAGCAATGGAAAAAGCTGACTAGAACAGAAAGCATATGCCTATGTGTATATGTGCATACACACACACACACACACACACACACACACACACACATACATATACATACACCATTACACAGTCTCCTCTTGGATGCCACAGGATCCACCAGCTTCCAGCACAGAAGTGCATAACAGGACAGATTAAGAGGCCCACATAGGGCTCCACACTCACAGTTAAGTGTAGTTTCAAGAGCACTTATGACCCTATCCTACCTTTAAAACACAAAAGTGACTTCTTACCTGCCTGAAAACTCTTTTGAAAGGAAAAATAACTTTTCTGAAATTCTAGCATTACTTTATCCTAGAATTGCAGTTCAGGTTAAATCATACTACACCTGCAATATGAGTCAGAAAATAAGAATTTGTTCCCACTTTGTATATTTAAAATCTTCATGGCTTTGGAAAATCATTTAAATAATCATTTAATGTTGTTTTTTGAAAAACAGGTATAGTCATCTGTCAAGGTAGAATGAATTTGGAAGCAGATTATAAAGTGAGACTATACAGCCATAATGGAGTGCCATGCCAGTATAGGTGCTGTAGCTTAGGCGAGGGAAGTCAGTGGTGGGGGCCTTCAATGTGTTAATTCAGCCCATAAATGATCACTAAGTGCATAGTGTGTGCCTAGCATGGTGCTAGGTGTTTTGGAAATGAGCGGAATTCTTGGAAGATGGGGTTGTGTTTCCAAAAGGTTTGTAATATATTATATAATATATAATAAAAAGTCAACCAACATTGAAATATGTACAAATGCAGGTTCACAGGCAATTAGACCATTTATGCGATTGTGGGTCTCAGAAAGAGGAGGGTGGATGAGAGCGCACTTTCATTTTTATATCAGGAAAAGCCTTGCTTCCTTTGCTCTTCAGAGATACCCCTGGGTTTTCCATGACTAATTTGTGAAGAATTGCATCAGGATCAGCTAATTGGCACCTCCCTTCTTTGTCATGTACCCACTTTCTTCTACTTTCTTGCTACTCAGTTCTGAACATTTCATGCAGCTAAGGGCCTTTGGCTCAGCCTCTCCACTACCTGAAGGATGTGGAAGACCCAAAGATCTAGGAGCCCTGGATTCCCAGATGGAGTGCTGGGTGCAGCTCTCACAACCTGATCCAGTCTGCTGGCCTCCATCTGGACCTGCTGTCAGTGGATGGATGCTGTAAGTGCTAGCTCACCCACCCGAGATGAACAAATGGGACCAGTGCCCCAGAAATCCTTGGGGAGAGCTATGAAGACTGGTCACCGGAACCCATCATTGCCTGTGACTTATACACCAGGGAAAGGTTAGAGAAATTTATGAGTAGGTACCATATGCCAGTCCAACATCTGCTTCCTCAAAAGGGACATGAATATAGGACAGAGCTAAGTGCATTAAAGATGAGCCTCAGGAATAGAAAAGAAATGAAATTTAACTGCTTAAGGGTGTGAAGATGCCAAGTGAGAGTTAGAAATCTCAAATGCATTTTTCAAAGGAAATTTTATGTAGTATTCCGTGTGTGTGTGTGTGTGTGTGTACTGCCCTCTTCAAGGATGCTGGGAGTGTCCTCTTAGGGGTCTCTGGGCTACTTCCAATATTAATATCAATATCATTTGTTGGAAGGAAGGAGACCTTTTTTTTTTCCTTTCAGTATATTTTATCTTTGACCCTGAAGAAACCTACCCCTTTCAATCCTAATAAGATTGAAAGAAGTGCTCAGTGTGGTTGGGGACCTTGTTTATCTGCACTCTTGGTGAAGTCAATTGTGAAACTCACTTGAAATAAGCAGTGAATGAGCCCTCTTTGGACGTGTCAATTGTTCTGCAGAAGGTAGGTGAGCACAGTGTCAGTATCATGATGTTGTTCTTTGAACTTGATGAACCTACATCAGAGGCCCTATTGCTCCTGTACCCTTTCTCAGAGCCAGGTTGTGATGTCTCAATGGACAGTATCACACAGAAGAGGCACCTGAAAGAGACAGAAAATGGTGGAATCACAGTGATAGTACCACCCTCCAGTTTTGCCACGTTTGTTTAAAAAATATCGATGATGAATGACATTCTGGAGCCTTGGGCTACTTTTTCCATACTATCTGTGCCAAGGTTCTTCAGAGAAATGCCCTGCTTGCTACTTGAAGTTCTAGTCAACTTCGCCACCAGATGTAGTCAGTGAGTAGCCTCATCAGCATCATCACTGAATGTGAAAGTGACAATGACACTTTAAAAAGTGTTTTAAAATTATTTTTAAAACTTCTTGATATGTCAAGGAAGACATAAAGCAGATATAAGTGCTTTCGATAGTGATACCAACATCTTAACTGTGCCAGCTTCAGAACCAGCATCGTTACTTCCAGGAATTTGGAAGGAGAAGAGGCAGAAGGTGATAAGGACTTGGTGTAGTCTGATGGCATCCACTTTCTCTGGACTCTTGGTGCAACAGAACAGGGGCAGAGCACCACACATGGTGATCGGTTGTGTTCTATGTGGGCTCTTCCCCTGCTTGCTTGGTCATACTAGTTGCAATCATTTCCTACTCACCCTCTGCCACCACCAGAGTGCAACTCCCTCCTAGCCCAGCCTGGCTCAATCTTTGCCTCTGAGTCCCCAGGATCTGGCATAGTCATTGGCATACAAAAGATTCCCAGAAATTCTTGCTGAATAAAAGAAGAGTGACATTATTCAAATATTTGTCATAACTTTGTCAAAAAGGAATAAAAGTAGCTATAACACATTAGCCGATGAAAATAGCTGACAATTTATTTTTACAGAATTTCGACTTGGTCATAACTTGAAAATGTTTCTTTCTCTGAGAGTGAAATGATGAGCTAAGTAGTAATTATCTAGGTTCTCTCTTATTGTAATGTTAGACAAATGACCTAACCACTCTATCCAAGGTTCTGCGTCAATGAAAGGGAAAAATAACCTTCAGTGCATAAAACTAACCCCCATTAGTCCTGTGAGAGAATCTCTTGTCATTTGTCTTTAGACCCATACTTTGGATTTGATTCTCAACTTGCCAAACATGCTTGCATGGATAGTGGATATAAAAAGATTAAAGCCATTCAAGAAAAGAGAAGTCAATCTAACATAGGTAAACTCTGTGGCCATGACTCTGGCTTTCCCAACAATGCACCATGTAAACTTACCACTTACAGCTTCTAAGCCATGAGGTAAGTGATTTTGCTTGGCCATGTGCTCCTGCCACGTTGATACGCTGCTTCACTCAAAGCAACAGGACCAATCATTGACTGAAATCCTTAAAACTGTAAGCTAAAATAAATACATTTCCTTTAGAACTATAAACTAGTGTGTAGCAGGGTACCTTGCACCCAACAGATACACAATAAATACTCAATGAATTTATGAATGTCTAAATATTTGGTCAAAATTGTAGTTAAGAGAAGCATAAAGTAAGAGATTTTTCAACGATTTTACTATTTCAATGGGAAATTGCAGGGATAGTTGAGTCTGGCTTATGGTACAGTTCACTGTTAGATACAAGGCCAATCAAGGGCTTTGATTTGAGGGCTCTCTGTAATGGTACGTGGATAACTCAAATCACTAAAGCACAGGAAGCCAGGGAAGGCAAGCCTGTCAAGAGTCATTTTCTATGTTCCCCATTGTTTTTTTTTTTTTTTTTTTTCATCTAGCATAGTCAGAACCAGGCATTTCAAACTATCAGGGGACTTTTGACATCTCAACCATGAGTGAGCTATGAATCTGTGTCTCTGGAACTTGATACCTTGCAAGGTCATTCAGAAACTGGCTTTTTGTTGAGTCCTAAAAATTACAGAAAATTAAAGGTCCACTAAAAGCCTGTGAGCAAACAATTTAGAAACCACTAAGCAACTTTGTCCTACTGGAATGGGACTAAAAGCATGGTTTTGAAAATGTAAAATAAAGTACCTCCTATAGAGCAGAATATGACTTACACATGCACATATGTATTTGGCACCCCTTTAGCCATGGGGGATGTGTTCCAAGACCCCCAGTGGACACCTGAAACCATAGGGAGTACCAAACCATGTACATCCACACACACACACACATACGCACACACTCACCTGCATGACTATGATTTTTCTATACTTACCTACATCTGACAAAGTTAAACTTGAACACTAGGCACAATAGGAGACTAACAACAACTAATATCAAAATAGAACAATTATAACAATACTGTAATAAAAATATGTGATTGTGTGGCTGGTTGAAACATTCCCCAGCCCCCACCCAAACACCTACTCTGTTGCCGCCTGCTGCTGCTGCCCGCCTGCAGCAACGATACCACGTGAAAGAATTCGGAGGCAGACTGGGAATGAGTAGGTTCTTTATTCTGCTTTCTCTGCTGACTTCTCTCTCCAATTCCAACAACAACCCCCACACAACTCCAACCCTACCTGGTTAAATACTCTTCACCTTAACAAGTATACACGTGTCACAAGCTCAACTTACAGGTGCGTCACACAGTGTTCATAGGCACAGAAAGATTCTTAGTTGAATACATTAAGGTCAGGAGAAAACAATTAAACGCCTCCTCTTTGGCTCTCAGCCAGCCGCCATCTTAGCTACCTCCACATTATGGCTCTTACACTACTCAATGTTCTTGAAGGGTCACAAAAAACCCCAGGAATCACAAGACCTGAGCAGAATATATGAAAGCAAGCCATCTTACCTTCAACCAGAGTGTTTCTGTGTCATTTAGTGGAGGTTTCTTCCAGTTTTCACCCACTGGTGTTACTATATTCTCCAGGGAAGTCATCACAATTATTTTCTGACTCTCTTGGTCTCTAAGGCTGTCGAGACATAATTGCATGGTTGCACTCACTTATTTCTAAAAAGGGGCAAAGCCATCCTGTGTGCAGCTGGGTGATCAGAGAGAACAGCTGTCAGGCAGCTCAGGACAGACCAGGACTATAGTCAACACATACATCCATTCAACAAAAATTCGCTGAGCACCTTCAGTAAGCTAAACATTGTTATCAATGCTTGGGACCTGTCAGTAAAGAACATCATGATGGTAATGATGATGATGATGATGAGGAGGAGGAGGAGGAGGAGAGAGAGAGAGAGAGAGAGAGAAAGGAGAAATAAAAATGTCCCTAATCTTATGCAGCTCATATCTATTGTCACTAAAAGTGACAACATAGTCAAGGAATTTTAAAAAAGAGAGTAAATGTGAGTCATGGGTGAGATCAGCCACTTAACAGTCCATCCACTCCATGTGATGCATTTCCATGGTGATGTGGATTCTATTCAGGACCATCTGGGAATAACAGCAAATGCAGATAGAAAAAAATGGAACTAGACAGACCTGGATTAAAATTTAGGCTCTATCACTTATGATCTGTGCAACGCTCATCAAAGAATTAACTCTCCTTGCTTTAGTTTCTTCATTGAAAATACCCATATCACTTGTTCATGGTACAAATTAAGCAAGAAACTATATTCAAAATTCTCCAAAGGAAATGTGCTGACACACCAATGACATATTTTTCTTCTTTCATTTCTCAAAAATCTAGTTGTGCATGACAATTACATAACTTTTATATTTTTTTCCAGGACAGTATAGATCATGTAATTCCTTTTTTTACATTTGAGGTAAACTGATACAGAGAGCAGTTGAGTGAATTATTTGAGGGTGAATAATTCTGATCTCTGTTCACCAGATGGTCTTTCATAGTACTCTTGATTAATCGACATTCTTCTTTTCACTTGATCACCCATTTGATTGAGGTTTCTGCCATTGGCAATCTTTTTATTCTTTTCCATTCATTTTGATCAAAATATTATTAGTGAAATGGTTGAAATGAAACAACCACAAAAGAATCATGTGCATAATGTGGAAAGAGACAGTGGATGTCTGTTTTTAAAAACATCCCTGCATCTCTATTGGCAAAAAGCAGTAGGGAACTTTGGTATAGCAAGACTTCCTGGATTCAAAGCTTAAGCTCAAGGTGAGAGAGCTTGTACAGAAATGTTGGGACTATTGGATGAAGTCATGTCTGGAATGCTGGATATTTTGCTTGGCACATAGTAGGTATTGGATTTTTCTTTCCTGTACTCCTGGTAATCCCATAAAATAAAACTCAGGTTTTACTAGATTATGTAGGTAGATGAAACAACTTTAAATATTCATTATTCTGTATCAGGGTAGGCAGAGCATGATAACTTTACATGAAAATCAGGAATCTGTAGCATAGAAAGAGCTATGTTCTCCCGTAACACTGGTATTTTTGAGGCTAGAAAGACATATTTTTTTCCTAAGTGGTTGGAGCTGGTTGCTTGAATAGATACCTCCTATTTATGGTGACTTTCTCTAAAGCTCATGATTAATGTGGACTTTTAAAAATTGTTTTTCTTTGTGTTATGTAAATAGGGCTTCTCTTCAGTATGGCTGAATGCTGGTTTTAATTAAATTTAGGAAGGAAGAGGTGGGGGCTGGGTAGCCTGACAGAGTTGAAGAGCATCAGTGAAAATTACATTTATGTTAGGAGCATGGCATTTGAAAATAGAATCAGTAATATGAAATGTAGGACTTGTCCAAATGGGAAAATAATGAATATGCTTAAACACACTTACATTGTTCTCATTTTGGCTGAAGATGGAATTCTTGTTTTGGAAAATAGAGTTTTTATTTTTTTTAGTCATTAAATCTATGAATATGATAAATACTACTCCATTGACCACCTTTCTTTTTGTTTTATGTTCTTCCAAAAAAAGCCATTATTTTGTGAAAGTGAACTTTGCTGTTTAATTAATCACATTTATTTATGCTATTTTGGTTATAACAAAATTGAAACTTGGACCAAAGCTAATCCACACTGCACTAAAGTTAATTATGACATTAATGATGAAACTATATTACTTTTGGCTAAAATTTACCTTTACTCACCATACTCTTTAAGAAGCACAAATTAGTTATGTAAACAAAACTACTTACAAAAAATTTGTGTTTAAGCACCTTTATTTATATGATTATGCTAATTAGAAACTAGTCTCATCTTTGCCTCAGAGCATATCCTTGAAAAATTTCAGTTGGCAATAACATGAATGGATAAACTCTGAGACAAACTTAAATTATGGTGGGTGTTTGGAAGTCATAAAACAATATTTCTTCAAAATATTTTCTTATCTAGATTTTTTTCTTGATTTCAGCCTGACCTTCCCCTCCAATAGTTCAAATAAATAAAATTGGTCTGCATTCCTAAATCATTCTTGAATGTTGTAACTCCCAACTTCCAATCAATGGCGTCTCCCTGGCAGCCTATGTCCTCACAGGCTGCTTCTCACCCGGGGCAGTAAGCAAACTCACTAAGAAGGCTGATTAACCCCATCTCTGAAATATGATTAGGGTTGAAAATGTGCATTTTTCTAATGGAAAGGAAAACTCTAAATTTAAGGCAGTCATGCTTCTTGTGGGGAGGTCAGAGTGAGGAGATTATAGGGTGAGGGGGATAAAGGGGGGAGGAGGTAGATTTATGTGTTCTATGGTATTTGAAACCAACTCACAATTGGCCCCCAGAGTCTGGAGATTTACATATTATGTAGTTTGAGAAAATGGATGTGAAATTTTAAAGTAATCCTCAAAAGTGCCTCTTATGACTTTTTCTGGTCAATAGACCCCTGATTATTTTTTTAAAGGAAAAATATTTAATATTGAAAAAGTTTAATTTTCTTCAGAGAAATAACCATTTGTCTGAGAGGATTGGGTAAAGGCACAGATTCAAGTGTTTTTGAATCTTTGTGAATTTGGACAAGTTCTTTAACTTCTTTATGCTCCAGCATTATAGGAAAGACTGGTATCCTCCATCATCAGTGTACAAGTATCCTCCATAGTCAGTGTACAAGTATGCATTTGTTAAAAGAGAAGATGGAGAGAAAAATAATTTGAATTTTCAAGAATGAGTCCATCTTCCACTGGATTCAAAATATATTTTCTCAGGTAAACATGAGACAGGAGATAAGAATCTTCTCCCTCATTTTGTCTTCATTCTTGAAGTCCATGTGTGATAATGAACAAAGTTGATGTGCTTTTACTGTTTGAACATTCATTATACACTTTGGTATAATAGGACTCTGAAAGCATAAGCTGCTATTATATCTGGGACTCAATGGAGAATGAAGGAGGTAAAACTGACTGGGCTATACTCCATGGAGATAATATATCTGCCACTAACATTGGTACCATTCTTGCGTGGGTATTTTCAGTAAGAACATACATAGTTTGTAATTTTTTCCTTATATGCTGACTTTAGGACTTTATTCCAAGTAAGAGGTAACTCTACTTTTATGAGAACTTTTAAAAGGTAGTGGGATCATACAGACAGGAGAAGAGTAGTTACTAGGGCAAGAGGTAGGGAAATATGGACAATCACTGTTTAATGGGTGCAGAGTCTGTATTTAGGATTCTGATTGTAACTACTGCCACTGAATTTTACACTGAAAATTGGTTAAAGCAGTAAATTTTATGTTGTGTATATTCTACCATATGAAAAACAAAAAGTTTCTTGGGAATATTCCATGAGAAAGAAATGCGTGATGAGCACTTGACACAAAGTCAGGAATAGCCAACACAAATTCAATATGATTAGTAGATTATTTGATTATTGTTTATATACTGGATCTATCTACTTGATTTATATATGTCTTTAGACTCAGTGTAATTCATACACAAGCAGGAGTGGATGTGATAGTTCTTTTGGCCCGTGGATATATTTCAAGGCATAAATCACAGAACTTCTCTTCAGATTCTATTGAGTGCTCACCTGCTGCGCCTCCTGTGGCACACCTCTTCTGTGCTCCTCTGTATCCAGCCCAGGTATGCCTTTAGGGGAGTTGGCTTCCATTTCTGTCTCCATGATCACCATCTGGTCTTGTCTGTTTCATAATCCTTTATACTCAAAATCATTCTGAGTTCTTTCTCCCATTCCTTCTACTTTTTTGACCAGGGCAATTTCCAAAGTATGACCCTTAGTCCTTAATCCTCAGAACACAGAGTGGTGACTCAACTTGATGTCCTACCTTTGGGTTCTATCCTCACCCTCTTTCACGGAGATCAGACATAGTGCCCAGAATAGGGACCCAGGGGACTGAACCCCCTTTTAGAACTCTTCAAGACTAATGTTCTAACTGCCTCTGTGTATGGCTGGGAGAAGTAAAACAACAGAAACCGAGGGCCCATTGTGGACATGAAGGCCAGGAGTTGGAGAAAATGAGAAAGGAACCAAAGTTAGAAACAGTGGACTAAGGATGGCTGAAGATGTTGAGAACACAGATATGCCATGTTGAGGCTAGGGAAAGAAATGAAGTTCAGCAGAGACAACTCAGATCTGGGACCCAGATCTAATTATGCTCCAGGACATAGCCAGCTATTTGAAGTCCAGACCAATTTTGTCTTCTGCTGATCTTCTCACTTAAAAATAACCCAGAAAAGGTCTTGGCATTACAAAGTGATGGGATCTTAGAGATAATATAACTCATCTGTCTTGTTTTTAAATGAAGTATGGTCCTGGAAAGGAAAAGGCTGTGCTCCAGCTGATACAGCTGTTCAGTGGTGGGGTCTGGATTTGGACTCAAATCTCACCATTTTAACTAATCGCCTGGTACTTTGTGGCCTCCCATGGATGAGGGCCATGATGATGAAGTTGTGTAGGACCATACTGAATATAGCACCATATGCATTGCAGCAGGTAATAAATGCTTCTCAATGGTGGTAGCAATGAAGATGATGATGATTATGGCCACAGAGAAAACTCCATTTAGATGAAATTAAATGATACTGCATGGATGAGAGAGGAAAACACCATGCTATTTAATGGCTGACATGTAAGATGAATTTGGTAATGAAGCTCCGGGACTTATCAGGCCAGAAAACTGCATTCTCTCATTATATAGTCCTTAATGACCCACTTATTACTAATATAAAGGCAAAGATATACATTATAAACACATGTTCCTCAATGTTTGGCTGCAAGAAATGAAACCAGTACACCAGCTTGAGGGGTTAGCAACAGACGTTGTTTCTGTGCGAATGATCAAATTTGCTGTTTTCCAGCTGGAAAATGACAACTGAAGTAAAAGGGTAAAAGATGATTTGACTATACTTATAAAAACAAGACAGAGGAGAATAATGTAAGAAGAGCAGGTGTAGGTGGCTAGCTCTAAGGGCTGCTACAGGGGACCTAGAAGAGGGAGTAGATTTATTTGGAAGCATGACTTCTGTCTTCTTTTGGGATGTGTGTCTCCATGAAAATATTCAATTCTTCAATTTTGTGGCATTCATTTCTCTGAAACATTCAATTATTCAAGATACAACTGATAGTAATGGGATGGCCAAAATGGAGGTCACGTCTATCCACAAAACCTTAGGCACTTCCCCCATAAAAGTTCTGTTAGGGCCTTGCCCGGAATTTTTTACTCTTGTTTGTTAATCTTAGAGAGTTAACTGTTTCCCTATCTCATGGTATATTGTAAATACAGCATCAGGTGCAAAAAAGGGTATTTATTGAAAAGCATATTCTTTAGAACCGGAGCAAGTGACACCAGACAACTTGAAAGTGAAGAGAAAGAATGAAATCTATAAAATAAATAGAAGACACTTGGGAAGAAATAGACCATAGTGATATACTGCCGTTTAGTGTAGAGAAGTTCTTGTACATCATTGTACCCTTTGGGGGTGCTGCTGATTGATATTATAGCTAAAGGAACTTTGCATCCAACCATGTCTTCTGAAGATTTAGAAGGTTAGACTAAATAATCTCCAAAGCCCCTTTGTCAGAAAAGGGGGAAAAGTGGCCCCATCCCCTAAATAACTTTGGTGCTTAGAAGAATCCGTCTGATTTATCTGGAAAACTGCCTTTCTGGCAACTGCTGCCCCATTTGTCTGGCCTTGCTTTAAGGTTACTAGATTAGATCCCCCTGCCTACCACACGTTAGTAAATTACCCTGGGCAAAGTACCACCTATTGCTAATCCCCACTTCCTTCATATTGTAAGTTGGGAATTATTGTACCTACCACATAGAGTTGTTTGAAGTATTAACAGCTTGAGTCAATGTGTGTCTAGGGCTAAACGTTGTGACTAAAACAGAGGAAGCTCTCAATAATATTATGTTGGGGTGCTGGTAACAGTAATAAACAATTCCCTCTACTTTTGATTTTGTGCACTCTGTGGATGTAAGGGCTAAAGCTGTAGGTCATCATGTGACACAGAGTGGAGCTACTCAATGGAAATAAAGATGAAACCAAGGTTGACTTTTGTTCTCATGTCAAGACACCATCACTAACCAAGCTATATTGGGGCCCCCACCCTAAAAACTCACTTACTGTTCCACTCAAGGCAGTATATGGATTGGTTCAATGTTTTTGAGTTTATTGGAAAATTTTGCAAAGCCACCAACTTTCATTTGGCTTTCACAGTATCTTTGTGAGGGTAGTACTTATTGGCTCCATTTCATGGATAAGGAATGAGCTATTTAGGATTTAAATAAGTTTCCACATCTAACTGGCTTTTCAAAACAAGTAAACTTGAACTTGAGATTTACACTTCAAGTCTAGTGGTATTATCTCTTTGGTAATTCTTCCCCACGGACCACAATAGACTTACAATAGAGCTGCTAATAACTGGAGAAAGAACGGGACTTGGGAGTACATGGGTTTGTTGCTGCTTTACAAAATATAGGAAATACCATGAAATTGTACAAAATTCATGATAATTTGGAGAAATACTGTATCAAAACTTCATTTTGTTTACAAATCCTTTATAGATAAGTCAATAGTATAGATAAAATATGAGATAGTGTTTAAATTTGAAAGAGCAAAATCTGTTCCCAATCATCCTTAAATCTGTTTGGGTATATAATTTTCATATAATAATTCAACTACCAACTATGAGTTAGCCTCATCTAGGTTAAGCAAGTATACAGGGAAGGACCTCAACTTGTGGAATGTATTGGCTTGGTTGGTATGGAATTAGCTATCAAAAATTACCATCTTTGGTACTGGGGTCGTGGCTCAGTGGTGGAGTGCTTGCCTCACACGTGTGAGGCCCTGAGTTCAATCCTCAGCACCACATGAAAATAAACAAATAAAACAAATGTATTGTGCCCATTTACAACTAAAAATATTAAAAAATTACCATCCTTTAGAATGAATAATGTATCTTTTCAATTTTAAGTACTTTTCTGTTCAATTAACCCCTTCTTCCAATAAAATTGTAAGAAGAAAGGAAAGAAAGGAAATTAATGTTTTTGAGCCTTTATACAGAAATTTATACTCCTTTAGCCTCTTGTATATGTTAGATCATTTTATCCTAAAAATAGCCTTTTGCATTGGGTACTCATTCAAAAGGGTGTTTCTAAGAATTTGTACAATAGATGTTCTATAAAGTATTTGTGATAGTATGTGAAGGGTTAGAATCATGCCACAAAATTTCAAAAAGATGTATTTTGCTTGGCCTGTAATATTGTTTTTGTATTGCTGAGCCAATTTCCAGCTTAGAGAAAAATCAGAAACTCTAGCAACCCTGGGCCTACACCCAGCAACACGTGGCTGCAGCTGAGTAGCAAGTGCCCTTATGAAAGCCTGGGATGCCTTCTGTGGCATAGCCATTCTCTGGCCTGCTCTGCTTGGCAGTAATGCCCCAGTATAGTTATGCATTGAAGTGGAGAAACTAAACTGATGAGAATCTTCAGTGTGGACATCTATCTAAGAGCTTGATGTATTTATTTGTTGAGATGGGGGTCACTTGTTTATGACTGTTACTGTTTGGATCTTAAATGTCTCCCAAAGGCCTTTTGTTAAAAGGCTTGGTTATCAAGTCTATGGCACTATTGAAGGTGGTGGTACTTTCAGGAGGTGAGATCAGGTGGAAGGAAGTTAGGCCAGTTGGGGCATGCCTTTGAAGGGGATATTGGAATGCCAGTACCTTTCTCTCTCTCTCTCTCTCTCTCTCTCTGCTTCCCAGCCACCATGAGGTTGATGGGTCTCCTCTGCTATGCCTCCCTGCCATGATGTAGTGTTCTGCCACAGGCCCAAAACAACAGGGTCAAGTGATGGTGGGCAGAAATCTCTGAAACGATTAGCCAAAACACACCTTTCATTGTATGAATTAATTATCTCAGAGATTTTGCCCCAGAGACAGGAAACTTACACATTGACCACATATGCAAATTTTCAGATGAAAACTAAATTGAATGGAGATCAGTTGTTTGTAGTACATTAGAAATGGTATTTTATAATGGAAATCAACATATCTTTTGTTTCTGCTGTGCCCCAAGGACACTGGAGCAGGTTGAAGACCTTCGATTCCTCCCTCCATTCCTCCTTGCCTGCCTTCAGCAAAGATACGTAGAGCAGTTGGTGTGTATTCAGCAGTGTGAACGGTGTAGAGGTGACTGGTGCCTGCCTTCAGTAAGCATATGTTCTAGAAAAGAATAAACACAGGGGCACATATTTGCATATTGCAGTGTGAGAAAGCAAATCATGTTCTAAAATGGAAGAACAAAGAAGGGTCCAATGTATACAGAAAGGACTGACAGATTAATTCAGATTTGGGCAATCTGTGTGAATTTTTTTTTAACCAAATTGTCATTGAATTCAGAAATTTGGGTAGACTTTTTTAAAAAATTGTGATAAGTTATGCACAGTGCAAAATTTACCAGTTCAACTGTAGTGGCACCCCCTTCACCACAGAAAATTTTAACTAAGCTTCTCAAGAAATCTTCACCATGGCTGATTTTAGGACTATCAGCAAAAGAGTCTCTACAGAAGAGTTCAATGTAGATAAACTTCCTATTTTCCTGTTGCTCTATTACTTGGCCACTGTCCTGGAAGAAATCAGCACTCCATGTGCTGGACTCTACTTGTTTTTCACAAACATATATCCAGTATAGTAGTTTGTAGAAGTGTGTTTGAAAATGCAAAATGTGATAATAAAAAGACAAATTCTTTAACAAGGCCTCTGGCCTTGAGCTGGAGCCTCACAGAGATGTCTACATTTCTAAGATAAAAGAAGTTACCAACTGGGCTCCATGGTAACAGCTGGCAGCAGGAGAAAAGAAAGGGGAGAAGGAGCTCTCCCCTTCTCAGGTGTTGTCCTTGAAGGGTTAACTTGCCCAGAACAGTGAAAGAAAAAAACTGCTTTTATGTGAACTTCTATAAACTGTGAACTTCTGAGCCCCTCCCCTTACATGCTGGGTATAAAGTTCTGAAAGTACCTGAACTTGGGGTTCAGGGGGTTAATTAATTACAGCGAGAGCTGTATCCTCTGAAACCGGCTACAACCAAATAAAACTGTTTTCTGCTATCTTCAGTGCTTGCCTTGTCTGTCCCTACAACACAACCATTTTCAAATACTTTCAGTGACGTGAAGCACATCAAAAATGTGCTTAAAACCATCACCAACATGCATTCGGTCAACTTTGGGTGGGTGAAGAATGAGTGATGTCATCAGTGTCTATCACTTGCACTCATTTGTAGACCATAATTAATTAATTCCCTCATCTGTTGCCAAGGACATTTGAGAAAACTTGTAAGAATACCTCGTGTACAATAAGTCCAATATATAGATTTTATGGAAAATTAGAACAAGGAAATGAAAATGGTATTATATGATGAGTTGGTTCATAAAAATTTTTCTGTAGGTTGGAGGAAAATTCACATCTAAGCTTTATAGCTAAAAAACCAAAGAGAACACATGAATGTCAAAATTAATCCTTTAGAACCAAGATGCTATTGCAGAGGTTTGTTTCTGAAATCATTTATCCTCCCTTCATATATTTGTTGTCCTATATTTTTGTACAAATTGGAATATTTCAGATTACCTTTAAAAGTATATTAAAAATTTATGGTACTTCTTCTTAGAAGTATTTTAGAATTCAGCACCTAAATAATTTAATTATTTTAAAAAGACTATTTAAATTAATGGTACTTAGATGTATGTATTGTCTAATTTTCTTAGTTACGTGGATGATAACAAGAGTGATAGTTAAAAATTCTTACTACAGGCCAAGAACTGAACTAAGCATTTTTCATATATTATTTAAATTTATCCTCACAACATTTCTATAGTGTATACAGATGGCCTCCCCCTTTTACAAAGAAAGCATACACATACTAAGTAGCTCTAAAACATGAAATGACCTTTTGTCTTATACCTTTTGTTCACTTATTTCCGGTGTGGGGCGTGTTGGGTAGATGGAGATCTTTTTCTTCCCACCGCATGAAGGAAGAGGAATAAAACATGATTCCTTGGGTCATTGCATAACATGGCCTATATGGAGTTAAGTATTTCAGCTGAAACAAAATCTGAGCTCCATAAGCAACAGCCTCAGGTAACAGGTGGGATGTTGAGATGGTGGGGATAAGGGGTAGCCAAGGGTCAAGCTGAATTTCTTATATTCAGTGTGTGTAACCGGGTGGATGGTGTAACTAGTCACTGAGATAGTAATAAAAACAATTCTCTAGAGCAGAAGTTGGCACACTCTTTCTGTAAAGGACCAGATAGTAAATATTTTAAGTTTTGTGGGCCACATGGTCTGTATCACAGCTACTCAATTCTGTTGTGGAATGAAAGCAGCCACAGACAAAACATAAATGAAGAGTGTGGCTGTGTTCCAACAAAATTCTAGAAATAATTCACTGGTTCTTGGTGAGAAGGAATCAAGACTGTCTGTATTCACTGTCTTTTCTACAGTTTCCAACAGGCTTCTGTGGAAGCTTTTTAATTTAAGTTTACTGGAGTTTACTGGGGTTTACAGTCCCAAAAACCTATTCAAACATACATCATGCAATTCTCATATTATCCCAGTGAGTTGACTCTCTCTGCTTTTATTGTTGAGAAACTGACATTCAAGCACTAAAAGTGACCCTTGCACAAGGTCACTGAACTACCAATAAGAAACCTCAGTGTGAGGTCACACACTCTGACTTCATAGGTGCTGCTGCTTCTGTGACCTGAGCTTTTCCATCTCCACAGAGTTTGTAACAGGAAAAGTTATTAGTGTTATTTTGGATGATCTTCTTTACAGTTTCTATTTGCTACTCATATCTTGAATGTTATCTGTTCATTTCATTCATTTATTCAACCTACATTTATTGAAACTTCTTTTATGCCAGAAATAGTGTTGGGCCCTAATGATATAATAGCAACCAAAAACTTAACGTGAGTCCATCTCTTAGGGATGTAGTAAAGGAGGAACATCGTTTAATTGGGATAACAAATATTAGATTAATACAGTTATAGTCAGAACTCTGTACTTGAGGGACATCATTAAATGTTCAAACCTTATGATAAAGATTTTTGATCCCCTCTGTGAAAGTGAAGGAGCCAATCCCCTAAATAAATGATTATTAGTCAAAGAATGGAAGAATAGGAGTCTTTAATATGACAAAGGGGAAAGAGGGTGAATTCCCTTTCTAGAAGGAAGGAACCAGCCTATGCAAAAACACTATGGCAGGAGGGGAGGACCTTATGTAAGGGACTGTAAAAGATCAAGATTGGTAACAGCATAGAGAATAAATGGGGATGCAGGACCCAGATTAAGGCCATGTTAAGATCTGATCATCATTTTGGAGGCCTTTCTCCAAGTGTTTATTTACTTTGAAAAATAAAATATAGCCACCAAACTGTTTAAATAGAGAAATTAACCCATCCCATTTCTCACTCTGAAGAGATTGTTTTATTTCAGTAGAGAGAATAGATTGAGTAAGGAGATGGATTGGTTGTCAATACGACTGAATGGGAGACACTGATTAGGAGTTATGATAGTACTTGTGGTGAGAGCCAAATGGATAGAAGTTAGAGCCAGATGGGAGGTGAATTCAGAAGTATCACTGGACGCAGGAATTGAGCTAGCGGAGATACTAAGCTGCACTCTCCTGGAATCTCTGAAGTGGGAATATGCATGTTGTGATTAGCCTTTCGTGTTTTAAGTTTAAAATGCTTTGAGACAGTAGAAGAAGGCCCCAAATAACATTTACAAGCCTTGACTACATAAAGGAATAATCAAGAATGGAGCCGGGTACAGTGGTGCATGCCTGTAATCCCAGCGGCTCAGGAAGCTGAGGTAAGAGGTTGTAAGTTCAAAGCCAGCCCCAGCTATTTAACAAGGTCCTAAGCAACTCAGAGAGACCCTGTCTCTAAGTAAAATGTAAAAACGGCTGGGGATGTGGCTCAGTAGTTAAAGGGTGCTAGGTTCAATCCTCAGTACCAAAAAAAAAAAAAAAAGGAAATTTGTGAGGATGACTGGTAGCAGGAGTCAGCTGAGATGTATTTATCATCTTATCACATATGCTTCAATTTTATTTAATTAGGGGGATAAATATTTCCTATAATCACATAAAATAAATTTAGTAATTGATTAAAGCAAAACCGTAGGATAGGGCACTTTGCAATGAACATAGTGCAAAAAAATATATGGTTTTAGGTTTGGGAACAAAACAGCATTTTCTTAACAAAGCGGAGATAAATTTATTCCAACTCATATTTGACATGCAGGAAAACACATTAACATTCACCCAGAGCTCGCTGGAAGCCTTTGAGCCTGATGTAGCTGAGAATTGGAGTGAAAGTTTTGAAATCTGCATTGTGTAGAAGGAGCTTGTTGCTTGTTTGTTTATTGTGCATCTTTCTCACTTTATGCCTCCTCTTTGCCTGAAGCTACCATCAGGAATGAGCCGTTGCAGTTGCTATTTTCTGGTGAAGTATGTAAAAATAAACATGAGCTAAATGCACACTTATGGGACATTTAAAAGAGAGTTGCAGCAACTCTGCATCTGATTTTGCTTATTCCTTCTTTGCTTCCTCTCCTTGTGGTTTTTGTCGAAAGCCTCTGCTGCAGCCATGGGTAACTCTGATCTCCGTGCCTGTCAACAAATTGAGTCAGTTAAAAGAGTCAATTGGGAGGGGGAGGGGAACACTTGCTACTTGGAGGCACAGGTATTAGTTCTCACTCTTCCATAAATTGTGATGTCTGGAAAAAGTCACTTATGCATTTAATTTCATCAAAAATTGCAAAAAGAAGTTGGTCAGGCATTCCCTAGAATCAGTTTCTCAGGATGAATCATGGAGACCAGTTAGCCCCCTACAAACACAAATGCCAATGGACCTGGCAGTATAAGGATGCAGAGATGGGGTTAATCCACAGAACAATATTTGGCAGGTAACAAGTTCTAAGCAAATATTTAATACCTGAATGAATGAATAACTAGGGATCATTGTCTCTTCTTGAAGTTGTCGTGGGCTAGAGAACTCAATCTATTTTTCTCTTATCCATGTCTTTTTTTTTTTTTTTTTTTTTTTTTTGGTACTGGGGACAGAATCCAGGGGCACTTGAGCAACATCTGCAGCTCTTTTTATTTTTCAGTTTGAGACAGGGGCTCACTAAGTTACTTAGAGCCACCATTTCCCTTTAAGACGCCTTTCTTATCACTACTTCCTTCTATTAAAGCTTGTTGATAGTGTGTACCCAATAAATGTTTGCTGGATGGCTTTTCAGATGATATCTGAAATTTAACTCTAGAATTTCTATCAATTAATCTTATTCCTGGGACCATTTAGGATAAGTTTGGTCTCATTCCCACCTCTCAGTCCTTTAAGCATTGGAGAATGACTACCAAGTTTCTAGGGTGTCCTTCTCCTCCTTCCTTTGCTCAAATATACACTTCTGTTTACTAATAACTGCCAAGGTACTTTAAAAGTAAAATATTCCTGCAGGAATTTTTAGTTTTAAAAAAGTTTACAAAATTCTAAGTAATGTGAGTAGCCCACCTCTGGCCCTGAAGACTTTTTGTCATCTCCTCCTCTTGGATACATTCTTATTACCACCTTATCACAGAGCCCTCGGCTAGGAGCATGATACAACACTTCACTACTCTTCACAAACATGCATACATTATCCAAGAAACTTGGTAGGCTCTCCCATTGAGAACCAGTGTCCCTTCCTAGGTATAAAGAGCACTCAAGAGAATTCAAGAAAAGTATTCCATGTCCAGCAATGGGAATGGGCCTTCAAATAGTCATGGACATGGAAAATGCTCTAGAGATGCTTACCAAAAGCTAAGACTGCTGGGAGAAGCAAGAGACTCCCTGCTGGGGGAGGCAGGAAAAACAGCCCTTGAGCTGAACATGGAAGGGTTAGAAGCAGTGGACCAAGAAAGGAAATGGAGAAACATATCATAAGTAAAGGTGAAAATGGCAGGTAAGAATGTGTATATTCTAGTAACAGGGGAAAGCTCAGAATTGTAGAGAGCCGGAGGCCATTAGTCTATACTCAGGGGGATATTTAGAAACACCCAGAGCTTTGTCTTTATGCTGAGCTCTGGCTTCCTAAGTTCCTATTCTAATGCCACCATCTGAACCAGGCTTTCCTTGCAAGACACTTTGGCTCAAGGTAAGACTGACATATAACTTGTGCATTAACACACACACACACACACACACACACACACACACGCACACACACACACAGAATCATCAGCATGATCCAATGAGGGACATTTCTTAAGGGAGGAAGCTTTTTTATTTTTAAAATTTTTTTAAGTGATTGTGGTTTCTTGAAAGATCATAAAATCACAAATCAGTGAAGAATTCCAAATGTCACTGGACTTCTGCCTATTGGTTCTTGTAGAAGTTTCTGCTGATATTTAGCTTATATCCTGGAAACCATCTGAAATTTTACAGAAAAGAAGTTTCTTCTGGAGGTTCCTTGCATTTGTTTATAGATTTGGAGGAAGGGAGCATAGTATCTTTATTTATTCAGCAGAGCTGTATCTTGAAATGTAAAGGTAACATTCCAAATGTGGTGATTCTCATCTTCTTGATTGTATGCATTAATTCTTCATATTATTAAAAAAAAACAGTCTTTCATTTCTACTGAAACTTTATGTAAAGCACCAATACCATCCCACTTTTCCAGTTTCTTTGTTTTATTTTTTTCTTTCTATAATTAAAATATCAGTTCTTCAGCACCGTGGCACTT
Organism: Tamias sibiricus; assembly: GCA_025594165.1. Taxonomy (NCBI): domain Eukaryota; kingdom Metazoa; phylum Chordata; class Mammalia; order Rodentia; family Sciuridae; genus Tamias; species Tamias sibiricus. The sequence continues at coordinate 39,692,523 of CM046670.1, read as the reverse complement.
CGGTCACACAGCCCGGACTTTTCAGCTTAACCTTGAAAACACGGCACAGGGACAACAATTTCTGTATCAAGATTCCATGGGGATAATTTTCATGCTGGGCAAAATGGAGGGATATCTGCTCACAAGTGTCTCATGCATATGCTCTCTTTTTTAGTTACTTTGGGCCCAAAATTATTATAATTCCCTTGATTTGTGGATCTGGATTTAAATCAACTTCGTCTTAAGTCAACCCTTCAGCTTCCCACAGGGATGACTCTTATCCAGGTTGAATTGAGTCTTTTCTCACTCAAGAAGACGTCACCAATGTCCTAAGTAGATCTTCAAGCCTGTAGAAAAGGCTCCATGTGACGTAGTTCTTTCCACATCGAGGAATTCATTAGAGTGCTCTTGGCCTGTATTTAAGCACTGTAAAGAAACCTGGAGCATTTCTTGTCTTTGGAGTCCTGTTGTTCTTGTGTGACAGTGTCTGTCAAGTCCTGTGACAGTGTCTGTCAAGTCTTCCCATTTGTTCTTTAGATGTTATCTAGACCAGGAATTCTCAAACACCTAGTACCATGAATGGAAGAATCATGTGGGGGGCACTGTTCAAAACCACCAGAAGCACTAGGCTTTCTTTTGCTTATAAGAACCATAATGTTCCTGAAATTATAATTTGCAATTGATTTTAAGTTTTATTGTATTTAATAAAACAATGTAGGTATGATTGTTATTGTGAGGAACTCAACTGACATTCTCTTTATGACCTAGAACATGACCACTTCTTGTAAACGTATCATTGACATTTGATTTATAAAATAAGTAAAGGTATAAGAAGTGACTAAATAATTCAAAACCCTTTCATCATTTTATTTGACAACTTTGTTCTGTGAAACATTGAAAAAGTATGTTAAAATTTCAATGTCACTTCTAATTTGCTGTGTTTCAACACGTATTGTTATTGTATCAGTTATTGATGTGTGCATATGAATGCTGTTATTGAAATTTCAACTTTTCATGTGTTAAGACCACTTTACTTCTATTACAGATTATATTTTTAGTCAATGTAAATATGCATGCCATTTAATATCACTTTTCTTGAATCCATTTTATTTTATATTGATATTTTCATCTGTGCATTATTTTAGTTTACAGTTGGCTTACATATTTTGACTCAACACTTTAAAAGTTTCATTATCATAGGTTTTGGGTATGTTACCTACAATAAGAACTAGGCTCTGGGACCACACTGCCTGTTCTCAAATCCTGATTCTAGTATTTACTTGTTCTATGATCTTGGGCAAGTTTCTTAATATCTATGTGCAGTGCAATGAGTTTAAGTAAGACTCTAGCACATGATCCTTAATTAGTATTGGTCATTATATGATAATGGCAGTAATAGTAGTTGTCCTGGTAGTTGTGTAGTAACTGTAGTAGTGTTAATACCAGTAGTAATACTATCCACTATTTGGTCTTATGCTATTTTTATTATCCCCTCTTCTGTCCTTCTTCATGTACTTTGTTCTTGATTTGTTTTGTATCACTAGAGATTTGGAATCTGTAAATTCTTTTTATATTCCCAATGATATTTATGTAATTTTTTTGTTTTTTTTAAACATTTATTTTTTAGTTGTAGGTGAACACAGTACCTTTATTTTATTTTTATGTGGTGCTGAGGATCGAACCCAGTGCCTCAATCATGCTAGGCAAGCACTCTACCTCTGAGCCACAACCCTAGCCCTATATAATAATTTAATATAGACACTTATATATTACATACATATATACATATATATTATTACATATAATAATTTACATATGTTAATTTATATATTAAAAATGTGACTTAACCTTATGGTTTTGTGTGTCCAAAATGAAAGTTAGATATTGAGCCTTCATTTTGAAATATTTAAATTAAATTTTAATTAATTTAAATTAAAGGGGCTGCTAGCCCCTTTAATTTCTTGCCCAATTTGTAAGTTTTCTTTTTACATAATAATGTGATACATTAAATGATTGTTCACTCATCATATTACAAATGTTATTTACAAAGAATTATTTTGACCATATTTTAGTTTTGTTTTTAATGCTTGCTAATTTTTTTTTAAAGTATTCCCTTCCAGACCGTTTATTAATGAGTTTCAACCTTTCTTCAAGTAATATTTTCACTTTTGGATATATGTTTGGGGAATGTGTTTTCTTGCATATTTCAATTAGCATTGTACATGTCTGGCTGTATGTTCATCAACTTCTTATTAGTATAACAAAATACCTGAAATAATCAACTTATGAAGAGAATAGGTTTATCTACCCTCACAGTTTTGGAGGTAGGAATCCATGGATGATTGACCCCATAGCTTTGGGCCTGTGGCAGGGCAGCACAACATGGTGGGAACATGATGTTGGAGGAGCAAAAACCGCTTATATCACAATCCAGGAACAAAGAAAAGAAAAAAAAAAAAAAAAAGATGGAGCTAACATTCCACAATCCCATTAGGAGGTACTCTCCCAATGACTTAAAGACCTCCCACTAGGCCTAGCCCTCACCTCTTAAAAGTTCTACTACCTCCCAATAGCATCACCTTTGGGACCAAACCTTTAACACGTGGGCCTCTGGGGGACATTTAGGATCCAACCCATAGTAGGCGTGATTTAGTATTTCTTGGGGTGGTCTTATTTGTAAATAGATGTAGCTCCATAATTTCCAATATTTAGTATTTCAAAGGAAAAATATTATAACAACCACACATATATGTACATATGTGTGTTATATTATTCATTATATCTTATGTGTTCACATATACATACATGGCATTTCTGTCCATCTCTCTACCTATCTTCAATCTTTTCCTTGAAAATAGCATAAGAATACTGAGATGCTTTATCATCAAAAGTTAACCATTTTACTAAGCAATTTTTATGTGGGCCACTTTTCATTAATTTTACCTAAAATTCCATATATCATTTGAAATAATTTTTTAGTATATTTTTATAGCTGAAGAAAGATTTCTATTTTCTATTGCTTTTCCTCCACTTACTCTTTTCACCCATTACAACATCCTCGTAGATTTCTTATATCTGTTCTGAGTTACATAGCTTTCATTTCGTTGTGTAAATATATGTCTGTTTTTCCCTTTGAGTTTGGGAAGAGTTTTCCTTTCTTATCTCCTAATTCTCTTGTTCAGTTTTCTGCAGTATTTTATGTTGATCACACAATTCATTGTGTTTTAAATTTATGAACCATATTTTTCACCTCCAATGAAACATTCCAGTTAGTGCATTTTTTTCTTTTATGCGAGTGTTTGCTCTTGAAAAAAGCAACATCCTCACAAATCTTATTAAAAATATCATTAGAGATTTACTAAACTTTACTCTGCTTTCTTGCACTAAATCTGTCTTGTTGGAATGTTTTTGTTCCAGATTCTCAGTTAGCCACCTTTTTTTTTGTTTTTGAGCCGCTGAAAACATTTTCATATATCATCTTTCTCCTGGAGTCCTCAATCCATCACTGGATCTGGAGGTGGATTTGCTCAGAAAGTGAAATTGATTTAAATTATGTATACTTAGACTAAAAGAAATGGAAAATTTGGGTTGATTGTTTAGGTGCCAGATTAGGAACCCATGGCCTTTCAGGGAGAAGTTGAGGTAGGATCTCTAAGCCCTGGCAGCTTTGGTAGATTCCTTCTCCAGAGTGTTGGCTGTGCTTATATATCCCATGGTGATTGCAGCAGAATGAATGGACCAAGGGGCAGTACACCACTGAAAGCCCCTCCATTCGGCACACCTTCTGGGCTACATGCAAGGGAAAGGCCAAGGCAGAAGCACAGTTCTGTGTGGATACCACTGTCCAAAGCAGACCACATCCTGAGAGGTCCTAGGAGGATCAAGACTGCCTTTTCTTTCTCCTTAATTTTGTACTTGCCTTAATTGTACCTGGTGAACCTCTTTGAAAGTCAATAAATGTCTTCTGCTGTAATACTTCTTCTTTTATTTTATTTTTTTTTTCTGGTACCGGGGATTGAACTCAGGGGCACTCAACCACTGGGCCACATCCCCAGCCCTTTTTTGTATTTTATTAGAGACAGGGTCTCACTGAGTTGATAAGTGCCTTGCCCTTGCTGAGGCTGGCTTTGAACTCGAAATCCTCCTGCCTCAGCCTCCCAAGTGCTGGGATTACAGGCGTGCGCCACCGCACCCGGCTGCTGTAATACTTCTTAATGGCTGCATATTATTTACTTTTATGCTCTCACCTTATTTACCATTTCTCCAGTGGGTGAACATTTGATTGTTTCAGAAATATAAATGAATGTAATAATATTTTTCTATGTTCATCTGGAAACATTTGTTTAAAATCTCTTTCCCCTGCAATATTTTCATATCTTTAATATTCTGGTTTTTGTATTTTCAGGGTTTTTTTTTTAGTGTGATATCAGACTTTGATGTGCTTATCAAATATTCTGTTTTACTCCTGATTCACTAATTTTCATATTTACTATTATTTCTGACTTGTATTTTTAGGATTGTTGCTCTTTGTTTTTAATTTTAAGTTTAATGATTTATTTACCTAATTTTTATTCTTTGAGCTTGTTTAAAATGAGAGTATTTAAGATAATAAGTTTCTCTTTGAGTAAGTTTTGGTCATAGTGATTGAGTTTCATATTAGAGTTTTCGTGATTCTTTTAAAATACTTTATATTCTGTAATTGCAAGTTTGAGTCTTCTTTTATCCAATAGTTATTTTAATGAGTGTTCATAAATTTCAATTGGTCAAGGATTTAATTGTACTTTGTTATTTATTTCAGGTTTTATTGCACAGTGGTGATAGAATATAATTGAAACAATTTCAGTATTTTGGGATTTTTTTGAAACTTCATTGTGGTCAGTACTGATCAGTTTTATTGTGGTCAATAAGGGATTCATTTTTTTGTAAATATTATTAGTGCTTAAAAATATGTATTTCTGTTTTGTAGAGCACTGCATTAATGGTGTATCTATTAAGTTAATCTTTTAAGAATCTATTACTTAATCTTTTTTTATCTCTAATTAATTACTTTTGTCCACAATCCACTTATTTGTTAAAAATCCCTGATTGATTTATCATTTATCAATACTGTATTACTTATCACAACATTTTTGAAATCCTATATATTTATGGTAGGTTCTTCCCTTCACAGATAAAACATGTCCTTGTTCTCCCACTTAATGGCTTGTTTTAAATTAGCCCTTTATAAAACAAAATACTGTCGTCTTCAGTTCTTTTTGGTTGCATTTTTTTTCGTGTGTGTGTGTGGTATAGTTTGGCCTATTGTTTTCCTTATTAAGTTTTCTGAATCATTTGATTTTGACATCTCTTTATATTCAGAATAAAGTCAAATTATTCTTTTAAAATTTTTTTTAAATTGTCAATAAACCTTTATTTAATTCATTTATATGTAGTGCTGAGAATCGAACCCAATGCCTCACACATGCTAGGCAAACGCTCTACCACTGAGCCCTCAAATTATTCTTTTTTTAAAATTTATTTTTTATTCTAAGTTGTTAGAAATGACAGCAGAATGTATTACATTTCATATTATACTTATAGAGTGCATTTTTACATATCTCTGGTTGTATGCAAAGTATATTCACACCATTCGTGACTTCATACATGTACTTAGGGTGATGATATCCATCTCATTCTACCATCTTTTTTTTTTTCTTCACCCTTTTGCCCCCTCCCCTCCACTCCCTCCCCATTGGCCATTCTAGTGTTCCTCTAATCCTCCTATGCTCCCCATCCCAACCCCACTGTGAATCGTCCTCCTTATATCAGGGAAAACATTTGGCATTTGGCTTTTTGGGATTGGCTAACTTCACTTAGCATTATATTCTCTAACTTCATCCATTTGTCTGCGAATGCCATGATTTTATTCTCTCTTATTGCTGAGTAATACTCCATTGTGTATATATACCACATTTTCTTTATCCATTCATCTACTGAAAGGCATCTAGGTTGGTTCCAATGCAGCACCCCTTCAAATTATTCTTTTAATCCATCTTAAGAATTTTTAAATTTGAAGAAATTAATTTTTTTTTTTTTTTTTTTGTACCGGGGATTGAACTCAGGGGCACTGGACCACTGGGCCACATCCCTAGCCCTTTTTTGTCTTTTATTAGAGACAGGGTCTCACTGAGTTGCTAAGTGCTTTGCCACTGCTGAGGCTGGCTTTGAATTCGTGATCCTCCTGCCTCAGCATGCCAAGTGCTGGGATTACAGGCAAGCGTCGCCGTGCCCGGCTTAATTTCTGTTTATTGTCTTAACATGTTTTGTATTCTTTCTGTCAAATCTATGCTTTAAAATTTTAGGCTTCTGTATTTTTTCTTTGCTTTGTCTCTTTAATCTGTATTTCCTTTGCTTCCGGCCTCGCAAATAGTATGAATTTAAATTTTTTTTTTTTTTAAATTTTGTTAGTAGTTATTCTAAAGTTTCTATTTAAATTATTTCCCAAACTGTAATTGTATCTCCATAGGAAAAATCAGTATCAATAGACTTCTACTTATGAATGTAAAAAATTTGGTACAATCTTAATTCTTACCATCATTTCTCTTTTTATATAGTATTTGCTGAGGTAATCTGGATTCAGATAAGTCTTATTATTAAATAATTTTTCTTAATTACAATATTTGAAACATAATTTATGACATTAAAATTAATCTTGGAGTCGGGGGCAGTGGCTCATGCCTATAATCCCAGCAGCTCTGGAGGCTGAGTCAGGAGGATCCTGAGTTCAAAGCAATGGCCTTAGCAATGGCCAGGTGCTTAGCAACTCAGTGAGACCCTGTCTCTAAATAAAAATACAAAAATAGGGCTGGGGATGTGGCTCAGTGGTTGAGTACCCCTGAGTTCAATCCCCAGTACCAAAAAAAGAAAAAAAAATTAATCTTGGTAGATATACCTCATAAATTTGACAATATATGTTTAAGTCATTGATATTACACATAAATCCTTGTATAGTGCTACTTAATCATTTTAAAATTATTTATTTGAATTTATATTTTCATTGAGATATTCTACAGTTTATTACTTTTTATTTTGAGAATATACATATTAACATTATGCTGTTAGAACATTGTATATCTGAAAAGTAACATTGAAGGGGGATATTGAAGCACCTAGCCTTTTGCCTTCTAAAATGGTTGTTGTTAAGAAGGCAAAGGTGATATGATTTACTTTTCATTGTTAATTAGTCATAATAATGTTTATATTTGTTAAGAATTTCATGTATATATATTTCTATGATGGATGTTACTATTTAATACTGTCAGCAAATCTGAAAGTTGTTGTTATTCCCATTTAATAGGAAACTGGGTCTTAGCATGTTTGAAGAACTTAATGGCTTCACAGTGAGTAAATAGCCATGCTCCATTTCTAACCCCAAACCCTAAGTTTTTTACCACTACATTTTAAATTATTTTATTTTAATGCCTGCAAATGTATAGGATTCTTTCTAAACTTTTGAAAGTAAAATAAATAAATATAAAAAAGAAAGAAAACATAAAAGAAAAAAAAATCCACATCATAGCTAGATGTTCATTTCTTCATTAATTTTTAGTTAATATTAAGTCATTTTTATCTAAAACTAGGCCTTTTCCAGTTAGAAGTGTTCCATTGAGCTTGATTAATACTCTCATGCATTTATCTAGTTCCTTCCTAAAGTATAGAAATTGTGCCCTTTGCTCTGAATTCTGGGATTGCATCCCTGCTTTAGCATCCATAGTATTGATCAGCTTTTCTGAGGCGTGGATCCTGCTGATGAAGGAACCTCATTTTTATTGAGTTAATGGAAGGAAATGAGAGTCGCCCTGTATCCTGGAAAGAGTGCTGGGCTGGAAGGAAGTTCTTAGCCTTTCTTGGCCATTTGGTTGGTGCAAAGTAGGCACAGCATTTCTCTAATCCTTGGTAGTCTCACTTTGAAGTGGGTAGTGTTGGATTCCAGGCAGGAGGCTGCGCCTCCCAGGCAGAAGGCCACACCTCCCCAGGTGCTTTGTTAAAAACTACACCTCCCAGGATCCTCAGCATGACCAGAAAACCTGACCAGCAAGTGCCCTGTCCACTAACCTCCTGACCTCTGGGAGCCTATAGGGCAAGGACTCACTCCAGGGGGGGTTTTATGACCCCCACTCTGTTTAAGCCAGCCCCGAACTGAAATCTCTCTCTGTGTTCGTGCTTCTCTCTGTTCCTGCCTGTCCCTATTCCCGTCCATCCCTTCCCTATCCCCCTTCCCTTCCCTTCCTTTCCCTACCCTTGCCCACGTGGCACCCCAATAAACCCTTTTATTTCACTAACACAGTGTTCCCGGCTAAGTTAACTTATGTTCAGCATTTTTCTAACAGGTAGGATAATAATTGCCACACCCATCTCAGAAAGTCAAGAGAAATAAAGCATGTGAGAAAACTGCTGAAATCGAAAAATACATTTTAAACAAGATTTTACAAGTTTATTTTTAGCACTAGATCGAGAACAATGATCAACACCTATAAACTATCATTGTCTAAAGCAAATTAGCCTAAAACAAGTAGTCCAGAACCATTATCTTACAAATGAGAAAACTGGGATCTAAAGAATTTAAGTGACCTGCTCACAGTGACCTAGTTAGTAATTGATATGGAGTAAAACCCTGCAACTCTCCAGCCAAGTTTTTCATTATATTTATTTGTGCTTGAGACACATTTTTCAGCTTAGGAATGATGTGGTAAAAGCCAGGTCACTGGCTAGAAAGGCTCTTCAAGGCTTTTTGGAGATGTTTTTCATATGCAGATGTCTCAGGGAGTTAATTTGGGGTATAGGCAGCCAGCCAGTCTGACTGAATGCAGCCCCAGGCCTCTTCCTTGGTTACTGCATGGTGATTTTAAAAATGGTTCTCCTGCTGAGTGATAAGACCAGCTTCCCCAGGGAAAGTGCCTCTGCAGAGCTGAGAGGGTTCCCTTGCTTTTTCCTGGAATACTCCTGTTCAAGCTAAACTCAGTAAAGAATCTTTTTTAAAAACTAAAATCCTATTCCATTAATCAGATAAACAAGCAATATGATGTCAAAAAGATTCTCAGATGTCGCCATTACTATAACCAACATTATGTGAAGAGATGCATGTCCAATACAAGGGAAGAGTGGGAAACTAGAACAAACTACCCATTTAAAAACAAAAAAAAAAACCCGAAAAAACCCTCACCCTTTCTTCTTGTCAAAACCCCCAGATGTGCGCCAAGTGATCAGTGCTTCCATTAAAAGTTCAAAAGATGAAATCCAGATGTTTCTTTCAGTTCTGCACCCTTTGACCTCTGATGCATTTACTTGCTCTTGGAGCTTTTGGTCACATGACTCTCTGAACTTTATGCTCTATCTAAATAGCTCTGAAATTTACTCTATGATATTGGAGCATGGAGTTGTTTGGGTTGGGGATCAATTTCATGTCTATGAAGTGTGGCTGAAACTAAGGTTTTCTTTTAGTTCTTTTCAAAAGAATGTCTGTGTTTAAGTCATGTTATCACTATTCTATCTGGAATTTTAAGTGCTAAACATTTTAAGTGCCAAATGTTTGACCCACTTTGGCAATAGAGGGTTGAAATGGATAAAGGTGCTAATAGAGTATGAATTATCTTTTTTAGCATTGCAAATAGAGCTTTAATAGACATTGTTGTGATGAGATGGACAAAATGTTCTAAGAAACAAATTGCCCTAAGACATATTTCTTGGCATTCAAGAACCAATCAAAAAACCATCTGCAATTACACAACACGGCAATGAAAATTACTTTGAGAACAATACCATCCCCCCCCACCCCATCCCCACCCCCTGCCCCATTCTGGACACAGACTTTAGTTCCTACCCTTAGGATGATGACAGGATCCTTTGAAAATTTAAAACAAAATTCAGTTGTAGAAGGTCATTTGAGACACATAATGACAACAGAAGGAGACCAAATGTGAGTTTCTTTTTTCTAATTCTATAGGCAGTTCCCAAATTTATTAGGACTATTAGTTACACATTTAGGTTGCTCTTGTAGAAAACAGCAAGCCATGTTTATTTTTAACATTTGCAAAAGTCCTTAAAAATGCCATTTTTCATACTATAGATTCATGGTAGTTGGATGTTGGATTGCTTTCTCAAAAGAAAGTTGAGACAGGGGTTGCAACCTGCTGTGGTCAAGCTTGGTGGAAAGAAGGTGTCACTACTGGGAACTCAAATGGATTTTATGGCTAGTGTTGTTTTTGACAAAACCATATTGGTACAACTAAGAAAGGTTAAGGGGGTCAGTGGCAAGCAGTTCCTTGTGATTAAATGATTCTTTTGCAATTACATTTGCCAGGTTTTCATTCTTTACTCTGTTATTCTATTCCTGGAAAGGCCTGTTCAGGAAAAGGAGAGAGGCTACTGGGTTACCTGCATAGGAAAGAACCAGGGAAAGCAAAGTGGAATATAAACATTTTTTCTTCCTCTGAAAATGTAAAATTATCCAATTGGTCTTCTGATAGACAGTTCTCTGGATGGAGGAAACTGGTTCCCTGTTCCCATGTGCATTGGAAGATCAGTCCAGAGAATAGAGAAACTGACCTCCTACTTGACCTTTTGCTTGTTTTCTGGAGCTAGAAAAATGACTTTGGCACTTATAAATGTGAACTCGTTTCCTACTTCCTATCATTCCAGTTCTATATGATGAATATAAATTACACAATTTAAAAAAGTTTAGGTATAGTTTTTTAGCCAAGTCTCTTTTTTTCCCTCTCAATGAAATAATTAACTAAAATGTTCCTGCCTGGTTCATTCATTCTTCATTCCATATGACTCGATGGCTTGTACTTATTTCTATGGCACTGATTAATAAAGACTGTGAGTGATATAAAAAATTAACAATTGGCAAACAAAGCAATTTCAAACAATGATGTTTCTCTAGCCAGTGTTCTATTGGCCAAATAGTAAAATAGGACAGTTATTTGAGTAATTTGGATAAAAGTAAGATTCTATTTATTGGAGGATGTGAATCTAAGTGGTATGTATAATTGGTTATCTACTTTCATTATCATTTCATTTAATTATTCATTTAACAAATATTTAGTAAGCATTGCTTTTTATCTTACAGAGCATGCAATGAAGTTAGGATGTCTATACACATGTGTAAGGCATGTTCTTTAAATGCACATTGTCAGCTCAATCTGGAGGGTGACTATTGGGTGATCACCCTCACTAGCAACCAGTGGAATTGCTGAACATCTACAGTTCTGGTTACTTTTCAGGCAATACTTCAATGGTTTTGTATAATCACCACTTCATCAAAAATAGAAATTATTTGAAAATGACTCAGGAATAGATAAAGTAGACTTATCCATAAATTTACCAACAATTCAATTAGATATGTGTGACTTCACATATGTTTCACAGAAAAAGAATTCCAATCTTGACACCAAGTCTACTTCCAGAAGGACTTGACACTTTCTCATAAGCTGTTATGGCTTGATCAGTGCTTCAATTCCTATTCTTGTGTCTTCTTTTCCCTCTTCCATCAGACCCTCACATCCCCCTTAGACTCTAGCACCTTCATTACAAAGCATATCTCTGTTCATGGTATTGCATTTGAGGTGAAGTGGCACTTTGTATTCAATTTTATTTCAGTTTTCTCTGCCCAGGATGAAAATTAGGGACAGTGCAACAATTCTAATCACTACTGGACAATAAAAAGACTTGGGGTCACTTCAAGTCATTAAGTCACAGAATCGAGTCACAAGATCCAATCACTTAACTCCAAAACTTGACTTAGTTCTTCATTGCCCCTCAGAGCTAACTTGTGCCTACTGAAGGTCAAGAGCCTGCCATGAGGGACAGCGAGTCTTCCTACGCTCTATTCTGTACCTGTGTATCTCCTCACCTACTCTCTTCACCTGTGTTTTGTTTTGTTTTGTTCTCTTATCCAGGGGTTAAAGTTGGGGATGACCAAGAGTGGGGAAAAGTAAGGGAACAGGATAGATGTCATTTTGCTGAGAAGTATCATACCCTCTGGACCCAGAAAATGGTTAAATTCATTCTTTTCCAATGAGCATTGTTTGCCGTATTGAGAGATTTCTTGCTGCACCACTTTCTCCTAAAGTTCTCTTGATCCATGTGGATGGAGCTCTATTCAGTCACTGGAGCTTTTCCTTGGCCCCTGGCCCTTGGAGTGATACAATACCACACAAGGCCTCCCATGCAGTCTATGGGAAACATTCTCACATCTCTTATACTACCAGCTCAGGGAGTGTGGGCTAGTCTCTCCTCTTTCACCACCACAACAGGCATCCACTCTTCTCTGTCTCTAGATGCCTAAGGCTTGGGTCAGAAGAAGGTTCACCATTCTAAGACTCAGGCATTGGTGGACACAGGTCAAGCTCTAAGTAGTTTCCTGAAACTCAAACGGTTGCTTGGTGTATGTGAGGAGGAGCACCCCAATCCAGTCATCCATGAAAAGTGAAGAAAAAAAAAAAAAAAAAAAAAAAGATAAGACAGGAAACTGCCTCAGTAAAAGAGGGGGAAAAAACCCTCCCTACTCTTCTTACAAAACTCATCTTTCTCCTATTTCTTTTATCTCCTGTAACGGACTGAGTAGACAAGGGGTCCTGGAACAGTTTCTCTTTACAACTCTGCACACCAGGTCAGGATCTGTCTCCTACCAGTTTGTGCGACACATCTATCAGATAAGTTGTCTCAGTAAAGATCAGGTCAGGGAGGGTCCCAGTCTAAATTCCTTTTGTGGTAATATTTGAGTTATAGGAAATGAGTGGCTTAGTTTTTCTGATATATATGAGAGATTTCTCTTCTTCCTGAATAAAGTCAATCTTCTATTGGTATGGCCCTGTCTTTTTACATAACATCCCTTGAAACTCATATTCCACTTAACATTTAGTTTATTCTTCTATGTCTGATAGGAGGAAGTGATTTATTCAACCCTTAGAATCATACTGTTATCTTAGGAAATGCAGATTCTCTATGTCCAGTATATCTTATGGTCTGTCTCAGAGAATACACTGGATTCAGCAGATTATTTGCCAATCAATGGCCCAAACCAGCAAGTGTTGGAAGAAAGAAAGAACTCCAAGTCAAAGTGGCCTTGGGAAGAAGTGGCTTTCCTTAGATGGGGGTCACTATTTTTATTTTTTTTAACCATGTACATCTCCAGGTAATGAATCATAACCAATAACTTTCTAGAAGTTCCAAGCTTGTGCTGAGTCAGGCCCTTGAAAGCAATGAATTAATGGTTGACTTTAGCATTAATGAAAGTTTAAGGCCTAAAATCAACCTCATACCTAAATTCTTCTGTGAGGAAAAAGTGTGGCTTGAATTTCAAATTTTATACTGTTCAGTTTTGAAAAGGGTACCTAAAACATGGAGTCACAAGGATTGACCAGGACAATTCAAAAACACTTCTTCAATGGGCTTCATGTGCTTTCAAAAGATCAAATCATTCCTTGATTTTTAATAAATTTTATAAACTATTTTAACATTTCACAATTACTTTTTGTTAAGACCAGCGAAGAACACATCAGACCCTGCTGCCTTCCCACATGAAGTGGTGTAAATTAATTGGTCCCAGCTTGCACCGCTGTTGTCGAATCAACACGGTCTGGCTGCCTTCTGCGAAATGCCAACTAACGGATCAAAGCCTCTGGAGAATGACCCCTATTTTCCCCCAAATATGTGTGGTTTTTTGGAAATCCATATCTCCTGCCTCTTTAAATGTCTGCAAGTCATTGTGAGAAGACAGTTCCCATCATTTTTACTTGAGCCCATCTTGCTACTAATTTGCAGCCCTGAAAACCCTCCAAGTAGTCCACACCCATGAGGTGGTGTTTTCAGTGGGTCCTCCATAGTCTTCCCAGTGATGTGCACTCTAACTCTGCCCTTCCATTCTGTTTCCAGTCCCATCTGAAGAGGGTCAGCTGGGTGCTCTGTGCCTGCCTTTGCACTCCTCCCCACAGTTGGTCAACTTGCAGATGGTCTGCTTCCTAAGAGAAGATGCTGTGAAAGAGTACCAGTCAGACATGTCAATCAGACATGTTCTCAATTAGTATCAATTATTTGCATTAATATTAGATTAATATTTTTGGTCAGTGCATATAAAATAACAGCCATCATTTTAGATGTTCATAATTTATAATCCATCAATATTAAATATATCTCAAATTCACATATCTCAGCCATATATTCTCTGAATTAATATTAATTATTAGCATTAATATTAGCAGTTATTAGCATTATTAGCAATTTTAGTCTTAATATTAGACAATTATTTGACTGTGAGCAATGCATATAACATAATATTCATTATTTTAAACATTTATAAGAGTACAATTCAGTGGCGTTAAGTATATTCATGATTTTGTAGAACCATCACTGCCATCAATGCCCCCAATTTTTTGTTGTCCCCCCCAAAATCGTTAAACCATTAAACCATAATTCTCATTAACTCCTTCCCTCAAGATAAGGTTTGATTTAGTAATAATGAACAATAACCCAATGGGTTATAGGAGTTTGAGGAGTCCCTTCCCCCACCCCCCTGCTGCCCTGCTTTGGAATTCCTATGTAGCAACCAGGTGGGAGGAAACAACAGACTGAAAATCCCAAACACTTTTTTTATGTGGTCTAAGAGGATAGGATGAGGAAATAATATGCCATCAACTGATGTAAGGAATTTTCAAGATTTTAGTGTCTGGTTAGTTTTAATTTGTCTAGACAAATTAAACATGAGCAGAGAGCTGGAGGTAGCTACCACTGTGGTTCTGGCATGGGGAGAAAGTGGTAGCTCCTTATATTATACTTGCTAATCTCAGCAAGGACCCAATGTGCAACCCCACCACGTACACCTTGCTTTCAAGAGAAGCTACAAAATGTGAAGATCTTGGCTCAGCAATGGGACCAGATGACAAGTCATAAAGTCCAGAGCTGGTCTCTCCCCACCCCTGCTTTCTGCCACTCAGGAAGGACCCTTCCACAGCATGGCTCTGCAAAAGGACAATTCATTTTAACTGGCTGAGTAGCTCCAGGGGGACAACAAAAGCAAACAAGCTCCGTGTCCCACAGTAAATCGTCTCTAGCTGAACGATGTCTGCTTCGTCTCTGGAAAGAATGTTCTTCGCTGAGTTGCAGTTTGCCAAGGGTCAAATATGACAGAAATGAAGTGTTGCTAATAGTGATGGAAAAGGATTCCTACTGTTTGTGGCCAATGCTGGGTAGTGGAAAGGCCAAATTTGTGGGCCAGAAAACAGCGGGAGCCAGTAAACTTTCCCCAAGACTCACTAAACTTTGAGTCACCTCTGCTCCCTCAGCCATGCTGTCAGCCCTGTTTGGGGGAAACTGATATTATAATTGCTAATCTCGGCAAGAGCCTAATGTGCAACCTGAAGCTCTTTGGGCCTTGGGTGCAATTAGGGCGGAGGGCAAGGCCGGCAGACACTGGCGGGCTCCGCCCCCTCCTCCCAGATCAGCCTGCTTGGGTTTCACCCACACCCTCGCATCCTCTGTAGACAGGTAACTGAGCAGTGCCCGGCTCCTGGCCTCCAGTGGGGGGAATTATTCCTGCCCAAACTGGCTGGGAGCTATTAAAGGTTTAAATGTCACCTCAAAAAGAACTCTTTGCTAACCTTTAAGTGGTGGCGTCTCAAGGACTGTTTCAGGCAGGATTTGCCCCGCTCCCAGGGAGTCTGGAGAGCTGAGAACACATTTGTTTCTCCACCCCTCCCTTTCTTTTGCTCCTTTCAGGGAATTATCACTGTACCTTCAAAGGCGGAATTTGCAGGCCAACCGGCACCTGCCGGACTGAGCTTCCCAATGAAGACTCTCTTGGCTGAGTGTATAATTTCATTTAATCTTAAATAGCCCCCTTTACCTATTGTCGACAAATTCCCTTTAATCCTAACCACCACTTACAAGAATATTTACTATCAAAAGGAGACAAATCGCTATTTAAATGTGGATTTACTCAAGTCTGAAACTATGACAGTGACATACGGTAAAATGATAATATGTAAATAAAAACTGGAGACAGATTTATCCCCCGAGAAAGCTGGGCAGAGCAGTGGATTAAAGTCATCTGTGATCTACTTTGAGTGGCCTCAATTCAAGCCTGGCATTCAGTTATGACCAACAACGCCATTCATTCTGCTTACTTCAATTCATTTGGCCCCAGTTCTCAATGACCCACTGTTACCACTCGTACACCTCTTATAAGTAGGCCTTGATGTTTACAGCACTTTGGAGCAGAATAAATGCAAACCGCACATTATTTATGGGTGTTCGCTCTTAGCTTAAGGGGCATTTGTCAGGAGAGTGAATACAGGTAGAGTAAGTAGATGTGTTAGCTCAGACAGCTTGGTTTCCAGAAGCTAACTGGAAAAAAGAGCTAAAAAAAATACCACCCCCAAGACAACAGCTTTCAATTATTTCCCATGATCCTGAATTCCTCCCAATGAGTTAAAGGAAATCTATACCAGATGGCATTTTTCTGCATGTGCCAAATGCACCAGCCATCCCTTACTCTTAGTGATGGGCAGCTATGCCAAAGAAGGGCTGGCCCCCCAGATCCTCCCTTGGCTCCTGGGTCATCAAAGGCAACGTTGCTTTCTAGGGATGACACTCTGATTTGTGCTGAAATGTAATTAGAAATGGAGGTGTTTGATTTTTTTTTTTTTTGTTTGTTTTGTTTTTGAAAAAGCAGAAATTAAGCAAATTGTGTCCTGTGTTCTTTGGCAGCAGAGGTCTAATGAGCTTAAGCCAGAACTGAGAAAGTACTGAACACATGACACATCATATATGTACATGGCAATAATCTTTTCACTTGAGAGTACCTCAAAATACAAAAAAGCACTGAGAGCTCCCACATGAATGGAAGGTGAGGCATGAAAACACTCTGTTACAATGAAGCATTAGAATAATTGTACTGAGCCCACTTATGTTAGGAAGAGCTAGCCTATGTTAACCATGTTCCCTTAAATTATCTTATCCCAAGACACTCAAGTCTGAGTATGAGGACAAATACATTCCTCTTGAAAAATCCAGAACTAATCTGACATATTTTAACTTGAAATGTACAAAACCTGATGCCAATGTTTTTGTTTGTTTTATTATTTTTATTTATTTATTTATTTTTGGTACCGGGGATTGAACTCGGGGGCACCACTGGGCCACATCCCCAGCCCTTTTTTGTATTTTATTAGAGACAGGGTCTCACTGAGTTGCTAAGTGCCTCGCCATTGTTGAGGCTGGCTTTGAACTTGTGATCCTCCTGTTGCCTCCCTGTTCCAGGTTTGGAACCAATGTATTCTTCTTTCACAACTGAATATGAAAAAGTTAAAGGAAGGACATCACACCTATCTTTCCTTTTACTTAGGAAAACACATTTACGAGGAAGAGTCAAACATGTCATTATTCAACAAATTGTTCTTTGAACATATTTTCCCATGATGTAGCTTAATTTTATTAATGGGTAAAGTGTTAATAAGTGTTGTTTACTTTCTTGGAAGCTGAGTCTGATCCTGTTTTAGTTTATGATGATCTAAGGACACTTGTTGGTGATAAAGGGCAGAATATTATTTTGCCAAGATCAATCACTGGTTTGGAGAAGAGGCAGAAAAACATGGGGGATGGGGAAGAGGACAGTAATACAATGTGACTATGAATGGTAGATTAGTCTTCAGGCTTGGAATTCCTCCTCAATATGTTACTTGAAGAGAGTCATATCCCAAATCACTTTGGTTAAACTCAGTCTTTAGGCAATTCAATGTGCAGCCGTTTTTGTTGTTGTTGTTGTTGTTTGTTTGTTTTAGTTTGGTGTTGTTTTAAAGTTGAAAGTAGAACAAAATACCAATTCTATCTAAGAAGAAGCTTGACTGACAGAAGAGAACAAATGACCATAGATCATTAAAGATATCTGTGCTTAACTAAATATAGGTATCCAGAGGTTGGTGGTTGAGGCAACTAGGGACCTCCAGATGGTTACAATAAGACGATTTATCAACACTAATTCAGGGTATGTGTGTCTTGAAATAGTGGGATTTGGGATTTTCTTCTTGTATGGTAACCTCTAGAAGGCATAAACACTTCACTTTATTACTCAATGCTCTTATTAATGGAATAAGTATAGTTTCAGTTGCTTTGTGATAATTTAATCCAATTGTGAGCCTAATGATGTGTATTCATCAAAAAAACAAGGAGAAAAACCTTTGTAGGGCTCATATTTACTGCTGATATCTACTTAACCAACCATGCGTGCCTTGACAGCCATCAAACTGGTTAACAGTTGAAGAAAATGGATCTTGCACTGAAATGTATGAAGGAAAAATTTTACAAACCCTTTCATCTATGAGTGACAGAGTAGGAGCTGTAAGAGTCTTTGCTTTGCACTGGGTGTAATATCAGTTTGGATGAGAGCATTTTGCATGCATCTTCTGGACTCCTGGTTCAGGGGGTAGAATGGTATTAATGACACCATTAAGGTGAAATGAGCATCTTGAAGTTCCAACCGCACCCCTAATAGAGTAGCTGAGAGGATCTCTTCCCTCGGTTACCACAGAGAATCAACAACAACTGATGGTCTTAAGTTAACAAGCTAATATTTCATCCATGGATACCAGAGTGTTAATGGCTAAATATGCCAGTGGAGGGAAGGAGCACATATGCAGCTATTTGCCCGACACAACTTCTGCTGTCATGGCCTATTAAAACCAGTTTACATGTGCATGTCGAATTTGATGAATATGTATGTGACCCTTTCCAGAGTCATCACTCATTGGGCTATGGCCCCCATGGCAGGAAAAACAGCACCTCTCATTAAACACAGCATGAGTTACAGGCATGTTATGTTAATATTTCTTTAGAACTTTAGGGGGTTTTCGTCTTGTTCTAATAAATCGTGTGAAGAAAATAATTTAAAAGTATAATTGATTTTTTAAAAAAATCTTTTTTTTTTTTTTTATGTTCATCTTAACTATTTCATTTGGTGTGTGAGTTCTGGAAGGCTCTTTCCTGAGGAAGTTGTAGGACATGCTTATGAATTGTGCTTTGTATCACTCATTTGGGACTCTAGAGCTAGGCCCCCTCCTCAGTGGGAAGTCTAGCAAGGCTTACCCGGAGACCTTCCTGCCTGGAACTTTAAAACTCATGAAAGACAGGCCTCCCTCTGAACTTTTAGAACATAAATGAATCACTTATTAACTCACGGTTCTTACTAGTGGCTGGGGTACATAGTAGGTGTTCAACAAATGATGTCTACCCTGCTAACTATTATTATTTTTTAAGTCACAGAGTTAAAGTATTTTTTTTTTTTTTTTTTGTGCTAGGAAAGATAAGAGACTTTGTGAAGATTTCTTTCAACATGTGTAGGGGAAAAAAGTAATAACTTTCTTTCTGTAGTAAGTTCATATAAAAATACAGAAGCAGTAATTTCAAAGATTTTGTCAGAATACCTGACAGGCCAAACAGAGTCCAGTTTCTCAGACAGCACCCACGTAATCTCACTTCTGTCAAGAGTTCAAATATTGCCTTTCCTATACCCACCTTACTCTGCTGGCCCTTCCATGGTATCTGCCAAGTAGGCCATAAGCTGTTTGAGGGCAGGAATGATTGTTAAGGCTCTTCTGTATGTAGCATTATGGAAAATTGACCCCCTAATTTCAGATCCATTTAAACCAAAACATAGAAGAGCAGCTTTTCTAAATATGGGTGCTCATGTGCAGGATGCCTATTAGTCTGGGGCTCAAAAATGCCTAGATATTTTAGCTACCGCAAGAGATAGTGGCTACAGAAGAGAGAATTTTGGTGAGGAAAAGGACACCAACTCACCAGAGCCAGCCAACTGGATGGAAGCAAAGATTTTGCCAGGGCTTCCTGGAGAGCCACCATGATACCAGGGCACTGAATTAAAGTTGGTGTTCTAACCTAACCCTATCTGTGTCTGGCTGTGGGACCACACAAAATCTAAAATCTTCACCGTAGACCTGAATTTCCTCATTTGCAAATTATAGCAAAGACCTCAAGATCTAGAGTTGTCTCCTCAAAGAATTTCATTCCCCACTCAAGGAATTGGTCTGCGTCTCAACTACTGTCATTTATCTGAGGACTGGAAAAGATCACTATTACTTCCTTAACCTTCAATCAGAAGTCTACTCTACTTGCAAAGAGGACATAGTATTTGGGGGGCATTTCTTAAAAAAAATAACTATAGAGTTATTCACATATCTTTCTTCATGTCACATGCAATGCCACATGCAAGCCTAGGTTCTGGAGCTGAGTTGCTCTGTGGGCTATCTGGTAGTCAACTCAAACCTCCAGACAGTGCAGAGAATCCCTTTTAAAATTTCTCATTGTTGTCGCAGGTCTTCATAGGGACTCCAGTAGGGTGGAAAACCAGACTATTCAAGATGGGAAAGTCCATTTGCTAAAGTAATAGTAGGCCAGATTCCTTGAGTAGTTACTGTTGGCAGGATCTTGTTATAAGTGCTTTAACGTTTTGCTCTTTATCTATGCAACTACACAATAAAGTAAATGCTGTTATCATGCCTACTTTATGAAAAGAGAACTGAGATGCAGAGAGGATAAGAAATTTGCCCAAAGTCACACAGAACTGGTAAGGGAAAAAGACTGGTGTCAAACTTGACTTTCAAAATTGACCTAGTGTCTACAGCTGACTCCATAGTCCATTTTTTTTTTTTTTCTACTATGCCACAGCCTATGTCAAACTTGTTCTCCCAGGTGGACAATTCCTCTGAATAATAGATTTGGAGGTAGATGAAACAGTGTATAATAGAAGACCATAAACTCAAACAAAAATAAATAGCAATACAGATCTAGTTTTTTATCAAAGAAATCCTTTTTCCCCTCCATTTCTCCTGCAGACTGTCAGGTTTCATTAGCATTGAAGATTTGGTTACTGCTTTGACTCCATGTGTGAAGCCAGTCTCATTGGGTCCCAACTTCCCAGCCTGAGTTAGGATCCCAAAGACGCCACTGAAGTGCTTACGTGTCTCCCAGGATGCATAGGATTGCTCTTCCCTCACTTGAGATGCCCCCAGCTGAATGAGCAGTAGCCTCCATAGCCAAAGCAGTCTCCAGCACTGTGTGTAAATCTAGCACTGAAGCTGCCAACTGACAGTGCTGGATAAAGTCTGTTCTGCTCCCTGCCAACCAAATGGGCCCCATAACATAAGGTTCCAAGTTTTCTCAGTTTCATAAAACTTGGCGGAATGAGAGAGTGGAGTCATGAAATTTGCATTTATCTTGTGCACCTGACACTTCCCATCACGATGATAGAGTGCATCCCTTGTGTCAGATTGCTCTTGGCTCTTAGGGAGGACAGGAACACAGGGTAGAGATTGGTTGTGGAGTAGGTTAATCAAAGCCAGGAAGAAGAGTAAATCTGAAGGCATGAAAGATGGAAGGCAAGGTACGGGAGGAATGGAAAACTGGAGGCTGGGGAAACAGTGTGGCTTAAGATAAAAGAGCATTCCAGAGCTCCTTGTGCATTTAGGCCATCAGTCATCTCTGCTTTTCAGGGACAACCTTTCTGTTGACCTCCAGGCCTTGGCGTGCAGCATCCTTACAGCTGCTCTAGGGAAGCTGATATTCTTTCATAGCCCACCTTTGTGTGCACATTCAGAGTGAGCCTGCAAGAAAACTGACCTACAGTGTCTACAGCTTGTAGCAATGAAATGATTGTGTTGGGCTTATGTTAGGGATTTTGAATGTGAGAGTAAGGGGGGATACTTTAGAGTTTCCTGAGTGTGAGTAATAAAAGAAAGAAAAACTTCCATACTGGGAAAAGTTTCCTAATCTGCCTTTTTGTTCATCTTGCTTAAAAGACCTCAACTTAGTTTTCATAGAAACAAAAACAAAAACACCCCAAGGTTGCTAAAGAGTTTGGACTCCCAAACAGAGGGTTCAAGTTCAAACCCCAGATCATCCATTTACTGGTGGCTAAAGTGGAGTCTACCATTACCTCTGTTTCCTCACTGATTAAGTAGGAATATCAGAGGAAGCCTCCCAGAGGGTTATTTTGAGATTCAAGGAGGTGATATATGCTACATGTCTGTTGGATAGTGAGTGCTCCGTGGATGTAGGATAACACCCTGACCTCCAAACTGGGGAGCAATGCAGGCTGTTCCAGAAATCATGTATCAAGTTTATCGGTTATAATCATGTCACGAAAATGAGTGACTAATGCATCTGTTTTTCAATGTTTGGTAAGATTCACAAAGTCTGAATAATTATCTCAGGGATGGTAGGAGACCACCCTTTCTAAAAATTACATTATTTTTCTATAGTTCTTCTGTTTCTTGATGATTACTAGTCACATTTTCCCCAACTGGATCTAAACTTTTGGGGATCAGTTTCATGACTATTCCAATCCTTGGCCCTTTCTCAGAAACCACATGTGGAACAGGTAATTGTGATATTCCTCTTCCTGAGAAGAACTGACCTAAAGTTCTTTGTTGTGGTTGCATGAATGGTGGGCTTGGTGTTTACTATGTATTTGGTAATCTAGGGCCATGAAATATTCCTGCCATCAGTGAAGGTTTGGCAAGCATTTAGCTACCATCGCCTTGATCCTAACCATTATTCCAAATGTTTCTTGGTTAGGTTTTCCTTCAATTCTGCTTTGTTCCTAATTTGTACTTCCCCTGAAATTTGAGAACTTTTCTTTGGATATTGCAGGATATGTCACATCAAAGAAAGCATGACAAAATGGGAGTATCATTTATCCCAATGAATGAACAAGAAGGGAAAAGAAGGTAATATGCAGAAATTCTAAAGGCTGATATGGGATTTTATTAGAAGAATTAAAGAAAAATGTCTCCTTTTGGTGAGAAAGTAAAAGTTAAGATAATGAAAATGAATTTTGAAAGTGAATCTTTTAATGGAATTATTCATTTACTTTTCTACTAATTATCCATCATATGCTAATTCATGTTGGACATGATTTGTTTAACCTTTCATTGTGCCCTTGTGTCTTTCAGGAAGCTCTATATAAAGTAAAATTTTATTGTATTCACTGAACCAATTTCTGAGTTCATTGAGTAAGTACAAATAAATAACAAACAAGTAAAAAAATAAAAAACTTTCTTGGATAGCCATGCTGAGCTCCTATGTTCCAAATTTTGTGTGTGATACAAGGCCCTAGGTGGCAAGAACATATTTCTGGGGGTGGGGGAAGGGCTAATAACTACTTTGCCTATTTTCCTGGTTGTTTAGGAAAATCTTCCTGTGTTTTCAAGAATACAAAATAAAGCTGACATTATTCACAAAGAGAATAAATAAAATCTGTCATGGAGACCACAGGGATAAATGACACAAAACAGTCATTTCTTTGAGAGTCAGGAAGTATCTAGTTTATACCATGAATTCCAATAAAAGACAATTGGTGTTGAAATATACTTCTAAGGAGAGTCCTCATGTTTCAGGCTCCAAATTTGTTCCAAAGCAGTTCGTGCTTCACACACATAATATTGAGGTGACATGTTATACATCGATCAAAACAAACCAAAGAAATGTTTATTCAAAGATATTTTCACTCCAGAAATATACTGTAGGTTATGTGCATGAGCATTTATGTATGTATATGTATTTTCACAAGTGTATATTCATATGTACATAAATAATAGTATACATTAATGCAAAATTTAAATAATTTTGAGATAGCAAAGAACATTCTCAGTTTAATATAATTTGCTAAATAAAACATTGAGCATAAATAAAAATGATGATAAAAGGTGGACTTTATAACAGCAGTAAGAAATTATAATTTAGGATATTTCATTGTGAGAAAAGTGAAAAGAGATGGCAGTTATTTACCCATCCTTACTTGAGAATAGATACTCATTACAGCTATTATGAATTGCACTAATTTCAAACAAAAACCTCTTAGAAGATGTCATAAAAGAAATTGCCTCATTTATAAAAGTAGCAAATAAGATAAAAAATAAATAAATAACAAGAACAATAAATAAGTCATCTCTCTAAATTAAAAAAAAAAAAAAACATTTTAGGTGTCACATACAGCCTCAGTAGAGACTTTTTTCCCCCAAATAAAACTTTATATTTTCTGCCTTTATAAATTCCAAAACAAAGAAATCAGGCTAAAGCAAACAAAGACAAAAACAAAACACACACACACACAAAGCTTCACAAAACTACAATGGTAATAAATATACTTTTCTCCCTATGTCAATAAATGGTAACAGCATACTAACCAAGTTTGTCAGGCCTTAAATCTAAGTCATGTTTGATTTCTCTTTTTTACTTCTACAGAAGACTTGATCTAACAAAAGGTATATTCTTGGATAGGAAGACTCAACATCATAAAGATGTAAATTTTCCCTAAGCCAATTTCTAAAGTTAATGTGATCTTAATAAAATTAGAATAAGATTTAAAGAAATATGACAATCTGATTCTAAAGTTCATATAAAAAAGAATGAACAATAATTAAGAAATAAAAGAGAAACATGAAGTTAAACTTACCCATCCCAGATGACATATTATAATAAGACCTCAAAATAAAAATGATTTGTTATAGGACTATAAACAGACAAACAAAAAAGCTAAATAGAAATTCCAGTAAAAATTACAAACACAAATGGAATTTAATATATGATTAAGTAGCATCTTATTTCAGTGAGGAAAAGGACTGTACAATAAATGATATTAGAGCAATTGGAAAGCCAAGAGGAAAAATAATTTGAACCTACACTTTATAATTTACACAAGGAT
This sequence comes from Tamias sibiricus, assembly GCA_025594165.1. Taxonomy (NCBI): domain Eukaryota; kingdom Metazoa; phylum Chordata; class Mammalia; order Rodentia; family Sciuridae; genus Tamias; species Tamias sibiricus. Next base: position 39,667,790 of record CM046670.1, on the reverse strand, counting down.
GAATTCCAAGTGAATGGAAGATTTAAATGGCAATAACGAAGCCATAAAAGTTCTTTAAAGAAATATGGGGAAATTCCTTTATAATTTTAAAATAGAAGAGGTATTTTTAACTATGACTTGAAGTACACAACAGTAAAAGATATTGATAGTTTGGATTATATAATATATAAAGAGTTTGAATGGGGGAGAATAAAATATTTAGGAATAAATTTAACCAAGAAGGCAAAATACTAAAAACTGTAAAACATTTCTTATGGTTTGGATTTGAAATATCCCCCAAAAGCTCATATGTTGAAGGCTTGGTCCCTAACACAAGATGTTCAGATGTGGGACTTTTGGGGAAATAATTGGATTGTGAGGGCTTTGACCTCATCAGTGGATTAGTAATTTGATGGCACTATTGGGAGAAGTTGGAAACTGTCATTAGGGTGTTCATGCCTTTGGGGTCTGTGTCCTGTCCTTGTCCCTGGCATCCTCTTTCCCTCTCCTCCTCCTCCCCCTCCCCATTCTCTCTCCCCTCTTCTTGTCCACATGAGGTAAGCACAGGAGATAAGTAGCTCTGTTACACCTTCACTTCCTTGATGCTCTGACTCACCGCATACTCATAGCTATGGAGCCAGCCAGATATGGAATTAAATCTCTAAAATTCTGACCCCCAAAATCTTTCCTCTCCTGTAAGTTGTTTTCCTAAGATATTTGGCCAAAAAGCTCATACAGCTCTGATGAAAGAAATTGAAGACCAAAATAAATGGAAACAGCCACTGTTCACAGATTAGAAGACTTAATATTAAGATGCTAATATTTTCCAAAGTGATCTGTAGCGTCAAAGCTATCAAAATTCTAAGGGAAAAGGTGATCCTCAAATCCATATGGAATCATAGAGAGCTCTAAATAGTCAAAATAATATTAATTAAAGAAGAACAATTTAGGGAACTTATATTTCTTAATTATATCTACAAAGCTGATCAGAACAGAGTAGTACTGGCATATGGATAAACATATACAAGTTAAATAGAGTTAAGAATCCAGAAATAAACCCATACATCATGGCCAAAAATCATCGAATAGGGAGAGAAAAGTCCCTTAATCAACTAGTCCCATGTCAACTGTATATCTACATGTGTGAGAGAATATGCTATTGTATCCCTAGTGTACAACAGATATAAAATTCAACTCAAAATAAGTCAATGATCAAAACAAAACAACTTAAACTATAAAATTGCTAGAAGAGAACAGGAGAAATTTTCTGTGTGTATTTCAGTTATTGTACTTGAAAGCACATAAAGAAAGCAAAATGGGAGAAAAATGTTTGCAAATCATGTGTATGATAAAGGTCTAGTATTTGGAACACGTGTCGAACTCCTAAATCTCAAAATACAAAAAGATAAACAAGGCAGCTTAAAAATGGGCAAAGGACTTGAATGGGTATTTCTCAAAAAAAAAATATATATATGAATAATAACATGCTAAACACCATTAGTCAGTAGGGAAATGCAAATTAACACCACAAGATACTATCTCACATCTACTGAGATGGTTATTTTAAAAAAAAAATCTGAAAATAAGTATTGGTGGGGAGTAGAGAAATTGGAATTCTCATATGTTGTTGGTGGGGATGTAAACGGTGTAGCCATGGTAGAAAACAAGTGAGCAGTTTCTCAAAGATTTAAACAAATGTCCACTAGTGCATGGCTGGATAAACAAAATATGGTATCTATAAACATTAGAATATTAGCCAGAAAAATTTCTGAAATGTACTAATATTCTACCACATGGATGAATCTCAAAAGCATTATGCCAATTATAAGAATGTAGACACCTGGGAGCAGTGGAGCATGCCTGTAATCCCCAGTAGCTCGGAGGGCTGAGGCAGGAGGATCATGAGTTCAAAGCCAACCTCAGCAGAAGCGAGGCACTCAGCAACTCAGTGAGACCCTGTCTCTAAATAAAATACAAAATAGGGCTGGGGATGTAGCTCAGTGGTCGAGTGCCCCTGGCTTCAATCTCTGGTACCAAAAAAGAAAGAATGCAGACAAAAACATCACATATTGTACAATACCATGCTTATAAAATATTCAGAATAGGTAAATCCCAAAGATCAAAAACAGATTGGTGTTTGACAGTGAGTAAAAAGATCAAAGAATAGAAAATGGTGGTATACGAGTATATGAGTTTTCTTTCAGATTGATGAAAATATTTTATAACTAGAAACAGGTCATGATGGAATAACATTATAAATGTATTAAATGCCTCTGAACTGCATACTTTAATGTGGTTCACTTTATGTTATATGGATTTTACTTAAAGAGGATTTAACCAAACAAAAAATATTGGCATAAAAAAACAAACTTCATTTAGCAATAATGTGTCAATATTTGTTCATTAATTGTGACAAATATACCATATTAATGTAAGATGCTGACAATAGGGGAAACCAGGTGAGTATCTAAGAACTCTCTGAACTTTTTTCAGAATTTAAAAAAATCTAACTATGTTTAAATAAAGAGTATTTTAATAAGAAGGAAAACATTAAAAAAACAAAATTGAAAGATGAATGCTAAGCTTAGAAAAAATGTCTGCAACTTAGATGAGCAACTAAGGGCTAATTTTTTTCTAATTTTAAGAGCTCCTAGTTCGGGGATATGACTTGTGTGTTTGATGTGTGCAAGGCCTTGGGTTTGATTCCCAGCCCCCAAACCAAACAAATGAAATACAACAACAACAACAACAAATTTCCTAAAAATTAAGAAAATGTTCTCACATCTAATAGAAAAATGAGAAAAGAAATATTCTTGAAAAGTAAAACAAAAATTTGTTATTAGAAAAACACACATATCTCTTTAACATAAAAAGATGTTTAATTTTTCTCATAAAAAGAAAAGATGCACATTAAAAATGACCTTGAAACATTTTTACCCACTCAAATGACAAAACTCTAAAAGTTTGATAGCATGCTCATTTGAAAGGTTGTATAGAAATAAGCATTCCTGATGGTCCTGGATGTAATCTGGTATAAATCTGCAGAGGATAATTTTTCAATATGCATCAAAATTACAAATGAATATATCCATTGACCCAGCAGTTCCAATTATAGTAATCTGTCTTAAAGATATACTACATCCCAAAAGAAATGACATAAGTACAAGTTTATTTCAGTGGTGTTATTAATAGTGAGAAGTTGGGGAAAACACTTAAGTCTACTGGGGCTGGACAAATATTATTTATAGTACAACCTCATAATGACATGCTATGCAGCTTTAATAGAGAATGAAGCACTTCTCTGCATACCAACATAAAAAGATTCTAAGATTTTTTGTTAAGTGGAAACAGCAGAATAGTATGCATAAGTGCTGTTTTTTTTTTTCCCCTGGTAAAAAAGAAAGTAGGTAGAAAAATGACAAAATATTTGTATTCATTTGGATATTCATCAAGAAACTCTAAGAGATGTACACTAACAGTGGTTTCACTATGGAGGAGGAAGAGTGTTCTGTGAATAGGAGGCATTGAGTGGACTGGATACCAGGGGAACATTTCATTAAGCACTTATTTAATTTTTTTTTTTTTGGAACCAGGTGAAAGTATTACTGATTTCAAGTTAAATTAAAGGATATTTAGGTGATTAAGACAGAGAGAATCTGTGCAGATTGGTGTAGACTTTCTCAGGTAAGGGAAGATGTGCAACAAAGCCATTTTACCTAAGCAAGCTACAAACTTCCATGTTTAGAAAAATTGTTATGGCAGAGGAAAATGTCAATAACTTGTCTTCTTGGACTTGGAAACCAAGACCACTGTTTTTTTCCAAGGGGCCATTTTGGTTGTTGGGCTAGGCTCATCATTGATACATCAGACTCCAACCCATGATGCCCTCTGGTCTGTCTCCAATGCCCCAAAACTCTGCCTGATTCCAGCTAAGTGTTAATGAACATTTATTGAATGATTGAATTCAGAAAATATCCACCAAAGTGTAAATTATATTAATCATAAATATTGAGTAGTATTCAGAGGAGAATGCAAAATAATTTTTTCAAGTGAAAAAATTAATTTAATTTGACAATGGTTTGGAATGTAAAGACTGAAATTTCTTTTTATCTACCTGAATCAAGTATAGTTTCCTGTGGAGAGTTTTAGAAAATATTGTCTGACTAATATCCACCAAAACCCCAGACTCTGTTTTCTACCCAGCAGAATGGGAGAAACTACTTGCATAATTTTTCTAGATTCCTTTATCAAATTCCCTATATGTATCCCAGGAACAGGGAAGTGCTAACTTTGGTAGCAGATATTGACTATATCTTGGTGGAGGAGCAAGTGAGGAAGAGTTGCTCCTATTGGGTACTTTTTTTTCCCTTGAATATTTTGCTTATATATAAAAAACACATTTTGAACAATTTGGCATATATTCTCTAAGCCTTTGGCAATTCCATCTGAATATATCAGAATATGAAATTAGAATGAGAACAAAAGAAAAACAGATTTAAGACCTGAAAATGTAAATTGGAAAACAGAAGAAAGAAAATGTATTTACCTTTGTTTGCATTTCTAATTTTTAATTGTCTATCATCACAACACATGCACTGCTATCATTGTCAAATGCTGAGAAAGTATCTCTGGATTTGACTTTTAAGACCAGAGCCTAATATTCACCATTGGGTCAAAAGATGGCTATGAACATTTTAAAGAGAATTTTCTTGCATCTATAATCTTCTCCGTGTGTGTGTGTGTGTGTGTGTGTGTGTGTGTGTGTGTGTGTTTTGTAGCCAGAGGGCTTCACAAAATAACTTTGGGATGAAGAGATATCTTAAGCAGCACACCCATCAATGGGAACAGACTTCCTTTTCTCAGAACAGATTTCTTAGGTATGATGAAAGAGTTTGATTTGGGATATATGTATATCCAGGTATCACCTGCGACTGAGAGGCAAGAATTCAATGAGTTTAATTCTCTTGGGAAATTCAGCTCATTTCAGGAGCACAGCACTCATTTGGGGAGTTGGGGAGGGGGAAGGAGAAATGACTATCAAATATATCCATCCATGGTATCCAGTTGCATAGAAAAGTATGTCAGTTAAAATATGTTAAACCAATTTCACAGGTAATGTTAAAAAAAAACAGCAATGTTGACAAGTAGATAGAAATCACTCATCTTGACAAGTGATTATGTAGATTAGGAAAGATGCAGGAAGTGTACTGTACAGCTGAGGAATGGGGACTGAGAATAAATCCCTCGTTGATGTAATGAATAACATGGCAGGTGTGTTCTGTTCTTGGTTAACTCTCTCAGAACTTATGTTAAGGCTACATAGAGTCATTCAAAGATGTGAGAGAGGTCATAAAAATGCTCTGAGGTCCCAGGTTTTGAGTCCTCAGAGAAATTCCAAAATATGTAATATTTCCAGGCCTTCTGAACCAATATCCTATCTTCTTAGGCTTTTCTCTCAGGCTTCTGTAACTCAGATTTCAATTGGACTTTTGAATTATTTTATTCTTGTCCATACCCACAATCATATTGAAACAAAGAAGGGGAATATAAAGTGAATTATATTTTGGTGCCGCTTTGACTCTGAATTTTATCAGCTGCTCTCACCATCAAGCCTTTCCTCTGCTTCTAAGAGCATGTATGATTGTGCACTTTCATATTGTCGAGGGAAACTTCCTGACTCTAGCCACTGCTTGTTTGGGAGATCAGGAGCTTTCCAGGTGTAGAGCCTCTGTCTGGCACTTTCTATGTCCACCCAATATCAGATCCAGGACCATGCATGAGCCAGCCATCATTGTGGGTGATGACTTGCCACTAGTGACATCATCCAAATCTGCAATTAGAAAACTGTGAAGAAAAATATCTCAGCAATATATGTAACTATCTCCTGTGAACCAGTTACTTTATATCTCAAACTTGTCTTTTCAATAGGATATATAGCTATTGTTGGAAATGTATGCTGTTGATTATCATCTGTCAAAAGGATAGACTTCACATAAAGCCCCATGCTGAATTATTTATTTATTCATTCAATAGAACACAGTTATAATTGGGGAAACTGAGGCCTAGGGGCTAGAAATGTTTGCCCCAGTTGATACAAGTCACATGGCCATGCTGGATAATTTAAGTCATTGTGAAGCAAAATAAATTATGAATGAAATTATACTTTAATTTTTTCTATATATCTTTTTAAATAGTGGAGATGGGAAACCTAGACACATAATCTACTATTAGTTTCCTTAGGAATGTCCGTAGTTCTAAACACTTGGTAGTAATAAGGTTTAAAATATGCAACTCTTCCATATAGTCACTGTTCATTTTTTAAAATTTTGTTTTTAACTGACAATAATATGTTCTTTTATTTGCAGGGTACAGTCTGATGTTGAACACCTATATGTATTGTATAAAGATCAAATCAATATTTAGTGCATCCTGTACCTCAAACATTTATCATTTCTTTGTTGTGAGAACATTCAAATTCTTTCCTCCTATTTACTTTGAGATATGTAACATATAGTGTTATTCAAATGCCCATTAATGGATACATGAATAAAAACAATGTGGTTTATTACATGATGGAATATAGCTCAGTTATAAAAAGCGGAAGAAATCCTGTCATTCCCAGGAACATGGATGAATTTGGAGGACATTCTTTTTTTTTTTTTTTTTTTTTTTTTGGGGTACCGGGGATTGAACTCAGGGGCACTCGACCACTGGGTCACATCCCCAGCCCTTTTTTGTATTTTATTAGAGACAGGGTCTCACTGAGTTGCTAAGTGCCTCGCCATGGCTGAGGCTGGCTTTGAACTCGCAATCCTCCTGCCTCAGCCTCCCAAAGTGCTGGAATTACAGGCGTGCGCCACCGCGCCTGGCTTGGAGGACATTCTTGTAAGTGAAATAAGCCAGTCACATCATCACCATTCCTAACTTGAGTTCCATGATGAACTTCTGGAGGCCCTTGAACCACCTAAATACATTTGAAAGTCTCTGTACCTACATTCACTTTCCTGAGAAAGGGACAAAGTCTTCAGGTCACATTCTCACAATGGGCAATGACCCCAAAATACTCAGAACATCAATTTAGAATTTTATGATCCACCTGTGAATTATTGTAGTCAGAATTGATCATCTAATTTTAGATGGATAATAATAAATATTAAGAGTTATTTTTTTCATTTATTTAGTATACACATACTGGCTTCTAGATGCCAATCCTAGGTGCGGGGGAGATAAGGATGAATAAACTTACAGAAGGAGAATGTTGGAAACAAGAGTAAAGCTAACAAAATAAGTTTGAGGTAATTCTTCCTTAAGTTTTCTGGTATGATTTGACACTTTCTTCTTTTGAAGGTTGGTTATCACTACTAGTATATACCTTTAATCGAGTTACTATAATAACTATATATCACTTCAATTAACATTAACTTCATTGTGGCAGATATAATTAAGAATACATATGTGACTATTTCTGCCTTTTATAATGCGCTTTCATAGTAATCACTATCGGAACTACAATATTAGGTATAATTAGTAAGTAATCTACTAGAATCCAGAATTACTTTATAATTATGTGATATTTTTTCTAAGCATATAGCATATAGTAGTTACTTTGGGAGTAAAACACAATAGTGACATTTAGCAATCTATTATGTAATGATGAAATCTCACTAATAAATGTAAGTTAACATCCATAAATGCTAAGCATTTTAAATTATAAAATAAAGGCAGTCATTCAGTAATTTTTTGAAAAGGAAGACACCTTATTTTTTAAGGCCCTGATTCCAAAGCCAAAATTTTCTGAACACAGAAATCATGTGGTTTTTCAGATGAGAAACAAAGAAGATGGTATTATCTATATTGAAAAGCAAGCATACATTTGATATACTAGAATGGGGTTTTGAAAAACTGTTGTGTTTGGTTTGTAGCTAAATTTTTTGGCAGATATGTCTGAAGGCTTCTAATATAAGTTTTGGGTATGTTTATAAAAAAAATTTTTCAGCTAATAAGATGCATCTTTTATACCAAATGCAGAACTCTTACTAAATTAAAAATCAAACAAACAAAAAACCTTTAGGTTAAATCATATTTCTTCAAGGTTTATGACTTATTACTTTACAAAGAATCCCATTATAAAATTTGCCAAAACATTACAGCACTCTCTAAGGCAGGGGAAAAAACAGGTAGAAATAGTCTGATTTTCAACAGCATAGACAATTAGAAAATTTAAATTATTTAATAAGGTATATTTATTTCCTAGGGTTGCTATAAAAAATGGCACAAATTTGGTTGCTTAAAATTGCCTGAATTTTTTCCTTCATGCCTCTGGAAGCCAGAAGTCACAAATCAAGGTGTTGGCAAGGTTGGTTTCTTTTCAGAGGCCCTGAGGGAGAATCTGTTCCCCGCCCCTCCAACTAGCTATTGATGGCTATCAACAACCTTCAAGTTCCATTGGCTTATAGAGTTGTCACTCTAATCTGCCTCCAAGTTCACACAGCCTTCTTTCCTGTGTCTGTGTCTTCTTTTCTGTCTCTTATCAGGTCACCCATCACTGGATTTAGGGTCCACCCGGATCTTAGGTAATCTCATCTTAATTTAATTACATCAGCAAAGACCCGTTCTGTGGTTCCAGGTCTTCTTGGGGAACATAGTGAATCCACCACATGAAGTATCAATGTGCGTATAACATTTCAAAAGGAGTCAGGGCACTGCTGTGTCCAAATGGGGCCAGAGCCTTAGAAACAGAGATCTTAGGCCTGGAAACAAACTCTGGAGATAATGTAGGCGTCTTCCTGCCATTCAATTGTAGGAAATAATCACTACTTAAGACAAAAAGCAACTTATGTCAGGAAAGCTAAATGGTTTAACAATTAGGATCATTCAGGAAGTGATAGAAGAGAGCCAGAATGTGAGTCATTGGCCTCCTACAGAGGTGCTTTTTAATTCCACTTCATTCAGCAGACATGGAGGGATTTAAAGGTGGCCTTAGTGGATAGGTAAAGAGGAAAGAGGAGAAGAAACCTGAGAACATGATAGGATAAGGAACCTGGGCATTAGTTGGTGGTATTCCTGTGTCTGACCACTTTAACATCCCAGTGAGGTTTCAAGAACCTCCTTATCTTTATTTCACCATCCAAGTACCACTTGTACCTGCCCTCGTGTTATCAGTGCCCATTTAGCCCTAAGACAGTGTTAAGTAAATATCTTTGAGTTGTCATGAACTAAATTGATTCAATTATAGGTGGATGCTATGGGACCCTGCCTAGGTTACGTTGATATATGCATAATTTATGTATCAGGGGATTTGTTTTGAAAGCGTGTCTATCTCAGTTTCAGAGTTCAGCAACATTGATTAATTAATGGAACAGTTATACACATACTTGCACTCTTGGAAGAAAAGATAGAGAACATACACTTGAGATCCAGGACAGCATTTTTAGCAATCTTTCAGAACTTATTCATTACTTTTGAACAGAGATAATGTTGGGAGCTTGGAGTGGTATGGTCTTTGTTGCAACTACTGTACAAGACTGTTGTAACTGGAAAAATGCCACAAACCACACATAGACCAATGGGAACAGTTGTGTTTCTGTAAAATTTTATTTACAAAAATAAGTGGTGGGCCTGCTCTGGTCCACAGATGGTAGTTTGCTGATGCTTGCTTTTAAGTAAACATGTTTAAAATTCTACTTATCCTACATATCACCAAAACAGTTTGGGGGACAATTTTTTAACTTCAGTCAGTGGTACCTCTTGTCATTTATTCAGCCATGCTGAAATCACTGGCGTGATCTTTCTTCCCTTTATTCCCCATAGATAAGCAATCTCTGCTTGTCATTGAGCACATTATTTCCACTCCTATGGTATCATCTTGGTTCAGGAAAGTCTCTGTCACCAAGCTATTTCTCCAGGGTCTTACTTGCCCTCTTGTTTTTGCTTTTATTCTCCTTCTTTGATAACTTGCATAACTTTAGATGAAAACATCCTTTGGAAATATAGCTCAAAACTTTCAATAATTGAGGACTCCATGGAATAATATATGCTCACACTAAAAAGTGTTGAGAAAAACAAAAAAAATCAAAACAAACAAAAAAACAGATAACACAATTAAAAATAGTTAGGAAAAAATAAAGAATTATATTCAGATCATTGAGCCTGTTATTCAAGACTGTCAAAAACCTGGTGCAGTTAGATACAAATCAGTTGAGTCAACCTGTGTTGTTCAGCAGGACAAAGTGTTTAAGAGGGTGGGTTCTAGATGAATTTCATGACTGCTTTTTCTATTTCTTTGAGGAATGTCATTGGGACTTTGATTGGAATTGCATTAAATCTGTATAATGCTTTTGGTAGTATGGACATTTTGACAATATTAATTCTGCCTTTCCAAGAACAAGGTAGGTCTTTCCATCTTCTAAGGTCTTCTATAATTTCTTTCTTTAGTGTTCTATAGTTTTCATTATAGAGGTCTTTCACTTCTTTCATTAATTTTATTCCCAGGTATTTTATTTTTTGATGCTATTGTAAATGGGGTAGTTTTCATCATTTCCCTTTCAGAGGATTTATCACTGATGTACAAAAATGCCTTTGACTTATTGGTATTGATTTTGTATCCTGCTACTTTGCCAAATTCATTTACTAGTTGTAAAAGTTTTCTGGTAGAGTTTTTTGGTCTTCTAGGTATGTTATTATATCATCAGCAAATAGTGCTAATTTGAGTTCTTCTTTTCCTATCTGCATCCCTTTAATTTCTTTCGTCTGTCTAATTGCTCTGGCCAGAGTTTCAGGTACTATGTTAAATAACAGTGGTGCAAGGGGGCATCCCTGTTTTGTTTCTGTCTTTAGAGGGAATGCTTTCAATTTTTCTCCATTTAAGATGATGTTAGCCTGGAGCTTCGCATAAATACCTTTTATAATGTTGAGATATGTTCCTGTTATTGCTAGTTTTTCTAGTGTTTTGAACATAAAGGGGTGTTGTATTTTGTCAAATGCTTTTTCTGCATCTATTGAGATGATCATATGGTTTTTATCTTTAAGTCTATTGATGTGATGTATTAAGAGACCCAGAATAACTAAAGCAATCCTTAGCAAGAAAAGTGAAGCAGGTAGCATCACCACACCAGACTTTAAATTATACTATAGAGCAATAGTAACAAAAACAGCATGGTATTGGCACCAAAATAGACTGGTAGACCAATGGTACAGAATTGAGGACACAGAGACTAATACATATAATTTCAGCTATCTTATATTAGACAAAGTCACCAAAAATGTACAGTGGAGAAAGGATAGCCTCTTCAACAAATGGTGCTGGGAAAACTGGAAATCCATATGCAACAAAATGAAATTAAAACCTTTATCTCTCACCATGCACAAAACTCAATTCAAAGTGGATCAAGGACCTAGGAATTAGACCAGAGACAATACAACTAATAGAAGAAAAAGTAAGCTCCAATTTCCAACATGTTGGATTAGGCCCCAAGTTCCTTAATAAGACTCCTGTAGCGCAAGAATTAATATCAAGGATTAATAAATGGGATAGATTCAAACTAAAAAGCTTCTTCTCAGCAAAAGAAACAATAAGTGAAGTGAACGGAGAACCAGCTAATTGGGAACAATTTTTTAACACATGCACATCGGATAGAGCACTAATCTCTAGAATATATAAAGAACTCAAAAACCTTAACACCAAAAAAAAAAAAAAAAAAAAAAAAGAAAAGAAAAAAAAAAAAACAACCCAATCAATAAATGGGCTAAGGAATTGAAAAGACACTTCTCAGAAGAAGATACACAATCAATCAACAAATACATGAAAAAATGTTTAACATCGCTGGCAATTAGAGAAATGCAAATCTAAGATTTCATTTCACTCCAGTCAGAATGGCAGCTATTAAGGACACAAACAACCATAAATGTTGGAGAGAATGTGGGGGAAAACGCACACTCATACATTGCTGGTGGGACTGCAGAATGCTGCAGCCGTTATGGAAAGCAGTATGGAGATTCCTTGGAAAAGTAGGAATGGAACCACCTTATGACCCAGCCATCCCACTCCCGGTTCTATTCCCAAAGGACTTAAAAGCAGCCTACTACAGCGACACAGCCACTTCAATGTTTATAGCAGCACAATTCACAATAGCTTGGTTGTGGAACCAACCTAGATGTCCCTCAGTAGATGAGTGGATAAAGAAAATGTGGTATATATACACAAATGGAATTTTACTCAGCAATAAAAGAGAATAAAATAATGGCATTCGCAGGTAAATGGATGAAGTTGGAGAATATAATGCTAAGTGAAGTTAGTCAATCTCAAAAATCCAAATGCCAAATGTTTTCTGTGGTATAAGGAGGCTGATTCACAGTGGTGTTGGGTCGGGGTACATAGGAGGATTAGAGGAACACTAGAAAGGTCAAAGGGGAAGGAGGGGAAGGGAGAGAGAAAGGGGGATGGAGGGGAAAAATATGGTAGTAGAATAATATGGATATCATTATCCTAAATGCATGATTGAAGACTTGAATAATACGAAAATACTTTGTATATAGTGTTATGTAAAAAGATGCTCTTTATGTGTATTATGAATTGTAATGCATGCTACTATTATAAATACAACAACTTTAAATAAAAAATAAAAAGAGGGTGGGTTCTTAAAATAGACTACTTGCTTTCAAATCTGAGCTCCATATTACAAGCTCTGTGCCTTGTATGAGTTACTTAACTTCCTCATTTGAAAATGGAAATAGTAACAGTTTCTACTTCTGAGGATGGGTATGAGTATTAAGTGATTTTCTTTTTCCAAATAAGTACTGGCACATAGTAAGTACCAATATTTTTCTTCTTCTTCTTCTTCTTCTTCTTCTTCTTCTTCTTCTTCTTCTTCTTCTTCTTCTTCTTCTTCTTTTGGCAGGTATCAGGGATTGATCTCAGGGGCACTCAACCACTGAGCCACATCCCCAGCCCTATATTTGGTATATTATTTAGAGACAGGGTTTCACTGAGTTGCTTAACATCCTGCTTTTGCTGAGGCTGGCTTTGAACTCACAATCCTCCTGCCTCAGCCTCCCAAGCCTCTGGGATTATAGATGTGCACCCCTGTACTCAGCTTTTTTCTTCTTATTATTTTCATCATGATCATCATCTACCAGGCACATACTAGTCCCACTGGTAGTCCATGTAGGCACAAGGTGATGGAGATGTAACAGTGAAAATGTAGACTAAGCCTCTGCCATGGTTATGCCTATTAGTCATTAGTTTATTCAACAAATGTTCACTGAGTGCCTTTGATGTTCCAGGCACTCCTAGGCATTGTGACAGCTATTTATTAAGACTGACAAAGTTCCTGCTCTCATAAACTAGTATTTGTTCATTTAGGTGTGGTCTCTTTATTTAAGCTATGTGTCCCTTGGGGCCATTAACTGTATTGTAATCATCCCATGTCCTAAGAGCCTACAAAGGGATTATCACATAGAGATATTGCATAAATATTTAATTTGTGAACAGATAAATGAATGAAAGAATTAAATGAATACCGACATTCATTAGGTACAAAGAAGTTAGTGCTAACTAATGAAGTTGAATGGACTTTGAAATTAACGCTACTGGTCAGAAACACATGGCTTATCTTTTCGTGAGTTTCCCATTGAGAATTCTAACATTCATCCTGCTTTGAAATTCAGAGGCTCAGGTTTCGTAGGCAGTGTGCATGACAGAGAGGGTATGAAATCTCCTCAAAGAACAAGATTCCAAAGCAATATGGAACATTAAGACTTGCTGAAGGTTTGCAAAAATAGAGGTTCTGGCTAAATTACTAAACCCACTTCTGCTTTCTACCCGAGGCAAGAATGACAGATCTGGAATTATAAAAAGAACACTGAGACCATATCTAAAAAAAATTCCTGAAGTCTTGGCTAAATTAATTACATATTTTCATTTTACTTGAAATAAGAATGGCATTGAGAGAAGCATAAAAAATGTAATGAGAGAGGAAGAGAAAGAGAGCGATCTATCCTATTTAATACTTCTTGATGGTGTGTAGGAAATAAAAAAGGACATCAACATCCACACTCCTTGGAGGAGTTTCCACTATAATTAGGTATAAGATGATAGAGTTTTTACAGGAAAAATCATGTTCCAGTATTGGGGAAAGTAGGAGAAAGGGGAGAAATCTGGACTTTTTCTTGTAGATAGTTTGAGAGAAATTTAAATATTTTTGATGTTTTATTACAGCCTGGAAGTGTATTTCTCAACCTGGGAGATGTTTCTTTAAACAGTTTTAGAAACACAGTCTGACCCATTTTCCTCAGCCATGCTTATGGGAAGCCTTATCAGCAAGGAAATGGTTTTATAGGGAAATGATTCTGAGACCTTTTGGCTGCCCCCACGTGCAAATCATCAGACCACATGCAAATGCAAACAGTAATACCATCAACAATTGCAGAATGACACATTTCCATTCATCCTCTTGAATAGAAAAGGAGGAGCTAAAAGTGTCCCAAATCCTAGAAACATCACCAGTGAAGTGAGAATTATGTCAAGTCTTTACTAAGGCTCGGGAAGCAGTTAACCATCTTAGCCTCTATGGATACAGAGCCTGGGATAAAATTTGTGTTCTATAGTATTGGCCTAAATTTCTACAAGGATAAAAAAAGAAAAGAAAGAAAGAAAAGCAAAAAATTCTAGTTGTTATTTTTCCTTGGATAAAAATGTTATGGACTTGGAGGTAAGTGAAAAAATAGGAGGCTCTAGCCATAGCCTAATGACTATACCTCTCATTTGTGGTTTAAAAGATGCTTTAAAATTCAAACGTGGATTGTGCATGATTTAGGAATTCCCTGCATGTCAGAATTGAAACATGAGACACTCCTGGTAAGACAGTATAGTGGATGGTCAATATAGCTAAGATGGTCCATGGCAAGCAAAGCTTTGAGTTTACAGGACTGCATTTTTAATGGGAGGATCAAGCCCAATGTGTGTATGCGGGGGGCCAGACATATTATACTACATGTATAATAGGGGGGCTAGACACTTTCCCCCCCAAAAAAAAGAGAAGAAAAGAAATTGCCTTAAAGAAAATCTACCTCATCCAGAGACAAAATTTACATGAAATATCGTTATAACAAGATTATTTACATTCTATAGTCATTAGGGATAAAGAGGATACTTGCAGATCTATCTTTCTAAACAACAAATTGAAAATCCTTTCTGATAAAATCGCTCTGTGCTGTGATTTTCAGTTCTGTCAGATACCACAGAAAAATGGTGCTGTGTTAGCATATCTCTCCACCTGGTGACTGATGTGTATTTCTTGGAATTTAGATATCTGTGCTTTCTTCCAACTCTGTATATGTGTTATATTTCCAACTCATTGTATCACATGAATTTGTGTTTTGGGGGAGATCAGAATAAAGTCCAGAGAACTAGCGTGTTTGGGGATATGATTTTTTTTAGATAATTTGCATCAAGAGACTATTGCTATCTGGGAATGCATCTGTTGTTGCTAGTTTTGAACACACCCACATGTGTACATACATCCAGGTGCACATGTGTGTGTGCACACATGCACACACACACACAGAGAGAGAGAGAACAGGAAAAGAGTGGGTTTGACAATTGCTATTTAAAGTGATCTATAGAAGTAATTGATTCATGATCATCTTCAAGTCAATGTGTCATTGTCATTGATGTTCAGATATATCAGTTATTTTAAGATTTGTTTTTCAAAATGTTCATGGTGGTTCGTACAGAAAAATAAACGGAAGGCTATTGTCTAAGAAGATTGATATAATTCAGTTGTGATGTGGTATGTTAGAAAAAAGTAGTGGTCCAGCTTCAGAAGCACAGAGGGATAAAGACTCCTTTCCCTTTCTTAACACAACAGGGAAGGAGGCATTTGATTTTTGGTGGAAGCTGCTTGCAGACTCTCCTTGTGAGAAAGCATCATGTCATATCCATGTTGGACTCTGTGTTTACCCTGGAAAAGAAAATTCATACTGAATATGTGAAGACCAAAGTGGTTGTGCTATCAGATAATTATGAACCAGCCAGGGAGTGACTTTGGAAGGAGACACAGGTATAGAGAAAGATAGTCATCGTGCAGGTTGACTGAATCATCATGGCACAGAAAAGGCAGGACAGGGCCACTGCTGCTGACAGTGTGGGGGGTTTCCTACAAGGATCTTTGGACAGAGTACCATGGTCAGGAAAAGATAATAAAGAGACTAGAACATGCACCATCTGGTCTAACAGAAGGGAAGATGGGAAACATCAACGGGGAGTTAGAATTGTTATGGAAAGCCAGACGGTGAAGCATTGATTAAGATTATTTTGGATTAGGTGATACCCTGTGATTTATGCTGCGGACAAGGAAAACCAAATAACTTTTTTTTCTTTTTCTTTCTTTCTTTTTTTTTTTCCGCGTGTGTCAAATCAGAGTGTGCCATAGAGAGGCCAAAATAAGAAATGGGGCTCCCTGAGAATATGAAAACTCTACATGTTCTGCAGAAGAAAAGGCATGGCCACTAACTGATTCTCAAGTGTGGCCAGAGGGCTGGGCAGCATATCACACAAGAGTCTCTCTATACCTCTTTTTTATCCCTCCCTTTCCTTTCTTTAGTTTAAAATTTGTTTTTCACAGAGACCTCAAAGTTGTTAGCTTTAGAGGTGTTCTGAAAGACACATAAAGGGAAATTCAGCCAATTAGGCTAAGATCCTAGTTCAGAGGGGACCTATGGGACTAAGGCCCACAGGTGCTTACTCAGTTTAGAAGTCTGCATATGAGGTGGTAGATCAGGTGCTGTCAAATGAAATTTCTGAAGATTCTTAGGACACAGTAGAGACATGTTTTCTGAAATTCATTTCTTCTATGTGGTTTTCATAGTGCTTTCTCCCCTTTGTCCCTCTCTCCCAGTATTGAAGGTGACCACATTCCCTTTCAATCCTTAGAATGAAAGAAAGCATCCTACAGCTTAGTGACCATTGCCTCCCTGTAGAATGTTGTCATGTTTCCAATACCAGAGCTGACCTTTGTTATATGCCTATTGTGCACCAGAGACTGGGGAAAGCATTTTATATACATTAATCTTTATTTAGTTTGATCTCAAAACATCCTTATGAAGAAGGAAGTATTATTATGCCCATTTGAAAGAACATCCATATATCTATACAGAGAAAGGCTTTCCCTAAGGCTGACAATTAATATGTGGTGGAGTCCACACTGAAACTCAGGCTGATTTCTGGTTTCATTGTTAACCATTGCTCCATGCTGCCTCAACTCTTTACCTCAAATGCAGTATTTCAACTATAAAGATAAGGGGAAAAAAAGTTCAAAGAGAGTGATGCTTTGGATTAAGCCCTGGAATTGGACTTGAACTCAAAACCTTGGGTTCCTTCCTTCCACACTATCTCACTGCTGTAAGTTTGCCCACAAATAATAAAAATATACCCTGAGAGGAAATAACATGGATGTGTCTCATATCCGCATTTGGTATCTCATTTTTATGAGAAGCAAATTTTTGATAATCCGAACCTCTCATTCTCTCTTTATAAGAGATTTATCACATGGAAATGTTTGGAAGATGTTAACTAATCACTAGAAGGTCCTCAAAACACTCCTTTTCCTTCTTGATGACAATGGATGCCGACCACTTTTTGGATGAAGTACTGTGTTTTTTTTTTTTTTTTTTTTTTTTTCTCTCTTTTTATTTATTTATTTTTTTGTTGTTGTTTTTAAAATAGAAACCTGGAGTTTTGAGCATGGATCAGTCTGGTCTGGTCAAGTATCATGAAAGATGCTCTTATGATCTCAAAGGTTAATCATCTATCTCATCAGTGTGAGGGCACACGTAGGTATATCCTTTTGCTTCCCCATTTCCTCCTAAACAGTTGCAAGAGGATAGCATTGAGTATCAAAAAGTGTTACCTTCGGCAATTCATAAAGTTGCACTGAATAGAATTATCACCTTGAAATTACAGGGTAAAACTCCCTTTACAAAAACAGATTAAAGACAAATTAGACTGTGGGCCAGGTCACTCTGATTGTTAATTAGTGATAATGGAAATACAATTAGCATAATGAGTTCCAATTACTGTATATGGAGAAATATGAGCATACCGCTTTCATAAATCTTGGTTCCAGAAAAAATAAAATGCATCTGGTTTAACAAAGCATGTCCTTCTTTTCTGCAGAAACCTTCCTGGTAAATATCTTTCTCTGAAGCTAAATCCTTCCTCTGATGGGTTGTGATTTGGAAATTAAAAAAAAAAAAAAAAAAGCAACAGAATGGATTTGCCCCGTCTGATAGCTGAGCAGTTTTGTATTAGCGCAGCTTCTGTTTTAAGCTTCCTAGAAAATCTAACCATCTGTTTCTCCAATTGTGGGTTAAAAAACATTGGGGAGAATCACAGACCATTGCATCAAATGTGCTTATTGTCTTTGAAATGTCGGTGAGTCCCCTTTCTGCCTTTGATAAGCTGTGAAATTGGAAAGCCAATTATAGTCACATATTTACACAAATCTGAACAGCTTTTTGAAAACTCTGTAAGAATGAGGGAATGAGAAACAACAGCTTTGTACAGAGCTATAGTAGGATGCCTGTGAGTGTATTAAGGTATATTTTTAAAAGAGTTGCACTATGAGGCCTGCACATTTATTTTCACCTTGGTCTCACGCTGTGTCAACTCTTGGGCATAACTTTCTCAGAAGGTCCATCAGCTGAGAGCAAAATATGCTAGTTCTGTTGTCTTCTCTCTTTGGAGTCTCGCTTGCTACTTTTCATGCAATGAATGCTCAACTGTTGACAGATTACATTCCAAGGCTGGTTAAAACCCAGGCCATTTGGCCAATGAATGGTAATGAATGTGGACTGCTCAGCCCACACAGGTGACATTACACCTCACACTGGGGGAATGTGCCATCTTCCTTGTTGTACCCTGTAAATCTGATAGATGCTATTAACCTTTTCAGTGAATCCCCATGGATCGCTGCAATGGTGAATCTCAGTAGTAATTGCTAAGACAAAAATGCCCCAGCATGCCTATATTCCTTGTAAGAATCTATGAAATAGGCAAGTTGGCTACTCAAGAGCCTTTTCCCCAACTGCTCTCCTGATTTACTCTCACCTGTCAGTCTGCACCCAGGCCACAGTGATTCTGAATCACTCAAACACACACAAGTAGCAGTTCTTGCAAACTAGTTAGAGCAATTGAACCCCCTTCTTTTCCCCACCCCCAAACAGAAATTTGCTAAAGAGGAGAATGGTATCTCTTAAGACTAAAGAATCTACTAAAACAACTGAGTTCATGGAGGAGAAACCTCGTCCTCACCTTTATGATTCAGAGCGCACTTTCCATTTGGAATTTGATTGTGGTTGTCATATTTTTAACCTCATCAAGTCCCCTCCATCTGTCTGGAAGCATTTGTAAACTGGATTATTCAATAAAAGGAATGCTTGTCAGGCATCATTCTCCTTCCTCAGTTTGAGATGCTTTCTCTAAAAATGGCTTTCACACTACCACTATCTCTCCTTGAAACACACTTATGTGAGCGCACATGCACACACACAGGAACAGAATCCAAATGATCATTGACTCCCTGTCAGCCCATATTTATTATGGGGATGTATAGGGGAGCTTAAAAAGACAAGCTTCTTTCCCTAGTATTTTTATTATTAAAGTATATATTAGATCTACACTTCTTTATAGATTTAAACAAGGAAAAGCAATGCTTTGAGAGGCATAAGAGGCATCCTGGAAAGAAGACTGATGTCCTGGGTACTGGGGAGTGTTGCATTGACAGGCATAACAATGTATATTTGATAAATGTTGATTATAATGCATACTTGATAAATAACTTATGGCAGTGTCTTGGGCAAATCACTGAAACTCTTTTGGGCTTTGTCTTACTTATAGTATGGCTTAGGTTTCCCTAAGCTGAAATCTGAAATGCTCCAAAATGCAAAGCTTTTCGAATGCCAACATGACGCCACAAGTAGAAAAATCCCATACCGTGAATCTTTGTGCTATGTGCAATGCTATTAAAAATATTGTATAAAATTTACCTTTGCCCTGTGTGCTTAAGGTGTATAGGCAACAAAAATAAAATTTGTGTTCAGACGCAGGTGCTATCCTTAAGATACGTCATTATGTATATGCAAATATTCCAAAATTAAAAAAAAAAAAAAGATCCCAAATCCAAAGCACTTCTGGTCCCAAGCATTTCAAGTAAGGGATATTCACTCTATATGAGAAATTTTGCCTAGGGTTCTCTGAGTTCTCTTTCAGCTCTAATATTTTAAGACACTAAGGGCTAAACCTCCAAATTAAGAGGTAGGACTAAAAGAATTGTTGAAGCCTTGTAAACCTACCTACGCAGTCACTTATTTTTGCCCAACTGAATCACCTAGAGTTAGATTTAGCTGTGTCCAACACAAGAGTCCCACGAGCAGTAGGTTCACACCTCTACATAAATTGTGCAGTCCTCAGGCAGCTTCCAGCCTCAAAGTCCCCTCATAGTTCCAGATGGCAACAGGTGCCCCAGTCACCATACGTATATTGTGCACAGAATGATAAACAGGAACTGGAAACAAAAGCGTGAACCACCTAGAAAATATTTTTTTAAAGGAAATTTCCAGGAATACCAACCCAGTTACTTCTGTTTATATCTGTTAATATCAGCAGTTGTGAGGGAGGTTAGGGAATGGAGTATTTTGGCTGAGGATATTGTGTCCACATCAAACTCAAGTTCTTTTAATAAGGAAGAAAAGAAGAATGGATTATGGGTAGGCAATCATGCTATACCTTTCTCTTCCATTTAAAATAGTTTTTGTACCATGCTGCAAGGTCCTATAGAAGAGCCCCTCCAATGCATCCGAATAATTCATTTTCATCTTGTCACCATGTGTGATGGTTGATGGACAAGTTTCATCAGATTTGAAACCTATTCTTTGAAAACCAAACACTGGTATCTAGTCCCTCTCAGTGTAAACTTAAAAGTTCATTTACATTTAAAAGATAATCCTGTTTTGTACATGGCATTAAAAGTAAAAGAAAAACATTTATTCTGTGTGATTTGTTGTACAAAAAATTAACAATGGAATCATATTTAATTGAAAATTAGCAAGTTCTAGAAGTCTAGTTTCCTAACATCATCTGTATTTGCAAAAAAGACAGTTAACTAGATTTTAAACATCACCAATTTTACTGAATTTAAAAACCAGAGGACATGCCAGGCGCTTTGGTGCATGCCTGTAATCTCAGCAACTCGGGAGGCTGAGGTAGGAGGATTGTGAGTTCAAATCCAGCCTCAACAAAAGTGAGGTGCTAAGCCTTTCAGTGAGACCCTATCTCTAAAATAAAAATACAAAATAGGGCTGGGGATGTGGGTCAGTGGTTGAGTGCCCCCGAGTTTAATCCCTGGTACCAAAACCAAACCAAACCAAACCAAAAAACCCCTACATTTATCATTCTTAAAGTATTCTAGATGAACCAGTAATGCACATTAGTTGATGATTTTGGTTGCAAACAACTGTGTCTACTCCTGGCTAACTTAACCAAAGGTGAACTTATTGGAAATACTCAGGTAGTTCACAAAATGCAAAGTAGGAATGGAAATCCAGGCTTCGAACACAGACAGATTGAAGTCAGGTGAGGAGGTAACAGCAGCAGCAACCATGCAGCAGTCTCATTTACCTCCATCACCGAATAAATGCTCTCCAGCTATTTGTCAAAGTTTGCTGCCCTTCACTCAAAGATAATGTCTAAAGACATGGAATCTGGTTGGCCTAAGGGACATGCTCACTGCCCAGGATGACTGGGCAGTGTTCTTTGATTAATAGGAACCTTAGCAGTTCACAAAGGTAGGAGAGGTAATTACCCCAAGGGGTACTGCTTTTGTGTGAAATGGAATGAATGGATGTTGGAACTCCATTTAAAAAACAAATAATTACTGTTACCATGCTTCTTAGACTTTAATGTACTTATGAATTTTCTGGGCTTCTTATTAAATTTTACATTCTGATTCTGGACTGGGACCTGAGATTCTCAATTATTGGTAAATAGGTGATTCTGCTGTCTGCCTGTGGACCACCATTTGAGTAAAAAGACTTAATGGAAGTGAATACCAGATAGGCAATTAGATTCACATTTCTTCATATTCATAAATATGTGTATATTAATTAACTTTGATTTAAAAAAATGGAACAATTCCCATATGTATTTTATATTTGTTTGAGATATAGTATATAAATATACATATTGAAATGAAATATACATATTGTATATATAATATGTACATAGAGAGAACCTAAGTCTAAAAGTGTAACTTACTTGTATACATATACCCAGGCAGTCAATACCAAGGATCACTCCCTACCTATAAAGTTTTGTCCCATCTCTTCCCTTTGTTTCTCCCTCTCCTTCAAGGGGGCACTGCTATTCTGATTTCTAATTTGATCTCTATTCCCATTGGCAACTTTTGGCTGTTCTTGAGCCTCATATATATGGAACCATGTAGTGTGTACTTTTGTGTCTAACTTATTTTGTTTAACATAATGTTTATTATGTTCATCCATGGACTTGTAACTGGGATTCATTTCTTCATATTGCTGAGTAGGATTCTGTTGTATGAATGCACCACAATATATTTTACTCCCCCTTTGATAGACATTTAGGTTGCATCCAGTTTTTTGCCATTATGAATAAAAATGCTGTATATATGCCTGGACAAGTCTTTTTTATGAACTATATGTTTCAATTATTGAGAATAAGAACCCAAAAATGAAACAGTTGGGTCATAGGTACGTGTGGGTTTAACTTTTTGAAGGACTGAGAATTCGCTCTCCACAGTGGTTGCGCCATTTTACATTCCCACCTGCAGTGTGTAAGAGAATTCCAGTTGCTCTACATTTGGTGTTAATGGTCTTTTCAGTTTTAGCCATTCTAGTGTAGTGATAATTCATTGTGGTTTTAATTTGCTTTTCCTTGATGACAATCCATGTTGAGCATCTCTGCACAAACATATTTTGTTTTAATGTTTTACCTAATCTCATTTCCAACTATAAAATGCAGTCTGCCTTTGAATCCGAGAAACATTTTGTTTACAACCTACCACATGACAGGATTTCATCTTGATTCTTAGCTCCTTTAGATTATGCTTGCTCCCCACAATCATTCCTGACTGAGAACTTGGGCTCTCAGTATCCGGTATGGGCTGATGGACATGGTAACAATATTTTCTCATTAAAAATAATGCCCAGTTCTTCTCTCTGATGGTATTTAAATTTGCCATCCCAGGCTCTTGTTCTCAAATATATTGATAGTGTCCCATGTGTGTTCTCTGACACTTGGGTGTAATTGTGGTGAACTTTGAATTCCCATCTTAAGGTCAGTTATTAACTATTGATGGATTCTCCTTTTCTCCACTTAATGCTAAAGTATTCATACTAACCAAGACAGATGGGAGCGGCTAAGGAGTTTTTCAATGCCATTGCTGTGTAAGCTGTCTTTTGCTTCCCTCATGTGAGAAACTCAAAGCACTTTTGTAGAGAAGATCATTTATTCAAGGTAAAGGGGGGGAAAAAAAAAAGAAAAGAAAAAAGGCTCCTACATCCATTCTCACTCCCCTTTCCAGTTTTCTAAGTCCCATATACTTTTTCTGGAACAGAGTTTTCCTGTCATTAAAGATGAGAAAATGGCATCTTTGACAACAACCTTGGCTGACCCACTTTGGAGCCAAATGGGATCCGGGTGTAAGAAAGATGGCCAGGATTTCAACATCCTGGACAAGTCACCCTGACAAACAATGGCGCTGTTTTTGGATTTCCTAGGAGGCGGAAGAGTGCCCTCTGAGATTTATAAACACATCCGTAATAAATGGGAGGCTGAAGTTTAAACTGTTATGGAGCCTCCTGTGCTGTGCTGCCGAGGTCTCCTGTGATTTAGAGAGGTGACATTTACTGTGTGCAGACCTATTATTCAGAGTGACTGTTTGTGTATAGACAATATTTTAAAATGGCTTGCTGTAGATGAAAAATTCTTATTAAGTCAGAAAAACAGTTTAAGTAGGTAACACTCTCTCAGTTTAGTCTGCTATAAGTCTTACTGTCTTGCCACACGGAAAGTACTTGGGGTGGGAGGTAGTGACACCTCATGGGCTCTGGCTAAAATATTATCTCCAGAGAAAACACAACATAGGGCTCTACTTGGGACCAAGAAGAAACTCATGGTCCATCTGAAGTTAAAGTAGGGGGCATTTCCTTTAATGCCGGTAAATTACCACGGTCCATCCAATTGTGTGTGGTAGGAAAAACACTGGGAGTCTAGAGATTTGAGACTAACAACACACTCAGAGAAACTAATTAACTGTCATGAGCCTCAATTTCCCTCATTTGTGAAATTTAAGAATTGGATGAGGTGATTTCCAAAATCCAGAAGACACCACTCTTGAGCTTGCCCACTTTTAGGGAAGAATGACTGCCAGCCCCTAGTCCTTTCTAACACTTCATAGTTAACCAAGAAGGGTCTCATACCATTATTTTGATTTATTTTAACCCCATGGTAGTCCTGAGAAGGAAGTGGAACGATAAGTATGCCTGTTTTTTTTTTTTAATTTTATTTTTATAATTTTTAATATGTACAACTCATAGTGCATATATTTAGTATCTTTTTACATACAACTGTTTGTATACAAAGTATATTTGTACAATTCAGGTCTTCAATCATGCATTAAGGAAAAGTATGCCTGTTTTTCAAATGAGAAAACAAAGGCTCAGAGAGGTTAGTGGCCATGTCCAAGGTCACGTGGTTCCTGTGGCTGGATGGATCTGTATCCCCACATTTTATCTCTCAGTCTAAGACTCTGGGTCATCACATTTCTTGTTCCTCTGTGCTTCCTGCCTCCTCTTTATGTTTGTGTATGCATATAGCATGGTTCCTTTTACTTTTACATATCTTATATCTTCCCCTTCCTTAGTAAATTCTGTGTAAGTCTCGTGAATTCTATTAATAGTCACAATCACTCACAGTGAGAAAGCAATGATGTGACCCTTTACTCAATCAAGGCACCTGAGGGCAATACCCAGATACAAACATACACGGCTCTGCTCTTGTTATTAATGGTGCCCTAATTAGAAGCTGAGGTGATAGCACAGACTTTCCCTCGTGGCAAATCTGCAACCTTGTTGTCTCCATCACCATCTCTTCACACCCATTGTTTTCATCATAGTCATTGTTATCCTAAGAACTTGATCATTTCTGTATTTGTTTCTCTGTCTCCCAGTTAGAGTGTAAACTTCATGAGGACACAGTTAAGTCTGACTTTATTACTGACTCTTCGTATTCGAAAAATGAACATTGTAGGTGTTCGATAAATATTCCTGGAGTGAATGAATGAAGGAATATGTTTCAGGCTTGGTGACCACAGCATTAACCTTCAGCTTGCACCTCTAACCTCATTCCATAAATTTTCCATATCAATCAAGCACATCATATTCTGTAAATTTACACAACAATAAGTTCTTGTACTTGTCCTTTAGAGTTTTTTAAATTAATTACTAAAGAAAGAGCAGTCTTTGGAGTAACACTGCATATCCATCTTCACTAATTTGGTGAAAAAAATGATATACTTTGTATTGGATACATCCTGTTTCTTTCTCCATAATCCACTCAGGAAGTATGGCCAGAAGAGTTATTTCCTCCAAAATTATAGGAATTTCTCTGCTAGTGATAAAAATTGAATAGTGCAATGTCAAAACTCATGTCTAAACCAAATGTTTGTTGATTGAGAAACAAAAACAGACCAGAGAGTAGAGGCAATAGTGTCAAACCTGCCAAACTTCAATCTTTACTTCTGCTGAGTAGTTCTGCAACGTTAGACTAGAGATTCTGTCTCTAGAACTTTAGATTCTTCATATGCAAAATGGGTATAATAATAGTATCTATATCATGGGGTTGTTATGAAGATTAACTGAGATAATCCTCTTATTTACTGACACACAGAAAGAACTCGGTAAATGTTAGACTTTACTATTACTACATGAAGTTAGAAAACTGTAGCACACAATTTAGATGCAAATAGTAATTATACTATAGTACTCTGCATTTTTATTTCATTCTTCTAGGATGGCTGATTGCTTCTGCTAATTTAGCAGTAACGATGTTCCAAACATATGTTTGTTCTCCTAAGAATTAACAATAGACAGACAAGATTATTTGTTAGCTTTGGTCTGCTTGGATCATTGTAATAAGCTGCCCCATATGCAGAAAATACTATGAATTTCTACAGCTGATTAAAAATATAATTTTCTGAAGAGTCATGGTAAATCTCTTTTCCACAGACACCTTTTAATAAAAAACATAAATTATAAACCTACTCTTATGCAAACAATATTGGCACAACAAGAAAATGATTAAGATGCAGACAGGGTAGGTCAAAACAACTATAAAGAATTAATACACATTGTTTGATGAATATTCAAATAATTGGTCAGATTTTTAGGTAGCATTTTAATTCTGGGTATCCGCATACTTCTGGCCTGTTCCAGTCTTACCAAAAGCAAACAGAATTTTTTTTTCTTTTTTTTGTAGAAGAAGAAGTTCAATAGAAACCACGAAAGCATGCTAAATCAGTATACTGCCACTGTTTTACTAAAAGTGTTTTAAAATAAAGAGAAGAGCAGCTCTGAGTGTTTTTAATTTATGGAATAAAGCAATAGCTATTTCCCTCCATTTTTAACTTGATATTTCTCACATGTGGAACACCTTTAGTGATGCTTTGATTTCTCCCTGGCTACCCTATGCTACTTACTCTTCCTCTCAAGTCCTTGGGGCCCTCTTAACAGAAGTTTTCATTGCGAAGTTGAAAAAAAGACTGAAAGAGAATTTAGTTTGAACAAACCTCCTGACTATATGCTTGGATACTCTGAATTCAAGAGCAACACCCCAGTTTGGCAGTTACCCGCTGAGGCTTCATCTCCACTTGTTGACGTGGAATAACTCAGACAACTTGAGTTTCCTCAGGGCTCTCAATGCCATGAGGACAAATAGAGTCATCTTAAATGGGGTCCCCTAAAGCAATAAGAAGATGTGTTTCACCCTGGGTCTTGCCACCATTTTTATAAAGTGTATCTTTTGTAATGTACTCTATCTCAAAATTTTGACAAACTCTCAAAGAGTTTGGCTTAATTAAATTCAATACTCACTCCACACCATGCAGTGAGCAATTGGTAAAGATATATATTGTATATAAAATAATTGGAGCCTGGGAAGTTAATAGTGGGAGTTGAGTGGGAACCACTCCCAGTGCTGCATGAGTCAGGACTTATTGCCCAATATTCCCATGAGACCTGTACTGGCCAGGGGTCTTATTTTACTGTAACCTTTGTTGCTTTTTTAATTAGTACAAAATTGATACCTGTTCATCTTAGAAAAGCAGAAGTGTATCTATGCATAAAGAAGAAAATTAAATATAAGTTTACTTCCATCATGCATAGGTAACCATTATTTGTTTTAATGAGATAGATAAGTAGAGATCATGAAGATATGTAGAGAGACAGTACACTGACTGACTGATCACAAGGAGTGCTTTGAAATCTTTTGATTGATATAGCAGATATATACAATGCCAGTTAATATTCATTTCTACACATTCATTAGTGCTGCCTAATATTCTGTCATGTTAATATAACAAATTCCATTTCACTAATTTGTTGGAAAACAGCAAAATCTCACACTTTTGTATTATAAACAGTGTTGTTTTTTGTGTTATACTTACCTCTGAACACTGGAGGTATCCAAAAGCAGAAGGAAATTGTAAAAGGATTATTAGTAGCATTCTACAGAAAGTCTAGTTTATTATTTTTTTAAAAACTGAATAAGAAATTGTAAAGCAGAAACCTAAGTACTATAGCTATATTCCAAATTAGGAGAAACAATCTAAAAGGAACAGGGATTGTATTATGTGCCAAACAAGGGAACTACAGGGGCTTTCCAATAGCCAAGGCCAATCTCCAGAGGAGAAGCAATGGCCATAGGATCCAAAATTCAAACACAAAAGAAGAATGCATGATTCAGAGAGAAAGAATTTCTAGGATTGATTTAGGTAAGACCCACAAGAAGGGAAAGCTGAGAGGAACAATTCTGCTCAAAGCAGTATGACTGTGTCCTCTCAGCCCTGCAAATTCAGTCATGGAAAGACATCCAGTCATCACACCGTGCAGATGGGAGTGGATTCACAAATAAAAGGCATCATCGACAAGGCTTGGAGGCAAGTCTACAGTTGTGGCACTGGAACAACCGGTTGCTTCAATTAATGGGAAAACCAAGCCAAATGGGGTTATTTCCACATTTTATAGCCTTGCAAAACTGCAAGTTAAAAATCAGTTCATGATCCATCGGTATCTGCCTGGCATTCTATGGTGGTAGAGGAGTGAGCTAATACTACACCAGTTTCAAGATCTTTGAGAATGTGACTAATTGTAAGGCTGTGCCATGGTGACCTGGATGTGGCTGGGAGAATATTCAACAACAGCAAACTCTTTCAGCTGAAATAAAATTTTCCCTTCCTGTAACCAGTGGAAGAGACTATTTTGGTTTGAATACTAGGACAAGAGCCTTGGTATCTCAAGGAAGTATTTAAAATTAAGTCACTCTTCTAAATTGAGAATACTCTCATTTGTGTGAGACAAAGATCAAGGAATTCTTTCTAGAATTTGGCTTTGAAGCCCCAGAATTTAAATTTGCAAAACTCTTACCTATTACAAAATCCCAGCCTAGTTAATTCTATTTGCAGACATTTTTATTGATCTTTATTTCAACCCAATGAGATATGGAAGATAGATGAATGGATCATACCATTGACAATCATCGGAAGCCCTCAAAGTCATACTTAGAATACTGATGGCAATCCCTAGAATTGCCATGACCTGAATACCAGTGCAAGGAGTTTTCTTTTCATGCACGGATAAGATAATCTAAAACATGTTGCTCAGAAAGGTTGACATTCTGTATAATTAAAATTTCCACTTAAATTCCCAAATCATATGGTTTTATTCCTGATGGGTGAAAATATTTTTTAGACTCTCAGATTCTAAAAATGTCTGTTTTCTTGCTTTTGATATCAAGTCTTTTGAGGGACTGGAATCTCTGATGATCAAACTGATGGAACAGATGATCAGTTCTAGTCTTCCCAAGCTGTGGTTGTAGATGCTGAAGGAAAGTGGGCTGAAAAATGCATGGAGCTTGTAAGTTAGATTCTAAGCTGCATGAGAGAAACAATGCAAACTCTTCTCTCCTTTGAGAATTGTTTCAACCTCTTCTCTCCTTGGTGCCTACCAGACATCTAGCATGAAGTGAGCACTCAATAAATGCTGGTTGAATAAGTGAATGAATTTTGTGTATGTGATCTTCAACATGTGCTTTCTTTTTATTGCGTTCCTTCTCTAGGAAGTCAGCTATAAGATAAAATGAAAGAAAAAAGAGAAAGGAAGAAAGGAAAGAACAAAAGAAGGAATCATAAAAAATATGGAATTTTCAAGAGTTGGTTTTACTTAGAAGTTAATTGAATTTTTTTTTATCCATTAAGACTTAAAATTAGATAAATCAACTTTCTTGTCTCTATTTTTTGAATCTGTCCTCCTTCCCACTGTTTGAAATCAGGACAAGAGATTTCCATTCTTGCCTTCTGGTTCTTTCCGCAACCCTGGGACCTTTTGGAGTACACCTGTCAGGTGGCCCGGAAGCCCCAGAATCCACCTCCAAGGATACTCACCTGCCATCTGGAAGATAACCAGTCTCCCCAGTCCAAATTGGTAGCTGTGGACAGACTTTTAGGATGAGTTCTCTTTTTTGTGCACACTTTACTGACCATCTAAGTGGTTTCTGAGTAGTTTGGCATGTTGCTAGTTAAAATTCATTCTTTTAAAGCCGAGTATCCACTTAGCTCCTCTCCTCTGAACTTTCGTCATTCATTATTAACAGTGAAAGCCAAAGTGCATGAAACAAGTTCAGCCCTATCTGTTTCTGGCATGAAAGTGATGTCTTGGCATATTAGTGGGACACGGCTCTATCTTACATAAAACGATGCCTGGGCCCACAACAAAGGCGCCAGCGCTCAACGCCTAATAGGATCACCTACTTCAAATGTGAACCTTCCTTCTTTGAAATATTTGTTGAGATTTCATAAACCTATGAAGATTCTCAAACTCAAACAAAACCTTCTAGGCTTTGGCACAAGCTCTGACTCTAAAGAGCTTTCTGTTCTATAAACCGGTTATTGGATCTGGGTCCCAAGCCGGGGTGATGGGGGAAGACTAGGAGCACAGTGAGGAAGCGCTCGCTCTCCACTTTCTCTTTTTGATATAAAAATAAAAGTCATCTGGCTTGGACTGCGGAAAATGAATCATATTAAGCATTTTTAAAGCACTATTCTTTTCGTAAGACCTAATTTCAGACCGATTAACACTTTAATATGAAACAGAAGCACATCATTTCATTAGGAGACAAAATAAGGCCTCTCCGCTACCATATGTCGTCTCTTCCTTTGGGGGGAGGAAAAAAGAAAGAAAGAAAAGGAAAGAAGAAAATCTTTGAAAAACCTTAGATCGTAGATGGAGGTACGAGAAGGAATGTTAAGTGTGGTACCCTCAGCCACCCCAGGTGAGCAGACTCCGCTTTAAGGAATCACACACACACACACACACACACACACACACACACACACACACAAATCACAGTATTTCATTTGGCTTTGTTTTTGGCAGGGCTTGTATTTGCTCTCTTCAGTAACAGAAGACCTGGATGTTGCCCCAGAAAGCTGACAGGGAGATATTCTTTTGTAAAAATAGAAATCAAAAGAACCTTTCAGTTTGTTCTTCCTAAGAAGGTCTCTGCTGACACAAAGAGCAAAGAGACACTTTGTACCACTGATTTCACAGATTACTTATTTATTAAATAGATGAAACAAAATTATAGCTGTCCCTTTTCAATATTTAAATTTTTTTAATGATAATGCCTTTAAAATGCACAGAACATGAATACAGGAGCTGGTGTGATAGGAGAGAGCCTTATTGCACATAATTAACAGACACATAATGTCTGGTAACTAGTAATTTCCTTCTAGCTGAGTAAGGAAATAATTTAATCATGTTGATCAAATGAATCCCAGGAGCCCAGTGTAACATTATGCCTAAAAAAAAAAGAAAAGAAAAGAAAAGAAAAAGAAAGAGAGAAAAGAAATATAATCTGCATTAACTGATAAAAGACAACTTGGTTAAGAAAAATAAGGTGATTTCCAACCTTGTTTAGGTATAGTATTTAAAATGGGGGCCTGATTTTAGTCATTGGCTTAATCTGACATTTCAGAAACATTGTTTTCCAACACTGGCTAAGGCAACAATATTGGCATGGTCCTGTCTTTTTAGAACTGACTAAAAGCTAAGTGTGGTTTCTCCTCACCAGTGAAAACCGCTCTCCCACCCCTGCTTAGAGAAGTGTGTACTGGGAGTGAGGAAGGCTACATGGCAGGGGCTTGGTAGACCACCCATCTACTTTCATCTAAGAATCTTTTTCCTAGAAGAGCATCCTACATTCAGCAACTAAATATAAACCCCTTTTCTCATCTGTGAATTCCAACTTCATATTTAAAACAGGCCAAAAGGAACATTTTCCCAAATCATTCCCCTAGATGCATTTCCCCTAGTAGCATTCATCTTCGTAGTGGTAGTCTGGTGTTTCCTTCTGAAATCTTTTGTGATCTTTCCCATTGTTCTTCTGAACTACTTGGAAAAGGCAGCAAGCCACCTTCATGGTATCTGAAGTCGACTCTTGGTAATGAGGTGATATAATTTAACACTTACCGTAATACGTTTTATCCATCTATTGTTTGCTAAATAATTCCCGCAATAACACTTTTATTCTTTCCATAATTCTTCAGGGCAATGCTGGAGGAATAATATTTTTACTGCAGTGATTGATGTCAGGGCCTGGTGCTATATAGCCCCCAAGAACAGAGGTTATTGATAAGCATCAGGAAGATTGGGAGACGTGGAGGGGGCAGGGAAAGCATTCAGGGGCTCTTGCTGCTTGGAATGAACATCAGGGATCAGAGGGTTAATACCATTTTATGAGGTTGTAAAAATCTACCCCAAGATTCTTGTGTTAGCAATATTCTTTGTGTAAGATGTATGTTATTAAAACAAGTAGCAGCATCTGAATTAAAGTGACAGCATGATGGATGACTACTGAAGGGGAATCGGAGCCGTTTGCAGCATTTTGGGCTAGATGTGGGAATTCTGCCTCAGAGGCAAGGAGCTTGGCAGACACATTGATTCCAGGCTGACGCATGTTCATAAATATGCCCCCAGAGAGGTGTGGCCTAGCAGAATTTACAAAATTATGTTCATGAATTATTTAACATTTATTTATGGATGCTATATTTAAACAGTATTTGCCAAGGCGAATGGACCATAGCTTACAGAGTGATCTTTAGGTAATGCAAATTCTGCACAAGGCAGAGGTGGCTGGTGGCTTGCCCAGTGATGCTCAGCCTATCAGAACTATATAAGAGGAGATGAGTCCACCGATGATGGGGCTGCCCCTCTGAGACTCAAAGTATTTCCTGATGTAGCTGAGTCCAGAGCATGAGGAAAGGTCGAGAAGGGTTTTTCTTCTTCAGGAATTGAGTTACATCAGAAAACACGATTGTGTTTGTGATGATTCAAATTTTAACATACTAATGAGATTTTCTTCTCACAGCAATGTTATTGCATCCTGCCCTGTCAGATGCAACTAACTCTACCAGTTTAAAGTTGAAAAGAAGAAAGGAGAAGCTTTAGAAATTGCTAGAACATAGACAACTCTGTAAGGGTTACATTCAAACATATAAAGTTATTAGTTTAGATGTCATGTAATGTGGCATGTAGGTGTGGCAGAGAGCTTAGTGCTTACCACATATTCTTCTTGCTCCCACTATTTGCTATCCTTCCTGTGGTTGGTGGGGCCTGGTGGCCAGTCCTTATCAATGAAATGTGAATGGAAGTTGCATGTGTCATTTTTATAGCTGAGACATACAGACTCTCTGTTAATCACTCTTGTTCCGTCATTGTAAACAAAGAGGCCACACTTCACAGGGACTTAGCTATAAGCTGGGAAAATGTCCAATAGCCCATCTCTATGACTGGAGCTGAGTCCCATCTACCTATATGGCATGGTTGAGAAATTATTGATAAGTTTGGTTAAGCCATTGAGATTTGAGCTTTGTTTATTACTGCAGCGTAACCAAGGCTATCTTGACTAATGCATAGGTCAGTGCTAGTCAAATCACATCGCTGTGATGAAAAAGGTGCACATTTCAGAACGTAAATCTGTACACTGCTCACTTTGAGAAAGACTTACCATGAGAAAGAGGTCAGCTGAACTGAACACTGCGCTCTGTGGCATAGTTGATTTATTTTCTGATCCAAGCTCCTTAACTAACCACATCTTTAAGGAGCAGTTCACAAACATACTGTGACTATGTAGTGGACAAGAGCCTATTTTCTAAGTAGGTCTAGGTTCATATTTTGTTGTTTTGCATGGATGACTCACATATCTTTTACTTCTTGGTAAGCCCAACCCTTTCCATGTAGGACGGGGAGACTCACAAAGAGAAAAAGTACACCATGAAATGGACAAGATCTTTTCCTTTGTTTTTCAGGTAATGACCTTTCTGATTTTGTTTTTCTGCTGATTTGAAACCTACACTCCAAACCCATCCCACCCAAACACACACGCACACACACACACACTCACAAAAACAAACAAACAAAACAAAACACAGCTAGTCTTTTCCATTTCAATCCCTTTTATGGGAACATCAGTAATTTCCTCCTCAAGCAAAATCACTGCAAATATAATAATAACCTGACCAATGGCATTATCAAAGTATTCCAGGTTACTCAAAGTCAGGACACTAGTAATACAAAGAAAAAAAAAAAAGGAGAGAGGGAATCTGATTTTATCTATCCCAGAAAAGATTTGATGACAATCCAGAGAGACAAGGCAATAAGACTGAATTCTACTTTTCTAGAAAGTGAAAGAAAAAAATAGGAAAAAACTTTGAAATACACACACACACACACACAGACACACATACACACACATACACCAGCCAATGCAAAGGGTAGAAATTAAACAGATGACCTATTGTCCTGCACTCTACCACTTTAGATTATTTTCCCTTTTTTAGTTGATGTCATTTGGTTATAAGGGTAGAGCTACAACTGCAATACCCCTGGTGTCTCCTTTTGCCATCCTCAGATCAAATATAAAAGCTCAGTTTGTGCTAAGCAAATTGATATTTCATGGTATATGTGTGGCTTCTGAATATGCTGTCTTATTTGTAATTGTTATCTGATTATAAAATTCTGAGGGGTGTTATATGACCAACTACACATTCATAAACACAAATACCTACTCCAGTCCTTAGGGTAGTTACTAGCGCAGCTAAAATTTCATAAATTATTGGTAATTAATAAACAAGTAAATGAATCTGTGAACCCATTTGCAATACCTAAAAGATAGCTGCTAGAAGTTCTAACGAAACTAATAACAGAGTTAACTATGTTGCTTCTCAAGAATAGTACTAGCAGCTTCAAATATGAATTCTGTATCTTTAATGACAGCATTTAATAAAATGACATATGAAAGCTCCATAGAACTCTGTGGCTTGGCCCAGAGCATTGAATTTTTAAATGTTTTTATCAGGGCATTATAGTTATATGTAATAGTGGGGTTCATTCTGACATATTCATAAGTGTATATAACATACTTTTTCTACTTCAATCATCAGTATTTCCCTTTTCCTCTCCTCCTCTCTCCCCTTGATTCCCTTCCTCTAATATATTGGTTTCCTTCTACTTATTGTTTTTATATTGAAGCATTACAGTTATTCCTCTATTCCACTATTCTTCCTTCTATTATCATGTGACCCCTTTTCTTTTAATTGTTTATTTCTCTCTAGCTTCCACGTATGAAAGAACACATTTGACCCTTGACTTTCTGAATCAGGCTTATTTCACTTAGCCTGATATTCTCCAGTTCTATCCGTTTGTCAGGAAATCACAGAATTTCATTCTACTTATGGTTGATTAAAACTATTGTGTATGTATAACACATTTTCTATATTCATTCAAGCTTCTGCACAGCAAAGGAAACAATTAAGATCATTAACAGAGAGCGTACAGAATCTTTGAAAATCTTGCCAGTTATTCTTTCAATAGGGGATTAATATCCATAATATATAAAGAACTGAAAAGCTTAACATAAAAAAATTATTAAATGGGCAAATGAACTAAAGAAACATTTCTTAAAGTAAGAAATGCAGATGACTAACAGATATGAAAAAAATGTTCAATACTCGTAGTAGTCAAGGAAGTGCAAATCAAAACTACACCAAAATTTCATCTAAGAATGGCAGTAATTAAGGATACAAACAACAATAAATGCTAGTAAAAATGTGGAGGGAAAATACACTTTTGCATCACTGTTGGGATTGCAAATTAGTACAACTGCTTTGAAAGTATGGAGACTGATTAAAAGACTAAGAATGGAACCACCATAAGACCAGCTATCTCACTACTAGGTATTTTTTTCAAAAGAGCTAAAATTAATATACTATAGTGATACTTGCGTACTAATGTTTACAGCAGTACTGTTTGTAATAGCCAAGTATGGACAGCTTAGGTGCCAATCAACAAAGTTTTGAATTTTTATAAACTCTCTTTATAAAACTTTTCATGATTTTCATAGCATGTCATAAGAAGTACTAGGAAATTGGTGGACAAGAGAAGAGACATGTAGAAAGATGCATTGCTCTTCCCTTGGTGTTAGTCCTCAAGGAAGCAGAGTCTGAGACAAGGATTAAAGCACTGACAGTTTATTTGAGGAAACGAAGCTAGTGTTTAGGGAGAGGGGAGAAAGCAACAAAGCAAGGACAGATGCAAAGCCATGCAATGCTAGAGGATCCTTGGCTTTTGCTGTGTTGTGAGCTACAAGGGAACACAGCAGGTTGCTCAGCATGGGTGTCTGAGAGGCACTCAGCAGAAACTGCACTCTAGAAAAACCAGGAAGGGAGAAAGGACATGGAGCTTACCTGCCTCCCTCTCTCCTGTCTCCTTTTTTTCCCATTGCTTCAAGTTTACCTTATGGAAAGTTGACTCCCCACATTTCCGGGGTGCACCCTCCAGCCCCTCGGCAGCTGCTCAGGCAGCAAGAGTCCGAGCTTCTCTTATAGTGTTCCATTCAAGTTTAGAAATGGAGAGAGACATCTCAGCACTGAGAGGGCTTGGCATGAAAGATGAAAGGCCATGCTGCTCTGGGACTTCAACTCAGACAACAGTCAGCTGGTGGGGCCAGACAAAGTCACCAAGAGACTGCTGGCCCAGAGGCAAGAAGAATGTTTGTAGAGAAATGGGCCATTGAGTCTGAGACAGTGAACAAGATTTGTGTTCATCACAGTTCCCCAACATTGGAAATACATTTATATCTTAGGATCCCAAGGCAACAATTTTTGTTAATGGTATTTTCCATAATGACCTCCAGCTTTTCTCTGTCATTTTCCTTGACACTGCTCCTTCTCACCCTTGATCCATGTTCATGCATTCACCCACGTTTACCACAACACCCTGTTCTTTGTGGAATGCAATGCTTGAAGCTAAGCATACTCTACAACCAATTATTGGTTTTGGAGGAATAATATTCCCTGGCATCAAGAATGAATTACATCTTTTTTTCTAAACACCTCCCTTCATTCCGTGTTTGCATCTTATATTTTGTTCATATGTTGGTCACCATCTGATAAGTCCATAATTATTTATGTGTATTTTGGTACCAAGTTTTTAGCTCCTTAGGCTCCCAAACTATGAAACTCAGTACAATGCCTCCAAATATGAAATCTAGAAGAATGAACTTGGATTTTGGTGTCTGACAGATTTGAATTCTCTAGGACTTGTTTGCTTCATGCTCTTAGGGTTCATATCAAAGTTCAGCTTTCTGGGTTTTATTACCTCTTATGTAAAATTGCTATAGTTACACTTTATTTGGAGTTAGTGAACACCAGCAGAAATGATTTAATGTCAGTGCCTATTTAGCAACTGGAATATTGTAGGTGCTAAATAAAGGCTAATTTTATGTCTTTATCCAGTTTTTGTATTCCTTTCTATCTCAGCACCACTGGAATGAGTGACTAGTTGAAGACATAAATGATTTCTAATTTGTGTTATACTGATGAATGCGTGGAGTACCTACTATATGTCAGATACTATTCTTAGTATTTTATAAGAGTTTGCTCTTCTAGCCAGGTATGGTGGATCATTCCTGTGGTACCAGCTACACAGGAGGCTAAGGCAGGAAGGTCATTTGAGCCCAGGAGTTCAGGGCTATCTTGAGCAACATAGAAAAACCCTGTCTCACTATAGACCCTGTCTCTTAAAAACAACAAAAAGGCATTTGCTTCTCTATTTCTAATAGGTGTAGATGATTTTTATTTAAGAAAAATACTCACATAGTACTGACTATGCCAGATGTAATTCTAAATGCTTAACACATATTATTTGAATCTGCACATAATCCCCAGTTTTCAGTTAAGAAAACTGAAATACAGAGGGGTTATATATTTTGCCCAAGATTACATGACTAGTAAGATGTGATATTTAAACAGAGACTGTTTTCAGAGCCCTTATTCTATATAGTGTGGTATAGAGTATTATAAAATAAGTAACTCCCTTGTGTCTTTAGGAGTTTTTTATTATTAGTTTTAGATAAATAGTACATCTCTATAGATAACCTAATCCCTTTTATAAAAAAGTGAGCACATTATGTCTTTACAAGTACCCCCAGGACCAAGGATATACCTTCTTTGTATTGAACAATTAGCTCAATTGATCAGTTTTAAGCTGTTGCAACCTAGTTGTGGTAGTAGATGTCAAAAGTCAATTAGACAAGACCAGTATTAATCACCACCCAAGACCGATATGACACCTGCACATAATAAGGACAAAGAGAGTGAGCATTTGTTTTTGAAGCTATTTCCATTACTGTATCAATTGCTGTTCACATTCACACACTGTGAGCTATTTCTTCCCAAAGATTCTTGCTTTCACATGCTATTCTTTGCAGATCCCACAAATGCTATCAGTCAACTCCATGTGTGTGAATGTGTGTGTATAGGTAGAAGAATGATATAATAAAATTCTCCAGTCATATAAAATATATAGGCCTAATAATAACTGAAGTAAGAGAACATTTTCACAATAAGTTGCAATGCTAGCAACATTGATGCTTACCTTGCAAATGAATTGAGATTGGGCCCAGACCCAGGTCACTGTGATTTCTTGAACCACCAAAGAATGTTCATACAAAGTTGAGTACCTTCCAATAACCAGAGGATAAAAGTAAGCACATATTTAAAAATGTTGAAGAATTGAATTTTTAGTTAGGGCCTTAGGACAATCAGATAAATTTCCTATATCATCTCCCTCTTCCCTTTCTTCCCCTGAGGCATGAGTGTGAGACCCTAACATCAACTCTCTTTGTCATCGTCTTAAAGGATATTCTGCTTTCTACTTATGTGATATTTCATATACCGTTTAGCTGTGAGCAAAAATGGTTCATATTCCAGATAAATGTCATTTGAGGGGTATCAGTGTCAACCAGAGTTTTTTGCTCAGGTAAGAACAGGAGAGTTAGGAGAGTTCTTCTTTTAGTTAGTTAATAATGTTCCTTTTGTATTGGGGCATTTATTGGTCATGTCTGACCCCTTTATAAATAAAAAGGAAATAATTTTCTATAACATGGCATGGCATGTATTTTTCTATCCTGGGTCTTGGAATTTGCATATTTGAAAGAGTTTGAAAACTAGCATGGTTGATATTAGTTGTAGAAGCTCATATTCCTCCTCTGAATTCCAGTGAACACACACACACACACACACACACACACACACACACACACGTGTAGTAAAGATTCTGTCTTTCATTTCTCTCATCAAGGTCTAATTATCCTTAGCAACATTCCTGTGTGATGACCTCTAATTCTTTTTCTTTTTCTTTTTTTGGTGAACTTCAGTCCTTCTATTCTAGTAAATTGTGCCTTTCACAAAAATCATGGGGCAGACTGAAAATGGGAAGCCAAACCAAATAATCCCTGACTACAATATCAGAATTGGCACAGTGTCACTGATAGCAGATTCAATAGTTAAATCAGTTGTACTGCAGAAAAGAATGGAAGATGTGGCCACCTTTGCAAAACTTTTTAAGTGATAGTAGAACTTAAAACAATGGCTTATTAATTTTTCATTGGGGAAAATCCCAGATAACAAGAAATTTCTATTTATCTTCTTAGAAAGCTAAGAAGGAAAATTATTTTGGAGCAAATTTGTAGCCCACAAACAAAGCCCAGTTATTTTAGTAAATAATTTAATCTGCTGGGATGCCATGATCTTGCCACCCTTAGTGAATTTAGGAGCTGGAATTGTGGATCCACCAGCAAGGTATATCCCGACTGCTTACTCCAGGGGTCAAGGTTATGGTCAACTTCTCTTTGTCCTAATTGCCTGCCTATAGAGGTAGATAATTCACATATTGTTTCACAATAGGATTTCAGTTAGGAAGAAACCACACAAATACCCCTTCCTGTTACAAATGAAAAACCTCAAATAACATGATTGTTAGGGGTAATAGTGAACAGGATAAAACTAGTGCTTGAACCCACTGAAAAGTAAAATGTATTGACAGAGATGGCAAATAAAGAAGAAACCTCCACTCCCACCATTTTCTCCCTGTGCATGGCCCTGTCTTTATTACCA
This sequence comes from Tamias sibiricus, assembly GCA_025594165.1. Taxonomy (NCBI): domain Eukaryota; kingdom Metazoa; phylum Chordata; class Mammalia; order Rodentia; family Sciuridae; genus Tamias; species Tamias sibiricus. The sequence continues at coordinate 39,627,993 of CM046670.1, read as the reverse complement.
TCATGGCAGGAGATAGTGTGCTTGGGAAACAAAAGCATTTCAATTGCCCTCAATAAGGAGTGAGGTATCTCACAGATGATGGAGAGGACCAAGTTATCCATGTGAGACTCTTATCTGAATGAGAGTGGGAGGCTATAACCACAGAGAAGGCAAAGACATGTATTCAGGGTACAAATTTGCAAAAAGGAAAGAGAATCTCTGTTCTTGTAGATTAGCAGATACATTGTACAATGTCATAAGGGGAATGGAAGGAAAAAGGGAGAAGGCTGGACAGGGATGTAAAGTTTTCAAATTTGACAATCTTTCTTTACTCATTGTAGTAATTAGAAAGTGTTTTATTTATTTTAGTTTTAGAAACTTTGGTCTGCTGTGGAGTAGCAATTTGAATTGACCATAACTGCTTAAATCAACATTTAAATTTAGAAATGAGTAGGAACCTTCTTGTTATTCTCATTTACCTCTAAGTATTTTTTTTTTTGAATTTTATCCCTGATTTATTCTGCTATCCATTGGTCATTCAATAGTATATTATTTAGTCTCCAGGTGTTAGAGTAACTTCTATTTTTTTAATTTTATCATTGATTGCTAATTTCTTTCTATTATTATGACAGAATGCAAGGCATTGAAAAAATTGAAAGTCACCAAATAAATAATCTGAACATTACATCTCAAAACCCTAGAAAAAGAAGAGCTAATCAACACCAAAAGCAGTAGAAGACAGAAAATATTTAAAATCAGAGATGAAATCAATGAAATTAGAAAAACAACATCAACTACAAAACAATTACAAAAACCAATAGAATAAAAAGTTGCTTCTTTGAAAAAATAAATAAAATTGATAAACTCTTAGCCAAACTAACCAAGAGAAAGAGATAAAATTTCAAATCACTAAAATTCGAGGTTAAAAAAAATATATCACCACCACACTACTGAAATACAGAGAATAATCAGAAATTATTTTGAAAATTTATACTCCAATAAAATAGAAAATCTTGAAGATATTGACAAATTTCTAGAGAAATATGGCCTATCCAAATCAATGCAGGAAGACATAGATTATTTAAACAGATCAATTTCAAGCAGTGAAATTGAAGACACCATCAAAAAACTTACCAAAAAAGAAAAGCCCAGGACCAGATAGATTCTCAGCCTAATTCTGCCAGACCTTCAACAGAGAACTAGTGCCAATATTCCCCAAATACCATGAAACAGAAAACGAGAAACCCTTCCAAACTCATTCCGTGAAGCTAGATTCATCCTGATACCAAAATCAGACAAAGGCACATCAAGGAAAGAAAATTTCAACTAATATCCCTGAGGAACATAGATGAAAAAATTTTTAACAAAATACTGGCAAATCACATATAAAAACATATTTAAAAGATAGTGCACCATAATCAAGTGGGGTTCATACCAGGGATGCAAGTTGTGTTCAACATATGGAAATTAATAAACATAATTCACTGCATCAATATACTTAAAGACAGCAATCATATGATCATCTAAATAAATGCAGAAAAATCATTTGACAAAATATAGCACCCCTTCCTGTTCAAAACACCAGAAAAACTAGGGATATTAGGAATATGCCTCAACATTATAAAAGCTATATATGTTCAACCAAAGGCCAACATCATTCTAAAGGGAGAAAAACTGAAAGCATTTCCTTTAAAAACTGGAACAAGACAGATATGCCTTCTCTCACCACTTCTATTCAACATAGTCCTGGAAACTCTAGCCAGAACAATTAATCAGGCAAAAGAAATTTTAAAAATACAAATAGGAAAAGAAGAGCTCAAATTATCCCTATTTGCTGAGGACATGAGTCTATACTTAGAAGACCCAAAAAACCCACAAGAAAGTTTCTGGAACTCGTAAACAAATTCAGCAAAGTACCAATATATAAAATTAACACCCATAAATCAATTGCATTCCTATATACCAATGGTGAATCAGCTAAAAGAAAAATTAGAAAAACTATTCTACTCACAATAGCCTCAAAAAAATAATACTTGGGAATCAATCTAACAAAAGAGGTTAAAGACCTCTACAATGAAAACTATAGAACACTAAAGAAAGAAATTGAAGAAGACCATAGAAGGTGGAAAGATTGACCATGTTCTTGGGAGCAGAATTAATATTGTCAAAATGGCCGTAGTACCAAAAGTACTACATGGATTTAATGCAATTCCTATTAAAATTCCAATGATGTTTTTCATAGAAACAAACAAACAAACAAACAAAAAAAAAAAAAGCAGCAGCCATGAAATTCATTTGGAAAAATAAGAGGCCCAGAATAGCCAAAGAAATCCTTAGAGAGAAAAGTGAGGCTAAAGGCATCACAATACCAGATCTTAAATTATACTACAGAGCTATAGTAACAAAAACAGCATGGCATCGGCACCAAAACAGACATGAAGACCAATGGAACAGAATAGAAAATAGAGATACAAACAAAAATAAATACAGTTATCTCATACTAAACAAAGCTACTACAAACCTCTTCCACAAATGGTGCTGGGAAAACTGGAAATCCATGTGCAGTAGAATAAAATTGAAGCCCTATCTCTCACTCTGCACAAAACTCAACTCAAAGTGGATCAAGGACCTAGGCATCAGACCAGAGACCCTGCACATACTAGGAGAAAAAGTAGGCCCAACTTTCCATCGTGTCAGCTTAGGAACCCACTTCCTCAACTGGACTCCTATATAACAAGAAGTAAAATCAAGAATCAATAAATGGGATGGTATCAAACTGAAAAGATTATTCACAGTGAAGAACACAATCAAGAATCTGTAGAGAGAGCCTACAGAATGGGAGAAAATCTTTTCCACCTTCACCTCAGAGCATTAATCTCCAGGATATTCAAAGAACTCAAAAAACTTGACACACACACACCACACACAAATCAATAAATGGTCTAAGGAAATGAACAGACACGTCACAGAAGAAGAAATTCGATCCACCAACAAACATATGAAAAAATGTTCAATATCCTTAGCAATTAGAGAAATGCAAATTAAAACTACACTGAGATTCCATTTCACTCTGGTCAAAATGGCAATTTTCAAGAAAACAAGTAACAATAAATGTTAGTGAGGATGTGGGGGAAAGGTTCACTCCTATATTGCCGGTGGGACTACAAATTGGTGCAACCACTCTGGAAACCAGTATGGAGATTCCTTAGAAAACTTGGAATGGAACCACCATTTGACACAATTATCCTACTCCTCAGTATATACCCAAAGGACTTAAAATCAGCATACTACAGTGACACAGCCACATCAATGTTTATAGTAGCTCAATTCATAATATCTTAGCTATGGAACCAACCTAGGTGCCCTTCAACAGATAAATGAATAAAGAAAATGTGGTATATATAAACACAATGGAATATTACTCTGTTGTCTTAAAGAAGAATGAAATTATGAGCCGGGCGTGGTGGCGCACGCCTGTAATCCCAGCACTTTGGGAGGCTGAGGCAGGAGGATTGCGAGATCAAAGCCAGCCTCAGCAATGGCGAGGCACTTAGCAACTCAGTGAGACCCTGTCTCTAATAAAATACAAAAAAAAAAAAAAAAAAAAAAAGGGCTGGGGACTTGGCCCAGTGGTCGAGTGCCCCTGAGTTCAATCCCCAGTACCACAAAAAAAAAAAAAAAAAAAAAAAAAAAGAAAAGAAAAGAAAAAAAAAGATAGTTGTCAATTGTTTAGTTCTGAAAATGTTGCCTCAGCCATCAGGTGTAAATATTCCAAATATTGCAGTATCTTTCCCAAACCCTAAATTGGAGGACATGGAAAATGAAGAGAAGCAAGAAAATAGATAGTTGGAAACAATATTTTGCTATGCAAGAATCTATTGCATTCATGCTATCATAGAGGAAGGATTTGACCAGTGAATTTGTCTTCTGACTAAATGCTTTAGTTGTTTCCATCCTTCCTGCACTTGATGCAGTGTTTATCTGTGAAGTCAGCAAGCCACCATTTGACCCAGTTATCCCACCTAAATCTTCTCAGCATTCATATGCAGCTGCCTTTTGTTTCAAAAACATAGGGAAATAGAGGTAAAAAAAGCATTTCCTCCTCAGACTTGAATAGTGTTTCTTGCAGTTGTGGATACTTATTGTCATTCTGGCTAGGCCAGTATGGGACATCACAACCTGAGTGAGAAAACACCCATGAGTTCTTGAACACAATGCACTGTGTGTATTTATGATGTGTTAGGCCTTCTATAGTATGGAGCTCAGGATAAGGTCCACTCTCCAGGATCCAGGCATAATGACTAGGAAGGTTTGGACCTCCTTACTCCTGATTACTCAGCTATCTCCATGGCTTTAGCTTTTGTTTCCCAAATCTTTCCCATTTCCATTAGTTCTTTTGTTCTCTAAAATATACTGTTCTCTCTATCCACTTTTTTTCCCCTCCTTTCTCCTTTGCTTTTCTGTTCCCATTTCATTTCCTCTTTTATATTTATTGCAATTTCTCTTTTAAAATAAATATTCTTAAGAAGTACATAGCACACTATTTATCATGTGGGATGTGTATGGGGAGTGGGGGCAAGAATATATAAAAATACAGGAGGGACTATAAACATGTGTATTACTTTCCGTGTATTACTTTCCTTGTATTCCTCCAGTAATCGTCTCCCTATAGGAGATCACTGTGGAGACCTTAGTTTATATTTCTGGCCTAGTGTCTACATGTTTAAAAAGTATATAATTTTAAACAGACAAAAATAATCAGGTACATATTGTTTTACAGTTTATTTAGTTTCCACTTGGGATGAATATGTATCTCTTTTCATGTCATATTATAAATTGTTAATTTGTACATAGTAATTCATATTGTGAATGTGCCTTTTGCAACAGTTGGGAACACAGGTTTTCTTTGATTTGGTAAAGGTTTTCTGTAGAAATCGACACATGTATTGACACATGTAATTTACAAGGAATTACAAAGGACTTAGACTATCCAAAAATTTTTGACAAATAATCATTTTGAAAGAATGGTGATTTGATTTTGAGACTTATTTTAAGTTTGCACTAATCAAGATAGTATAGTACTGGCATAAGGATCAATACATAAATCATCTGAATGGAATTGGGAGCCCAGGAATATGCTTATGCCTATCATATCATTTGATTCATGGTACAGGTATTCAATCTGATAAGAAAAGAAAAGTCATTCTAACAAATGATGTTGGAAGAAGTAGATATTCATTTGGAAAAAAAAAAAAAAAAACTTCATACCTACTTTACATAGTCCACAAAAATTGATTCAAGATAGATTATATACCAAACACAAAAGCTAACCTCATGAAGCTTTTGGAGAAAAACAGGAGACTATTTTCATGAGTTGGTTATGCTCAAGAGTTTCTTTAACAGATAATAGAAAGTTATCAATTGTTAATATTTAACAGTTTAATAATAAAAAAGTGATATGATAGACTTAAAATTAGAAATGTTTGCTTACTAAAAGACTATAGTAATAAATATACTATGCAAGCCACAGACTGGGAGCATATTTGCAAAATGTATCTGAGAAAAGAATGCAATCTAAGACACATAAGGAAATCTTAATAGCTCAGTAATAAAAAGTAAACTTCAATATATCTTTTAAAGGAAATGTATGAGCAGATGCTTTACAAAAAAAGGTATAGGAATAGTCAACAAGCTCATGACTGGTTACAACAAGTAAACAAATATGTAAATAGTATATGTATGTAGCATATAGTTCAATTTATATAAAACTTTAAAACAAAAAATGTAAGTGGAAGAGAACTAAGAATAGTAATTGCCTCTGGCATGACTAGAAAGTGGAATGAGGGAAATGTCTGAGTTAAGGACTTGAGTTACTAAGTTTGTGCATTTGTCAAAACCCAAGTTTTATTTCAGATTTATGCATTTCATTGTATGTAAATTTAATTTCAAATGAAAATGTACATAAATATAGGACTCTAATTAGTGTGGTGAATGATAAACAGATAGGAAGAAAGGTACTGATGTCTATAATTAACTTATAAATGCCCCCCAAAACTAAGATATATAGGTAGACTTTTAAAAATAAGAAATTGAAAGATAAGTAAATATGGGATAAAGTATGTATAGGACAGTGTTAATGGCAGATTCTAGATGGTAGTTATACAGTTTTTAATTGTAAAATTTACCTTAATAGTTATACAATAAAAGTCTTGAAAATTGTATCTTGAAAATCTAAAGAGTATCAACTGAAAAATGATTATATCTCCAAGGATAATTCAGAAGGTGGCTAGATAAAAATAAATATACAAAAAAATTTTTAAAAATGTGATATAAAAAACTAAGACTCATTCATAATAGCAAGAAAGCTAAAAAAATTCAAGTTATAGTAACAACAAAATCTAGAAGACTCAATTCATAATATTAACTAAAGCTAACATATACAGAGTTACATTTGACAAGAAAGGTGTGAGAATAGTATGAAGAAATTTATAATGCTTTTCTGAACTGTATAATTCTTGACCTGACTGCAAAGAAACATTCCATGCACATCTGTATAAATTATTTCATACCATAAATTTTATAAGATATGAACTTCACCCCAAATAATATAAGTCAATGAAATTTCAATGAAAAGAAATTTAACAAAATATGAAAAACTAACTCCATAATACATTAGGAAGAGCAAGTGGGTAGGAACAGTCAAGCAAATTTGGAATAAGAAAAATCAGAGGGAAACACTTTGAGATGTTAAAATAAATTATAACATTTTAGTAGTTAAAACAATATTTATTTACCAGATAGATCATTGGTGAAGAAAAGAATTTTACTATGACACTGGGTTTTAAAAACCTAATACAATTTATTTTAGTGGTAGTATTCCATTTATTTCACGCCAATAATGTGAAATATATGTTTGATTTCATCTATCTTCATTTCTTGGTATGCAACTGCTAAACCCTTGGAATCTCTGAAATGATAGTGTCTTTTTATATCCTAATGAGTTGACTGAAGGCAGGTAGCTTTGTGATGGAGATTAGTCACTAAAAAAACCAAAACATTATTAGAGAGTTGGGATTTCCAGCCATCCCCTTGCTCAAACTCCAGGGAGAGGGAACTCCAGAGAAACTGAAATTTAGATTAGTCACCAATGGATAACAATTAATCATTCATGTCTACGGAATGAAGCCTTCACAAACAACAAAAAAGGCAGGATTTGGAGAGTTTCTGGATTGCTGAACACATTGATATTCCTGGAGATTGACATATTAAAAAGGGCATGGAAACTCTGCACCCCCTCCCATGTGCCTTCCCCTATGCATCTCTTCATCTGTTTTCTTTGTAATGTCCTTCATAATAACTGGTACATGTAAATTCCTTGAGTTACTTGTTTTCTTGATTTTTGTGAGTTACTCTAGCCAATGAATTGAACTCAAAGATCAGGTGTTGGAAGATCAATTTATAGTCAGAAGCACATGTAAAACTACCTTCAGGAGACAGTATCAGAATGGTGTTCATTGCTGTGGCATTGATTGTTTGGTGGGTGGAGAAAAACTCCACATAAATGCTGTCAGAATTGTGTTGGGAGGGTATAATGGGAGAAACTAAGTTTGATTTTGTTCCCCCCTGTATCCTTAGGTATAATGGCCCAGAATATCATAAAACTAAATAAAAAGTTTACTGTTGGTTTCTGTATGATTTTTTTATTAAACTAAGAAAGTTTTTCTTTTCATAATTTACTATGAGTCTTATGAAGTCAAGGATGTCTGTTAAACAATGATTTTTCTATATTTATTTTAAAAAGCACGTAATGTTTTCTTAAAATGCATTCACATAGATTATTGTAATGCATAAATTTCCAATGTTAAACTATTCTTAAATAAATAAGCATACTTGATCATGATGCATTATTTTTTGATAGATAAAAAGTTGCATTCGCCGGGCGCGGTGGCGCACGCCTGTAATCCCAGCACTTTGGGAGGCTGAGGCAGGAGGATCGTGAGTTCAAAGCCAGCCTCAGCAATAGTGAGGCACTTAGCAACTCAGTGAGACCCTGTCTCTAAATAAAATACAAAAAAAGGGCTGGGGATGTGACCCAGTGGACAAGTGCCCCTGAGATCAATCCCTGGTACCACAAAAAAAAAAAAAAAAAAAAAAAGTTGCATTCAATTTTATCTTAGATTTTTTGCATGTATAGTTATTGTTTATACTCTAAAAATTCTTATTATCAGGGCTATATTAGCCTTGTATTATGTAGTTAGGTTCTTTCTCTTGCAATTCTGTAAAAGTTATAAATATTCTAGTCATTATTGTTGTTTGGTGGTTTGATACATTTATTAATAAAATCATTGGGTCCAACTCTTTATTTTGTGGGTAAATGTTTCATAAAGCGATTGATTTATACATGTATATCTCTTAAAATTTTAAAATTTTAATTTTAAAAATTAACTAAAGCCGGGCACGGTGGCGCACGCCTGTAATCCCAGCACTTTGGGAGGCTGAGGCAGGAGGATCATGAGTTCAAAGCCAGCCTCAGCAATGGCGAGGCACTTAGCAACTCAGTGAGACCCTGTCTCTAAATAAAATACAAAAAAGGGCTGGGGATGTGACCCAGTGGTCGAGTGCCCCTGAGTTCAATCCCTGGTACCACAAAAAAAAAAAAAAAAATAAAAAAAATTAACTAAAGGATATTTTTCTATAAAATTATATACTCCATGTAAAATTTATTGTTCATATGAAATTTCATGTAATATTACCTCAATTTTAAATTGTCCTTTATATTTTTATCTGTAGTCCTTTTTTATTCCTAACAGTGTTTCTTTACATTTCTTTCTACATTTTTATGAGCTTTGACAGAAGATAGTTATTTCATTGCTCTTTTATAATGATCCTAGTTTGACATATATATTACATCTATTGCTTTTGGGTTTTGATTTCAGATTCATTCTTTTCTGGTTTCAAGAACTTTCTAATGAATGCATTTATGGCTACTAATTTTTTTTCTGATTACTACTTGGAATATATCTCATCAACTGTGCTATAAATAATTTACATTATGTCCAATTTTTATTGTTTTTTTACCCCAATATTACATAAAGGAGAATCTAAAATTTTCAGCAGTTTCCTTTTTTTGTATTAGCTATTCACTTTTGTTAAAATACACCCTATATTGTTGCTGCTCAATAGAATCTATAGAAATTTCCATTGTTGCCTAACATGCTTGAAGCCCTAAGTTCAATACTCAGTACAGGAATTAAAAAAAAAAAAAAAGAAAAAAAAAAAAGGAAAGAAAGAAAGCAAGAGAGATTCCATTGTTGACTACTACAAAGTAATTATTTTTGTAATTTATTATGTGTATTTGAAAAATAAACACTCCAATTTTATTTTTATTGATATCATCTACCTACTTAATTTTGTTGTCTTGATTTATTACTTGTTGAAAATGATTGCCTGTTACTATAGTTATAAATCTGTTAACTCCCCCATGTGTTTTTATTTCTTGTTGTTTTATGAACATTTCAAAACTATGTCTTTCAAAGTATAAGAAATTGATTTGCTATATCTTTCTGGTAAAGTTTTTAAATTTATTGAGCACCTATCATGTGTAAGTTACTTGAGATACAGTGGTCAATAAGACAGAGTTGTACGTCTCTGCCTTAAGGTCAAACAGTATTGTCTGAGAAAATGGGTCAAAAGTAAACACAGCAACTGTGTTTAAGTGATAAGTCCATGTTTAGTGATAAGTGCTGTTCAGAAGACTGAGGCTTCGGTGTGAGCCTCTGAATGGATGGTGTACTCTTTATTGAAGTGGGGAAGACTAAGCCTATTGAAGATAAGAACTCTATTGACAGACAACTGGAGAGTTGGATATAAGATTAGAACTTGAGAAAGCGTTCATGGCCAGAGAACAAGTTGCAAGTCAGCAGTGTATAGGTGAAGTCACAGAACTGGTTGACAAATTTACATAGAGAAGTAGTGTAGGTAAAGAAGAGATGGAATTCAGGATTGATCCTGGGGCCATGAGCACTTAAAAGAAGGAAGAGGAAGAAGAGAAGTCAGAAAAGGAACTTGAGTTAAACATAAACTTGATAAATATAATGGAAAGTAGAGAAAGTTGGTCAGACAAGACAAAGGAACACATACTTTCAGAAGGAAGAAATGATCATGTGTGTCAAATGCCTCTGAAACACAGAATAGGATGAACTGAAAGGTGGCCACTCTCTTTAATCACATGGAAGAAGTTGGATAACCCCCAACAGGAAAAAATTCATTCCAGTGCCTGGGATTGAAACTAAAAGGTTTGTTCAATGAATTGAAAGTAAAAAAAAGTAGAAATAGCAAGTGGTTTTAGAGTATTTCAATAAAACGCATATAAATAATCTACTGAAGTTAGGCTGATTTTCATGTACATACATAAGTAATAAAAGGAAAGTTTACTTAATTTAATAAATTCGATTTAGGAGTTTGAGGCAACCAAATATAACACGCATTCTATTAACTGTGTAGACCCTGTATCATTTTCTTCCTGGTATATTCTCAGGCTGATGGAATAGGTTAACTGTTTAAAGCAAACAAATGTACAAACTTTGACCACTTGGAGTTGGTATGAAGAATAGTCCCCTGTCTCTCTGGCTTTATCATAACTCATGCTTCTGTTGTGAAATACTGCCTCACTCATTAATTACCCCACTGGGGAAATGATTTATCACTGCTGAAACTTTCCCACCAGAAATCCTGGACATGGTACAGGTCTTCACTTTTGTTCCATTAAGATTTTATTTTAATACTTCTAACCTTCTGTTTGACAAAGGTGATTTTTTCCCTTGCTCTACTTACATCTGTAATACAGTGCCAAAAGTGAAGTTTTTCATGCAAAATCTTATTACTGGTAGCAAGTGTATCATATCAAGTGACTTTTTTGGCAGCCAGCAGCAAAGCTTAAGGAAATAATGAAAAAAATCATTTTCACTTAGAATTGGAAATTTCTGAGAGACTCAATCTAATGTTTTTTGTCCCCTTTTACCAATGATTACATGAAAATGGAAGAGAAATACTTAATTGCTTTATATCCCTCTTTTCTTTATGAAATAAAGACATGTTGAAAACAATGTCTTCTATACACCACCTCCGTGATCCCAAATGTGTGACTGACACTCATGAAAAAATCTTACCTAATACTTTTATATGTAATAATTCATATTTCAATGTAAAGTCTTCATTCTAATGAATAGAACTGTTATTAAGCTTTCTGTCAGTGATAAAATATCTGAGAGAAATCAATTTAAAGAAAAAGCACTTATTTTGGCTTATGGTTTTAGACATTAGAATCTATGGTTCCATGGTTGTTTGACCCTTTGCTTTGGGCCTGTGGCAGCATGGTACATCATTAGTGGAAGCCCATGGGTGAGGAGGCTGCTCAACTCACAGTGGCTAGGAAGCAAGGAGAAAAACAGAAATGGCCAGAGTTTTAATATCCCCTTCAAGGGCATGCCCCCAATGACGTAACTTCCTTCTCCCTACACTCTACCTGCCAAAGGATCTACCACCTCTCAAATGTTCCATAGGATGGCAACCAAGTCTTTAAAAGTATCTGGTCTTAAGGAACATGTAAGATTCAAACCACAAAAAGGACTCAAAAGAGAAGGGGAAGAATAGTATTCATGTATTTTTTTTTTAAACAGTCTTTGCTTGTTTTGATTTTTTAATTCACTTTTTTTAAATTCAAAGTTGTTGTATTTATAACAGTAGTATGTATTACAATTCATAATACACATATAGAGAATCTTTTTACATAACACTGTTTGTATACAAAGTATATTCATACTATTCAAGTCTTCAATCATGCATTTAGGATAATGATATCCATCTTATTCTACCACCTTCTTGGGTTTTTTTTTCCCCCCTCCATACCCCCTTTCTTCCTCCCTTTCCCTCCCTCCCTTTTGACCTTTCTAGTGTTCCTCTAATCCTCCTATGTACCCCGACCATTTCACTCCAGTCAGAATGGCAGCTATTAAGGACACAAACAACAATAAATGATGGAGAGGATGTGGGGAAAAAGGCACATTCATACATTGCTGGTGGGACTGCAAAATGGTGCAGCCAATATGGAAAGCGGAATGGAGATTCCTTGGAAAACTGGGAATGGAACCACCTTATGACCCGGCCATCCCACTCCTAGGTCTATTCCCAAAGGACTTAAAAGCAGCATACTACAGGGACACAGCCACTTCAATGTTTATAGCAGCACAATTCACAATAGCTAGGTTGTGGAACCAACCTAAATGCCCCTCAGTAGATGAGTGGATAAAGAAAATGTGGTATATATACACAATGGAATTTTACTCAGCAATAAAAGAGAATAAAATAATGGCATTCACAGGTAAATGGACGAAGTTGGAGAATATAATGCTAAGTGAAGTTAGCCAATCTCAAAAATCCAAATGCCTAATGTTTTCTCTGATATAAGGAGAAGTATTCATATTTTTAATGATCCTTTTGGGATTCCTTAAGGAAATAGACCTATTGCAAAATAGAATAGACAAAGCCATATTTTTGAAGAAAGTTTTGATAGGTCTTGTGAAAAAGGATGCCAAATGAACACTTGACCACAACACAAATTTGTGGAAGGCATTCATCATTAACGCCTGAACTGAATTTTCTGTAAAATTGGGTGTACCCAAGAAGAACATGCCGATTTGGCTATGCAGACAGGCATTCGATTGAGATTGTAGAAATGAGCAGTTATAATAAGAAAGTGTTTTTAGAAGCTAGGGAGGTAACCCTATTTGTCCAGACTATCTACTATTATGCCATAAGTTAAAACAAGCATGGATTTATCTTACTTTTAAGTAGCTGTTTTCTCAACACAAGAATATATGCCCCAAACAAGGATGTTCTTGGTTAATTGGGGAAAATGTTAAGAATTCTGTCTAAAACTGCCTTGAACCTTGGGATGCTTGATAAAAAACAGAACTCAACCAGTATCACATTGGGCAAGAACATGCCAGATGGAGATTCAGCGTTAATAGATCAAGATTTATGTGCCCTTTCTATCTGACTGGTCACCTGGGTATAACTGAGTTAGGAAACAAACTTCAATCAATCAAAAAATATGCTCCCCAATGTAATCTAGGAATATGAAACTTGAAGAACCATTGTACCATGAACCTGTCTTCTCTGGTTCATATATGGTCAGGTAAGCTAGACTGTATCTGAAATCTTTCTGGCATGACTACAGTGGTCAGAATTGTATCTGAGTGAAAATGTTTCCTACTAATCCGAGGTCAACCCTAGTACATTACCAGGGTTGATGTCACCCTTTCTCTGGGAAATAATAAAGAAGTGGCTGTATCCTCATCCCAGTGGAAGTCCAAAGGGAACTTTGAATTGCTTTTAATGATTGCCTTCCATTGGCCTGAATGAATTAACTGCCTCCTCAGGGAACAGTGTTCAGTCTGTGCCAAAAAGATGGAGAACTTTACCCTTGTAACTGGAGAATGCCTCAAGAATTAAAGAGGATGTCAGTAGATCCCAAGATCTGCTGGAAGAAAAAATGCACAGTCTATGATTATCCAAGGGTTGATATCTACGTTCTTTGTTTGTTTTCTTGTTTTCTTTTCTTCATGTAATAAGGTAGCATTTTGTTAAGGTTCTATTCCATGCCAGGCTTTGTGCTGGTGCTTAATGTGTGTTTAACCCAGTGGGATAGGAACTATTAATATTCTGTTTTATAAATTAGAAAATTGGGACCAAGAGATGTTTAAAAAAAGGAAAGAAAAGACTGTTCAAATTTGCTAAGTAAGCAAGAGCAGAGAAAGGATTTAGGACCTGGGAAGTGTGCCTCTAACTCAGGTTTTCCTAACTATCAAGTGATATATCACCTCTAACCTGAGGATCAGCCTGGGACATAGAAAAGGAGACGAAGCCTAAATCAATGAAGGGAATGAAAAAAAAATTGTCTCAACTGAAGACTAGCTTTGCATTTTCAATGAGGCACATTTATTCCTGCCTTCCATTATCTAAATTAAGGGAATTGTATCTATTAAGATTTCTTTGGGGGGAGGGATTTGAGAAATGTCTGGTTGATAATTAAAGCAGTCTACTGCAAACTATGTTAAGATTGCCCCCCCCATATCTAGAAATTGCTGTAGCATTTATGAAAACCTAGATCAATCAGTACTCAATAGTTATTATCCCTTTTACTGTAAATTTGACAATTAGAAAAATGCACTAGAGATGAAGGCTTCTCACATAATCTTTATGCATGAGTAATTCCCGGCATAGACTCCAAGAAAGATAAAGGAACATAATAGAATAGAAGAATATGAGAAACTTGAAAACCACAGCATGTAAAAACTGATGAGAGAATGAAATGCCAGAACATTTTATTCACACATAAGCTTCTGGGCAAAAATAATAAGTGAGGATCAACTTGTCCAAGGTTGTCCAATTGTCTTACTGGCTGAGCAAATTGGTATTCAAGATTTTATTATGTTTATCAAAACCCTAATACTGCACTTAGAATATACTCCATCAACTTTGCTTCATTCTTTGAGATTTGGGAGGCAATTTTACATTGTAGGATAAGTTACTAGTAGACGTTTCTTTCTTTTTATCAAACAGTCATTTATGAGGATTTTAGTTTTGATTAAGTAGAGGGTATTAAACATTTTTCCACTAAGAACTATTACGGCTGACACTAAAACTCAGTTGAATGACACATAAATCCTTTACTCATTTATATTTTTCATTTTAGTGTTGGTAAGCTGATAATACCTTGTTCAATCTTTGGTTTGCTGTCAAAAATATTTTTCTTCTGGCCAAAGATAATAAGAAGTATTCATTTTACCAAAAGGCCATAATAAATTCTGGTCCATATGGGAATAAAAACTTAAGAAGTCAGATTAGGTTATTTGCCTGAAAGCTAGAATCAGAGAAAACAAAATGACACAGGAAAGTTTGGCAATGTCTTCCAAGTCTATAAGAAGTTGCCATAGTTACTTAGAAACTTCCAGGCTACTTAATGTCACAACTTCCAAGTCACCTAGAAACTTTTACCTTGAATAGTTTTTAAACTTGTCTCTTGATATTTGAAATGACAACAGACATCATTTCTTTTATCCAACTTGCCCCAGAAGGAAAATGACCTTCAATTTGTCATCCAATCTGGGATACCAGATTGAATGAAAGAGGGCACTATTAATAATCACCACAGGTATAAAATAAGTCTGAGTAGATGTCATCATCCAACTCAGGAAAAAATGCCCTAGAAATTGATTATGATTGTAGGAATTTAAAAATTGTTAAATTTAAAATATTTTGGAAAGCACTATTGCTTCTTTCCATCAAGGGAAGGAAGAGTACCATGAGACTGCATCAAATCACTATGGGATTTCATTTAGGATGTGTTCTCTAGACAGTCAGTGTTTTAATTCTGAGCCTATAAGAATAGCTGCACTATTTAGTCCAGCTTAAAATATTATTCAGCACGTGTTTAATCTAAAAGTTCCATTGTTTCTCTATCACAGGTCTTGTTCTCAGTTCAAGACTTTATCATTTCTTTCTGGGATTATAGCCAATCTGCATGAATGGATAGATCTACAAACACCAACTCTCTGTGAGCAAGATTAGTAGTCAGTTGCCCTTCTAATGACTTGTACAAATTCCTTCCTATTCTTCATAATACCTCCAAGGAACCCATAAACCCAAAAGGATTTTTGTCCTTTCTTTCATTTTTAGGTTTTAAAACCCTACCTTCCAAATGAAACATTTTTCTGATCACTCCACTACTCTATTGCAACTCTAGTTGACTCCTTTTCGACCTTCATTAGAAGAACCACTTATATTACATTATATCAAGCAATATTTTCATGGATGTGTACTCTATTACCTCAATTAGACTGTAAATTCCTTGAAGATAAGGACCAGATCTTGAATTTATTTTTCAACTTATTTGTATTGGTCTTCTCCTCTCCCATACCAATATAGAATGTATTTATGGCAGAAATCTATTGACTGTATACTCCCTTTTCTCCCTTTCTGTGGGAAGAAAGGAAAGTAGACACCTTTCCTTTCTTCCCATAGTGACAGGTATGCAGGCCATACTCACAGGAGACACTGCTGATTGCTCAAGGTTAGGTTTCTGATGGAACCTGATCCAAGTTAGACTCATCAAATTCTAATTTCCAGGTAAAGGGATCCAGGGATGCCAATTCATCCTGTGTCAATTGTTCACACTGAATTGGTATAAAAACAGAAATGGAGTGGTCATTTTTGGTTACTGGATAGAGAAGTCAAAATGGCATGGAAGTAAGAAGAATAAGGCCAGTTTTCCAAAAGAGAGAAGTGAGAGGCCACATACAGGCAAGATGGAGAAAACTATCTATCTTCTGCTTTTTGGTCAAAACAGCTTCCAATCACTCTTCCATAGGTCTCAATTTAATCTTCATAGCACATATTACAGTTTGAAATGATGTTTTCTTACTGATTTGGTCATGTGTGTATTTTTTTTATCCCCCTCTTCTAGAAGGTATTTAATGACAGAAAAGATTTGGGTGCATTCACTTCTGTCAACATGGAACCTGGAACAAGCCAGATCATAGAGCCACACTCAATCCTATTTGTTGAATGAATGCATTCATGAATAAATATTTAAACTAATCCCAGGGTTTCTTAGCAGTTAAAGGCAGTAGAGGCATAGAACATGGTGATGCAATCAGAAGGAAAATCAGAGCAGGGGGTACAACTCGGGACAGGAGAGTCCCAGTGGGGAGTTTAGTGGCCAGTGAGATAGGAGAGGAATGACAGAAAGGGACAAGTACCCAAGGTGACATTGCAGGAAAGACAGAAGATAATCTTTCTGCTTCGTGACTGCTCTCTTTGTGGCCCTCGTGTGTACACCCAGTGAGACTATGCAGCTCCAAACAGCCAGCTGCCAGGAGAGCCTGAGAAATGGGTGGAAAAGAGAGGCTAGAGATAACAGGAGACATGGGGGCCTGTAACAGCAAGTGTGCACTTCCACATCTGTCAGCTATAAATCAAGAGGTTTATGGGGCTGCAATATTTACACTCTAATTAAAAAATCATAAAGCAAGCACCTTTTCAGGTTGCAGAAAGTGAAACTTCAAAACTTGTGTAGCAGTGGCTGTTAATCAGTTACTCCTAACGATCCACTGCCCAGATTAGGTGCTTACTCAGCCACAAACAGCAAACAAGACAATGGAGGAAAGTGGGATTTTCACTAGAAAAGAGCCTTTGGAGGGGACCATGACGTGTCCAGAAATCTTTCTGTATAGGGCACGGTCCCCACTTGGACTTGGAAAAATATTCTTGACAAACCTAAGTTCACAGCTTGGAGTTTATTTCTCCACTGTTCCCATGTGGAACTGAAGTCCATTCATCAGAAGATGCAAGTGGAGGTGGGATTAGGGACCTTGAGTAGGATTAGGGGCAGACCCAAGATTGAACACGGGTAATAAAATGCTGATCAGTGTCAGGCCCACCACATTCACCTGGAATCGCACACCCGAGAACTGGGCAAAGATGAAGTCCACCTCCATCCTCTTGGGGTCTCCTGATATCCTTCTCCTTACTCAGAAGTTTGGCCTACCTGTTGCTGTTGACAGGATGGCCCCGTTCTTGCTCTTGCCTGCTTCTGTGTCTTCATTCCCTCTCCCTCTCTTCTCATTTTAGACATGAAGGGGCCTTCTTTCGGTTCCTGGTAAGGACTGTGTTCTCCCCATCGGAGCTCCACTCAAATTCTTTCTGCCATTCATCATCTGTAGGATCCCCTCTCATTTTTCAGGTCACCACCTTAGAATGGTCTGCTCTAAATTGGAGATGTGATCCCTGGTTTTCAGTCTTAAAACACACCATCATTATCACCCCCATGGACCTTCCCACAATTAGAAATTAGATGTTTGGGCTTTTGTCTACCTGTTTGTCTCTTTGATCATGTTTGCTCCATGAAAGTAAGTTCCCCACAGCCTGATATTTACATACCACTAAATACACAGTGCCTAGCACAGTGTCTGTCATGTACAAGTCTTAATTCATACTTGTTGAATGAATGGATGCCAGTTAATCGTGCTTCCCAATTTGGTTTTCCAAGATGATAATCAGGAGGAAATGACAGAAAGAATTGGTCCCTGTTTTCTTTCCCTGTCACTACATAACCCGATTTATTCAATCGGTAATTTTGTTTCTTCCCTTTCTGATAGCACAGGGGATGCTAATGGTGGGAATTTCAGCACCTGCAGGTAAGAGGATGGGGTCCCATTTGGGCAGGTATTAATTTACACCACTTGGAAAATACTGCTGGGCGTGGTGAAGAGAAGCCTGGCTTCAGTAGACCAGGTTTTGAATATTGCCTCTTACATGCATTAGAGTAAATCATTTTACCTTTATGAGCTTCAATTTTCTCATCAAGGCATTAAGGACAAAATGAGCTACTGGATGGGGAACTCCTTTGCAAACCATCAAGAAGACATGATTATTTCATGATTTTCTTTCCACTGATTATAAGGCTGCCTTGGATTACAGAGTGCCCTGGGGTGCCTGGTCTCCAATCCTGGGTCATTAAATTAACATACTCTTTTGCCATTTGGACAGAATCCTCTCAACTTGTGTCCTCTGTGGAGGATCACCCCTGTGTTCATTCACTGGCATCATTTGATCACTTGTAGGATTTTCTGTGGCCTCTGGGAATATCATTGAAAGCACTAACCCTGTTGCCTTCCCCAGTTCTTATTACTCACGTTGTACTCATTTTATTAGCAAAATATATAGGCCCCGTGAAATCTAATGGACTTCTACCTCCAAAGATAATTAGAGCCATATTCATTTGCCGACTCAATACAAAGGAGATCACAAAAAGAAACCTGCTTTTATTGGCACATGCTCTCAGCTCAGACCCTGCTGGTGTTGTGCTGTTTTGGCATTTGTGAAAAAATAAATCCCGAGGAATCATTGGGTTGCATTAGACTTCCTGTTAAACACAGGGAAGAAACAGCTGATGTCTGAATTTGCTAATTTCTGCTGATTCAGTTAGAAGGTAATGCACTCAGCTAGGAGGGAAACATTCAGGCATGTGAACTAAGGCTTGGAAACAAAGTGTAGGTTGTAATCAGTGCATCCAGTATTAGGTTGGAATCATTATTCAGTGGACATTTCCTGAAGAAATTGGAAAAGAATTAGAACCTTAACAGAACTCTCTGGATTTTGCCTTCTCATTTACATAATAGAACAAAAATACAGTCCCATGCCCTTCCTTCAACCCTGGGATTTATAAGCAATTCTCTAGTGACCTTGTTTCCCTGTGTGGCAGAAATGAGGCAGATACTGCTATCTCACCTGTATTCATATGGAACCCTGCATAACTGTGATGCTGTGATTTATCAAAGATCACATAGTGAGTCACTGCTGCAATCAAAGGCAAATGTTCAGGTTCTCATCTCCTTGGCAGCAAATGTTCAGTTCTCCAGGCTAGGCTCTGACTATCTCCTGTACACTCTCATCATGTGCACCTGCCTTCTGCTGCTGGTCTGTCTCCAAAGAAAATACGCACATCTCACACATGTCCCTTGTCTTTGAAAACCATCCCCAGGCGTTCTGACCCCCTACCAAGCCAATCCATCCACCTCTTATCCTCCATCTTCCACCTGCTAGCCATTATCCATTCCATTTTCCAGGTTCAGCAAAAACAAATACGGGACACCAGTGAAATTAGAATTTCAGATAAACAACAAGCAATTTTTTAGTAAAAGTCCCATGCAATATTTAGGTCATCGCTTTTCTCAGGCATTATTCATTGTTTATTTGGTATTCAAATTTCCCTGGGTGTCCTATATTTTTACCTGGTAAATCTAATAGAATCCCAATTGTCTACATCTTTTCTACTTCTCTCCTAATTTCATGATTCTTCCATCTACTCTTCTACTTTAATTCCTGTCATTTCAGATTTCAGCTAATCATAGGTTAACTTATTTCCCTAGCATTCCCAAACCTGTCCTAGTCAGAGATGACTCTAAAGACCCCCTTGGAAGCACTCATTCATGGTTTCTATTTTTATTCCACTACATGCTAACTATGCAAATTTACATGTCCAGTCTCTCTAAAGGTTAGTTTCCTTGCCTCTAAAACTTAAATTTCTTACCTCTTCACCATTGTGAGGAATGAATGAAAATACACTCCCTAGTACAGAGTATGCACTCATTAATTGGCATTAAGTAGCAACAAATGGAGTTCGGGCGACTGCTCTTGTGTATATTGTCATTTTATAGATAAGAACACAAAGTCCCAAAAAGATGAAATGGCTTGCTTGTGTTTGCTCGTTGGCAGTGCTGCTAAATTCTCAAGAGACTTTCTGAGACTCTGCTTCAAATTCAGTGTTTAAATCCAACATTGTAAACCTCTATCACTTGAAGACCAATAGGGTAGACTCAATTGATCATTTACCCTATTGCCATCCCCACTGCCTTTTCTGTTGCTTGGGCTGGGAAGGAGACCATGTCTCAGCACACACACGTGGCTTGACAGAGGGTAGATTGCTCCTTCCTAACCCAAGCACTAAATTGTTATCATGTACTTGGTTTACCTATGGATATGTGAACACTTCCTGGCCAATGGGACTGGAGGTATGCTGCAGAACTTCTGGAAAATAATTTTTTAATGTATCAAAATATATGCACAAGGAAACACGCTTATCTGCTTTGAGGGTGACCATGTCAAATCATAATTCTCAGTATTACTGCAGTCAACTTGTGACCAGGGAGGGAGAACTCTTCAAAACCCTGAAAATGGTTGAGTGGACAGAAAGCAAATGGTTGTGTCTTTGGTGATTATTGAGCTACTGAATTATCCCCATAACTGTTCTCATTCTAGACCTTTTATTTTCTACCATTACTGCTCCTTTTTCTATGTACATGTCCTTGGTCTATTACTTGTGACCAAGGTACCCTAGGTGATACACAACTCCAAACTACATAGGAAAGAGGTGAGTTAAATGGTGTTCAGTTGCCTTTGGATCTGTGAAAAACTATACACTTCTTCAACATATATTGGGGTGGAATTTCAGATAAGAAGCCTCCTTTCACCCCAAACACCGATTTTCTTAATTACGGGTAATAAGCCTTGTGCACCATGTGAAAGGGTTTCTGAGCATGTGCTTTAGGCTCCACAGGTAGTTCTCCCCAAAGACTTACAGGAAAGGAATTTACCCTGAGAAATGGCAATGAAATTGTCTTCTGGCTCATATAGGTTGCTTTTCATAGGCACAGGGAAATCTGGGTTTGTTGGACATCTCCATGAACTTATGATGCTGCTTCCAAGTGTAGCTTCTTTTTGATGTAGTTCTTCTATGGCACACATACATATGTCACAGTCATCCTTCAGTATACATGGGGGATTTGTTCCAGGACTTCTTGCAGATATCTAACTCTGTGGATGCTCAAGTCCCTTACATAAAATGATATAATATTTGCAAATAACCTATGCACATCCTCCCATATACTTTAGATAATCTCAAGTTATTTATAATACCTAACACAATGTAAATGTTATGTAAATGATTGTTATTCTGCATCATTCAGGAAACAGTGATAAGAAAGTCTGTACATGCTCAGTATGGGTGCAACCTTTTTTTCCTGAATATTTTCAATGCACAATTAGTCGAATTAATGCATGTGGAATCCACAGACACAGAGGGCCAATTGTACATGTTTTTATTTATTTCCAAAACACCAGTGTTGTTTGAACTTGTGTTCAGCTTTTATTACATCTTGGAGGAAACAAAAATATGCAGAGAAACTGACCTCAATGGACTTACCTTCACTTTGGGAAAATTTATTGCTATTATTATTATTAACAACAGTAATACCACAAGTTTATCAATTTGAGTTAAAATATCACCAAATGTAGTATCTTATACTATGCAATACTTTATAAAGTTCTAAATATGACAGATGTGATACCTAGAATAACAATATAAAAATAATATATTTTGTGCCAATATTTAAGGCATTTATCACTAGTTAATCGATTTCATAGTAATCAAAATTAGTTAGGAAAACCTGTTAAAAATTCAGATTCTTGGGGTCCACTCCACTTTAGAAGTTTGATTTAGTAAGTCTTGAGTGGAGAGCAGAAAATATGCTATTTTTTAACAAAGTTGGCATGATTCGGTTGCAGATGATGCATAGACCATATACTGGGGAACATTTAGCCCATGATAACAAAAATTATTGTAAGACAGAAAGTGGTGATTCCAGTGTTGGCTTAAAGCAGAAGTTGTCAAAGTATAGTCTCTGAACTAGAAGCATAACCATCCACTGGGAACTTATTAAAAATGTTCAAATTCATGGGCTTTCACCCAGACCTGACAAATCAGAAACTTTGGGAGTGAGATTCAGCAATCTGTCTTTTAGGAAGTGCTCTGGTGCATGCTAAAAGATTAAGAACCACTGACTTAAAGATTTGAGAAGTATCCTTGGAGGAAGAAGAACTGGAGATATACTTGGCAAATTTGGATGGTTAAAAAAAGTGAGACGATTGCTTCCTATCAGCAATAACCTAAGCCAAGCAGAAAGAGGGTCATGGGTGTTGTAAGACATTAGGAGGAGTCGGACTTGGAACATGAAAATTTAAAACCAAAGGTTGCCTGACTGTGGTTATCCACTGACTCTAGGATGTCATGATTTGCCTGAAGGTCAGGAACCTTTTCTGGGATCTTGAAGGTGGGTCACTTCTTAGTTAAAACTTTAGATTTGGCACAGACCAATAGTTTTGCTGCCAAATCAAATATTATGGTGAACTTCTTTGTAGTGCCTAAGAGGCCCCTGCACGGCTCTTCTTCTGATGTACCCTTTCTTAGCTATGGATGATGAAATGGAGCACAAGAGGAGTAAAGGAAGCTTGATAAAATCATCTTGTTCCTCCCTTTTGTACTTCTGCAAGGAATGGATTATTTTCAGACTTTGGAATGGTTTTCAGCATCAACCCCATTGGTGGGTGAGCTTAAACAGCTGCTTTTATTTTGAATCTCACTCTTGAGAATTTCAGGTTTACTTAGGCTGTGTTAATTTGAACTAACATCATACATAGCCTTCTCCTTGGTCATTCTATCAAACAATTATGACTTTCTGAACATTGGGCAATTTCTCCTGTTGTGCTCCTTCTCTGGAGTTAGAGAATTTAGAAATGGATCTTTTATCAGGGAGGAGAAATGATAAATTTCACAGTTTTGTGGCAAGAATACCAATGCTGTTAACAAGAAATTCAGTCTTAGCCTTGGCATGGTTGGCTTTTAGAGAAGTTGAGCTTCTTGGAGGGCACCAGCAGCCAGGATTGCCCTTAAGCCTGCCCCTCTCTTGTGCAACTTGAAGAGACCTGTGGCTGATCTTCAGGGTTATCTTAAGCCTGGGAAGGGAGTCTGGAAGGCAGCTTTTCTTCAGAACTCTCCCACCCTGCAGGATTGCTCTCTGACACCAGGAGATTTCTTGCTGGTGTTCAGGTTTCCCCAAAGCTTTGAATTGGTGCCTGGCGGGGGTGGGGGTGCTCCTTGAAATTGCCCCACCTCTTATGAGCACTCTCTGAACCTGAGGCAACTTCTTGCTTGTCTTCAGGCCTCTCCAAAGGACTGGAAGGAGCACATCATAGGCTATAGTTTCTAAGAAATACCCTCTTCAACATCAGTGCTCTCCATGTCTTGGAAGGTTTGGAGCTGGACATTAAGCCTCAAGGAAGATTTGGAAAGATGATGTGGAGGCTGAACTGCACAAATAAAGAGCCTCTGAAAGGGAAGAAGCCCCAAAGAGAAGAATCTCTGAACCTTAGATTTGCAGTATTGAAAATTCCATAAGAGACTGAGAGCACAACTTCTGGAAGGTGGTATACCCCTTGAAAGCAGCACTTTCTGGAACTGAGGAGATTGTCTGGACTTTCCTTCTCACTGAGAATAAGACAGAACACCTGCAGGCTATAGCGCAGTAGAAACGCACCCCACATAGCAATGCTCCCAGCAGAGACCTTAACAGTAAGCTATACCAATGGCTTCGAGGTATCTGGGAAGCTCCACACAAATGCCTCTGTCAACAGCATCAATCTCTGAACTTGAGGAGATTTGTGGACTTCAGGCTTTATCAAGAACTAGAAAGGTTGTCTGGGGAACTATGGCTTCACAGAAATGCCTCTGTCAGCAGGAATGCCCCTGAATCTGGCAATCCTCAACATTAGGCCTCACCAAGGACTGGGAATGAAGTCTAGGAGATGACAACCCAAGGAAATGGACTCTCAGTAACGGTGCTCCCTAAGCCTGGGGAGATTTGTTGCTGGATTATCAGTCTCGCCGGTTGCTGAGGCCACCCTTTCCGGGAAGCAATCCTCTTTTAAAACACTGCCCTGGCAGCAGCACTCCAACTTTGCTTTATGTCACACTGTTGGATACTTACAGTTCATTCAAGGATATAAAAGAGGCTGAGGAGCCTATGTTTGTCCAGCCATGAAATAGGCCAGTTAAGCCAAGGCCTAGAGAGAGAGGCACTCTCTCTTCCTTGCAAAGCACCCAGAGGACAGAACAGATAGACTATAGAATGACTGCTGCTGCTGCTTCATTCACCACTTGTTTCTGAAATCAGCTCTAGGGTAGAATATAGCCTTAGTGTCTCTGGAATCTGCCTAGCATTGCCCACCTTCTGACTCACAGATTGTTCCTCAGGACACAACCAAGGTGACAATGTGCACAACAAGGAGTCACTTTAGTGAACAAATTATTTATGTTGTTCACAAATTATGCACATGCACATATATTGTAAATTATATAGATACATAGTAGTAAATTAATTTACCAATAGATAGACTATGTAATTTCTTATGAAAGTAAACCTGTGATACTAATGGGAGAATTACTGTGAGCTTTTTGGGAATGCTTTGTATTCAAACCATAACACTTACTGAAGTTTAAGCAGTTGTCAAGGATTTTAATGCTGCCTATAGAGCCTGAGCTCTCAATCACCATTTTGGATATCACAGAGTGGTAATGTCTTCTAACATACACAGGTCTACCAAGTCATAGTCCTCCCAGTCTTTGGCAGCTGATGGGAAGGTAGAAGATTTTGAATTTCTAGTTAATTACCAAGATCTTTTGGTTACCAAGATTGCTAGAAGACTTAACATCAGGACATTCCTGTCTATACAGTCTTCAAGGAGGAAACCCTCTTTAATTTTTTTTTTTTGCCTGCAGTGTGGTAAAAACAGAACATTTTCAACAACTGGAGCAAGAGTGGGATGGCTTTGCTGTCACCATGTTTCATAAGGTCACTGAATTAATTTGTCATTCTTATTTGATGCTGCTGAATCACTTTCTAAGTCCTGAAGTGCTTTTTAAGCTACAGGTGTTCTAGAGATCAGAAATTTGTATTTGCAAAGTACCTGGAGATCCCCCCCCCCCGAGGGGGTTTCTGATTATTTCTTTTTTTTTTTTTTCAAATTTATTTATTTTTTATTCTAAGTTGTTAGAAATGACAGCAGAATGTATTACATTTCATATTATACTTATAGAGCACATTTTTACATATCTCCGGTTGTATACAAAGTATATTCACACCATTCGTGACTTCATACATGCACTTAGGGTAATGATATCCATCTTATTCTACCATCTTTTTTTTTTTTTTTTCTTCTTCACTCTGCCTCTACAGGGTTTTTCATTCATTTGCTAACCAGAAAGAATATGAAACTAGAACCTGAAACTCACTAATCAGAACCAGGGCATGTAAAAAGACTGAGAGTTTCAGCTTTTCAAGGTGCTATCAAATACCACCCGTCTCTTCAACTGCACTGAGCTCTAGGTAGTGCAGGGAAGATATCCAACACTGAATAAAAAATGACAGCAGTCCCCCATTCTTTGCTCAGGAATTCTTGAACCTTACTGGATGGATTGCTGACTCTGAAATTCTGTGCTTCTTAAAACAGAAACATTTGTTTACCTTCATTTTCTGAGTAATTGCATTGGTGGTATTGCATTTATGTGCCCCCAAAATGCCATATTTAATTCTCAGAATTCTAACTTAGTCAATGGTTTGTACTTGTCGTTTCAAGTCCATTTGCCTCTAGCCTACCATTGCCAATGCTTTATTTACTACAGGCTCATTAATTAAATGTGTGCTTTACCTCATCAAGTTTGTCTTTACCATAAACTGACAAGCTGTGTCATTGTCATTGATAAGCGAGCAAGTAGAGAATTATAAAAGCCTTCCAAATCACAGACCCTTGCCTTGCTTTTGCTTTTAAAATTCGACATATCTCACATATAATGTCAATTGCAAGGCTAAACAATTTTGTTGAACTCTCTCCAGTTCACTAAACCTTGACTTTCGTGTGAAACCTACTTAGGACTTTTAAAAAAAATGTTATGTTAACTCATTGGATTAAGAATTTGGTTGAAATTTTCTGAAGGTATTTTTAACCAGTTTGATGAATGTGTGGGTGATTAATGAAGAAGGTTGTGGGAAGAGAAAACAGGAAAACAGAGACCAAGCTTGTTTGGGCCCTGGTAGCCCTATTTCTCACCCCTCTATACATTCATCTTTTTACTCTATGATGTCACTTGTGGCCTGCTACTTACCTTTAGTGTACAAGTGCCCACATTTCACAAGAGCCATCAAAAGCATGTGGTAGGGGCAGCAGGTGAGGCACTGCCCTCTCATAGCCAGTGTCCTGATGATACATGACAGCATCCGACCCCTTACTGCCCGAGTGGACCCTCCAAGCTACCCTGACCCAGGAAGACTTCTCCTCCATTACCAATTTAAAAACCATGGGAAAACTAATGATGCCTGTAATGCTACAAGGAGAGGTCTCTGCCAGAGGAGAATGATACGTTCTTTTATGAATAAGTGAACATAAGGGACCAGACCCAAATCTAGCAGGAGAAGAGCAAACGTCCTTGGGGGGAAGGATTAATAATAAGCAAATGCATGGGGCTGTGTACAAATCTTGGCCCTGTAATTTTCCTAGCTTTCATTCTGAGAAGTCTAGGCCAAGTGTTTACTGATGATAAGAAGGCAAAGGAAGGAGGCTCAGAGGTACAAGGTTTGATTTTACAACAGAGAAGAGGCTGTGCAGGACTAATATGAAGACCAGCTGACAGTTCCAAGCATAAGTAACATCCTCTGAAAGGTACAATTGAAAGATTTCTACAAGAGAAAGTAGATCCTGGCTTTATGCTGACCATGCAACCTTCACTACTTCTGGGCAGTTTCCTCATCCGTCAGATAAGAATAATTATACCAGCTTTGCCTACTTTTCTGTAAAAATAAGAATGGTGTCATAGATATGAAAATGTTCTATAAAATGTTCTAAAGTGCATAGATTTAATTTGAGGGGTGTGCATATCAAACTTTAGAAATGGTTGATAAATCCAGAAGACTGGCAGTTCTGAGCTTCTATAGGTTACCAGGTGAAATTATCTTCCATGAGAAGATGAAGAGAGGAACAAAAAGAGGATACTAAGATCAAGGCATTCATTTCATTCCATCTACTGGCAGCTTTGTTCATTCAAGTATACCAAAGTGAGCTTTAGGAGAAGGGCATCCCAGAATCACCTCTGCTATTAGTTGAGTGGCCTTGAATAATCAATATCACTGAGCCTCAGTTTCCCCATCTGTAAGACAGGCAGTTGTTCTCTGAATATCTTCCAGCCCTGGCATTCTGCTACAGTCTGAGATGTCTCTGTCCTCTGCTACTGAAACAGATGCTGGGTGTTTGATCTCCACGAGGGGAGAAAAGAGTATTCACTTGCTGGGTGCACACCTGTAATCCCAGTGCTTCAGGAGGCTGAGGCAGGAGGATCTTGAGTTCAAAGCCATCCTCAGCAAAAGCAAGGTGCTAAGCAACTCAGTGAGACCCTGTCTCTAAATAAAATACAAAATAGGGCTGGGGATGTGGCTCAGTGGTCATGTGCTCAGTGGTCATGTGCCCCTGAGTTCAATCCTTGGTACAAAAAAAAAAAAAAAAAAAAAAAAAGGCTGAAGACTGGAATTTATTAAAATTATACCAGGATAATGTTTTTATAATTCCTCCATTACCTTCCTCTTTTCCTCCCTCCCTCTTCTCCTGCCTTCTTCCCACTCCTTCCTTCCTTCTTTCCCTTATTCTTTTTTCCTGCTGTATCACTCTTCTTTTATCTTTTCTTTCTTCTACAGTCTTGTTTTGAAACTAAGCAGCATCCATCTCCTGATTGGTCTTCCTACCTGCACAGTGTCATTATGGACAGGGACCTGTGACAGGAATGAACTGTCATGTTGGATGAGGCCTGGACATGTGGATGTCCTCATGAGAGTGGTTGCTTGACAAGTGTGGGTTCTTCAACTGAGTCAGATTGAAAAGAGGACTAAATTGAGAGATCAATAACATTTGTTAACAGATAAATTTGGGTAAAGACCCTGTAACTAACTAGCTAGTGGATATGAACAGCTCATTAGTTTACTTAGTTTGGACAAACCGGCTCTGTAGGCATTACCTGAGCCTTTTCCTCTTTCCCCTACCATGACCCCATATTTGGACAATATGAAACAAAACCCAATGTTTACTTTTATTTCAGAACTAAGTTTTGTTCAAAAATTTAAATGACCTTTTGAAAGGTCTATTCAAATAGGTTTGAAGCCATAAAAAAAAAAAAAAAAGAAAGAAAGAAAGAAAAGAAAAGATAGCCTCATGGGCTGCAAGTTAAATATTGAAAAGAATTCACACCATATATAATTTCTTATTCATTAACTAATGTAACAAAATAAAATATTGATGTTCACAAACATCCAAGCAACTTATAATTTTCATCTCTATAATAGCACTTCATGCACCTAGGCACATTGTGGGGCTCTAACATTTGGAATTATGAGTACTGATATTTCTCATTTGTTTGCAAGCAAATAAAATGGAAACATTTCTGCAACTGCAAATATGTGACTCTGTTTGTCACTTTTAAAGAAAATCCAAAGCAAATTCTTCCTTCGTGAATCTCACAATAGTATTCTCAAAATTAACTTCAAATAGTCATCTTAGTATTCTCCAGTTTAAGATATCATATTATTATCTCATATGGAGCTAGTCATGCTCATCTAGTTGATTTTAAATATTCTCCTTAGGATTTGCTGTGAAATTTTACAGAACTGGGTGTGAATCTTGATGTTGCCATTGTATACTATATGACCTTGGGCAGGTTACCAGACCTTTTTATGCTTCTATAAAATGGGAATCTCATCCACTTATAAAGATGTTAACAGGATGTAATATGCTTAGTATGATGCCATGTATAGAGCAAGTATGGATTAATAATAATTATTGGTACTAACAGTTGCATTTTCATTATTAAGTAAAGAAATGGGAGTGGTATTCCTCCATGTCCCGTTCAGTTTTAACTGAATTTATGCTACAGATTCAATTGAGTTAATGTTTGAGAAAATTTAAATAAGATAATCTGTTGGGAGGAAACAGACAACTCCAAGTAAGTTTAACTTAGAAAAATTCTTTATCATTCACTTTTGGAGGTGCATTAGCAGGCTATCAAACAATGGTTCAAACCAATTTCAATGATTACCATCAAATACCACCTCATATACATGTGTCCCATTAAAATAAAATATAGTGCTTTTACTAAAAATTACTCTTAAGCAAATAGGTATACTTTAAAAAATAATCCTATTTTCAAAGTCATACTTACATTATTGGGGATTTAGTTTGACATAATGACATTGTCAAAAACATGTGTACTCTTTACTAATATATCTCTAAAGCTATTTTCTCCCCTCTAGTGCTAAAGCCCAGTTGGGAAAATCAAGTAGGACTTTCTAGTAAAGGGGAAAATAAAACAAGACCTATGTGTCGATACGTGTTTGTATGTTTGGGTACACACACACACACACACACACACACACACAAAATTTTGAGAAGCTTGACTCTTATTGATAAAAGGCCTTTGATGTCCCTTGGACCACAGTCCAGCAATCTCCATCCAGTTTTCACAATGTCCACGGGTAATGTTGCTGAGCTTCTTACTCCTTGCTTGAGGACTCTAACAAAAGTCTTGGCAACTTGCTGTTGGAGTTTCTCAAAGCCACAGCAGTTCTTTCTCGCTTTTAATGAAATTCCTTTCTATTTCTCCAGGTATGACTCCCCTTGGACCAGCAGGGCATATTTTCTCCTTGAGTTAGGACAGCTTATGACAAATAATGATGGGGAATCAATAGACAGGAGGGAAATATTGGGTGAGAGGCTGAATGAATCTCTGAGATAAATTATTGACCATAGGCATGGCCAGTTCTCCTTTCACGTATATGTTCGTATTCCATCTCACTAACAACCTGAAAGAAAATCAAATATTTTGTTTGGGGGCTTCACTAATATCAGCAACTTTTACTATCTTAATGGCATTTTTATTGATCTCAGCTTTAATGGGAGCTGTATATATTTGATGTTGGTCATTTAAAGTAGAGGTGAGTAATAGACTTCCCCACTGAGGACCATAAAGCAGCTCCTTGTCTGGCAAGCACGGGAAGCAAATAGAAGACAGCATTTAATCTAGTGTTCTACTGCAGTTATCAGGGACCGAGATGAAAAAAAATTAAAATGTAAAGGTTGGAGCTTCCCCACCCCCATGCTTCTTACCCCCTCCTCTTTCCTGCCCCCCTTCACCCCTCCCCATGCTGACTCCTGGCCACACTGGTCATCAGCAGACTAACAACAAAAGGCCATTGGCACAATGACCTTGGCTGTGGCATCACGCACTGGAGGAAAGAAATGAAGCCATTAGACTGAGGCAGGAGAACAGGTTATAAATCAAGCCATTTCCAATAAGCTGCCGTAATGGCCATCCATCATTGCCAGCCCAGCACACAGCAGACCATGGAGACACTGGAGCTGCTAAAGCTGAGACATAAACAATAATAATCCGGGCTTGATGTTTCAGCCCTTCAGGAAATTTAGGGACATTTGCTTTTCTTTTGTTTGTCAGAGGTGATATTTAAAGCATAAGATGTAATAAATAGAGAATAGGTGACACGTTGGTACAGTTACAAGCATTGCATTCTGGGTGTGATTAAAGGCAAAAAAAAAAAAAAAAAAAAAAAAAAAAAAAAGAGTTGAATTCCAAAAATAGCCACTGCTTCCAGAATAAAAAAGCAGATCTTCCAATCAAAGTAACAAACCCAACATCACAATTTTCTGGGAATGATGGCTAGATATTTTTGGAATAGGTTGATAGTTCTCATTGCTTTGAGGATTATGTCATTTTGTTTTATTGAAGTAAAGCATAACAATACTGGATGTGGCTTTCCTGATATAAGAAAGGAAGAAAACTAGGCAAGTGATACAAATTTGCATTTGTAACCATGTTACCAGTGGTTAAGTTACATTAGATATGTAGAGGCTGTGCCTTTTAATAATATTATATTGCTCATTTCCAGTGGACAGTTGACTATGGCATTTGATCTTATGTCAAATATTACAAAACAATGTTGTTAACATTTTAAGTGCACTCGAGATTGTTTACTCTGGCTTTAGGGAAAAAAAAAAAAAAAAAAAAAAAAAGCCAGGCGAAGAACTAGCTGTTCTAGTCTGTTCCTTTTTTTTTTTTTTTTAAGTCTTTAAAATGATTTCCTCAGGTTATTAGGATTTTATTTCAAAGCTGTGCCCATCAGAGATCACTATCTAGCAAGTCTTTCGAGATTTCTCATTTCTATTCCACCATGCTTGCCCATCTCTGTCTTGATTTGATTATGCAAAATATTCAGTCCATCTTTTTTACATTATATGACGTTCTCTACAACAAATAATAATGCCACTTTTCAAAAATATATTTCAGATCATTAAAAGCAGCTAACAGGGTTGGCTGGCCTTAAAATTCATAAGATGACCCTGACGGATTATGATGCTGTTTCAAACCACTCCATAATATAGTGCAGTGAACTTGTCTCATACCAAAAGCCAAGAGCAATTAAACTAAGCATAACTGAGAGACATGTTGCGACAACCACAGAATGTTCCAAAGAGCAATTCTTGGAAAAGTATGAAGAGATTGCAACTTTCTTTTCAAATTGGTCATTGTACTTTTAAACCTTCAAATGTATGCAAGTTTGATAGTGGGTTTGTGCAATAGCTTTGATGCAAATACTAGAAGGTTAAATGAAGTCCAATCAAACAGTACACTAATGGAAATGAAAATATATGATGTATGGAAATTGAAATGCTTCTCAACAAAAGAAATTAGTTATAGCCAGTTAATATAATTCAGTTCTATTTACCTTCTTTTCACCCTAAACTTAAGACCCATAAAAGGGAAAAAATGTGCACCTAGATACTTATACTTTGGTGAGCCATCAGTCTCAAAAAGGAGTGTTTTAATTATATTTTCAGAATGGAGTTGGGTAAGGTGATGTGCTCTACAACAGATCAATGCAGGCAATAACCATTTTTCTTCTAGGTTGAAAAATAGGATTGCCAATTGCATGTTTGGGAACTGATTAAAATAGCTGAAGAAGCTGAAGATGCTTAATCAGACACATTTAAAGACATGACATATTTTGATTCCAGGTAAAGCTGGGACATTTATCTAGAGTGAGTCCATCTTTCCTGACATTTTTTTTTTAAAAAAGATTTCCAAATGCCTTTAGTATTCCCTGGCAAAAAGGCTGGATCTAACAAAATACCAAACAGGAAAACTAGAGTTAGGCTTTTCCCTTTTTTTTTTTTTTTTTTTTTTTTTTTGGTGACATCCTATCAAATTTACCCCCTCAGCTAAGTGGGGAAGTCTTACTATGTATGGCCCAGACTTCTCAAGAAAGTTGGCATAAATTTTTAATGGTTTGTCTAAATATTCCTATAATTAAGCATCTGAAGAATTTTTAATACAAACGTAATAGATTTGTTTTCTCATGAGCTGCTATTTAAATAGTCATTTTATAATAAATATTTATAAGCATTTATAAATAAAATATTAATTGCCTTAAATGACACTTTAATGTGGTGCTAACCATCAATAAAATTCTGCATAGCATGAGGCTGTCTCACAAAATGTTTTGGAGGTTCTGGCTCTGCATCAGTACCACCATGGTGGCCCAAGGGAGAGGCATAGCTGTGGGGTCTTTCCGGACCTGCTCTTGGACAGAAGCAAAACTTTCCAGATGTTAGGATTGTTAGAAATACCAACCCATGAACAACTCAACAATTGCCCTCTTCTTCCTTCTTCACAGAAACTCCACCAGAAATGGGAATATCTAGACTATTCCTAAAGCTTCAGATGATGGAAGATTCCATCTTACCACTCAGGCACTTGTTCCAAGGTCCTGGTCTCTCTGTCTCTAGTCTCCGGTTGTCAGATCTTTCAGAAAGGGAAGGACAGAGATCTGCCTGTTATCCAGGCTGCTCACAGCTTGTGCAACGTGTTCTATGCCAAGGCCAAATTGGATTACGAAATGG
The DNA here is from genome assembly GCA_025594165.1 of Tamias sibiricus. Classification (NCBI taxonomy): domain Eukaryota; kingdom Metazoa; phylum Chordata; class Mammalia; order Rodentia; family Sciuridae; genus Tamias; species Tamias sibiricus. Next base: position 39,594,552 of record CM046670.1, on the reverse strand, counting down.
TAGATAAGGAGACAGGAAGAGAAAACTGTAAACAGCCTCTTTTAAGTTCTGTTCTGAAAAAGAAGAAAAAAATGAAAGAAAAGAAAAGAAACTTATGATAGCATGTTGAAATATCTTTTTAAATTGAATGTTTATTTATTATGCTTACCTGCCCAGGAGCAAACAGAACCTCTGTGGGCCTCAACATCTCTATCTGTGAACTATGAAAATAAATACATGTCATTTACATCTTTTGGGGACACTAATGAAAGCAACAGTTTGTTTTTATTTATTCATTAATTGATTTGATTCATAAACTTTCACCATCTGCTACAAAAACTCAATTAAGTGTTATATCCCAGTTTGCAAGTATAATATTTCATAGAAATGCTAAAATGGTGGGGGCAGCAGGATGCAAGAGCAAGGCTAGATTTCTTCTCTTGGAAGAGCATATCACAATTTTACTTTGCATGTATCTTCAAGCAAATTTGCATATAACCACTTTTCTGTGTTAGACAAAGGGAAGTGTACCAGTAGGCAATGACAGACTTTGGTTATTGGCTTAGCTTTAATGTGTACCATCTGGTACCTTAAATATATTTTCTAATAGCTTTGCACCTCAGTTTCCACATTCATAAAATTGAGAAGTTGGATTAGATGTGGATGCTGATAAAAGGTTAATAATACCTTATAATTATTCAGTTCTTTGCTTTTTAAAAAGTTCTGTGGTTACAACATTCAACTGGATCCTTAAAATGCCATCTGAAAGAGAGATTGAAGGTAGGTATTGTAAGCCTCAGTTTGACAAATGAAGATAATAGAGCTCAGAAGGGTTTAGATACTAATGTGCATTCATACCCATAGCTAGTGACAGGACAAGGAGTTAAATCTACACGTTTGTTCCTGTTTTTTTTTTTTTTTTTTTTTTAACTTTTAGGCAACATTGTTTTTGTATTGATAAAACATGTTCTAAATGTATATTTCCTAAGTAAATGGTTTCCAAAAGCTATCAGCTCAAAACTTTGATATTTTATTATTTTTCCTATACTTCCTCCTACCTGCCCTCTGCCTCAGACCATTTCTGTGGCAGGGCTCTGAAAGCTTTTCTGTTTCTGTTGTTCATTGAAAGGTTTCTTTTTTTCACTCTGAACATGGAGGATTTCATGGTTAGGGATGCAATTCAGCTGATAGTAAGTGTTTCTGAAAAGAAGAGTGTAGAAATGTAGAAATGTGCTGTGCTATGCTAACTCAACATCAATGATGTTATAGTTGAGATGCTGGCATTTGAGTATGTGAGAATGTTTCTGGCTGTGGCTAACCTTCATTATTTACAATTCATTACTTATGAGTCCAGTCCCAGGATTCAACATGCACTCTGCCAATTGCATTGTATCAAGTTTCATAAGAGAAGGCAGTAAACATACAGATACCTGTTGCTCAGTCCCCTAGAAACCAATCCTCAGTGCAGCCCTCTATGAAATTCTATTTTGATTAGGTTGTTACATCTGGGACAGAACTGCAAATAGTGTTTGGCGGAGGAAATTTGTGGGCCTGTATAATGCTAAGATTAAAGTCTGTCCAATAATACAAGCATGTCAGTTGGGACAGGTCCTGTATTTATAGCAGAAAGGCCACTGAGTGAGGATTCATCACACAGATTCAAGAGAGGTGGTGTCAATTACTTTGGGACCTTTTGTGATAATACTGGGTGGACCACTGAGAAGGCGCCATATTTAATCTATTTCCTGATTAAGTGGGCAAAGAACTAGTAAACACAATAGGAAATAATCCCATTTGGGCAGAAGGCAGAGAGGAGAACAGTGGACAAAAATGACCTCATGCTGTAGATCTTCTGCACTTCTAATTTTTATGATCCCATTATGGGAGAGTCTAATTAATAAGGTGACTTCTTTGAGTATTTCATGCTCTTTGACTTATGTAACTCTTTCACATGGCAAATTATATGGTTTAAACTGCCATGCACAGAAGGTAAAAGGCAAAGGAGTGAAAGTAATGGGCTCTTGAGTTAGCAGGTTTGTTGCATTTGTTATTCTGCAACAGAATAACTTTGCCAATTAATTAGTTTCTTGCTCAAGCACTGCATGGTTTTGTGTGTACCAGAGAGAGAGAAAAAAAGAGAGAGAGGGAGGGAGGAAAGGAGGGAGAATGAAAAGCTATGTGTAAAATAATCACACACTACTAGGAGATTTCACTATATTTGGTACCCATACACCATGTATGAGGCTCTTTGTAACAGATCGGATTATCCCACAGATTTGCAGATCTAATTGACAGACCCTGCATGTGACCACAGGTGGGAACAGCTGGTGGGTACTTGCCAAGAGCAACACATTTAACCAGCTGCCAGCAGAGCTTGCCAAAGCAGGGTCACCATGCTGCAGCTGGTCTTCTGGGTCTGAGACTAAAATTCTGTCACTAATACTTCCCAATTATTATCTGCTAGCTAATATTTCAGTAGGTCCTTATTTAACAAGGGGAAGATAGGTAGGAAAGCTCATGCATCATTCCTACATATCACCACATCTAGAAAATGTTTATGGCCAACAAGAGGGCTGTTACTCTAACTGTGGCCGTACACTTGACGGAGACACTGTGATTACCATCAGCATCTATCCGGTCTCCTTAGCTATAGCTTCTTTTGTTAAGGAGGTCCCAGCTAGCTACCAGGGAAACCTCAGAGGAGATGATGTTCTTCTCAAGAAGAGAAGTCTAAAGACTTCCAAGTGATGATTTTGCCTTTGAAGATGGTAATTGTGGCTTTTTGATAAGAGTTGAATCTTATAGATTTAAATAATTGGCTTACACCTCAATGTAATGTGATGTGAGATCTATGTTTGCTGAAGGAAAACAGAAATTACATGATTATGGCACGTCCATTATACAATTCACATTTCACCCACCTTCCCATCTCTTCTTCTTTTTGGATTTTTCTTCTACAACCTCATAATATAGTTTATCTCAGCCCAATTTCATCCAGTTGATGATTGAAATCAAACACAGATTTTTGAACCATAACTGTTAAGATTCTTGCTTTCTATTAATATGAAACATACATCACAAAGCTTGTCATCTAATGCATTCCTCATTTGAGCTTCTCTTTACTTCACAGGAATTCACATAAACTATTTTATTCTGACCTCTTATAATCAGTTACTTTGATAGAATATAATACAAGAACAGAAAACTGGCAATCTCTCTATACCAATTGTATTTAAAATATGACCCTAGTTTCCTTTGTCTCATGTGAATATTTCTTAGATGCTATAAAGACTTTATACTTGAGGTTTACACAATACTGACACCATAATACTACTAATGGGTTGCTATATACATTTTAATTTGTACATTTCTTTTTTTTCTTCCATACTCTGCTCCCTCTTCCTGGATTATAGCATGTGTTTTCTTTTCCTAAGACTATAAAAACTGGAATTCTTTTTCATTTTCATATGTTAAGGTTCGCATAGGATTTCTTAAACACTGCAGCAGATAGTAATTGTCTTTCATACTACATAGACTCCTTCCTTCTTCTTTTTTTAATTTTTTTTATTTTTTGGTACCCAGAGGCATTCAACCACTAAGTCACATTCACAGCCCATTTTATGTTTTATTTTGAGATAGGGTCTCCTTAAGTTGCTTAGGGCCTCCCTAAGTTGCTGTAGTGGCTTTGAACTTGCGATCCTCCTGTCTCAGCCTCCAAGTTTCTGGGATTACAGGCATGCACCATCACACCCAGCCCCCTTCCTTCTTTCTATAATAAAATCTCTTGAGTTTTACCTGACTGTGGTAGCCCCGTTAACAACTACATTTCTCATGCTTTGTTGTAAACTTGGTGGAATTAAGTTCAATCAATGCATGTAAATTGAAGTGATGTGAACAATTTATAGGTCATGTCATTTAAAGAGGAAATTGCCAGTACTCTACCTCTCTTCCTCCTTTAATCACATAGCCCCAGTGCCTCTGATGGCTGGAAATTGGCAAATAAAGAAAGAAGGAATCTGAAACCCTGGTGATTTCATGTAGTAGAGATGTCTACTGGCTCTCAACTGCCCTCCTATTCCTGGGCAAAAAAATAAATACACTGCTGTCTTGCTTAATAAATACACTGCTATTTTTTTTCAGTCTCTTCCATTATAACAGGTTAGCTTTATTCTCTGATATATACCTTCTTTTTGATCTCCATATCTTTCCTTTCTGCCACTCTTTTCCTGGAATGTCCTTAACTAGTGAATATGCACTTCCATTTGTGGGCACAGATTATGTGATATGCTTTTGATTCCCCTGTAGACTCTTCCTTTGTGTGTGTGCAGAATTTTTACAGATTCAACTATATTCTAATTTAAGTGCTCATCACAGGGGACCGTGGCATCTTTCTGGTGTGTTATAACTTTCCAGTTAACTTCTGAGTTTCTCAAGAGGAAGGGAGATCTCCATCGCAAATTGAGCCATCAATAAATAATTGTTGAGAGAATAACAGATGTAAAAATAAATAATAAATAACCATTTTCAGATTACGTGCCTCCATAGATTTCATAACTGACTGTTTAAAAACTCCAAAAATCAATGTGCTAATTATCATCCAGAATACTTTAGGAATATTCCATAACTTTTTATGCTAATGTGTACATTGGGGTGGTTGAGTAAAATTAGAGGTTATTGCCTGGCAGCTACAGATAAGTTTTTGTTTTTGTTTGTCATTTTTGGTCCATACTCTGGCTCTTGGTAAAAGCTGGTGGTGTGTACATGTACTCCTTGAATGTCATTTCCAAGGATTTTAGGGCAATGATAATATGTCCATGCTCTTGTCTTACACATGGAAGATCTGTCAATTAGGTCTTCATGAGAGGCTTATTGCTTTCTCCAGTTGTGGCATACTTGCTGGGATGTCATTAGACTTGGAATTTCAGAGAAATAATGAAGATGGAGGGATAGGTGTGAAGCAGAGTGCTTTGAACAGAGGATGATAGCCATCTGTACTGTAAGTGCACAGCAGCCACAGGGAGGGGCCAGTTCTGGCTGTCGGGTATTCAGAAATGGACTCTCTTGTCCAGCGCCTTTGGGGATGCTTGTTGCCATATTCCTACAGCTTTTGTCCTGTGCATGCCAGGCAGGACAGAGGTGGATGCAGCTATGCAAAATCCGAAGGAGATTTTCAGAGTTTGAGTTTGACATGGACTGTCATTAGAGGCTAGGTGCCAGAGAGCCTTATAGGTGAAAGAATTTGTTAATGAATGATGGCAGAGAAAGAGCTGGAACAGCCAATGGCAGGCACAAGATGAATTACTAATGGAATACCCCTTCCTTCAAGAATGGATTGTGACTGTGGGAGGGAACATACCCATATAGAGGTGATGGTATCACAGAAATGTTAGGTAGTGATAAGTAGTATATGTCTTCTAGGCTAATTCATGTTCTGGAAGCAGATACTAAAAGTAACTGGTGAAATTTAAGGCACACAAAATTCCTAAAAAATACATTGGGACTTGGAAAGACTGCAGTGGGCTACTGGACAGCCTCTTCTGTCTCATGCAAGGGGTGCAATGGGACACAAGCCACTCCTGCTGGGACATAGAGTCATTTTGGTACAATGAATATACCCTGGAGATTCTGGAACTTTGTCAGACTCCATAGGTAACAGACATCTGTCTGTTGCCAATGCGAGTCAGTTTAGCTGCTTTTAGCTATCATGTGTTGGTGTGAAAGGTTTTGGCATTTGAGACTCCTCACGTGGGACAGCCTCTGCCAACCTGTGTTAGGCTTCTTCCCTGTGACTCTCTTGCTTAAAATCTAGATAATATAGAAGTACAGATAAAGGAATTGATAGCATTTCATGTGCATGCTTGCCTTACCTGGTATGGACCTAACTTCTAATTTTGACTCTGCTACTCCTCAATGTAAAATAAGGTTTATCTTCTCTGGTGAGTTGGTTTCTGCAAGTCTCATTTCTTGTCAATTCAAACTTCATTGACTGTTCTTCAATAACAAATCATATCATTAATTTTGGATAGAACCCAATTCTTGGGGAAATAGGTACAGATTCAAGTTATCCCTGTCAAATTCTTTAGTTAAATAGTAGCCCATGGTAGTGTTGCTGATATCAAGGATATAAGATTGAGTGGGAGGATGTTTTCAGCCATAGCTGCAAATTGCCCATACTCCTAAGAAGATTGGTGATTAGTGTAGAAAGCCAGTAGGTCTGTGGACTCCCAGGATCCCTGGGATAAAGGGATTAAATTTGGATCTCTGTATTCCTTGCCTGCACTCAAAGGCTCTATGGCCTCATAGGTCCTCAATAGCACCTCTCCACAGTTTCAAACTCATCTCTTTGACTCATTCAATCCAGGACTCCATGGACCATGGATGAGAGCAGTCACACATTATGAAGTAAAGTAAAAAGTCACAAAAAAGGATGGATCCTTCAAAAGCTTAGAAGTCCTGCTTGATGATGTTTATTAACCAAGGAAGGCAGCAAGGAATTTTCTAATCCAAGTCACAATTTTCCATTGCCCACAACACATCTTAGAAGATAGACTTTCATTTGCCTTCATTTATTTTTTTTTTTATCAGAATGAACTTATATTTAGCCTTACTGTTCAGATTCATGGAAAAAAAAGAGGCTCTGTAAGCTTGTTCCAGGAGCCTGGGATTCATCAGTGGCGAGAAGTCATCCCAAATAGTGAGTGCACTGGGGCAAAGGGAGAGTTTCCTCTTCTTCTGCAGGAAGAGTGCAAAGGTCTTAGCAAGAGGGCTGCAGAGTCTGAAGAACTCTTGGAAAATACTTTCTCATGCCAAAGGGTCTTGGCTTCAGACTCAGACAGTCAGCTCTCCAGCTTGGCAAGAAAAGGAGAACCCCAGAAATCAGACCCATGGTTATCTGGAAAATGATTGCTAACTTTTGCCATTCACCAGGCAGTACTCTCAAAGCTTTGTGTTTATTATTTCATGAAATCCTCACCAATATTATGAAGTGGGTACTATTACCAATTCCATTTTGTAGATAAGAAAAGTGAAGGGCAGAGAAGTTAAGATTTTTTAAAAAAATACAAAAAATATCCTGCCCGGAAGTAGACAGATAATGATTAGGGATGGAATTTCAATGCAAAAAAAATTTTTTTTATTTCCATAAAGAATACAATTTTGAAGTGTGCACTGCAACTGTCTAGGCTTGTTTTTGTTCTCTGGCCTCAAAATTGAGTCTGTTTGAAATAACAAAAAAATATGTTTGGAGGGCATCCAGATCTCAAGGTATGTTTCAAAGATGATACCCAACCTTGAAATTTCCTAGGAGCTTGGTGATCATGTTCTGGGAATTGTAAGGAAGGGCATGAACTGTGGGACTGACTCTCTGTAAATCATTTTCTACAACAACCATCCTTGTGATTTACTTTCTTACTTTCTCTTTAGCAGTCTTCTGTCTCATTTCCTGGATGTGATCAAGTGGGTCAAACCAAGAGAAGCATCAACTCCCTCATGCTTTTCTTCCCACTCACTCCCATTCTTCTCATCCCTCAGATAGATTCTCTGACTAGGTCCTGTCCCCCTCGAAGATGCCTCCATGGTTTTTCAAGGCTTTATAATATATCTCAAAGTCCTTGGCTTGGCACACTAGGCCCATTATGATTTAGAATCTGCTTACCTTTCCAGGTTCATCTCCCACTGGGCCTCTCTACCATCCCCACCCCACACCCAACCTTAACCTCTGTACTCCATCCAAATTAAAGCACTCTCAGCCTGGCATGGTGGGGACATCTCCAGGAAGCAAGACAGGTCCCCACCTCTGCCTGCAACTTGCATGCACATCCTTCTCCCACTCCCATCCCCTGACATCTTTTATGAAGTTATGACTCATATTTTAAGATCAAATCAAATATTATCTCTTGTCTTTCTTCAAAGCCTTTACAACTGACTGAATCATCTGCTCCTCCCCCAGATTCCTGTAGCTCCCTGTGGAGAGGACAGGCTCTGGGGTTAGACCACAAGTTTTCATATCCATATTGGGAAATATATAAGCAATATTAATTTGTTGAAAGAAAAAAGGAAAACATTAGATTCTCTAAGTCTCAATTTCCTCATGTATGGGATGGTGCAACTTAAAAGATTTTCCACATTGAGTTGTTGGAAAGGGTAAATGTTGTAGAACACGAAAGGCATTTAGCTCAATGCCAAACGTAGAATAAACACTGGATAAGTGATAGTTGTAATCAATGTCATAATCATCATCTGATTCATCTCACTGTTGGGTAATTGCTGACCCATGTGCTTGTCTTCTTCTCTAGATGTACATTTCTTGAGGATACTGTCTGTGTAATTGGATTTACATCCCTAGCACCTGGCACAGTGCCGACCACATAACAGGTGCTCAATAAACACTTATTGGATGAATTATAACTCAATTATCTGCCATCTGGTTTGTCCGAAGCCACATATATTAACAGGATCTAGCCTACTGCTCCATCATTCCTTCATCCCATCTGCTTTTATATTTAGGGAAAGGAGATTTTATCTCGCATCTCCTGCAAGTAAATTCACTCAGGACCCACTGCTCTGTTCTCACTGCCTCCCAATAGCAAGTGAATTTGACTGCTGGGAACCCCTGGAAACGCAGACCCAATGCTTGACTTCAAAGTGATGCTGCTGGTACCTTGCTGGTCCCAAACCAGCTATGATGTATGGAAACCGCATTTCCCTTTCTTGCCCTGCCCCAAAGGTGAGCACTTCTCATCTTTAATTATCTGCAATGCCATTAACATGGCCCATTTTAGGAAATGAAGATTCAATAAGGTGTGGGAAATAAGAAAGGGAGCCCAACTTATGGCATGTGGAACAAGAACAGGTATCAGTATTCCTTAAGTTAACCCAGTGTCTCCCCAAGACTGGCCATTTCTCCTAGGAACCAGCTGCCTGGTGCACTGCAATGTAGCTGAGGCTGCTCCCCTATTTCCCATCTCTTTGCACTTCTTCAGGACCAAAGAGTCACACCCCCCTTCTCTTGTACTCTCCAGACAAAAATGATCTCATTCCTGTCCACAGATGAATAAAACCAAAAGAACAGTTAACAACCTTTCTTAATAAAGAGCAGACTGTGTTCAAAATCTTACTTTTAGTAACACAAAGCATCAGAAGAAACTTTGGAGCAACACTTTTTTCTTTGAAGTACAATTGAATAGTTTAGAACAAAATTTGAACAATCATTGTAAATGAAGAAGGAAGTAGAAAATATATATTTGTTTATTTGGAGAACAAAACTCCATGTTGACTTATTTTGTCCTTTTTTTTTTTTCTCTCTCATTTCTCCTCTTTGATTCTCTTCTGCTCTCTTCTCTTCTCTTCTTTTTCTTTTTTCTGAAGGAGTGTTAAGTAGGATAAAATGTAGAGAGAGAAGAGTCAAGGGGAAAAACTCAGACTCAGTAATCCCCATGTAGAATATGGAAGTGGTCTTGTGCAAAATCACTGTTTGTTACTGCCTGCCCACAAACTTTTTTTTTTTTTTTTTTTAGTTTTCAGCAGTGTGAGAGCTAACTCCAGAAATCTGTGTCATTGTGTGTGGAGCTGGAGAAGGAGGCATAGAAGCAGGGGATTAAGTGTGTGTATAAGAAGTAGATATGGAATGCCACTCATCTAAGTAAGTCGAGTAAGGATAAAAACTCCACTGAGAAAATCTGGGGTGAAACTTGCAATTTTATTAAGCTTGCTGTATTACTAAGCATTCCTAACATTATCTTTCTGGTACAACTATGGAGTCTTCAGTGTGGTATAAAGTGGACACTTATTTCAGACTCTTGTCATGTCGTCTAAGCCACAGCATCTGCAGGAGGCAGGAAGAGGAAAAGGAATAAAAATGGCTTCTTTCTTTCAGTTGGTTCTTCTTGCTCCTTAGTGTGTGTGAGTAGATTCTATGGCCCAAGTCTTCTAGGAAGCTATTACTAATATTGAGGTCAGCAGAGAACAATCCCCCACCTGCCAGCCCTTTCCTGGCACTTTAACCCCTCTTAGAGCTTTTGTCCTTCTTTTCTTTTTTAGAATCTCATTGTTCATATCCTAGGTTTCAAGTCATTCCACTTCATTTGGATGGTAGGGAAGAGCGACAGTTATGCATCACTTAAAGTCTGGTTGTGTACTGAGAAATACATTGCTAGGTGATATCATGCTTGTGTGAATACTGTGGACAAATGTTACAGAACAAGAGATGGTATAGCCTACTACACACCTAGCCATGCGTGTTTGTGTGTGTACGTGTGTGTGTGTGTGTGTGTGTGTGTGTGTGTGTGTGTAGTAGCATATAGCCTTTAGGGTCATGATGAATTAAATGACACCAGATTAAATCTATACAGGAGAAAATGAAGCAATCAAAGACACTGTAAACATGAGATAGATATACAAGGCTGCTGGTATTGTGACAGGAAATGTTTTACAATAAACATTATTTTTTTAAAAATAGAAGGACATTCTAATGGTATTTTTTAAAAAATAGAAGGACATTCTAATGGTATTTTTTAAAAAAATAGAAGGACATTCTAATGGTAGAAATAATACTATAGTTAATAAATTAGTAACAGACATTTATTATCATTATCAAGTATTATGTAGTATACATAATTGTATGTGTTCTACTTTAATATAACTGGCAACACAGTAGGTTTGTTTACACCAGCATCACCACGAACATTTCAATGACATGCTGAAATGTTAATGCAGCTATAGTGTAACTGAATTTTTCAGGTGCATTATAATATCATATGACCATCATTGTATATGGGGTCTGTTATTGACTACAATGAGGTGCATGACTATGTTCACATTTTGCAGTGGAATATTTGCAATGTGACCAGAAATTCCAACCTGACAAATGATTTTGTTAGAAGACTCCATATGGTCCTCAGCTGAGGACTGATCAAATTCCCTCCTCTGTTACCCTCAAGTATGGCAGACACCATGCCTCAGAAGTGGAACAGGGCTTGGCAGGGATAAATAAATCCCAGATTTCCACATTGAAAAAGCCAGAGTCACCCTTTCTCCAACCTCCTTCACTACCCTGAGATTGACCTGGGTTAGATCAAGATTTTTTTCAGATGTATCACCTGATAAAATGCTAAAACATTGAGAGGGAACTCATAAGGCAAATCAATTATTCTTCCAATTCCTAGGACTTTGGTTGAAGGAAAGTAACAATGTGATCCCACCCTGGAGGAGACCAGGTATGAGGGATTTCATTTGAGGCTTTTATGTATCTTAGTATGTTTCAGAAAGAATAACTCAGGAGCTTTATTCATCTGGAAAGTGACAGAAAAGGTGCAAGACTCTCCAATGATGAACAGAAAGCTAGAGAGGGGAGCATGACTGAGCTGAATTTTGAGAGAGGATACCTACTCTTTCAATGCTCTAGAGTCCAGCTCTGTCTATGGTAGATTAAGTGCAGTGCAAACTTGGTAATCTGAATATCCTTTATTTGAACAGTCCCATTATTCAAATGACTCCCTAAAGCCAATTTCCTTTACCTTTTATGCCTGACATGCTGAAATTTCTCTCATTGTTCCATTTCATTTTTTTTTTAATCTTCAAACTGTATTAGTCAAACCCACTGCATGCCTGAACACCTTTGAGCCCTGATTTGTTTGGATAATTGAGTTTCCACTGTAGTTTTGAATCTAATAGTTGGTAGTAGGCCTACTCAGAAGTTCCCTATCAGATGGAAAATAGAAGAGAAACAGGACATAGCTGGCAATCTGGATGAGTTCTGCGTTAGGGGAGGAAACAGCCCTGCAGTTTCATGCATGATTACAGTCAATCAATGAATGCTCTACTTATTGAAGTCTACTGCATACAAGAGACTGCATGTGAGAGAATATAGTATAGAGGTCATTGCTGATGTGTGTTTAAATCCCAGCTGCACTGCTTGCTAATTGTATCACCTTGAGCAAGTTACTTAACCTCTGAGCTTCAAATTCCCCATATATGAACAAGAAATCATAATAATGTTATCCACATTATTGGGATTGACTGGAATAAATGGAATATGTGTCCTTAGCACAGGACTGGAAACCTAGAGAGTGTTTAACAAACATTAGCTATTATTACTGAATTCAAAGAAAATTCTGACCTATAAGAGTTTGAAACTACCATCACATGGTTTACAAGCTTTTAGAATTTTCCATATACTATGCCAAAACAACACACATGTACACACACACACACACACACACACACACACTCAAACCTCATCAGTGGGCCATGAGGTACCCAAAGTATAATGTGCTTTATCTGAATTTTCTCATTATGTGTTATTATCTCCTTTTCCTCTGCACTGGCCTAAATCAGAAGACACTGATATTGGATACTTCTGTGAATGGACTAAGAGGTAAAGCAGACTTTAGGCACAGCGGCATTAAGAAGTTCAGTGGCTCTCTTAGACTTTGTCATGATTTCTGGTCTCTGTTTGGTTTCAGTCTCAGATAGGCTTTCCCTATGTGGTACTAGGATAGCCAGTGGCAGCCCTGAGCCTACCGCATTCCCATAGATCACGATTCCATAGACCCAAGAGGTCTGCTTGGTTAGACATCAATCAAATATTTCTGCCTTGGGTTGAGATTCTAGGCCAAATCTTACTCAAACCAAATGGATTCAATAGGATATTTTTTGAGGTAGGGGTATAAGTAAGTATGATTCCCAGTGAAACCGATAAAATACAGATAATCATTGTTTCTCAGCCCACTTTTTTTCCCTATCCATTGTGATTAAATATCTCCATGCAAACTTCCTGTAGTCAGGCACCAAGAATAGAGTTTATCGGAATTTCAAAGACACAGGTGCCTCACAGTGAACAGGGGTGACAAACAGTTTTCAAAATGTGACTTTGAAATATTTTATTGACACATGATAACTGTAGAAATTTATGGGGTGCAGTGTGATGTTTTGATGCATGTATTGTATAATGATCAAATAAAGGTACATCTCAAACATTCATTACCTCTTTGTGATAAGAACGTCAGAAATATACTCTTAGCTACTTTGAAATATATATAGTATATATAGATATTATATATATACACATATATACACATGTATGTATGTATATACACATGTATATATCCCATCCATAAAAAAGATTCCTCTTTTGATTTTCATATACATACATACATGTGTATATATGTGTATATATACACAATATAGTGTGTATATATATATACATACATATATATACATACATACACAATATTGGTAACTATAATCATCATTCTGTGTAGTAGTAGTATGCAGGAACATATTCCTCCTCTGCAGCCACAATTTTATACCTATGAATTATTCCCCACCTGCCCCCCCAATCCTGCTTCCCAATCTCTATTCTACCCTTTACTTTTAAGATATGCTTTTTTTAGATTACACATGTGAGTGAAATCATGCCAAGTTTGTCTTTCAATGCTTAAATTTCTCTTATTTCTGTGAATATTATGTCCACCAGGTTCTTCCGTGTTGTCACAAATGACAAGATTAGATTTGTTTTTATGGCTGAGAAATATTCCATGGTGTGTAAACATCATATTTTCGTTTTCCCTTCATCTATCCATGAACACTTAGTTGGATTCCATATCTGGGTTCTTTTGAGTTTGAATCTATTGCTGTAATATGGTGGGGTTTTTTCTTTCTTTTTTCTTTTCTTTTCATTTTTTTTCTGTTGAACCTCCTACTATTCTCTCAGTGTTTGTTCTGATCTATACTTTCACCAATGGAGTATGAGCTTTCCTTTCTCCAAATCCTTGCCAGCATTCTATCTTTTGTCTCAAACAGTAGCTTTCTGATAAGATCCTCAAGGAAGGAAGGGTCAGCTATACCTTTGACTCTGAGTTAGCCTATTCTGTTCCTAATTTCAGTATATTTAACTCTTTGTAATCAGGTTCCCAGAATTTTCCCACAGACTTAGCAAAAACATGCTCAGATGTCTTAAGGTAGTTGGTTTTATTTTTTTAATTATTTTGTTTCAGGGCCATTTTTTAGACCACAGAAACCAACTGAGGGTTCAGAAAATAAGACCCATCCATAAAAAAGATTCCTCTTTTGATTTTCATTTATCTCACTCAGGTTCTTGGTGATTCCAGAAACACCACCCTCCCCACACGTGGGAGTTAGAGAGCAGGAACTGTGCAGATTGTCTGCTATGTAAATTGTCGAGAGCGTGGCTGATCTCCCATAGACAAATAGTCAGACCGGAATGATGTTAAACTGAAAGGTAACGAGGGAGGAGGAATGATCATTTGTAAAGAGAAAAGTGGTGAAGGGCCCTTTTGCCTGGCAAACATAAATACCCTGAAGAATAGGAAACTGTGAGTGGATGTGGGGCCTACTTAATGCGAATCCTACATCAGGCGTTTGTAGGTGATATAAAACTCTGATGTGCTGTAAAATTTATATCGCTCCCCAAAATGATCTACTGGTAGAACATATAAATTTTGCAGAAACTGTTAAAGCTGTCATAAAATCTCATTGCTACAGATACAGTAGGTGTTTCAGAAATACACACCAAAGCAGAGATTTGTAATCATTTCAGTGTGGTTCATAAAAAGCACCACATTGTGTTTCAACATCTGAGAAACTGCAGATTCCCTTCCTCCTCCCAAGGCCTGTTTTATCTTATTTTACATACTCAAAGAAGAGACAAGCAGAGACAAATAAACAGTCTACATAGTTAAGCACACATAGTTCTTTATGTGCCCAGGTTGTTAGAAAGGTGGAAGCTGATGATGATTTCTTTACCAAGTTCACATAGAGTTGTTGGCTCTGTTTAATAAGAGTCTATCTTGTTCAAGCTGAACAAACTGGTCCCTGTGGTGGTAGGGTGGTGGGGGAGGCAGCAATAAATCAATACCCCAGATGTAATCTTGGTGTCTAGAATGCAGAGGGAGATTTTGGTGCATAATGGCACTGGTTTGTCTATTGTCATTCAGACATGAGTTGCATCAGAAAAGGGCTTGTGGGAACCTGATAAGAGATGGTCAAAAGTGGGCCATAAATCACAGAAAGGCAGTGTTCTGCTGATTTCAAACACACACACACACACACACACACACACACACACACACATTCTAGGGGGAAAACATGATAGATCTGCAATTTACTGCTTATCACATCTGCTAGAAGATTCATAATACAAAAGCCTGACCTTCAGGGAATAACCCTCTGGGTTGACTACCTGCTTCCGGAAGGCAAAATAGCATTCCAGCCACCTCCTGGGAAAGCCCTTCCATGGCTCTTTAACAGGTCCCCTTTGATTGTGAGCCCTAAGGCAGTGAGTTTTACACAGGAGCATCTCCTGGAGCAAGGAGTGATAGTATTTATTGAAGGAAACTGGATACTTGGCTTTCTCAGGGAACTAATGGGCTGGAGGAATATGTGGATTCTATGCTCCACATATTCAGCACCTGTTGATTTTCTGCAGACCACTGAACCACAGCCTCTTCTCACTTAAGAGGAAAAGGAGCTTGGAGGGGAAATAAGAGGAGTAGGAAACCAAAGAAGTGACTGTAGCCCAACAAAGGGGAAAAACCTTCCCAAATAAAGAGGTGGTCATCCAGAGAAGCAGAAGAAAATATAGTCCAAACTCTCCAGCATTGGCTCTTCAGTCTGAAAGTTGGAACATTTCTGCTTTTTATTTCTCTCAGGAAAAAGTGTGAAAATATTGACCACTTTTCTTTATTGCATCATTTTCAAAACTAATTTATATATGACCTACCTTAAATATAGGATGGCTCATTTATAGTGACAAGTGCATATAAAAACAATACATCTTTGTAATTTTTAAATTTTTTTATTCTAATTTGTTATATATGACAGTAGAATGCATTACAATTCATATTTCAAATATAGAGCACAATTTTTCATATCTCTGGTTGTATACAAAATATATTCACACCATTTGTGTCTTCATACATGTACTTAGGGTAATGATGTCCATCTCATTCCACCACCTTTTCTACCCCAATGCTTCCCCCTTTCCCCTATCTAGAGTTTGTCTATTTCTCCCATGCTCCCCCTCCCAACCCCACTATGAATCAGCCTCCTCATATCAGAGAAAACATTCAGCATTTTGTTTTTTGGGATTGGCTAACTTCACTTAGCTTTATATTCTCCATCTCCATCCATTTACCTGCAAATGCCATGATTTTATTTGCTTTTATTGCTGAGTAATATTCCATTGTGTATGTATATCACATTTTCTTTATCCATTCATGTACTTAAAGGCATCTAGGTTGGTTCCACAGTTTAGCTATTGTGAATTGTGCTGCTATAAACATTGATGTGGCTGCATATTTGAAGATGTGTAAGTCACTACTCCAAAATAGAAACAATGGCAGAAGAAGTTGGACATCAATATATTAAGTGCATGTATAAAAACTCAAATGATATGAAAATACTTTGTGTAAAACTAATGACTTGGAAAACTGTGCTCTTTATATGTAATATAAAAGGAATTGCACTCTAAAAGCATGTATAACAAATTAAATTTAAAATTAAAAAAAAAAATCTCTGAATTCTCTTTTTGCCTACCAGTTGAATGAATCTACATATTTTTAAATATACTCTTCCCTGACTTACATGTGTTTTCAGAGTAAGTCCAAATTTTAAAAGAAGTCTATGCTTAAAAATTAATTGTTAAGTGATGTGGCTCAGTGGTACAGCATTTGCTTAGCATGCTCAAGACCCTTGGTTCAATCTTCACAACACAAACACATACAAAAATTGTTGAATAGCTAAAAGAAGACACCAGAGAATATGCCTTTTAAAGCTTTGATTTGAATTTTCAAACTGGGTTTATAAAAGGTCTTAATTGTTCTATCCTTATGCAAATAAAAAATCCATCCAATTATTCTTTCAAGTATTTATTGGGTAGCTACTGTATATCAGACACTCTTTTGAGTTCTAAAGTTTAGCAGAGAACCAGCCAATGACAGTTCTTGCCTTCATGGAGCTTGCAAGTTAGTAGGGGGACATACATCATAATAACTAAGATAAATAGTATCTCATGAAAATAAATGCTATGAAGATGATAAGCAGGAAAGTCATCTAGAGAGTGCTGGGATGAGGGTGGGAGGTGAGAGTGGCATGTATATTATTTAAATTTTACATAATCTCCATCCGCCAATAGTTTTAAATTCCCCCCTCATAAATGTTTTAGCTATGATCATAAATATAACCAGATGTGATTGATTTTAATATTATTTTCTTCTTGAGCCCCTTTCTACCTGTGTGTGGAAGAGCCATGACATAGACCACAGACCAAGAAAACCAAGACTACATGGTTGGATGCTCAAGACAGCTTATTTCACTAACCATCACAGCACCTCTTAAGTAAAAAATTAGTACATGGACTTCCATAAAAATTAGAATCTCACAGGGTGTAAGACACTGAAATTTCTTTTTCTACACAAAATATTTGGTTTTTTTTTGACTTTTATTGGTGCATTATAATTTAACATAATAGTGGGATTCATTATGCCATATTCACACATGCAAATTTATAATTTTGTCCATATCATTCTCTAAAACCTCTCCTTTCCTACCTCTACTCCCTCCCCCTGACCATCTTTCTCCATTCTACTGGTCTCCATCCTATTCTTTTTTAATTAGTGGATTATAATTACCCACAAAAGTGGGATTCACTGTGGGATATTTGTACATGGGCATGGCAGAATTTGGTAGATTTCATTCCCCAGTACTTCCCTCTGTCCTCCACTCCTCCCTTTCTCTTCATCCCCTTTCTCTGATCTACTGGTCTCCCTTCTATTTTCATGAGATCCTGTTTTTTTTTTTTTTTTTTTTAATTTCCTTTAGATTAATATGTTAGAGAAAACCTTTGACTTTCAGAATCTGACTTACTTCACTTAGATGATATTCCCTAGTTTCATCTATTTTTTTACCAGCAAATGACATAATTTCAGTTTTTGTATGGTTGAATAAAATTCCATTATGTGGTGTGTGTTTGTATTTTTACATATATATTATATACGTGTGTGTGCATGTGGAGATAGATAGATAAAAATTGATATATACATGTATATGTATATATCCATTCATCTATCAATGGGAATCTAGGTTGGTTCCATAACTTGGCTATTATGAGTTGTACTGCTATAAACATTGCATGTATTACTGGAGTAGGTTGATTTTAATTCTGTTGGATAAGTAACAAAGATTGGAATGGCTGGGTCATATGGTGGTTCCATTCTTAGTCTTCTGAGTAATCTCCATACTGATTTGCATATTTGTTGTACTTTTTTGCAGTTTCTCCAACAAAGCAAGAGTATAACTTTTCCCTCACTTCCTTGCCAGCATTTATTGTTATTTGTATTCTTGATGACTGACATTC
Source organism: Tamias sibiricus (assembly GCA_025594165.1). Taxonomy (NCBI): domain Eukaryota; kingdom Metazoa; phylum Chordata; class Mammalia; order Rodentia; family Sciuridae; genus Tamias; species Tamias sibiricus. The sequence continues at coordinate 39,576,200 of CM046670.1, read as the reverse complement.
TACCTAAAGTGAGATGAAATCTCAGTGTAGTTTTGATTTGCATTTTCCTGATTGCTAAGGATATTGAACATTTTTTTTCATATATCTCTTGGCATTTGTATTTCTTCTTTGAAAAATGTCTGTTTAGTTCATCTTCCTATTATTTATTGGGTTGCTTATTTATTTATTTATTTTTGGTGTTGTTTATGAATTCTGGACATTAATCCCCTGTTGGGAAAATAGCTGGCAAAAATTTTCTCCCATTCTGTAGGCTCTCTTCTTTACACTCTTATTTCCTTTGCTGTACAGCAGATTTTAATTTGATGCCATCCCACTTATTGATTCTTGGTTTCATTTCTTGAACTTTAGGAGTCTTATTAGGGAAGTCACCTGAATCTGTGTGTTGTATTGTTTACCCTATATTTTCTAATTCCAGGTCTTTGATTCATTTTGACTTGATATTTATGACATTTTAAATTCCTTTTCTATACAGTATATTTATTTTCACTTAGCTTCATAACAAAAACAAAAAGATGTAGTTTTTTTTCCTTCATTTGATCAACCCGGGTTTTGTTCTGTCGTCTTCTATGTGGGGAAGCACTGCATAGTGCCTCCTTATTTTTTGCCTCATTACTGGGAATTAAACCCAGGGGCATTCTACCACTGTGCTACACCCAAAGCTTTTTTTCTTTGATATAGGGTTTCACTAAGTTACCCAAGATGACCTTGTAGTCCTCCTGCATCAGCCTCTGAGTAGCTGGGATTGCAGGTGTGCACCAATAAGAACCACTAAGGATAATGCCTACTTGTATAGATCCTTGTCACAATGTACACTTTCTATTCAATTCTCTGGGAGGAATTTTAGGAGGTGTGATGCTTTAACTGCAGAACACAAACCAGCTGCTAGTGGCTTAAACAATAAGGACTTCTAAGGGCCCACATAACTGGAAGCCCATGAAAGGAGATGACTACTGCCTCCATTTCTCTTCTATTTCCTCAGCTCTATTCTCTATCTGTGCAGTATGAGGAATCTCCATACTGCTTTCCAGAGTGATTGTACTAATTTGAGCACCATCAACAATAGATCAGTGTACCTTTTCCCCCACATCTTTGCTAGCATTCCTTGACTTTTGATCTCAAGATGAACACTGCCACTGAAGGTTAAGATGGGGTAAAGGAGAGAGACAGACAAACTGAGACAATTTTCCTGAGTTTCTCCATTTTTTATTAGTGCATTATAGTTATGCATAATATTGGGGTTCATTTTGACATAATTAAATAAACATGGAATATAATTTTCACCAATTTAGTCCCCAGAATTTCCCTTTCCCCTCTCTCATCCCTTCCCCTGTTTCCTTTCCTCTACTTTTCTGAATTTATTTATAGATCTCTTTTAAATTAGTGCATTTTAGATATACATAATGGTGAAATTCTCTGTGGTATATTCATATATGTACTTAAGAAAGTTTAATCAGATTCATTTACCATTCTTCCCTTTTCCAGTTCCTGCCCCTCTCCATAAATCCCTTTCCTCTACTCCACTGATATTTATTTTATTTCCATGAATTACACACCTTTTTGCTTTTCTGTCTTTCTATACACACCCCTATTTTGGTTTAGCTTCTGCACATGAGAGAATATACTCAACCCTTGAGTTTCTGGATCTGATTATTTCGCTTAGCATGGTGTTCTTCAGTTCCATCTATTTACAAGAAAATGCTGCAATTTCATTCTTCTTTATGACTGAGTAAAATTCCACTGTGTGTGTGTGTACATACACACACACATATATACGTATATATATATACATATATATATATATGCATATATATATCACATTTCTTTACCATTTATCTGTTAATGGGTAAATGGGTTGGTTCCATAAACTATTGTTAATTTGCATCTATAAACATTGTTGTGGCTGCTTTTCTAGAGTATTCTGATTGATGTTTTGGATATATACCAAGGAGTGGGAAAACTGGGTCATATGATTGTTCCATTCCTAGTTCTTAGAGGAATCTCCATACTGCTTTCCAGAGTGATTGTACTAATTTGCAGCACCATCAACAATAAATGAGTGTACCTTTTCCCCCACATCTTTGCTTTTGTATTCTTGATAATTGCCATTCTGACTGGAGTGAAATGAAATACCTATGTAGTTTTGATTTGCATTTCCCTGATTGTTAACAATGTTGAACAATTTTTTTCAGATACTTATTGGCCATTTGTGTTTCTTCTTTTAAGAAATATCTCTTTAATTTCTTTGTGAATTTATTGATTTTTTTAGTGTTTAGTTTTTGAGTTCTTTATACATTCTGGATATGAATTCCCTTTTTAGGGTGTAGGGGCAAAGATCTTCTTTCATTTTGTAAGCTTCTCTTTACTCTCTTGTTTCCTTTGCTATGCAGAGCTTTTTAATTTGATGTTGTCCTACTCACTAATTATTGATTTTGTTTCTTGTGTTTCAAGACTCTTATTAAGGAAGTCTGTGCCTGTGCTAATGTGTTGGACTGTTGAACATACATTTCTTCTAGCAGTTGCAGAGTTTATGGTCTGATTATTAAGTCTTTGGCTCACTTTGAGTTAACTTGTGCAGAACAAAAGACAGGGATCCAGTTTCATTCGTTTATATATGAACATTCAGTTGTTCTAGCACCATTTGTTAAATGTCTATCTTTTCTTCAGTTTATGTTTTTGGCACCTTTGTTGAGTATCTGATGACTTGATTTGTGTGGCTTTGTCTCTGTATTTTCTATTCTAGTCCATTGGTCTGCATGTCTGTTTTGCTGCTGATACCTTGTTGTTTCGGTTACTACAGCAATGCAGTACATTTTGTGGTCCAGTATTGTGATACTTCCAGCATTGCTCTTCTTGCTTTGGCTATTATGGGTCTTTTCTTCTTCCAAATGAATTTTAGAACTACTTTTTTTTTCTAATCCTGTGAAGAATGTAGTTGGAATTTTGATGGGGATCACACTGAATCTGTATAATGCTTTTGGTAGTATGACCATTTTGATAATATTAACTCTGCTTATCCCAGAACATGGGTAGTCTTTGCATCTTCTAAGGGCTTCTTCAATTTCTTCAGCATTCTGTAGTTTTCACTGTAGAGGTCTTTCACCTCCTTGCTTAGAATGGGATAGTTTTCCTAATTTCTTTTTCAGCAGATTCATTATTAGAGTATAATAAAGTGAATGATCTATGTATGTTTATCTTGTATCTTGCTACTTTGCTACATTTGTTTATCAGCTCTAGAATTCTTCTTGTGGATTTTTTTATGGTCTTCTAAATATAGGATCATGTCATCAGCAGAAAGAGATAATTTAACTTCTTATTTTTTTATTTGTATCCCTTTAATATATTTCTCTTGCCTGATTGCCCTGGGTATACTTCCAGGGACTATGTTGAATGGGAGTGGTGAGAGTGGGCATCCTTGTCTTATTATTGTTTTTGGATGAAATGCTTTCAGTTTTTCTCCATTTAGTGTGATGTTTTGTCGTACATATCCTTTCCAATGTTAGGTTAAATACATTCTTTCTCTAGTGTCTCTCGTGTTTTAAACATGAATGGGTGTTGGACTTTATCAAATGCTTTTTTTGTATCTGTTGAGATAATTATATGATGCTTGCACTTAACTTTATTTATGTAGTGAATTGCATTTGTTTATTTATTTATTTTTTGCATTGCTGAATGAATGACCTTGTATCCCTACATGAAACCCACTTGATTATCATGTACTATCTTCTTAATGTGTTTTTATTTAAAACTTTTGCTCTTATGTTCATCAGGGATATTCATCTGAAGTTTCCTTGATGTGTCATTGTCTGGTTTTGATATCAGGGTGTTACTGTCTTCATTTTGTGGAGTGTCCCATTCTTTTCTATTTCTTAGAATTTAATTTGAGGAGGTCTGACATTAGCTCTTCTTTAAAGGTCTGATAGAATTTGGCTGAGAATTCATCTGGTCCTGGGCTTTTCTTTGTTGGAAGCCTTTTAATAGTTGTTTCTATTTCACTGCTTGATTTGTTAAGTATCGTTTTAGTTAGCTATCTCAATGCTGTGACTAAATGACCTGAACAGCACAATTGTACAGGAGGAAAAGTTTATTTGAGGGCTCATGGTTTCAGAGGTCTTAGTCCATAGAAGGCTGGCTCCATTCCTCAGGGCTCCAGGTGAGGCTGAACATCATGGCAGAAGAGGGTGCAGAGGGAAGCAGCTCACATCATGGTGATCAGGAAGCAGAGAGAGAGAGAGAGAGAGAGACTTCACTCACCAGATAGCTACAAATATATATACCCCAAACCATGTGCAATTCCCATCTTCTTCATCCATACCCTACCACTTCAGTGACCACTTGGTTAATCCCTATCAGGGGATTAAATCACTGATTGGGTTAAGACTCTTACAACCCAGTCATTTCTCCTCAAAACCCTCTTTCATTGTCTCACATGAGCTTTTGGGGGACACCTCACATCCAAACCATAATAAGTATTCTATATCCTCTTGGTTCAATTTGGGTAGGTCATATGTTGTTAAGAATTTGTTAATCTTTGAGATTTTCTATCTTATTGGAGTATAAATTTTCAATTTTTTTCTAATGATCCTCTGGATTTCAGAGGCAATGTCTCTTTTTTCATGCCTAATTTTGTTAATTTAGTCCTTCCCTTTCTTTCTTTTGGTAAGTTTGGCTAAGAGTTTATCAATTTTGTTCCTCTTTTTGATTTATCTTTTGAATATTTTTTATCCCCAATTTCATTAGTTTTGGCTCTTATCTTAATTATTTCCTATCTTCTACTGATTTGGGAATGAGTTTTTTCTTCCCTTTTTAGAGCCTTGAGGTATAACATTAATTTTGTGTGTGTATGGGGGGCTTTCTTTCTTTCTTTCTTTCTTTTTTCTAATGTAGGAATTGAATGCTATGAACTTTCCTCTTAAAGCTATATTCATACTGTCCCAGAAGTTTTAATATGTCATATCTCTAGTCTGATTTCTAAGAATTTTTATATTTTTCCAGGAGGTGGAGTGTTGCACACCTGTAATCTCAGTAGCTTGAGAGGCTGAGGCAGGAAGATCATGTGTTTGAAGCCAGCCTTAGCAACTTAGCAAGGTCCTAAGTAACTCAGCGAGACCCTATCTCTAAATAAAATGTGAAAAATGGCTAGAGATATGGATCAGTGGTCAAGCTTCCCTGGGTACAATACCTGGTACCAAAAATATATATATATTTCTCCTCAGATGTTTTTCTGTGTTCCATTTCCCATTCAAAAGTATACAGTTTAATCTCCAGGTTTTAAAAATATTTCTGTTTTCATCTTGTTATTGATTTCTAATTTCATTTCATTATGATCTGAGAGAATGCAAAGAATTATCTCTATCTTTTGCATTTGTTAAGACTTGCTATGTGTCTTAAAATATAGTCTATTTTAGAGAAGATTTCTTGAGCCACTGAGAAGAAAGTGATTTCAGTTGTTGATGGATAAAATATTCTATGGCTCTCTTTTAGTTCCATTTTATTAATAATATTTTTTTTAATTATGAAGACTATTTACTTAGTTTATTTCTGGATAACCTATCTAATGGTGAGAAAGGTGTGTTGAAATCACTCAGTATTATTGTATTGTGATCTACTTGACTTTTTATATTGATAAGGGTTTGTTTTATGTTCATAGAAGCACCATTATGTGGGGCATAAATATTTATAATCATTATATATTATTGTTGGATGCTTCTTTTAACCAGTATGAAGTGACCTTCTTCATCTCTTAATTACTTTTGGACTAAAGTCTACTTTTTCTGCTATGAAAGTAGCTACCTCTGCTTGTTTTTTGTTTCCATTTGCAGGATCCCAGGAAGCAGGGCCCAGAGCTATTGCTCTGACTGCAGTGTGTCACCATACATCAACTCACCTCCGCAGGGCCCTCTCCAAAATGGCATAGAGTCTGGTGGCTGTCTGCAAGCACAGGACCTATGGCTGTAGGTTCTCCATGGGTGATCTTGGTGTCTAAGTGTCCCCCTTGACCAATGAAGATCCCTGGGGCACCATCCCTGCTACCTGGGTTTGAACTCCCACTATCTGATGTTATGAACCATCAGCATCATTCCCCTCCAATGCCCAGAATAGAGACAGCTCTTCTAACTGCCATTGAACTATCACTTTCTGTCACTGTGACCCATGGTATCTGCTCTCAACTTCTCTGAGCTCTCAGGACTCCAAAGATGACTGCCATGCCCCTCATGGCTTTCAGGCCACAATTTTGGTTAAACTGCTTGATCTTCTCTACTGCCCGTGCTGCTCCTGCCACATTTTAATTTGTCTGCCTTTCTCTCCAGCTATTGCTAAGGTAGTGAGCTTTTGTGCTTTTCCTCTACCTCTTTCTTTCTCTGTTGCCCTTCTCCCCTCACTCCACCCTCATCCACATTCATTGTTAAGAAACTCTTTCCTTTTTTTTTTCCTGCTCCAGTAACCAAACTTTAAGTCTGTCCAAGTCTCAGACTGTCCAATATTGAGTTTTAGAACATCGATACTGTCACCCACCTCTGTGGTCAGTTGTTCCTTCCCTGCCTCCTTTCTGGACTTTGAAGGGGTTGGGAGTCACTGCCTAACTTCACTCTGCCATCTTCTCTCTCCCACTCTGGGTTTCTCTTAAGGGCCCAGAATTTTCTTTCTCAAAACTGCCAGAAGAGTGACTTATGTTTTATTGTCCAAAATTCCTTTAATTCAGCCCATCCTTAAATCAGTCAGGAAAAAAAGCATTCAATAATTGGCTTAGACTCAAAAAAGCCTATCTCTTGACAGGGACCTTGACACGATCATCTTTGATGGGTGCCTTGGGGCCAAACACTATGATTTGCCCGTAGTGGGTATACAATAATTTATGTAATGAATTCATTTATTCAAATTTACATCATGTGACTCTACTGTTCTAGTTCTCAGCACTAGAAATGTATCAATGAAAAAACAAAAGTTCCTGTTCTCACAAAGATTGCATTTTAGTAAGGGAGAGATATAATAAACAAGTAGATCAGCTAACAATAAGTACATTATTAAAACCCCACAATGCTATAACTCAATTCATAAGAACTAGTCACCAAAGGCAGAGGCCCTAGTGTTTGCTTAATAAGTTTGAGCTGAATATTTCTCTTGTTCTTGGCCCACAGCTTCTGTGTTAGCTTTCTATTACTGTAAAAAATACTTGAGATAAATTAACTTATAAGGAGGAAAATTTATTTTGGCTCACAGTTTTGGAGGTTTCAGTCCATGGTTGATTGGCTCCATTGCTTCTGGCTTGTGGTGAGGCAGCTCAAATGTCAGGAAACATGGGGCAGAGAAAGCTGTTCACTGCATGGTGGTCAGGAAACAAAGAGAGAAGAGGAGGGCTGGCATCCCAATATAGCCTTCAAGGATGTGACTTCATATTGATCTTCTTACAGTAGGCCCTACCTCCTAAAGTTTCCACTACCTCCTAATAGTGACAGTGGCTGAGGGTCAAACCTTTAACACATGGGCTTTTGGGGGACATTCTAGATCCAAACTATGGCAACTTCCAACAGTCACAGAATGCACTAGAGAATCCTGCTGGAGATTTCATGATTCTGCTTAGACCTGTGTCCCTCACTTACTCCTGAGAGTTTAGAGTCTTGATCTCTGGCTGCTTGTGATTTTTTTTTTTTCCCTTGATAACCTGCTGCCTTTTAGGCCTTTCCTATCCAGTGAGTACTCTTGCCCACTGCTGACTCATTTGACTGGTAATTGTGAGCCATTTTCTAGTTCTCCCAGAACTGCTGTTGTTATCATGCCAGATGATCACTTCCTTAATCTGACACACAGTCTTGGCAGGGGAGTAGTGTTTTAATTATTTTTAATGAGGGAAAAGTGAACCTGCATGGGCTAAGTGACTTATTCAGTGTTAAACAGGTAGAAAGTGCTAAGAACATAATTCAATCCCAGGTCGTCTTGAGCAAATCTAATATAAAATGTTGTTTATGTTTGTAAATTTTTTTTATCATGTTAAAATGATAAAATGTTAAATGTATTTTATCATGTCTCTCATAAGACCGTAGAAATCATGTCACCTCTTATCTCTTTCCCACACTTCTGGTACCTAACATTTTCCAGTGAGCAAAGTAAAATCTAGTAATCAATGAAAAACATTTTAATTGGTAAAATGATTGACTACAAAAGGTTTCTCACTCATGTGAAAAAATATATGATGGCAACCTTGGAGTAATATTTTTCAAAAAGGAAAGTAAACAATTATTTTTAACTAGATGTCAACAAAGATATTCAAATAATAAATGAATATACTATGGTGGTTATGCAGATAGTTATTAATGTGACATGAAGCACTTCCATCAGTTACATGGGCATGCGTTGGCTTAACAATGACATTGTAGAAACTTTAAGACCTTTAAAAATAGTGATTAGGGAACAATATGGATCATCATTTTAAAATAATTCTTCTTCATGACTTAAAGTACAACTGTTACCAACAATCATAACAACTCAAGTTTATGGTCATAGAGTGAGTGCACCAAGCAGTTGCTGGACTGTCTGCCTCTCACATGAGACACAGAAACCATCAATCTGCTTCCACCATTCAAATAATGCACACCCACTGCAAATGCCTATCAGAATTTATGCCACCAGTGAACAGTCATTAATTTGGATGACCAGCACCATGCTCAACCAAAATTAAAAAACAAAATATTTAATATACTTCAGTATGATTTATACATACAAACATGGCAGTCATAAATCAGGAGAATTTCCCCAACAGGAAAGGCATAAATCTTCCAGTTCCCTCTCAGAAATCAAAACAATTCATGCAATGGCCCAAACTGTCATGGGAGCATGGAATTGTGGTACTATGGGAACCTAGGAAAATGTGTGCACCCATCCCTCTCCTCTTTTGTTAGGCTTCCTCTAAACAAGTACAGACACAATTAAAAAAAAAAAAAAAAAAAAAGGTTAAAGGCTTTTAAAGAAGGAGTTTAAGGTTTTAGTTGTTTATTTTAGTTATCAGTATTTGCATATTACATGCATATTCTCTCATATAAGCTCCTTTTCCAAAATTTAACATGAAATTGTCTTTAGCAACTTAGAGGTACAGTTGCTGAAATAAATGTCACTTGAAACATAGAGTTGCTGAAACACAATAGGATACAATTTCTTGTTCCCATAGTAGTGGTAATGTCTCTTGTTGATGGGGATGGTGTTTCTCCACCTGAGGAGCTGGGCTGATGGAGGCTGCATCTTCAACACAAGTTACCCAAAGTCTCTCTGGCCTTTTCTCTCCTAATCACCCAGAAGTGCTTGGAGTAGCATGTGAGGGAGATTTTCATGGACTGTGCCTAAAACTGGTTTCTATCACTTTCTCTCTGTGATCATATGTGGAATGTTTACTAATTTGCTTTAAAAAACAAAAGTCTCACAAATTCTCTGCTGAGATCACTTTACCCTTCCTCAGTATGATGGAATTTAGGTTCCATGTCTGAAAATGAGTGAAAAGGTGTGATAAATACTCTAAATAAAAGAGTTTACCATGTTATTACCCTGTAATTACAGGCCCAACCAGGAATTTGAACCACTCTCCAAGGGACTCCATTGAAGACTAAACCAGAGTAAATTGCAGGCCCAAAGTGTTGATGTCAGGACATCATAGAACTATATTTGAATATTGCTTCCAATCACCCTGGAGGCCACACTGGTTTACCACATTAACTTACTGGAATTCCTCTGTATTTTATGTAATTTTGTGCCCATGTCACTCATGTTAGGGAGAAAATTACCCCCATGCAGACTTTAAATTTATTAAATAAATATGTAATAATACACTAGACAATTTTGGATTGAGAGCTTCCTTCTATACCACCTTTTGTAAGCGAATAGGAAACAATTTCCAAACGTTTTCCTGTCATACTTTTTCCACTTACAACCCGATCTCCTCTTTTACTTTTGTTTTTCTGTTTGCTGAATTTCTTCTCTTTCTAGTGAATGGGGGCTTCCACTGATCCAGAATGAGGAAGGGAGGGGAGGGAGAATCCTTTAAAATGCTTCATTCTCTGCACACCTCACCTGTACCCGTGACTGGCCACTAGCGGAGATTACAATTCGGCCGTCTCCCTCCCATCTTCACTTTGCTCTCCAAATTTGTGCAGATGGCAGTGACATGATGGATCCCATGATGGTGGATTTCATACCATAAAACTAATATCAGCACAATCTCCACCTGTCAGTAAATACGTTGTCAAGGGGTTGCTAACAGTTGGAAATTTCTTTTAAATAGTACAGGTCTTCTCCTTCTTGGATTTCTATCTTACAGAGTTAACAAAATAAGAGTATGCTGAGAAGAACATACTCTTAAGGTTGTGAAATTTAGGAATCCTGTTCTATCATCATAATTTGATTACCACATTCTTGACACTGCTAAGAGTGAGCTTGGTGTTGTAGTGGAAATGGCATGGATTTTTACATCAGAGAAACCTGAGTTTAAATCAAACAGTCACTTAATACCAGTATCACAAGGGGACATTTACATCTCTGAATCTCAATTTCTACACTTGTAAAGTGAAGATAAAAATTCCTGTAGTCGGGCCAGGCGTGGTGGTGCATGCCTGTAATCCCAGTGTCTCGGGAGGCTGAGGAAGGAGATTGAAAGTTCAAAGCCAGTCTCTCAGCAAAAGTGAGGTGCTAAGCAATCCAGCGAGACCCTGTCTATAAATAACATACAAAATAGGGCTGAGGATGTGACTCAGAGGTTGAGTACCCCTAAGTTCAATCCCTGGTACCCCTCCAAAAAAAAATCCTATAGTCTAAGAAGTGGGGAGTAAATGACAGACTATGGGTACTGTGTTCAACATTTTGGAAACACTCAGAAATTTCACTAGCACTATGAATATCTTTAGGGCAGTGATATTATATGTGATCTTTGTATTAAGAAACAGATGAATGAATGGAGGAGTGAATGAATGAATCCATCTGAGTGTTCAAAAAATTTCTAAACCCAACACATACTAATATGTAACAGCCCTAAGTAAAAACAGACACAATCAGCTAAATCTTTGAACAGAGCAGTCACAAAATGCACAATATATAGCTCAGTGAATGATACAAAGCCATTTGCTAAATGATACCTGTTTCTGCCAACAGCAGAGCAGAACTCCCCAGCCAAGTAGGAAGTGTACACTTTGATGATTGCATTATACACTGTTTTCTTTGATCCATCAGCATAAGGATATAGATAAAGACATCTGGAGAGATTAATGTCAAAAACCTAGAAAAAGAGTATTCCACCTTGTCCCCATCCTCCAAATTACCTAGAATATCAAATGAAAAATACATAAAATAATCAGAAGCTGATCAGAACAAACTAAAACATCCTGGCCAAGAATTCTGATCATTACAAGTTGCATTCCTTGAAATGTGTAAATCAGGGTGAGGTAGATAGGAACCCTGCCAAAATTTTCTACCTCCTGTCTTTTTGTTTCTTGTGTTATGATGTGACTGTAGAATGCTTTTAATCATATCTTGAATCATGATATTTTTTCTGACAGACAGGATTTATTCCTTTAAAGATGTGTCTTAAGGACGCTCTCAACTTTCTGACTGGCACTTCCTGTTGAATGTGTCTCTGACATTTATAATGGAACCGAAGGGCAGAGCAGGATTTACTTAGCAATGTTGCTGGGACACAAACATTAATGGACCTTCCTTCCACTGCATGAGCAATGCCTGCTGCTGTAGCATTGTCTTGATTTCCTTTGCTTATAGAAATGGAAGAAGCAAAATGCCTAAGAGCCAACTCTCTGCATAGATGAAACCATGCCATTTTTCTACAGAGGAAAATCATAAAATGAAGGCAAAATTAAAACAACACTCCAACTTTCACTTTGGGGGCAGGGGGAGATTCTCCTGTACTTATGAATGACAACATTTCAATTTTCTGCCTAAGCTTAATGGTGCAGTCCGGTCGCATCCTTCACAGTTAGCCCTTTGCAAAGTCTTCCAGCATTCTTGAAGTCTCTGGAGCAGTGCTACTGCTTCTAAGTAGCTAATGTGCTGTTATTTTACAACACTCTGCCAGAGTTGCTTTCCCTCAAACAAGAACCCTACTAGCTTTACCGTTTGGCAGCCTGTAGCACGTTTAAAAAAAAAAAAAATCCATAAACCAGATGGCGGAAATACAGAGTAATCTGTTTGGGAAACCCAGGTTATAAATATGTGCATGTTGGGAAAAGGGCAAAAAGTTGAGGTGAAGCAGCTGATGGGGCTTTCAGGCTGGGCTCCCATCATGACCATTTTTAGACTAGCATACTGAGACATGTCTATATGTTTATTTTCTATTGTATTTTCCTTCTCCTATTCAGGAAAAACCCATTGGGGTTAACCCTGGATATTTTCCCACACTGGGAACCAAATGGAATTCTAACTTGCAAGATTTAGCCAATGTTTCATCTGTGTCTGCCTATTCTTCTGTGGAGGTGGAGAGGGTTGTGGGAGGAATTGGGTCTGGGGTGCATTATACTGTGACTTGACCTCCTCTTTCCTTGATCCTTTCCCAATGTATATACATATTTCTCCTTATCCCAACATTTACATTCAAGTGAAGTAAGGTTAACAGGAAAGTAAAATTCAAGCTTGAAAGAATAAAAGGTCCAAATTAACAGCTTACAGTATGTTAGGAGAAAAAAGTGGGCAGGTGGGTAATTCAGTTAAGGAAAGAACAAACCTTTACTCTTGTGCATATATATGCACACATGTGTGCATGAATGACTTGTGAGAGACCAGTGCACTTGTCTGAATAGCACCACCTTCTCATGCTCCAGCTGTTGAAATGTAACCTTCTCTTCTTCAGGTTCTCCACAACTGCAGTCTACCCACCACCAACCAACTCAGGCCATCCAAAGGTTAGTTTCTGAAATCTTGTTACTGTGTCTGTAGGATGCACTTTTTGGGCACAGCAGACTGCTACACTGATGTAACTTGCCTCCCTGAAGCCTATGCTTTAGAACTAGCACAACATTGCAATCAGAAGCACAAAAGACCCAGGCAGATGAATGCCCTCACCATCCTAAGGAAGGAAGTTGGAACTGTGAGCCCCAGCCTCAGGCTTACAGAGCCCTGGGAAAAGGGTGAGAGCTCCAGCCATATCAGTTCTTCTCTTCCTTTCCAAGGGATCCTGGCACTTCTCCCACCTGCTACCAAGGACCTCTGCACCCCTCCCTTATCTGCTTCCATGGTTTCCCTCTCTTTGCTTCTGATCTCGACCACCGCCTGATGCCAGTAGCTGTGGCTACATTCCTGTTTTTCTCTTAGGACCTCAACAACACTAGCAATCTCCTTGGGTCTGCTCCTATAGTAGCTGCACAGAGATGAAGAGAATTCTGTTCCAATGTTCTTATAATCACTTGAATATTTCAGTCTTTCAGCTTTTATGGGTCTTCCCCTTTCTTGCAGTTAGCCACAAATGCTGAAGAGCTGCATTAGGGAAAAATTTAGGAGACAAGACCAGGGTCATTGCCATGGCCAATATCAACTTGCTATTTGAACTTCCCGTCACAGCCCAATAGCTTCCATTTTCCTTCACAACATATGGTCCAGGGAGTTATATGATTTTCTAGAATCATTTCTGGGGCTAAGCCATAAGCTCCAAAGCCTATTCAGAAAATACTTCATACTCTGACATGCTCAATTTTCAACCGATTTTAATTTGATGCTCTTCCACCCTTTCCATGTAAATACTGTTCACAAACATTGCATGCTGTTATTTAGGGTTCTCTGTGATTGAGAGATATTCAGCTCTACATAAGTTTATAGCATGAGTTAATTATTTACATCAATAAATAATGAATGTTTATTCACAGTAACTGGAAAAAATGAGGTATTATTGTAATTTTAGAGTTTACAAAGAACCATCTTTCTCAAAAGAAAGAAGAAAGAAAGAAGTCATTAGCAGCCAAAGTTCCCAAAGTGCCCTATGAGACTCTCTGGAGTCCTTTTAAAAGGTAATACAGGTACTCAAGACCCATGACCATTAGGTGCTGGGTTATCCTGCCTTAAGTTATCTCAGCAAATGAGATAAAAGCAAGATATCTTGTTTATAAAGTGAAGTCTGCTTATATTTCAGTTCATTTATGGCAATATTATAGCTATAACTTTGGGATCTATATGCAAATTTTTAAGGTAGATGTTGTTCTATTTTCCTTGCATATCTTTCCATCCTGCTAAATTCATATGATAAAGTCCTATCTTGTGGGACTCCGTTGAAGACTGGGCTTTAAAGGAGTTTAAATGAAATGAGGCCCTGATCAGATAGATAGGATTAGTTTCCTTGTAAGAAGAGACTTCTCTCTTTCTATGTATCTTTTCCCCAGCACCACAGAATAAAGGCCATGTGAAGACTCAGCAAGAAGACAATCATCTGTAAACATCCTTACCAGAAACTGACCTTGATCTTGCACTTCCTAGCCTCCTGTGAAAAAATTCATTTTTGTTGTTTAAGACACCCAGTCTATAGTGTTTTGTTATAGCAACCTGAGCAGACTAATACAGTCTCCATCGAAATGTATCCAATGCCTGGTTCAGATGTACATATCCACTATTCAAGAAGCAGAGTAAAAAACTCATAGTCCCATGTGTTTTCAAGAACAGAGGAAAGCAAATGAAGAGCTCAAGAAAGACAGCATAAGTGGGGGGAGCATGAAAGACATTTAACATAATGTCCTCATCAGAAGCAACATAGAAAAGCAGAGAAAGACAGATATCCTGCATTAGAAAAACAACAGAGAATGTAATTTATCTAACTCCACGAATTTTGATTTCAGAGCCAAATGCAAGTCGTTTTTGTCTGAGAACTGTTTCTTGTTTACAAAGTGAAGTCTGCCCTATCTCACAGTTCATTTATAGCTATGGCTTTGGGAGGATGTTTAAGGCAGAGTTTTCCTACTTTCCTTGCATATCTTTCCATCCTGGTTTGAAATAATACAGAGCCTTTCACATGGAAGAACAGAAGCATCTCTCTGGTAAAGAACTGGGTTCTTTGTTTTTGCATTCAAACTCCTTCCCTTGCTCTTTTGCCATCAATTTCACACCTGGACTTTTCAGTCCTATAGTTCCTTCTGAGTGAACTCTAAGAATTTCCCTGTGTGGAGAGCCTAATATACTATTTTAGTCATGTAACTTTATTTTTCCATATAAATTACCAATCTGTATTTTCATCTCTCTCTCTCTCTCTCTCTCTCTCTCTCTTTCTTTCTCTCTCTCTCTCTCTCTCTCTCTCACACACACACACACACACACACACACACACACACACACGTTTAAGATCATAAATCCTTCAGCCTTCTAGATATTTCTACAAGAACATCACATATCATCCATCTTGTATACCCTCTGTCCAAAATGAAATTCATGTTTTCCCCTAAATTGTTCTACCTCATGTATTTTAAGACTTTGTTTAATGCCTCATCTATCCTGCAATTGCTCCAGCTAGACAGAATCCTTCAAGATGTCTTCAACCTATTTCTCTTCTTGGCCCCCTACAGGCCCATGCTCTCCAACTAGTCACTCACTAAATCCTTTGGTTCCTACCTTAGAACTTGACAAGCTGTACTCTCCCATGATCCTGGCTGGGGCCTTGATTCACATCTTCTTAATTCATCGACACCTTCCTAGTTTACCTCCTAGCCTCAATGCAACTATGGCAACTACTCTCCTAATTCAGTTACACTTCATTCTGGCCCTGCTGGCTTTTATCCCACGTCTTCTTCTGAAATTATTGTTATCAAAATCACCCATTACCTCTCAAATATAGAATAATTCATTATTTTCCATCCCCAATATCATAGCATCTCCTCAGCAGTTCATGCTGTCAACTAGTCTTTATATGAAAGTCTCTGCTTCCAGATTTTGGGTTCACACCCATTATTTTTCTACCTCATCACTTCTTCCCATCTCCTTTGTTGGGTTCTCTTCTACATTTCCTTGAATAATCTCCTCTTCTCCCACAGTTTCAGCTGTCCCTGATTGTTCTCTTGGTCTTGGTTTTCCTCTGAGTTGCAAACAGGGGGATTTATTTCAGCTTCTAAATGAACATCTGAAGTTTGATGATGTCTCAAAGAAATCTGAAATCACAATGCTACAAATTAGACTCCTTATCTATTTCCCTTAATCTTCTTTTCCTTTAATTATTTCTTACCATGTGTTATGGGTATCTACCCAGCTAGACAAAACAGACCCTCACTCATTATACTATCAATAAAATCTATTGACACCAAAAGTTCAAATTCTTTCCAAGAGAGTACCAGGCACATTTTGAGGTCCAGCGTCAGATTCCCTAGGTCCAATTCTGACTTCAGCTGGAGCTGCTGTAAATAGTTACATGTGCGCCAATTCCCCAGACTAACAGCCCCTTCCAGAATGTACCACTTGTCTTTCTACCTCAGTCTTTTTCTTTCCCCTTTTTTTATTGTAGCATATTAATAATAGAGGATGGTGGGTTTCACTGTGGCATATTTACATAGACATAAAAATATTATTTGATCAATCTCCTTCCCCAATTCTTTTCCCACCCTCTTTTCCTCCTTGCCCTATCCCCTTTTTCTACCCTAAGGGTCTCCCTCTACTTTCATGATATCCCTTTTTACTTCCTGCTTTTTCCTTCTAGCTTCCACACATGAGGGAAAACGTGATACTCGACATCAGCCTTAGATGCCTCATGCTTGGCCAAGGTGGGAGCACAGCCCGGTAGTGGAGAGAAGGCTTACACTCCCAGGGTGACCTTCAGAGGATGGGAGATGGAGGCCAGTGGACAAGTGACCCAGTGTGGTGCTCTCTATGAGTACCACAGAATCTATTTTCCCATTGTTGGACATTTGAGTCATTTGGACATTTTCCTATTGTTGGACATTTTCAACTTGTCATGAGGAACTATGATACTATGTTTGTTATGTTATGTGCCTCCTGATATGCACAGTGCATCTCCAGTAATTTATGAGGGTAGACGTGGAATTGTTTGAACTTAGGGTATGTGTATCATTAACTTTACAATGAAATTTTCCCAAATGGCTGTTCCGATGACATTCTTCCCAATAGTGTTTGAGAGGCCCTGCAATTTCATATTCTCACCAACAGTTCAACTGTATTCTTACATAGTGTCTGATCCAATAGGTGAAAAATGTTAATCTATTATTATTTTTCTGATTAAAAAGGAGATCAAGTAATCTTTATTTATTGGGTTCACTTTTTCAGGGAAAGCCTATTCATGACTTTTGAGCAGGTTTCTCTCCTTCCCCTTCTCCCTTTCCTTCTCCTCCTCTTCTTTTTCTTCTTCCTCCCCTTTCCCTTTCATTGCTCCTTTTCCTTCTCGTTTTTATCCTCTGTCTTTTCTCCTTTAAGAACTCTTTATGCACCCTGATAACTTTTTGACAATTACATAACTAATTATCTTCTTCTTGTTGGGGATCATCTCTTCTTACAGATTTGGGGAGTTGGGGGGAGCAGAAGTCTTACTTTTGGGGGACAGAAGTCTCAAAACTCTTTTTCTTAAAATAGGCTTGCCTGGGCACAGTGGCACATGCCTGTAATCCCAGTGGCTCACGTGGCTAAGGGAGGAGGATCACAAGTTCAAAGTCAGCCTCAGTAAGTTAGCAAGGCCCTAAGCAATTTAGCGAGACCCTGTCTCTAAATAGAAATATAAAAAAGGCCTGGAGATGTGGCTCAGTAGTTAAGTACCACTGCAGTCAATCCCCAATACCCAAACAAATAAATAAATAAATAAGTAAATAAAATAGACTTTTTTGTCTTTTCTTTCTTCACTTTAAGATGATGTGGATATTTTTCTGTATGTTTCCTCTTAGTTTTAAATTTCACCCTTTAGTTTTATGTTCTCAATATATTTCTATTGTTCCTATATCTTGTATGAATTAGAAGTTCAGTTTTTTGTTACATATTTGGAAAGAATTATTGCCTCATCGTTGCTGATCAACCCTTACATTCTTTACTCTTCTTCTGTCATATGTCAAGTTGTGTTATAGAAATTAAACTGTCACTGTCACTGTACTCTTTTACATAAGTCTTGACACTTGGTAATTCAAGTTCTTCCCCACTGCAACACCCTGACTTATTTTACTCAGTGATTATTTCTTGGCTGTTCTGAACACTTTACTCTAGAATTATCTTATCAAATCATACACAAACAGATGCACACACATTACACACAGTCACGATTTTGATAAGTATTACACCAACTCTCTGTGAATTTGGGAAGAACTGATACGTTTATGAAATTGACTCTCTCTATGAATGTGGTATTTCTCCATCTTTATTTATTCAAGTTTTCTTTATTGTCTTTCAATAAAATTTCATGAATTTTTCACAAAAGTCTAGCACATCTTTAAATAATTTATTCCTAGATTTTTGTCTGTTTACAGTTGTGTATGTCATACATTTCTTATTTTTTTTCTTAAAGTGTATGGTTAACATATATATTTGTTTTATACTTGGCAACCTTGATATATTCTGATATTAACATAAGTAGTTTTACTATAAATTCTTTTAGTATTTAATATGTTGCCTTGTTATCTACAAATAATAGTAGTTTTATTTCTTTTTTTGTAATTATAATTTTTGTTTTTCTTGTCTCATTATACTTAAGCTAAACAAAGGTAGTAATAGCAAACATCCTTGTTATATTTCTGATTTTCTTAAAAATTTTTAAAAACCTTTTCAGCATAAAAATTTTGCTGTGAATTTTCATATATATATATATAAAGATAAAGATAAAGAAATGCCCTTCTGATTTTAGTTTGTCAAGATGATTTTTTGGAAAAAAATGAATGTTTAATTTTATCAAACTCTATCCCTTCTTCATACTGAGTTGATTCCATAGCTTTTCTCCTTTAATCTGTAATGTGCTAAATTAGACTGTTGACATTTTTTATTTTAAATCTACCTCTTAACATAACTGAGCTAAACCATTCGGTTACTTTTACACATTCCTAGATTACAACTGCTGATGTTTATTTAAAATTTTTACATCTATCCTCATGAGTGAAATTAGTCTGTAATTGTAAAAACAGTTGTGAACATTTCCCCTTTTTCTGTTTTCTGAAGTAATTTATGCAAATATTCCCCATTGTTAAAAAAATAGATAGATCCAATTGTTTTCCTCATGGGATTATTTTTAGCTATTGAATAAGTTCTTTCAACGATTACAGCATTTAGGTCGACTTTTTTCTTGATGATTGGTATTTTTCCTCAACTTTGTTCACATTGACTAAATTAAAAAACTTACTGACATGATTTTTTTCTAACATTATTTCTCTTGTGGTATTTCTATTACATCTTTGTTAAGTTTGTCCTGAGGTTGATAATATTTAAGAAAACTATTAATTTCTTTCACTCTTATGATAACTTTGTTTTTTAGTTTATTTATTTCTGCCTTTGTATTTTTGCCACTTCTTTACCTCCTTTCGGTCTATTCTTTTGGGTTTCTAACTTTTAAAGTTGGATAATTAATTCCCATTTTCCACAACTTCTCTTCTTTCTGAATTCAAGCATTTAAGGTCATATCTTTCCCTCTACACCTCTCTAAATGTTGATTAGCTGCATTCTATTGGTTTTGATATATTATATTTTCTCATTCTGTTACAAGTACTATTTAGTCCATTTTACTCATGAACTACATAAAGGTATTTTTCTTAGTTTACAAAAATGTATAGTTATCTCAAAGCAATTTTTAAATTAATAATAACTGAAGCACATTGTCTGTAGAGGACATGCTTTCTGTTAGATCTTGCCCTTCAAAAGTATTTAGACTTGCTTTAAAGTCCATGAAGTGGTTCATTTTCTTAAATGTCCCAGTCTGTTTGAAACTCATATAATTCTCCAGTGAGGCATAATTAAGAGGAGGGAGGACTTAGTTATTTATGTCTAGTATTACATTAAGCTTGATGATGATAGTTTTGAATATTATGTATATTTTATATTTTTTTCTCTCCTTGGTAAACCTCATACTGACAGGGATGTCTATCAACTTCTCACTAGGTAATTGAGTTTTAAATTCTCCTTTTTTGTTGTTGATCTTTCTTTTGTCTATCATGAAGTTCTGTTGGTGAGGACACACAAGTTGAGAATTGTTTTATTGTTTTAGCTTCCTGGATAACTTGGATATTATCAAGAGTAGTGACTTTGTTGTTGTTGTTAAACCTCTAGTGATGCTTTCTCATAATAAACTAATTTGTCCAACTTTAACATGACTGTATCAGATTTGTTTTGGTTAGTAATTCCCTAACATGACTTTCCCGTCATTTTACTTTCATCCTTTTTATGTCTGTATGAATTAGATGTGACTCAGTCTCATGTATGCTTATTTTCTTGTGTTAACAAGTATTTCTTCTAGAAATTTATTAGTAGGTACACAGTTTCATATTATATAAATAACTTGCTTTGAGAAAAGTTTATTTTTCTTAAGGTTTCATTCTCCTGAATAACCTTGTGATAAACTTTTTTATTACATACATCCTTGCAAATTTCTTTGATTGCTTCCTTACACAAATTCCTAGAAGAGCAATTTCTGGTTTGAAAGATACTTTTTAAAGTAATCTGAAGCACATCACCATGTGAGAATATTCCCTTTAGAAAAAATAGAATCAACTAAGATTTTCAAGGCTGACTTTTCCCCATATTTTCACCAGGGTTAGCAACTAATACTCTTTTTTTTTTTTTTTTAAATCTTTGTTATCATGGCAAGCAAAACCACACAAACAAAAACAAAGCATGTTTTGATATTTTATGTATCTCACAGTTTCTGTCTCATCTCACCATATCCTTTACCTATTTTTTAAAATGGATTCTTTTTTGCTATGCAAGAAATCTATGTAATAGGTATTGTCAGTAGCATCAGAGAGCAAATCTCCAAGGAAAAAAAAAGATATTTTCTTGGGAATAGCAGAACATTGCAGTATGAATATATGTGCTATCATAAACTGTGAGGATATTCAAGAAGTTGAGGCAAGGGGAAAACTTTAAAGGTGAAATGAACTGAATTACAAAGGATATTTTGAAACAACAATCTGTGGCTACAAAGATCAGCAACAAGGGTACTGCTAGTCCAAAATTTCACAAGCACCTGTTGGGATGATATCTTGCAGAAGTTATTTTTTTGTGTGTGAGGTTGTGATTCCTATAGAGTCTTTTGCGAATGGCTCCTCTTCTCAGGCATATATGCATGAGATATGCGCTTCTGCAAACTTTGGGCTTTATTTATTTATGTTTTTGGTTAGAACTTGACAAAGTGACTCCCATTTTGATTCTGAAAGCTTTCACAGAATATTAACCCTTTGCCACATAACTTAAGAATATCTTTTCTGAATTATTAATCTATCTTTTCAATTTTATTAATAGTGCTTTTATGTACAGATTGATGTTCATTTTTATATTGCCTGGTACTAAAATCTAGTAAGCTCTTTATTTGTGGTTTATATCTTTATTGTTATGCTTAAAATGATACTCTCCCCCTCAAAGATCATATAAATGTTCACTTGTATCTTCTGTAGATCTTTTAATATTTTACTTGTGACATACGTGTGATTACCTATTTGGAATTTCAATTGATAAATTTGTGAATACAATTTGTTTTTCAAACAAGTAACCAGGAACAAGGTTGAATATTTTCTATTAAATAAAACATTCTTTTCTCACTGGAGTGTGAGTGCTGTGTTTATTTATATTGAATATATAAATGTTCTTCACCTGTTTGTAGATATGTTGATTCTTTCACTGTGGTTAGCGAAGCACTTAAATGTTCTTGCTTTATAATATGCTTTTTGATCTCACAGTTCCAGGGCATGTCATTGTAAAATTTTATGGTATTTATTGGGTATTTTTGCCCAGTGATTTATTCAGATAAACTTTAAAATAACTTTATGAACTCCTTTTCCCAACATATGCTTTAGGGAATTGGATTGTATTTGTATCAAATTTATAAATTAACTCAGGAAATAACGTGGCCTTAATTCTAGTTAACAGAAACACATAAATGGCAGCTAGTTGATGGTATAGGTGCAGGAATAAATAGCACAGATGGTTCTACAGCATACATTGACGTCCTGAAGTGCTGTCCTTGTTGTTTTTGTCCTGAACCTCGAGGATATAAGGCATGGAAAGGGGGCTTTCTTACAGTGACTTTGTTGCCTTTTCCCCCATGTAAAACATTTCGCAGCTTGTCTCATTACAGTATTTGTAAAAACACAGTCTGAAAGCAGTGGTGCATAAATGAATTATTTAAGTTTTGCAGCCAATCGTCCTGATCTTGCTTGCTGCTTCTTAATGCACTTTAAGTGAGCCCGGGGAGGCAAAGCAGAGTAGGCACGAGGTGGAATGTAAACCAAGTTTTATTAGCCACAAAAAGCCACACTATAACATTTATTAAGTATCAGAGACAGTGTGTTTAAATAAGTTTGATTCCCTGAATAATCATCGACTTTGCAACCATCTTGCCCAGATAGGAACACTCCCTTGTCAAAAACATTTATTTTCTTGTCACTTCTGTTAATATAATGGGCGCTTGGGGTTTTGTGAGAGTTTCTTAGCAAATCGTGATTTTCAACAAATTACTATGTGTCTCCCACTGAATACAGCTTTAATAGCTGGGGGGAGGAGAGGAAAGCCACACACATCATTGTCTGACAGTATATCATCTTATTATCAGTGCCACATTTAGGGGCTGTAGCTGCCCTAGGAAATGAGGAGCTCTTCTGTCCTTCCGAGTCCTTCCTCCACTGAGCAGTGTCAATAAACTTCATGTTCCCCCAGTCAGCCTGGCCTGAGGCTAATTCCTTTTCTCTTTAGGAGTGAATTAGCCCTGAAGACCAAATAATTTATACCATAGTTGCCACTCTTCCTTTCCTATCTTTTTCTTTTCCTTGTTGCCAAATGAAATGGGTAGATTCTCAGAAGGTTTCTGAGCCTAGGAGCATATTTCTAATCTTACATCAAGAAAGGGAGTTGAGGATAGGTTCTTCTAAGACGCTGTCTGATACATCCGCATTATAAATCCTTTTTATCTTTGGCTAAGTTCATCATTTTAACTTGAGATGGAAAAATAACACTGCAAAACTTAAACATACCCAAGTGCTCAGTGGAGAGACGCAGGCCGATTCATATTTCATACAACTGAAAGCACGCCTTAGATATTTGGGAAAGACTGCCTGTTTGTGTGGTTGCCTTAGTCTTCTGTACCTAGAGGTTGCAGGTAGTAATTTGTAAGTGTGTGTTTGTGAGTGTTTATGTGTATGTTTGAATGGTGATGGAAAGAAGGAAGGAAGGAAGGAAGGAAGGAAGGAAGGAAGGAAGGAAGGAAGGGAGAGAATGCCCATTTATCCTTTCTCAACTTCATTGGAAACAGTCCTTCCAACAGGGAGACCCACTTATTGCCTTCTCTTCACTGCACATGGACCTGTGGCCCTGCATTTCCAGAAATATGGGGAAGATCCCAACATGAGGCTTAAGAGTCACTGGATTTTGCTCTCTGCAAATCCTTTTGCAGTAGTGAACAGGAATTTTCCTCTTTCAGGTGTCTATCATGATCTTAGTCAATGAGAAGGTTGTTGTTCCTATGTGTTTCCTATTTCCAAGGGCATTCAGGTCCTTGAGCGGGACACAGGCTTATCTTGGGATATTGATTCCAACTTGACATTGTGAATCATTGGCAGTTCATTCATTCACTCTCTCAATCATTCAATAGGTACTGATCAAGTTGCTGCTATGTGCTAAGAATTCAGTGGGGTCTGGGATATTGTCAATGTTCAAGTTTTTGATTATTCACTGAGGGACTAAGAATATTAAAAGGAAAGTTATAATACAAATACACTTCATATGACACAGGTACATGTAAGTGGCTATATGAGCCTACAGATGGGACATTGACCCACTGACCCAGTCTTGGCAGAGATAAGGGGCTAGAGAAGATCTGACAGAGCCTCCTGGGAGATGTAAAATCTGAACTGAGATCTCAACATTGGGTGATAGACAGTTCAGCAGGATAACTATACATGCAGGGGCAGGAGGCAGAGAGGGTATTTGAAGTGTTTAGAGGAACTTGAAATCATTAAATACATATATTTGGGGTAAACATGAGGCTGGAGATATAAGCAGCTGTCTGTATGCAGACATCCTTAGTTAGACCCACAATAATTTTGCTTAGATCTTGAACTTAATGTGTGGTATTGGAGATTTTAAGTGGTGGAATTAAACGGTTAGATTTGTAATGTAGAAAAGTCACTGTTTTGATTTGTACCAGCATGAATTTAAAGATAGAGAGAGAAAGAGAGACAGAGAGATCATTGTTTCCAGTGTAAAAAGTTATTTAAAGGGGAAAAAGACAAGAATCTAAGGGAGCAATTAATGGTTAATTAGGATGAGAATTAGGTTTGATCAGAAGCATCTCATATGGAAGACACACAGGGGTGTGTGTGTGTGTGTGTGTGTGTGTGTGTGTGTGTTACAGATGTATGTGTTACAGTTTTTCCTAACAAGACAGATGAGTCATTGGATTTAGCATGGAAGAAAGGAAATAATAATAAGAAGTGAGACCACAGTTTCTGGCATAAGTAACAAGATGAATGCTAGTTCTCGTGAAGGAGGGGACAGGAAGAGGAGCTGGTTTCAGAGGAAGTGCTGTGAAGTCAGAATTTCTGGGAAACAAACAGGTGAAGATAGACATGACGGTAGACAACTGGGTCTAGAGGTCAGTGGCAGGTTCTAGTCCTTATTTACACTGACTTTAGACATTCCATTATGAAAAATGCTAACAAATATTACCTGTTACCTTCATAGAACCACTTCTAGTTTCTCCATAAAAAGATGAAGTCAATTCATGAACATAGGGAGATGAAAGGGAAGGAACAGCAGAGCAAACTTAACCAAACTTTGTCATCTACACGTATGAACATATCTCAATGAATTCCACTTTTATGAAAAAAAAATCAAAAGGACAAGGTCAAAAATTAAAATACAAAGACCATCAGACAAATGTTTATGCTTTTTTTTTAAGAGGGTATCAAATGCTGAGATATTAGGAAATTCTAGGCTTAAAAAAATAGTTCCTAATATTTTCCTACAATTTTTTTGGCATTGGAAATAGAATATAAATGCTAATAAAATCTCTGTGAAGATAAATATTGCATAATATTTAGAAGAATTCTTATTTACACATTTTCATCAAATCATTTACTTAATACAGATTTTCTATCTTGGGCACTAGAGTGCCATTGAGAAAGAGGTCATCTTTATAGGAAATCTGAGCCATTTGGAGAGCAGCAATTCTTATATGTATTTGATAGAGTTAAATTTAATGTAGAAATTTATGAAAAGATTGAATAAAAGAAAGCTGATTTGAATTCACATCCTTCTGAGGTTTTCTATTATGAAGTGAGAGTGAGTTTAGGGCCTTCTAGAGGAGTTAAAGCAGAAGATAACACAAATAAAGTGTCATCTTTGAAAGCAAACAGTTATCAACTAAACAGACACAATTCATTGAAAGTCCTTTTCAGTGTGTCCTGTGAGTGTGTGTACTTCACAATTTCTTTTCTCTCCACATCCATTTTTCCTCCTGGTCAGCACCATCTTGGTGTGTTTCTGTAACATGGCTCTCAATGACACCTTTCATTTTATTCATTGTGTTAGTGTACTCTAGTTCTCTGAAGACTTCACGTAAGGATGATTTTTAGACCTTTTCTCTACTTCTGAGGTGGCAAGGAAACAGTGGATATGAGTCAAAGAATAGGAAGAGTCCAGAAACCGCTAAGAAAATGCAAGAAAGGGAATGGACTCACACAGCTATTTAGTGAGCAAAGCAAATGTCTGCTTAAAAAGAGAACTGGGGGGTGCAAGTCTTCCCCAAATGTGCAGAAGACCAGACAGTGTGTAAGAGTCCAAGGATTTGCATTCAGTTGGCCAAAAAGGCTCAAAGTAGGTCAGGAGTGACCCATAGGAAACATTACCTAATTCTGTAGGCTTCCTGGAAATGCACAAAATTGTTCAAGCTAAATTTAGAATAAACACATTAAGAAAAACACACTAACATATATTTTTCTTGTGATAGTAAATATTTACAAAGAATTATATAATTCTTCACTAGCAAGATTTAAATTAGTGCTCAAGCCTCCCTGTTAATCTTCAATATCACTTTCTATCACCAGCCTCTCTATGTGCATTGAGGTGAGTGGATTGTAATGTAGTATTTTTAACATAAATTTAAAGCAATGATGAAATATTCTCAGTACAAAAAAACTGTGGTAACTAATGGCATGAATGATGGTTTCTACGACAAGTAGGCCACAACTGACTCACAGTTTCATCTCAAGATCAGTAATTTTAAAAATCTATATTTATAAACAGGTAAAAGAGGCAAATGATATATAATTCCAAAAATCCTAAATAGTGATGTCCTGTTTCCCCTTCCCAGGGGTATCATTTGTACCAGGTTTTTTATGGCATTCTGCCAACATATAACTATATACTGTTATTATAGCATTTTGTGTATTTTTCACACAAATGATAAATAAATTCAATTGTATACCTTGTTTTATTCACTTAAAACTTCACCTAGAAAGTCTTTCTGTTTCAGTGCACACAATTAGCTCATTCACCTTTACATTTGAATCATTCATTTTATATCATTTGAATCTGCCTTAATTAATTTAATTGGTAATCCCCTATTAGTAGAGTTTTCAGTTGTTTTTAGTTTTTGTTTACAATAATGTAGCATAAATCAGTCTTATATATAACATAATATACCTACATGTGAGTATATCTACATGATATATTTCTAGAAGCAAAATTACAGGGTAAAATCAAATAGGAATCATAATCTCAGTCTCTTATCTCTAACCTGACCACCAGGACTGAAGAGAGTATATTAACTTAATTTACAAGTTACACTTATTTCAGGTAGCTATGTTCAGGTCCAGATTGAAGGCCAAAGATTTCTAATTACCCCATAAAAAATTCTACACTCTAATTTATGCTCACATTTAAATCGGACACACTGCAGAAGCATTATATTTGATTTGTGGTTTACATTTGAATTATAATTATTTTGGTCTTTATTGTGAATAATAAATATTTCCTTCTCTTCAAGGGGAAGTCAGTAGATTCCTAAGTGCCCCAACACCCCACAGATTCTTAATCCAATGCTGGTGTTTTTTGGATAACTCTACCTTGTAATGTTATGAAAGTAGCCACAAAATACAGCATCATTAGTATTAAGCAGCAAAACCCATAATTATGATTACAAACATTCATAGATTTACTTTGAACATATGAAGTCAAAGAGAAATAAAGACTGTGACTAATTCTCTCACGTATTTGGCTTAGAATTTCATCAACTCCGGACCTAAATACATAGTATGGCTGAGTTGTGGCATGAAGAGGGACATGTGGCTGTGTGTCAACTTTTGGTTGTAAGAATTGTGTGGTCAAACTAAAAGACCTTTTCTTAAATCTCAGTGCTATTGTGCTGTCTGGGAGCCAAGTTTTAGCTAGCCAGTCAGTCAAATGGTATTATAAACCAGACTACATCTAATTTGCCCTATTTCAAGAGTGAACCTGTTTTGAACAAGTCTGATTTTATTTTAGATTTTTCTGTGCCTGCAAACCTTTTACTGTAATTAGAAAGGAAAGTTCTAACATAGGAGACATAGGGA
Source organism: Tamias sibiricus (assembly GCA_025594165.1). Taxonomy (NCBI): domain Eukaryota; kingdom Metazoa; phylum Chordata; class Mammalia; order Rodentia; family Sciuridae; genus Tamias; species Tamias sibiricus. The sequence continues at coordinate 39,548,517 of CM046670.1, read as the reverse complement.
GAGGTTGAATTTGGCTGGCAGCTGGCTTAGGGTCTGTTGCAAAATATGTTCTGTCCTCTGAGTTGCTGGCTGGTTTAGCTCTTTCAGAGCCAAGGGAGGGGAGCACGTGGACTTGCTTTCTGTTAACTGGGTCCTCCTAAAGGAAAGTTTTGTTTAGCTGAGCTCTTTAAAAACAAAATCACATCAGCAGCAATTCCAACACCCCCAAACAAAATTCGAACTAGGAAAATTTTACAAGTATAATGTTCATTCACAACATTTCTGTCAGAATGGGGAAGGTTGTGCAAAAAATGGGAGGCTAAGAAAGGCTTCGGGAAAAGACAAAAGGGATTTGGTTCATAATGAGAGCTTCTGGACCGACCATTCTGTTATGTTATTGTAACTGGTTCCCAAAGTTTCACAGGAAGCCAGTGATCAGATCAGAAGGCCTAAACTTGGCTTCAAGATCACAAAGATCAGAAACAGGAGACTAAATGTACTGGTTACAAACTTGGACTCTAGAGTCAGTCAGATTTGGGTTGATGGCTTGAATATGTACTTCTTACAAGTTCTGTGACAATGGGAAGTTATTTAACTTCCCCAAGTCTCACTTAGCTTCAGTAGACTTAGCTGTTAAATTGAGATAATACTATTGATCTTGCTTATTAGTTTGCCTTTTTATTGTAAAGTAGAGCTGTTTAATCACTTTCATGAGTGTAAATGTGTAGATTCAACCTTTATTTTAGTAGTTATGATTTATTACTTCAAATGTTTATGTTCACACTAACATCTTCCTAGGTTTGTCCAATGAGAACTCCTTCAACTCCTTCAAACTAAGATTTGTGTTCTCTTGGTATCATGCAATCATTTTAAGTACTTCATTACTTTTTGACATAAGAGATTTTTTTCAGTCTATTTTTGGTTTTCCCCATCTAAGTCTTGGAATCAGCCATTTTTCCAAGGAGCCCTGGTTCCTTTAGTGAAGAATGGTAAATAGAAACTATTGCTACCAGGGTGTTTCTGCTCTTAATCTCTCTTAATGGATGGATATATATCATACTTTCATATTTATCATTCTCCTCTCTGAGAATGAAACAATGATTCCTAGTATTCTTGATATGGTTACTTATATATGCAAGTCCCTATATGTAGTGAACTTCTGATTATACTGAATAATTACTTGCTCATATGGTTTCAACGTGTGCACCCTGGCCATCACCATACAGCTTTCCCATCTCTCTTGAGTCTACCTAGTGGAATTGCAAGCAAGAGAGGAAGAAATGAAGGAAGGGAGGATACAGGGAGGAAAAGAGGGAAAGGAAAAAGTAGAAGGAATGAAGGATATCAATGTATTTAAGTGGATTTCAGTATGACTCCCCAATTATTTGAACTGGGAGAATGGTTGAGTATTAATGGTTTAGTTTTTAATATGAATACCCAACTCTTTTCCTTTTAATCAAATAAAGAAAGGAAAAAAGATAATGACTATAAAATAGAATAAAAGAGAATGTAAAACAAGGGGACATAGAGAAGCAAGGAAAGAGACAAACAGTGAAATAGAAGTTACTGATGTCTAATACTTGAGCTTTGACCATAATAGAAGCATATGTTAAAAACACCTCCCCATCGTAGAGCCAATGGAGAATGGTTGAGTTGGATTTCTGGAAAAAAAACACATTTACATTAAGAAACTATCACACTCTTTTATTTATTTATTTATTTATTTATTTATTTATTTATTTATTTTAGTTGTAGATGGACACAATACCTTTATTTTATTTTTATATGGAGCTGAGGATTGAACCCAGGGCCTCATACATGCGAGGCAAGTATTCTGCCACTGAGCCACAATCCCAGTCTGAAACTATCATTCTGTTTTCAAATCACTTTTACATTATTTTATCTTCTCTCTCTCTTTTATCTCTCTCTAGCTGGAAATTAGGTGTGCCTCTTTGAAAAACAACCTTAGTTGTACTTATAATTCTTATACTATAATTTTAATTAACAACTGAATTCTTGATATCCAGATATGTTCTGAAATGTGATGACCTATTCATACAGTTTGCATAATGTTAAAGTTACATAAATGGTGTTGTGAATCACAGATTTCACAATTTGTTGTATACCAGTAACGTATGCGCCACTAAAATATGCTAAAATTTCATAAGACAGATTCACTTAAAACTTACAAGAACCTCTATTATGTTATAGAATATCAGATGAAATTATAAAGTCAATATAATAACATATTAATATATTTTAATTTTACATCAAACTAAATCAAAATTGATCACTTCTAAGGTAGCTGTTGAATCAAAGAAACATATATACAACAACTTTTAAATGGCATCAATACAGACCTCCTCACCATTTAGGGTAAGAATCAGAATAAATAGAGGAGGTTATATACATTTGTGTCAGGTATATTTAAACCCTAATCTGGTTCTGCCTCTTATAAGCCATGTAACCTTGGCCACATCACTTAAACTATCTAAGCATAAGTTTATTCATCATAAAATTAATATAACAAAATCTTTCCTGGAGACATTATGAGGTTTAGATAAAATCAATTGCATAAGTACTTTTTAGCTCAGGACTTAGCATATACATCAAGCCCTAATTAAATAATAGTTGTGATTACAATTAAAACTTTTGGACATAAACATCCATTCCTGGACTTCCAATACTAAAAAAAGATAAACTAGGAAATTCATGCCAGTTCTAAGAAAAAAAAAATCCTAAAAATTATGAATGAAATTATTTAAGGGGAAAAGTGAAAAGAAAACATTATTTTAAATGTTTAAGAGCTCTAGTAAGATATTAGGTAATTACCAGAACTATAACATGGTGAGGATGAGAATACGGAAATATAAGTTTGAAACAGTAATTTTCCCAGTCCCGAAAGGCAGCTAGAGGCTGGTCTATTATTTTAATATCATTAAACCTATCTTTTTAAAATCACAAAATAAGTCCCATCATGACTAAAGACCTGATAAATGGTTCTTAAATTTGGACCAATATCTAGAAAAGATGAATTATAAATAAATTCAGTTTTATATTTCTGTAGTCTTTCTTCTGGTTTTCACTCAGTTGTGAATTTGGATTAAATACCTTCTGGATATTTAGAATTCTTAAGGACCTTGGAAGAACTATAGAAATTCATTATGACAAGAAAATAGCATTTTATCAGTCTTCAGATTATTCTACATATAGTTAACTCACAATTACCAGTACAAATTCAAAGATTACAAGATACATGAAAAGATAATAAAGAAAAACAAGTACAACAACAGGAAGGAGAAAGATTCTCAAAGCAGCTACCAAACCTGGAATTATTAGACACAAACTAAGAAATTAATATGCTTATTAGGTAAAAAATGAAAGCCAGTATTGAACAGTGTTTAGGCAGGAACTAGAATATGTTTTTAAATGACATAGCATATTTGAAAAAAAAACTAATACAAATTTTAAATCTAAAAAACTCCAAATAGATTAGACACTGCCAAATAAATGATTGAAACTAATAGATTACAAGAAAATATAAATAAAAGAGACATGAATAAATGGAAAATACAGAAATTCAGATATAAATATAGAAGATAGATGTGAAGGTCAAGTATTCACATAATTCGAGTTCCATATTAAAAGAGAATAGAAGAGAAGGATTGAAAGGATTATCTTTGGGAAATTCCCAAATCCAGAACCAATTATAAAATATCTATTCATAAGTTCAAGAATCTCAGTGTATCTCAAGGAAGACAAAGAAATTTGCAGAAAAAAAGTCATTACAGTAAAAGAACAGAAAACCAGCAAAAAGAAAATATTAAAAGCAATCGATGGGGGAAATATACCTGCAAATATTCATCAGCTGATAGACACCTGACATTTTAACAAGAGCAATTGAAGTCAGATGACAATAGCAGAATATTAAACATGTTAAGAGAAAAAAATAAGCACATTTGTAATGGTCTTCAATAATGAAGATAAAATGCATACAAAAATGATTGAATGAGTTGATTATTGGTGAAATGTAAAAAAGGAAATTCCAAAAGGTGTTCTTCAGTAAAAGGAAAGTTGTTCTAGAGACAAACAGGTTATAAATATAGGAACAAATGAAGACAAGGTAACATAGTCAATGTGTGTGCCAATATAAATAAATTTTGATCTCACAAACAGTATTAATATCTTCCGACATGCTCAGACATAAATACAGATACAGAGCTAGCTACAGAAAGAGAATAATTATGCATAATCACAGTAGGAGCAGTGTCAAATTAAATTATTCTAAGATTCAGTCTGCTGGGGGAAAAAGGTAAACTTTTTAATTAACATTAGACTGGAATAAGTTTAATATTATTAATGCGTGATGTAATTTTATCAACATCCTTAACTTTTTAGATGTTGATTGATTTCCATGAGATAACCTGTGATAATGAAAGACTAATGTAACAACACAAGGTGAGCTTTTTTGAAATGCAGAGGAGTCAAGAGGCACCCTGATTCTAATGTTTGCCTGCAATTCACACTGAGAAACATTAACATTTTCAAACAAAAAGATAACCATAAGCCATTGTGCAGCTCTTTAAGGCATGTTTTTCCTAATCTAGAAGGTGAGTAAGCATAGGTGATGTAGTCCTGGAATATAACTACTGATTTACAATAGACTTTAAGAATCTCTCCCTTCATTTTCTCTTTTCAGTAAGAAGATTAATCCATGAGATACCTTAGCATAACCTTTAAGACTTTCTTTAGTTACAGACAGTTTCTTTGAAGTTGAAATTCATATACCAGAAGAGTTATTTGTTCCTTTTTGCAGGTGAATGACCTGCACACAATAGAATCTATCCTTACTAGAACTTATATCCTTACATGACTTATATTTACATTGAAGAGAAAAAAATAGTTTTAATATACCCTTTCAAGTGTTGATTTTTCTTCCATCTTTTCAGCTGCTTTGGAAGACTGAAAATACTAAAATCTTCGAATGGCTTATTGATTTTTTCCTCTCTAATAAAAGCTGAAGATATGGTTTCCAAATGCTGCCTTGAGGAACAATCTTCTTTCAAGAGGAGATGTTATTAGAAAATGCATGATGTGCAAATAAGCTTTTAGCCAAAATTAGGCATACTTCTGTGAACTTCTATCTGCATAATAATTCTATTCAGACTTCAACGAAAATTGAGATCCCAAAGTACTCTACAAATACTGATAAAGTAATTAAATACTATCCCAAAGAGGAATGGTCAACATTTAAATAAAGTATTTGTAATAACATAAGTCCTTCCTAGTTCATCGAACCACTCCAATTTGTGTCTTAATATAACAAAATCTGAATGCTGAGGCTATTGATTTCTCTATCCCCTGTGCTCTCTCTTAATGCCTTTCTCCATGCTTGGTGTGACTTTTTGTTTTTATGTATAGTCCCCCTACTGTCCCACACCCCATATATCCTTTTATCTTGAAATGTAGTCCAATAACTTTCTAGAAAAGTGTGATCATCAGAATGAGTATTTTATTCTTTCTTACTATATCTTTAATGTCAGGATGGGAGTTGATATAGTACATGGATAGGGAAGGGGAAAGCTTTATTAGTCACTCAAAAGCACACAGCTCATTTGTACAAATGGCCAAAGGCACAAGAAAAAGATTCTCAGCATTGTTAGTCATCAGGAAAATGCACATCAAAACTACATGGAATATCATACCACACCCATTAGGATGACGACAGTCAAAAAGTCAGATAACAAATATTGGTGAGGATGTGAAGAAATTGGAATCCTCCTACACTGCTGGTGATAATGTAAAATGGTGCAGCTCTTTGGAAAATGTTATGACATTTCTACAGGTTTGATTAATGCATAAGGTTTTATCCACCTCCACAATGGTATAACACAGTTCTATCACTTCCAAAATTTCCTCCAGCTTTTCCTCTGTAATCAATATCGCCTATAATATCCAACTACTATGAACCACTGTTTTGTATTTTTATAATAGATTTGCCTTTTTCAGAATGGCAGATATATGAAATTATAAATGTAAAATTTTGGTTCTCCTTTCACTAAGCAACATGAATTTGAGATTCAACAATAGTGTTGTGTCAGTCAACATTTGCTCCTTTTTATTATTAAATAGTTATTATCCCATTGTATAGATATACCACATTGCTTTTATTTATTTACCAGTTGAAAGGCATCTGAGTTGTTTCCAGTTATTGTGAATTACAGCTAAGCATTCGCATTCAGGTGTGTATGTGTGTGTGTGTGTGTGTGTGTGTGTGTGTGTGTATGTGTGAAGGGGGTTTGGGAGACATAAGTTATTTTTTCTCCTGAGTAAACAATGAAAAGCAGAAATTCTGGGTAATATGATAATGTATGTTTAATTTTCTAAAAAAGTTTCCAGACTTTTTCCATAGTGCCTATACATTTTATATTCCCATCAGGGATGTATGGAATTTTACATGGCTTCACATCCTCATCAGCAGTTAGTAGTATATGTTTTTCTTTTCTTTTTCATTATTCTAATGGTGTTAAGCATTATCTTACTGTGATTTTGAGTTTTCCTAATGATTAAAGATCTTTTCATATATTTAATTATTATATCTATTGTTTTCAATGAAGTGATCCATTTAAGTATTTTCTTTCTTTTACATTTTAGTGGTGGTTGTTTACTTATTGTTAAATCTTGACACTTTTTAATATATCCTTGTTCCAAGTCTATTGTTGGAAATATAATTTGTATGATTTGTTTCACTCTGTAAATACCTAAGTGGAGTGGCTAGATTACATGGTGTTTGGTTAACGTTTTAAGAAACTGGAAAACATGATTAAATAAAGTTTATTGCAGGAATGAAAGTTTGGTTAATTATTCAAAATACAGTTGCTGCAATTCACCAGATTAGAACAAACAAATACAACAAAAGATGAAAAATCATATTATCTCAATAGATGCAGAAGGGACATTTGACAAAATCCAACATATTTTATGATAAAAACTCACAAGAAAAGGAATAGATGAGAATTTTTTCAAACTGATAAAAGCATCTATAAAAAAATCTGTGGGTAGCATCATATGTAATGGTGAATGACTGAATACTTTTCTTCTAATTAGGAACAAGACAAGGATATTGATTTTCACCACTTCTGTTAGATGTTGTACTGGAGGTTCTAGGCAGTGTGAAAAGACAAGAAAATGCATGATTGAAGATTTGAATGGTACGAATATACGTTGTATACAAACAGTGTTTTGTAAAAAGATGCTCTATATGTTTATTATGAATTATAATGCATACTACTATTATAGATACAACTTTGAATAAACAAAAAAGAAATAAAATACATCCTTATTACAAAGGAAGAAGTTTAACTTTTGCAAGCAACATTTAAATAGAAAACTCAATGAAATAAAAAAAAAAGTGAACAGAAAAAAATGAATTTAGCCATGTTGTGTAATCCAAGATCAATAAACAAAAATCAGTTGTATTTCTATGCACTGACAACAATCAGAAACCAAAATTTAAAATAATACCACTTATAACAGTAAAACAGATGAAATACTTAAGCATTAATCTGCAAAAAGATGTGATACACTTGAACATTGAAAACAAAATATTGCTGAGGAAATTAAATAAGATTCAATATTGTTATGATGTCAACAAACTCAAGTTTATCTACAAATAATCAAAATCAAAATATTAGCTTGATTTTGTAAAACAAAATTGAAAAGTAAATTCTGAAATTCATGTGAAAATGCAAAAGACAAGATAGCCAAAGAAATGTTGAAAGGAATTAAGAGTCTTATTTCACAGATTCATTATAAAATTATGTTCTAATAACTGATGTAGGGGTCTGGGTAGACAGAAGAGTGAAACATAATAGAATTTAGAAATAGAGTCACAGATATATTGAAAAATCTCTGGAGCAGTTCAATAAAATTCTCATCAACAAGTTGTGATAAAACAATTGACTAGAAAATTACAAGAAAAATTAATAACAACTTTTTCCTAACACTGTAAAATTTGAACTCAATATGCATTGTATATATAAATATAAAAGTTAAAACTATAATGATTTTGGGAAAAAATAAAGAGTAATGACCTCGACTTAGGGAAAAATTTTTTAAGATATGACATAACATAAACATTGCAATTTATAAAAAGCAATTGATAAATTGAACTCCATCCAATTTAAAAAATGGTACTTTTCAAAAGCACTATATTTTATGTCCTCATCCTGTAACCAGTTTGTTAATATGGTGAATCATATCAACAGATTTTTTTTTTTTTATGCACAGTGAAGCATTATTCCCAGGATAAACCACATTTGGTCATAATATATTATACTTATGTATTAGTGGATCTGATTTGCTACAATTTTATTTATAATATTTGCATCTCTTTTCATAGTTGATGTATTTTTTTTTTCTTGTAGTATTCCTTACACTTGTGATATCATGGTAATTCCTGCCTCATGAGTTGAAAGGCATTTCCTTCTTTTCAATTTCCTAGAAAAACTGAAAAACAATTAGTATTATATTTTCCTTAAATATTGGTGTCATAACCTCCTTAAATTTGAATTGGTAGAATTTACAAATGAAATCAACTGGAATTGGAAAGTTCTTTGGGTTTTTAATTAAAAATTAAATTTTTAATGATATAGGCTAATAAGGCAATTTATTTCTTCTTAGAGAAGCTTTACTTGTGGCATTAAAGAATTTTTCAGTTTCAAATTTGGGGCATAAAACTGTTCAAAGCAGTTCTTATTACCCTTTCAATACCTGTAAAATCTGTAGTGATGTCACCCCTTCCCAAGACATTGCTAATTTATAACTTCTTTCCGTTTTCCTATCAGTCTGGCTAGAAGTTTATCAATTTTATTCATGTTCTCAACGAGCTATCTTTGGGCTTCATTGATTTTTCGCAACTGTTTTTACTGTTTTCTTCTTCATTGACTTCTTCTCTGACCTTTATTATTTCGTGTTCCTATTTTCTGCTTACTGTGATCTTCTTTTTCTACTTTTTTTTTTTTTTTAAGGTGGAAGCTGAAGCTATTAATTTTAAACCTTTCTTCTGTTCTAATTTAAGTGCATATTTAGGGTTATATATTTGTTTTTTTTTTTTTTTTTTTTTTCCATGCCTGGTAATTTTTGATTGGATGCCAGTCATTGTTAACGTTACCTTGTTGGATATTTTTGAACATTTACGAATATTCTTGAGTTTTGTTCTGAGGCACAGTTAAGATACTTATAAATGATTTGATCCTTTTAGCACTTAAATCTAGGATTTATTAGGCAGAAACAGGACATTACTCTTTGTAGAGCTAATTCTTTATCATGACTGAACAGGAACTTTCTCAGGACTCTTCAAATGACTTGTGAGATTTTCCAGTCATGCTGGTAGGAAGAGGTTCTAATTCTGGCTCAGTGCTATCTTCAGTGCTCCTTCAACCCATTCCAGGTGTTCTCTCCCAGCCTAGAGTAGTTTCCTTACGCACGTGTACTGATCATTCCTCAGCTAAATATCTGAGGGGAATCTGATGCAGCTCTTTGGAATTTTCCTTGTAGATTTCTTCTTCTAGTATTTTCTATGTGATCTCTCGCTTATCTCCATGGATTCTGTCTATCTCTTTGACTCAGGGAGACTACTTGGCTCTGCTTCATTTTATTTTCTTGCATCACAGCCTGGAAATTCTTTCAAGGCAGAAAGCTGGGCAATGGTAGGGGTTACCTTGTATGTTTCTCCCCACCAATGAATCACTGGCCATTTTGCATGAAATCCAATGTCTTGAAATTATTAGACAATGTATTTTGCCTGTTTTTTAAAATTGTCCCAGGTGGACAGGTAAATCCAATCTTTGTTACTGTATCAGAACCAAAAAGAGAACATTTAAATCACTTTTCCTTTTTAGGCACACAAAAAAATTTTAGGGATCAATATTCTTTTGTATCTTTAACAAGTCCATCTTGCCTTGGTATTTTTTTCTGATGCCCTTAATTAGATTTTGATTGTTCTGCATGAACTTTGTAATTAGCTCACTATTACTGGAAGCAGAATTTTTACTGTGCAGTGAATATTTCATCTTTTTGATCTATTGTACCATCTACTGAATGCTTGTTGTATTCTACAAAACCTTTGATTGATATTTCCAGCTTTTGTTGAAAGAGTTTAATAGATACTCCTTTAGTGAACACTGTGTAAGGTAGTATGTAAAGCAATGTGAAAAACCACAAAATGATGAAAACTTTGTTTCTTATTTGCACAAATTTTTTAAGTGCTAGTTCAAAAAAATCATCATTAATTTGGGGGTAGAAATACATATGTAATAACACAGTGTACCTAATGATGTCAAAAGCCAGTTAAGTACATAGAGGTAAAATATTTTACAAGTATTTTCACTTTAGTTATCCAGTCAAACTTTTGCTACTTGATGGAATTAAGAAAGCCATTAAAATACATCACATTATTATCCAAATGTGGATTTTATTTAGAACAAAATCAGACTTGTAAAATGCAATCATTTTTATAAAATATAGTTAATTTTCTCTACCTTTTATTTATATAACATATATGTTATAGGCAGCAAGGATCACTGAAACAAAACACACAAACCTGAAATAAATTAATCCATAAACATTCAGTAATTAGTACTAAAAATTAAAAAAAAAATAATGGAAAAACAAAATGGAGTTTTTCTAATTTTATTTCAATTAGATTGATATAATTAACATTCATGAAAGTAATGAATTTTTGAACTCACAAAATGTGAATACAAATAGACACATGTATGTTAATTTAAACAGGCCAACAAAAACATATAAACAGAAGTCATGAAAAGAGTTGGTTAACTAGAGCTCACAATGTCATGTGAAATACTGCAGTAAATTTTTATGAAGGCTTAAGAGTAGTGAGTGTAGTAATTTAATTTTTTAATAAATCAAAGTCTCAAGAAGCTTTATCATAACACTACTTTAATTATGCTATAAAATCTGATGGAAAGAAACACAAATACAGTTGATATCTACAGGGCTAGATACCTTGAAGAGCTGAAGACTTTGCCCTTCATAGACAACTCTTGTGCCACCTAAGCAAACTCTTCCCTGGCTCAAGGTCACCCATTGCAAGTCAATTATGAAATTCTGGGTCCTCCCAAAGTTTATCACAGGGCATATGCATCAAAGATCTCAGAGGATCAAACACACTGGCACTTTGTGGGCCCCTGATGTTCTAAACTTTAGTCAGGATACAGTACAAATATTATTTTATTTCTGTGAACAAATGATTATGAATTATTCAGAGGCTAAGAATAAGCTTGGCAGAAAACTTTTAGTTGTCTTTAGTAAGTCAGATTGAGAAAGGTCAAATGATAATGAGATCAAAGCTGTCTGCCCTCCATTTTCTTGTAACATGAAAATAAATTTTTATATTTTCATTTATATTTATCCCAAACTTCTTTGCACAGAGCTTCTTTTACAATTATGATTTTAAAGTTGAAGAAAATGGTGGGCTGTCTTTCAAAATCATTTTGAGTAAAATAATTATGAGGACATTGATCTTTTATAAAAAAAGGTTATTCAGAGATGGACTTAATTTCAAATTTTATCTTCTACTCTTGGAATACAAGATTCTTAATAACTATGATTTTGTGATAAATATTACTTTCATCTTATAATCTATCCTTCCATCCTGCTTTTTGGACTTTAAAAGATGAATATAGTTACCCTAATTGTTCAAAGATTCCCCTAAGAACATACAGAAAAATAGTAATCTCTCTTTTTGCATACACATGTATATATGACTACATGGTGATGTGGCTGTGTATACACATGTATCTGTATGCATGAGAGCATGTGTATAGAGATCATGGTTCACTACATCAATTGTGAAGCCAGATAAAGTGAGGCAAGAAATTCATAATGTTCGGACATTCACTTAAACAAATTCCTCATTCCATAAACATCGCTTCAGGCTTCAAACATAAATACAGAAAGATGAACTGTTCATATCATCTCTCCAGATGTTTTGTGTTTGAGACACGTCCAAGAGCTGGGCCAGGGATCTCTGAATCCTGGGAAACAGGGAAGTCTGTAGCTGAGCTTGAACAAAGAGAAAATTCTTTGGCTTGGAGGTGGAAGCAGGTAGATTCCATTTTCTACATTTTTTACCCATAGGACAACACTCTTCATCAAGTGGTAGCTTCAAGGGAGAAACTGCCACAGCCATTATGACCTGAAATGCATTAAAAAATCTAAAAGCAAGAGTTCATATGTCTGATATTACCTTTTTATCACTTGAGGTATTTGTGGATGATAAAAAGTATAGGTACTAACACTATGAAAAGCAATCCTTGGTCTCTAAGACCTAAATCTAGCCATAGCTGTCAGTGGGCCTCACTGAAATTAGACTTTGAGGATTAAAAAAATGAAAATCCAAATACACCAATTACTCATTGAATAGGAACATTCATTAGTATTTTTGTTAATGGAAGTTTAACTTCATAGGTGGAGTTGAATTATTCTCTTGGGAAAGGACATGTGTTTTAAGGTTCTTAGAATAGTGACTTAAGCCCCCTGTCCTCAAACTCACAGATAACTGAAAATGATCTTGCAATTGCCCTTCAGAATAAAATGCTGAAGTGTTTACTCTTGAGGAATAAAGAGCTATCTGGCATTTTAAAGGATCCAGAAAAGTTGGGTGTTTGGTGAAGGAAGAGTGAAAGATGGAAGAAATAACTCATTTGGCTATTTGGTAGTGAAAGGACTATAAGCATTGTTTTCCCAAGTTGACAAAGCATCCAAATCTCTGAGGCATGTGATAAGAATTCTGGTTCTTTAATCCCTTCTAAGATCTACTGCATCAAAATCACAAGACATGAAGCCTCTTAACCTTATGTGCAACAGACTTCACAGGTGATTATATATATATATAGGCTTGAGAGGAACTGAAATAGAAAAGACAGAGATGTCACATGGGATTTGAAGAAAACAAAGTACAAGGGAAATATATCTTTTTTTATTTATAGTAGTAGTATGTATTACAATTCATAATGCACATATATAGCATCTTTTTACATACAACTATTTGTATACAAAGTATATAAGTACCATTCAGATCTTCAATCATGCGTTTAGGATAACAATATCAATCTCATTCGACCTCCAATTTTTTTTTCCTTCCCCCGCCCCCGCCCCTTGCTCCCTCCCTTCCTCTCCCTTTCGTTTGACCATTCTAGTGTTCCTCTAATCCTCCTATGTACCTCCATCCAACAACACTGTGAATTAGCCTCCTTATATCAGAGAAGACATTCAGTATTTGGATTTTTGGGATTGGCTAACTTCACTTAGCATTATATTCTCCAACTTCATCCATTTACCTGCAAATGCCATTATTTTATTCTCTTTTATTGCTGAGTAAAATTCCATTTTGTATATATACCACATTTTCTTTATCCACTCATCTACTGAGGGACATCTAGGTTGGTTCCACAACCTACCTATTGTGAATTGTGCTGCTATAAACATTGAAGTGGCCGTGTCACTGTAATATGCTGTTTTTAAGTCCTTTGGGAAGAGACCCAGGAGTGAGATAGCCGGGTCATAGGGTGGTTTCATTCCCAGTTTTCCAAGAAATCTCCATACTGCTTTCCATAGCGGTTGAACCATTTTGCAGTCCCACCAGCAATGTAGGAGTGTGCCTTTGTCCCCGCATCCTCTCCAACATTTATTGTTGTTTGTGTTCTTGATCGCTGCCATTCTGACTGGAGTGAAATGAAATCTTAGAGTAGTTTTGATTTGCATTTCTCTAATTGCCAGTGATGTTGAGCATTTTTTCATGTATTTGTTGATGAATTGTGAATCTTCTTCTGAGAAGTGTCTTTTTAATTCCTTAGCCCATTTATTGATTGGATTATTTCTTTTTTTGTTGTTCAGTTTTTTGAGTTCTTTATATATTCTAGAAATCTATCTGATGTGCATGTATTAAATATTTGTTCCCAATTAGTTGGCTCTCTATTCACCTCACTGATTGTTTCTTTTGCTGAGAAGAAGCTTTTTAGTTTAAATCTATCCCATTCATTAATTCTTGGTAATAATTCTTGCGCTACAGGATTCTTATTAAGGAACTTGGGGCCTAATCCAACATGTTGGAAATTGGAGCTTACTTTTTCTTCTATTAGGCATATTGTCTCTGGTCTAATTCCTAGATCCTTGATCCACTTTGAATTGAATTTTGTGCATGGTGAGAGATAAGGGTTTATTTTCATTTTGTTGCATATGGATTTCCAGTTTTCCCAGCACCATTTTGTTGAAGAGGCTATCCTTTCTCCACTCTACATTTTTGGCGCCTTTGTCTAATATAAGATAGCTGAAATTATATGTATTAGTCTCTATATCCTCAATTCTGTACCATTGGTCTACCAGTCTGTTTTGGTGCCAATACCATGCTGTTTTTGTTACTATTGCTCTATAGTATAATTTAAAGTCCGGTATGGTGATGCCCCCTGCTTCACTTTTCTTGTTCAGGATTGCTTTGGCTATTCTGGGTCTTTTATTTTTCCAAATGAATTTCATGACAGCTTTTTCTATTTCTTTGAAGAATGACATTGGGATTTTGATTGGAATTGCATTGAATCTGTATAATGCTTTTGGTAGTATGGACATTTTGATGATATTGATTCTACCTATCCAAGAGCAAGGTAGGTATTTCCATCTTCTGAGTTCTTCTATGATTTCTTTCTTTAGTGTTGTATAATTTTCCTTATAGAGGTCTTTCACCTCATTCGTTAAGTTGATTCCCAGGTATTTAATTTTTTTTTTTTTGATGCTATTGAAAATGGGGTAGTTTTCATCATTTCCCTTTCAGAGGCTTTGTCAGTGATTTACAAAAATGCCTTTGACTTATGGGTATTGATTTTGTATCCTGCAACTTTGCCAAATTCATTTACTAGTTGCAAAAGTTTGCTCGTAGAGTTTTTTGGGTCTTCTAGGTATATTATCATGTCATCAGCAAATAGTGCTAATTTGAGCTCTTCTTTTCCTATCTGGATCCCTTTAATTTCTTTCGTCTGTCTAATTGCTCTGGCCAGAGTTTCCAGTGCTATGTTAAATAGCAGTGGTGAAAGGGGGCATCCCTGTCTTGTTCCAGTTTTTAGAGGGAATGCTTTCAATTTTTCTCCATTTAAGATAATGTTAGCTTGAGGCCTTGCATAAATAGCTTTTATAATGTTGAGATATGTTCCTGTTATTCCTAGTTTAGTTTTTCCAGTATTTTGAACATAAAAGGGTGCTGTATTTTGTCAAATGCTTTTTCCACGTCTATTGAGATAATCATATGATTTTTATCTTTAAGTCTATTGATGTGATGTATTATGTTTATTGATTTCCGAATGTTGAACCAGCCTTGCATCCCTGGAATAAACCCCACTTGATCATGGTGCACTATCTTTTTGATATGTTTTTGTATCTGATTTGCCAGAATTTTGTTGAGGATTTTTGCATCTATGTTCATTAAAGTTATTGGCCTGAAGTTTTCTTTTTTGGATGCTTCTTTGCCTGGCTTTGGGATTAATGTAATATTGGCTTCATAGAAAGAGTCTGGAAGATCTCCCTCTTTTTCTATTTCTTGAAGTAGTTTGAAGAGCATTGGTATAAGTTCTTCTTTAAAAGCCTTGTAGAAAAAAAAATAAAATAAATAAAAGTCTCGTAGAACTCAGCTATAAACCCATCAGGTCCTGGACTTTTCCTTGTTGGTAGCTTTTTGATGACATCTTCTATTTCTTCACTTGTAATAGATCTGTTTAAATTGTGTATAGGCTCCAGATCCAATTTAGGCAAATCATAAGACTCTAGAAATCTGTCAATGCATTCAGTATTTTCTATTTTATTAGAGTACAAGTTTTCAAAGTAATTTCTAATTATCTTCTGTATATCTGAGGTGTTTGTTGTGATATTCCCTTTTTCATCACGAATGTTAGTAATTTGAGTTTTTTCTCTTCTTCTTTTTGTTAGCATCGCTAAGGGTCTGTCAATTTTGTTTATTTTTTCAAAGAACCAACTTTTAGTTTTGTCAATTCCTTGAATTTTTTCCTTAGTCTCAATTTCAGTAATTTCTGCTCTGATTTTAATTATTTCCTGTCTTCTACTGTTCTTGGTGTTGATCAGTTCTTCTTTTTCTAGTGCTTTGAGGTGTGATGTTAGGTCATTTATTTGTTGGGTTTTTTTTCCTTTTAAGGAATGAGCTCAGTGCAATGAATTTTCCTCTTACTACTGCCTTCATAGTGTCCCAGAGATTCCTATACGTTGTATTTGTGTTCTCATTTGCCTCTAGGAACTTTTTAATCTCCTCTTTGATGTCTTCTTCAACCCCTTGTTCATTCAGTAGCATGTTGTTTAGCTTCCAGTTGATGGAGTAGTTTTTCTTATTCCTTGTTTTGTCGTTGATTTCCAATTTCATCCCTTTATGGTCCGATAGCATGCAAGGTAGTATCTCTATTTTTTTATATTTGCTGAGAGTTGCCTTGTGACATAATATATGGTCTATTTTGGAGAAGGAGCCATGTGCTGCTGAGAAAAAAATGTGTATTCGTTTACTGAGGGATGAAATATTCTATATATGTCCGTTAGGTCTAAGTTATTAATTGTTTTAAGGAGGCCTAAAGTTTCTTTGTTTAGCTTTTGTTTAGATGATCTATCCATTGGTGAGAGAGTTGTGTTGAAGTCCCCTAGGATAATTTTGTTGTGGTCTATTTTACTCTTGAACTTGAGAAGTGTTTGTTTGATGAATGTAGGTGCTCCATTATTTGGGGCATATAGATTTATGATTGTTATATCCTGTTGATGAATGGTTCCCTTAAGTAGTAAGAAATATCCATTTTTGTCCCTTTTGATTAGCTTTGGCTTGAAGTCTACCTTATTTGAAACGAGAATGGAAACCCCTGCTTGCTTCCTCATGCCATGTGAGTGATAAGACTTTTCCAGCCTTTCACTTTCAGTCTATTGATGTCTTTTTCTACAAGGTGTGTTTCTTGGAGACAGAAAAATGTTGGGTCATTTCTTTTAATCCATTCAGATAATCTGTGTCTATTGAATGGCGAGTTTAGGCCATTAACATTCAGGGTTATTATTGAGATGTGATTATTATTCCCATCCATTTTTATTTGTATTATGATCTTTAGTTTGATTTGGTTTCTCTTCTGGTTGTAATTTCCCTTAGTTTAATATCTCCCTTTGTTGATTTTCATTGTTATTTTTCTATTCTTCTTCATGAAAAATTTTGCCCAGGATGTTCAGAAGCGCTGGTTTTCGAGTTGCGAAATCTTTTAACTTTTGCTTGTTGTGGAAAGTTTTTATTTCATCTTCTAATCTAAAGCTCAATTTTGCTGGATATAAGATTCTTGGTTGACATCCCTTTTCTTTCAAAACTTGAAATATGCTATTCCAGGATCTTCTTGCTCTTAAGGTCTGGGTTGAAAAGTCTGAATATAGTCTGATTGGTTTCCCCCTATATGTAATCTGTTTCCTTTCTCTTGTGGCTTTTAATATTCTCTCCTTGCTCAGTATATTAGGCATTTTCATTATAATGTGTCTTGGTGTGGATCTGTTGTGATTTTGTATGTTTGGTGCTCGGTAAGCCTCTTGAACTTGGTTTTCCCATTCATTCCTCAAGTTTGGAAAATTTTCTGTATTTATTTCATTAAATAAATTACTCATTCCTTTGGCTTGAAACTCTGCCCCTTCCTCTACCCCAATCACTCTTTAGTTTGGTCTTTTTATGTTGTCCCATAATTCTTGAATGTTCTGTTCCTGGTTTTTTACCATTTTTCCTGTGTAATCTAGATTTTTCTCTAGGGTATATAGTTTGTCTTCATTGTCTGAAGTTCTTTCTTCCAATTGATCCACTCTGTTGGTGATGCTTTCAATTGAGCTTTTATTTTGGTTTATTGCTTCTTTCATTTCCGGGATATCTGTTTGGTTTCTCTTTAAAGCCTCTCTCTCCCTGTTGAAGTAATCTTTTACTTCCTGTATTTGTTTTTGGAGTTCTTTGTCAAAATGATCTTTCACCTCCTGTATTTGCTCCCTCATCTCATTTTTTAATTCATTCTTAAGTTCCGCAAACATTTGGAATATGTAATTTCTAAATTCCATCTCTGGCATTTCACCAACTGTGCTTGCCATGGAATCTACTGAGGAGGTATATTGATTTGTTTGTGTCACTTTCTTCCCTTGTTTCTTCATATTGCTTGTGTGTCTTATCTTTCTGCACTGTGGGACCTTGACTATTTTGATTTTACTTTAAATCCTTATGTTGCTCTTATAGCACAATGCTGTCAGATCCCCTTATAGATCCTTTACACTTTAAAATCAAACACTTTCTATTCAGAGAATCCCAGTTTGATCACAATGTACAGATTTAGTTAACCCAGATATTGTTTGCAATTTACTCTGTATGCTTCTGATGGAGTTTTATAGTTTCAAGAATTGGACACAGAGGTGATATGTTTAGGAAGAAGGACGTGAGTATACTGAATTGTTCTTTCTTAGAAAGTATGAGAAGAGAGTTTTATTCAAGTGGTTTAGTATCAGCAGACGAGAGAGGAAAGAGAATGGAGTGAATGCTTATGTGGAAAGTCTGATTTATATATACACCTAACTTGTGCAGTGGTTGAGAAAAGAAATGAAGAACGATGGAAAAGAGAAAAAAAAGACAAAGGAGTAGAAATTTGTGTAAGAGAGAGAAGAGAGAGAGAGTCAAGAAAATGGAGAATGAATTATATATAATACCACTTTGTTATATATTTCAATTGTACCCATTCTAGAACTTCCAATTTCTGCATATAACTTGTTTTTGCTTCTGTTGAGTATGCAATGGCAGGGTGTAAATAGGGAAGATGAAGGAAGACGAAAAAATACAAAAGTGAGAAGGAAAAAAAGAAAGAGAGAGAAGAGGAGCAGAAGCAAACAAACAAACACACTGTCAATCGAAACAAAAACAAAGCAAAAACATACAAACAACAACAAAAAAAAAAAACCCAAGAAACAAGAAAACAATCAAACAAACAAACAAAAGTTGAACCCAGGAACCAGTCTCAAACAAACTGGACCCTGGGATGCCCTTTCTGTTAGAATTTAGGCAAAGTTTCTTACGCAGGGAATGCCATTTTAATAAAAGGGAAGTTTATTAGGGGCCACGTGTGGAAGGGGGAGAAAAAGAGAAAATGGGGAACGGACGGGAACAGGGGCAAGCACGAACAGAGAGCAATTTTAGTCCGGGGGTGGCTTAAATAGAGTGGGGGGTCAGAGAGCCCCCCTGGAGTGAGTCCTTGCCTTATAGGCTACCAGAGGTCAGGAGGTAGTGGCCAGGGAACCTGCTGGTCACAAAGCACCTGGGGAGGTGTGGCCTTCTTCCTGGAGGCGCAGCTTCTGCCTGGACTCCAACATTCCCCCCTTTTTGATTTCTTAGGAAGCGGGGCGTCGTGTTTCAATCTGGCTGCTTCAGAGCTGAAGTGGGGCGAACGTGGGGTAGTTTTGAGGGGGGAGATGTGGGCAGGCAGGTCCAGCTGGAGGGTGGAAAAAATTTCCAGGAGATAGGCGTGGAAAAGATGAATCTGTCCAGTTATGGGACGGATGAAGTTCCTTTGAAGCCATAGGACGGTGAGGGTGTCAAACCAGGCTTCTGAAGAAAGTCACTGAGGGAGTCAGCCGGAGAGCACGTAGAAATTGTGGGTCTTGCGAGTTTGCAGGTAACACTATTATGGAAGCAACAAAGGGAAAGAATGTGAGATGGATTATTTTCCATAGGCCTGTGTTCCACCAGGTGGGACTTACGGTGAAGAGGCCAATGGAGAGTGCGAAGCACATCACAATGAGCATCAGGTGGCAGCATAAGGGCAGGACTCAGCAGGGCTCTCTGGTTGGAAAGTCATCCGTTGATTTTTTTTAACAGTTGATTGTCCTTGAGAAAAACTGGTTAGAGGTTTAAAACAAGAAAAACAGAGAAGATTATTTTGAGTTGGTATGAGAGAACACAAAAAACATAAGTACTGAATAAATGTTGCAGCATCTGGAACATGTTAATGTATATCATGGAGTTAATTTAAATTTTTAACATGTATAGAGTTATCAGGGATGTAAACACAACATTTTACTTAGGGCTGAAGTTACCTTTGCTTCTAAAATGTTCAGAAATGGTTGTGCATCTGTTTTAACTGTTACTGGATGTCTAGGATGAAATTTGTCAAATTGACTTCTGTTTTGACCATTGGTAAGAGTCAGCTGTTTCTGGTGGGAATCTTGGGGAAACTTGAGAGCAGATTTTCTGCTCGGTGCCTTCTGTAAGGATGGGTCCAGGTCTTGCTTGACCTTGTGGCTTTCCTCAGAAGCATTAGGGATGTTTTTCCCTTTTTTATGGACCCTCCTTTTAGCAAGAGCACTGATTGGCTTTTCCTTTTCCATAGGTCTCACAACCTCTCTGATCGGGAAGTTATGTGGCCCAGAGATGTAAAGCTCTATAGAGATGTTTCCTCTTGTCTCACAGGCAGACTCTGGGACAAGAACCAAATACTGGTCTTCTTGGCCCTTTTTGATTAATTTAAAAGTTTTGATCTTAGCCATCCAGTAAGCTAATCTTAAATTAATGTTTATAAACTTACAGTAGCCGGGGTCTGTGGTATCTATCTGTCTTGATGGTTCTTGAAGGTAAGAACATTAGCTGACAAAATATCACATTTTAGAACAAATTAAAGAAAGGCTGAGAGCATTTGGCTGACAAAATATTATAATTAGAACGGACTAAAGAAAGGCTGAAAGCATTTAACTTTTTGTGGAAAAGTAATAACTTGAATTTAGGAAAAATATTTTTATGGGGTCACACTGAGCAAGGGAGGGAGTCTGAGTATCTCAGACTTTAGAGTCTACCAGGTCAATGGGGGCGAGGTACTGGGAGGTTTCTACATCAGTCGAGGCTGCATCGGTAAGGGGTTGTGAGGTTCCCACTGTCTTGTTACATGTGTTACCGTGCTGTAGACTGCTGAGACAGTAGGAGTGAAGATTTGGTCTTTAGGAAGCTGTTGCACCAGTCTTCTAGGAATTTCACACATCTGTTTATACCTATTGGAACTTTAATCTGTTTTACTGATGATAAAAACCAACTTATGAAAATAATTAATATCTGATGGCATATATAACAGTGAGTAATTTAACCTTGTAAATTAATTAGCTGTTTAACAAAGTTAGTTACAAATGAATAATTTCATGTCAAATATCAAAATATGAGGTTGAACAGTATTAGTTGAAGTTTGAAGGTGCCTTAATTTGAATTGAACATTTTTGACTGAAATGAATTAAAGATATTTGGATCTATTATTTTAATTTTTATGAGCGTTCGGTTTGTTATTTGTGATATCACATTTACATGAAATCTGGACAGACACACGGACATAAAAACATAAAAAAACATAATTGTGCGCACTTTGGGAAGGAAAGAAAACATGTAGCTTTTGAGGTTTTTTACCTGAAGAGGCAAAGGTGAGGTTAGCAGGGAGTTTGCTGTATGAAAAGGCCCACTGTATTAGGGCAGGAGGTTGGAGGGAGGGTCGCGTAAGCCAGTGGCTGGTCTATGTGTCGTGTCCCGTGTGAACGGGAAAAAGAGTCTGGACTAGGCACAAGGCCTGAAGAGATTTTAGGGAGAATTGAGGGAGGGAGGGTCGTGTAAGCCACTGGCTGTTAGGAAAGAAGACTTTTAGTCTTTCGGGCTGTGGCGGGGTCTGGCTCACCGGAGCCAGGTAGAATTAAAGGGAGGGCAGGGGCTCTAAGTGTCGTGTCCCGTGTGAACGGGAAAAAGAGTCTGAACTAGGCACAAGGCCTGAAGAGATTTTAGGGAGAACTGAGCAGAAGCTGCCCACGTCCGCAGGCGGCTCTGAAGGCTGGAGGGAGGGTCTGTCACCAGTACAGGCAAAAGGGATGGAAGTTTTGCGGTTGCCGCCGCTGCTGCTATAAGGCAGGGTGCTGGCCCGCCGGGTACAGCAGCGAAGGCGCGTGGTAAGGCTGTGTTGGAAGGCGGTGCTTGTAAGGCAAGAGAGAACCACGTGGGTTGGGATAGAAGATGGCGGATCAAGGAAGGGCAGAAGTGGAACGGAAGTGGAAACAGACTTGGGCGGAAGAACATGGCGGATCTGCGAAAGGGGGAGGGAGTTAAGTAGCAGAGCCGGTTGATTGTGGAACAAGTGACCGCGAGGCTAAGAAGTTGCATGTTGAAACAAGGGAAGAAGTGCACCCATGTTGTCGGCCGTGGGGGGATTTGGCCTGCTCGCGAAGAAACGTTCTGCTAAAATAGATCAGAGGAGGCAGGGTGGACCGGGTTGCCGGGTGAACAGAGGAAGCGAGTAAGAAGCGCGTTGTTGCTATAGCGGCCGCGGGCTGGGAGCGCACCACTGCAGCTGCGGCCGCAGGGGGAAGAGAAGAGAGAAGAGGGGAAAAGAGACGAATTTGCATCTGAAAGCTGAGGTTCCCAGAGAAGGGAGAGGAAGAGAAAAAGAGGGACAGGGAGAGAGAGAGAGAAAAAAAAACTTCGCGACTCTTACCCATCCTGAGAACAGCGGCCGGCAGTGTCCGAGAGCAGAGCGTCCGCAGAGAAAGGGAAAAAATATAGCAATTCCCGAGAAATTTTGCCTTTTGAATAAAGAATTGCCCCACGTTGAAGGCGCCAAAATGTTAGAATTTAGGCAAAGTTTCTTACGCAGGGAATGCCATTTTAATAAAAGGGAAGTTTATTAGGGGCCACGTGTGGAAGGGGGAGAAAAAGAGAAAATGGGGAACGGACGGGAACAGGGGCAAGTGCGAACAGAGAGCGATTTTAGTCCGGGGGTGGCTTAAATAGAGTGGGGGGGTCAGAGAGCCCCCCTGGAGTGAGTCCTTGCCTTATAGGCTACCAGAGGTCAGGAGGTAGTGGCCAGGGAACCTGCTGGTCACAAAGCACCTGGGGAGGTGTGGCCTTCTTCCTGGAGGCGCAGCTTCTGCCTGGACTCCAACACTTTCTTTTTCAGTTGACTTTGTTCACGTCCAGTCAGCGAACCTGTTAGTGGAGTCTAAGCTGCACCTTTGGCCAGTTGCAGAATGGCACAGTGGAAGGGTGGCTCGGCGGGTGCCTACCTCTTGTTCTGGTCACAGCTGGGCGTGTCGCACTTCCCCTCTTGTTCTGGTTGCAGCTGTGCAGGTTGCGCTTCCCCTGGGAGTGGAGGGGGGCTTTTCCTCAGGTCGTGTCTTGCATGCAGCAGCAGGGATCTGCTACTCTGGGCCCTGGAGGCCAGGCGAACTGGCGTCTGGGTCTCTCCTTCAGGGCGGGTGCACTGGCAGTCTGAACTGGGAATTCCGTAGGTCTCAGGGCCCGCAGGTGGAACAGGGATCTCAGGCGGGCAGGCCGAAGTGGAAACTTAAGCCAGCTGCTGAATTGGGGACTCCGCCCACAGGTCGCAGGGCCAGCCAGCCAAACTGGGAACTTACGCTGGCCTTCTGAACTAGGAATTCCGTAGGTCTCAGGGCCCATAGGTGGAACCGGGATCTCCGGGAAATATTCTTAAAGACAATTTAATTATGAAATGCTAAATGAGAAAAGATTTTTTTGTGTGAAAATCTGTGAAATAATTGAGTTCTGCTGGTTTATTTATACAACACCCAAAAAGGGGGCTCATGAGGTCGAATGATAATTGTCATTTAAAATATAGCAAAAACCAAACTTCTTGGTTCATGTTTTGTTAAGAAAGTTTTCTTTAATATGAATTTATTATTTTGATAGGAAGGAGAGTCAAGTGAAATAATATAATTTTTCTTTGTTGCTTGAAGGTCTTGTGCTTTCTTCAGGCCATAATGGTGATCATCATTTTACATTTGTCAGTTGTAATAGTAAGTGACAGTAAAGAGGAGATTGGGCTAACTTTGTTTTGGTGTCTACAGTGCTTACAGAGAGCAAATGGTCTCAGGAAGGTAATAATAGGTGCCAGAGGTGTTGAGTGAATTAGAGTCTGGGTTTCCACAACCACACTGGGTATGAATGGGGCTGGAATGAGATCTGCCAAGATTTCCAAGTCTCAAAGTGTTCAAGTCATGGAACTAGCCTGAAGAAAAGATGAGAGCAAGGAGTGCCATGGCACCTGGGCACTGAGCCCAGGTCTGCACCAATTTGGAATAATTAGTTGTCTCTGTCTTCAGACTGTTATTCTTAACATATGTCTAACACTTTTAAAAGCTATTTAAAAATATGCTCTTGATTGATGTCTGTGAATGTGTGTGTGTGTGTATATGCATGTGTGTGTGTGTGTGTGTATGTTTGTGTGCGCGACAGCCAACTTTTGATATAGGCATCTTTTGTTGAGAACATTCTGGTTAGTTGAAGGTGCTGGTCAGTTCCCTGGGTGTCAGGCCAGGTGCTCTTCTTTGCTCACATTTTGCTGGCTATGAGTGTCTGAGGTAGATGCTCTTCTTTCACTATAGTAAAAAAAAAAAAAAAGAAAAAAAAAAAGAATCAAAACTTAATGAAGGACAATAGCAGAGGAGCTTTCATCACTGAAGTAAGGAACACTTAGATGAATTTGTGGCATTGAATTCTTTTTCCCTAAAAGAAGTGTATTTTGTTTTGTTTCATTATAAAAGAATACATACTTCTTAACTAAAAGTCTAAAACATGGAAAAATAAAATAAAAATGCAGTGATAATAATAATAACCATTGATTACTAAATCTACTAAACCTCTTATCTAAGACAACCATTGAAAACCTTGGAAACTATCTTTCACATATAATCACAGTGTTGTTTTATTTTTGATTACTTATAAAATTGGGAATGATACCTTTAGTTTGAGAATCAATTACTGATAAGAAACCATTTTTGACCTACAAAAATAATTTCATAGGGTTCAACCTATACATATATTTTTCAGGTCACTTATTTTTCTTTAAAAAGATATCATGAATATCTTTCCATGGTAAATTACTATATTGTCTAGTTTTGCATTATGTGAAGGTTAATGAATTTATTAACCAATCCCCCTTAACTAGATATTTAATTTCCATTTTTTCCCTTAACGCTAATAGCACTTTTATAAATATTCTTATAATTAAATCTACCCCTCACAGTCTCATTTCCCCCACTTTGAGGTACATTCTTATAACTAGAATTCATGGGTAAAAGCACATTTTATGAATATATTTTTTCTACAAATGTCCTGTCATGTTATTTACTTTATATGGTTGTATTTACACACAACAAGTCGTATCATTCACTACTTAGACTAGCAGTTACTGAAGGAGATACTGTGTTTGGGGAAAAAGCTTTAGAAATGTGTGTGTAAGAGAGAGATAGACAAAGAGAGACAGACAGACAGATAGGCAGTCAGAGACACAGAGGATTAGCAAAATATGAGACCAAAATGCACTGATATCATTGTTTCAATTCCAGTGATTCAAAAATATTAATGCTGTACTATTTAAATATGATGAATACAGTCTTCACTAATCAGACAAAATCTTTTCTCCTTGAAGTAAACCCCTCAGGTAAAGACAAGTATCAAGTGAGAAGGATTTGAATTGAATAAATTCCTGGCTTTTTTTTCCCACCTTGGGCCTGTAGAAACCTCGTCTATAATTGCCTCTTCATTTTCCAGCATCTGTGTTTCCGTTGCCCATAATAAACATCAACTAAATCTTGAGGGATCTTTCCTCACCTGTCCTTGACTGTTGAGTCAGAAAGCAAAGATAATAAAACTTGCAACATGTATTTGCGTCATGACCCGGAGCCAGTCTCCATGTTGAAGGTCTATAGCATTGTAAAGTATTGTTATTGGTTATGTTGAAAATAATGATTGAGTAACAACAGCCAAGGTTCATTCAAGAGGGCTGGAGCACCAATTATGTGAGCGACTAGGATTTTAAGGTAAATAAACAGGAACCCAGTGTCTTCATCCCAGAATCTTGCACAGGGAGATTGAACATGATACTAGACCATGGCAATAAGCCAGCATTGGAAACATCTGGGTAGTAGCTCGAGCCCACACACCTGCATTAGCTACCCTCTAATGTCCACTTGCAAACTCACCTTGCCCTTCACTTTTTTAAAAAAATATTTATTTATTTGCTTTAGTTGTACACAATGCGTTTATTTGTATGTGGTACTGAGGATGAAACCCGGGCCACGCACATGCAAGGCAAGCGCTCTACCGCTGAGCCACAACCCCAGCCCGCTCTTCACTTTTGACTGTCCTAGGATTTCACATATGCTTCCCTTGACAGTCTCCTATATACTGTGGGAGCCATGAGGACAGGATCACAATGCACTCACCTCTCTCCATGTAGCCCAGGGTCTGACACTCTGGAGGCCACCCATGAAAGGAAGAAGAAAGTGATGATAATAGTTTCAAAAGAACAATCACAATATTTTATCAATGTTTACAAAAGTTAGGAGTAATCTACATGTTCCCAAATTAGGGAGCAAACCTATTATTGTCAAGAACCCCAAGAGAAACAAGTAAAATTTAATTTTATTGGACTCAACCATTTTCTATCAGTAGAAACTACTTGAAAATGAAGAGTGGCATTGAGTGGGAAGGAAGGCAACAAAGGATGACAGAAAGACAAATTATTAGAAGGCAGAGCTGGGGATGGGATCAAAAGGATGGGAAGAAAAACTGTCCCAGGAAACTAGCTCCCTTTCTTCCAGCTGTTTATTGGACATTTTCTATAAGTGACAAACGAGCCACTTACTTCCAACACACAGATTGTATCTTGGAGAAGATCCATTTTTATTTTGGCTTTCTTGATGATCAGTTCACATGTAAGAGGAAGGGGAAGCAATCAGAGAAATCCAATACATGGACTGGCTCAGCTGGGCCTCCATCACTCTAAAATTAGAGTTAGAGATCCATGGGTCCAGGTGGCTCCTTAAAACACAGATGCAGAATCCATTTTGATATAAATATATAAGCATGGAATATATCTTATTATTCTAGTTAGGATCCCAATTGATGATGGGATCCAAACTATATTTCAAATTGCTGACCAATGATTTTACTTGTTCTACTTTGATTTTTAGATGAATTTGTATTGGCAATTGCAGTTGGGTTCATTATATTTGTACTTGACATATTTAATAAAGCTAGCTTTATATTAAAAAAAAAAAAAAAAAAAAAACAGATGAACCCGTAGTTTCCTGTCAAAGATCCTGACTAATAGAAACCCAGCCAGATACAGTGATGCATGCCTGTAATCCCAGCAGCTCAGAGGCTGAGGCAGGAGGATGGCAAGTTCAGAAGCAGCCTCAGCAACTTAGTGAGACCCTGCTTCTAAATAAAATATAAAATGGACTATAGATGTGGCTCAGTGGTTAAGTGCCCCTGGGTTCAATTCCTTGTACCAAACAAACAAAAGAACAATGCCACACTGACAACTCCAGACAGATTATGTTCATGGTGCACCAGCCACACGGGTTTGTAGACCATTTTCACAATTACTTCAAAGGTTTTCTGGAGTCCCAGCCTCTGCACTGGCTCCTCCCTTTGGTTGAAGGGCCCCCGGATCCTCAGACAACTCTTTCATTCAACTCCTCAGACAACTCTTATCATTCAACTCAAAAGTCGCATTCTCACATTCTATCCAACTTCTGCTCTCCAAACCCTTCCTTGTTGCTGCCTGAAGCGATTGCCGCTTGGAGCAACGACGCCACGGGAACAAGTTCAGAGGCGGACTGGAAACAAACAGGCACTTTATTCTGCTAGCTTCTCTGTCCGGCTCCAACAACAACTCCAACACGCCATTCACACTCCTCCAACAACACCACAAAATGGTGCCAACCCCATCCTCCATATCCCGGGCCAAGTCCCGCGAGACCATGCAAAGGGCGACGACCCGATCTGCAATGTCCCGGGCCAAGTCTCGCGAGATCATGGAAGGTGGTAATGCTTTATGGCTCACAGCTAACCGCAATCTTAGCTATCTCCTTAATTAAGGCTCCTACATTTCTCCCCTTTTGTTTTAAAAGATTGGATGCTCTAGGACATCCATGTGCAACCGACATTCTTACCCGTCATCGGATAATCAAGACTCCTTTCTTAGGTTGATATGTCGGCCACATGAGACTGTCCCGTGCAACTGTGCCTGTCTTAGGTTGTCCCACTCTGGGGATCTTACCCGTCATTGGCTACCAGCCATCCAATGGAGCCCTTCAGGATCGAATGTGTATGATGACTAACAGCCGTCCAATTGTGGGGAGATGCTGCAGCTTTAAAGCGATAAGCCTTTTGGTGACGAGCCAAGTTGCATAGCATATCAAATTCTTTAAATAAATCAGCTGTCCTGAGTTCTATCAAGTAA
Organism: Tamias sibiricus; assembly: GCA_025594165.1. Classification (NCBI taxonomy): domain Eukaryota; kingdom Metazoa; phylum Chordata; class Mammalia; order Rodentia; family Sciuridae; genus Tamias; species Tamias sibiricus. Next base: position 39,520,198 of record CM046670.1, on the reverse strand, counting down.
CACACTGAGTTCTCTAGACAAATACCTGCAAGGCATTATCCCATAAAGTCCCAAACAATGAAAGATCAAAATGTCCACTTGTTATAACACATTGATCTAGGAGGCCCCATGCATGCAGAGCAGAGGCCACACTACTGGTGAGGTTGTTTGATGCTTGAGCAGCAGGGATGCTTGCAGCGACCGCAATCCCTGCAGCTGTAGCAGCAGCCGTCTTTTTTATGTCTAGACAATGCCAACAGCAAATCTTCAGGGCCCGCTACCTAGAAACTCAAGCATCAATTATTAAAGGAAAGGCAGTGCTATTCCAGCACTGAGTCAAGAGGCGAGTTGTCAAACTAAAAAATAGAATTATTAGATTAGAAAATTAAAGTTGATTTCTGCTCACACACATTGCTGCTTGAGCTCCCACAAACACAAGCTGGCAAAATATCATATTCAGAACAAAACAAAGAAAGACTGAGGGTATTTACTGCATTAAAGATAGAGTAAAGAAAAGCTAAAGGCACTTTGGAAAAATAATTTGTTAGCTGGAACCCTCGAGTCTCCGTAAACTTCCATGAAATTATCTGTTGAAATAAATTAATCAGCTATAAAACAAATAAAGTTAATTACAAATAAACATTCCTATGTCAAAACACCAAAATATCAGGTTATACAGCACTAGTCATATTCTTCGCTAAAGAGAAACCTCCTGCCTGGGCCACACCTATAAATCAAAATTGAAGGTACCTTCACTTATTAAATTAACTCTGACCAGTCATTACTTACCCAAATTGAATACTCTTAAACTTCTCCTAAATGAATTAAAGTTTTTTGGATCCATATATACATATGGATCCAAAAATATTTATATATTAAATGAATTTTTTTTTGGATCATAAGCACTTTGTTACTTGTGACGTCACGCTGGACAGACGTACAAACCTACAAACATATATTTGTGACGTCACATTTACATGAAATTTAGACAAATGCACAAACATAAAGACATATATAAAAAGAAAAAAAATACAATTGTGTGCACACTAAAGAGAGATCTCCTCGTCCCGGCCAGGAGGAATGACACTTAAGTTGTGAAATATTTTGAAGGACTCTTTTAAGGGAATCATTCCATACCTTCATCTTGGTCCTCTTGATTATGTACCTTTTTTATTAATCTTGATTCCTCAACAACTTCATCTTGATCCTTATGATTTGGTACCTGCTTTATTAATCTAGATGGTATCCATATTGGAGAGGATTCGTGCTTTGGAAAAACACAAACAGATCCTCTCCCCCAAATTAATACTGGATCTGGACCCTTCCATGTACCTGAAAGTACATCCTTCCAGTAAACCAAAGGTTTATGTTGTTGGTGTGGATTCCAGTGTCTGTCTCCAGCTGAATATCCTTTGGAATCCATATTTTAGCTGTTTCTATACAAAGTTCTTGAAATTGTGATCGCCAAACCAAGTATTGTCCCCCACTTAATGTTGTTTACATAGACGTTTCCAGTCTGAGGGGGTTAAGCTAAAGGTGTTAAGGGACTCCAGTATACTCAACGTGAAAGGAGCTTGGGGCCCATACGTCATTACTGCCTCTTTGAGATTTTTTATTGTTTTGAAATCTACTGACTGGTGGCCCCTCTCTCCATTTTCATATTCAGATACTGGCAGTTCCCAATGTATCTGTGAGTTACCCTCGAGAGTGCATAAGCGCTCAGAAAGACTTTTTATTTCTATTTCTAGGGTATGCAAACACCTAGTGATACCCTTCATATTTTCTGTAATAGATTCCGCCCATGGGGGAGTGGAGGACATAGGTTCCTCCACTTAATGGTCCCTTATCTTGGTCTTCCTTAATTTCCTTTTGTTCATTTTCTCAGAATCACTTTTACTTAATTCCTCCTCACTACTACTACTCTCATTGGTCCTAACTGACTCAGTAACATCCTGAGTCCCGGATTCAATTGAGAGCATGTATCCTTCAACTATCTCTAATAAATCTTGAATAGCTTTAGCAGCTTGGATCTTTGTCATTTTTGAGCCCGCACTGATACTATCCTTACTGGTCCTAACTGACTCAGCCGAGGCCAAGCTTTCATGATCACTTTCACTTTTTTCCAAATTCTCCTCACTAATAACTGACTCAGCTATATCAAAGAATCCATCAAGAGCCTTGTACACTTGGGTCTTAGTTATTTTTGAACCCATTTTAACCGCTCTGACTAGAGACTCCTGCGAGGTTCCTCAGTTCTTACCTGCCGTGCCGATTCCCTGTCCGGGCCACCACCTGTTGTCGCCTGAAGCAATGGCTGCTTGGAGCAAAGAATCCACGGGAAGAAGTTTAGAGACGAACTGGAAACAAACAGCCCTTTATTCTGATAACTTTTTTCTCTGGCTCTAACTACACCCCGGCATGCCGTCCACACTCCTCTAACCTCCAAAATGGTGCAGACCTCATCCGCAATCTCGCTCAAGTCCCTCGAGATCTCCGGCCAAGTCTCACAAGATCCCGGGTCAAGTCCCATGAGACTACGGAAGGCGCCAATACCCAAACATGTCCAAAGCCCGTAGTCAACCGCAATTTAAGCCGTCTCCCCAAACAGGGCTCCTGCAGAATAGAAAAGAAACAATCCTTTATGTCAAGAGTAATAAGATGGAAATTTTTTGAAATGCCTACAGAATTAGGAAGTCCAGTTGAGTAGGGCCCATGATTTGCATGGTTTTATTAATTTCTCTAAGATCATGTAACAATCACCATTTTCCTGATTTTTTCTTGATCACAAATATGGGGGAATTCCAGGGAGAGGTGGAAGGTTCTATATGTCCTGCTTCTAGTTGTTCCTGAACTAGTAGGTGGGCCACTTGTAATTTCTCTTTAGATAGGGGCCACTGAGGGACCCACACTGGCTTATCAGAAAGCCATGGTATTTTCAAAATTATTTTATCAGTGGCCCTGAAAAAAAAAATCTTTTTCCTTTATGATAATGGTTTCTTTTAGGGTTAACTTTACCCTGTACCTTTTGATAATGATTTCTTTTAGGGTTATGATTACTCTGTAGATTTTCACATTTAACATCTACAGGCTTGGTTGCAAGGTGTACTCCCATTTGTTGCAAAATATCTCTTCCCCATAAATTAACCGGTAGGTTAGGTAAAACATAAGGCTGGAAATGTTCCTTTATGCCCTTCATCATCCTCCCATTTTAAAATTACCGCACTTTTCTCTGGGAGGTTATTATATCCCAAGCCTCTTAAACTGGTTGAAGCTTTTTGCAGAGGCCAGTGCTTGGGCCATTGCCGTAGATTAATGATGGAAGAGTCAGCTCCAGTATCTATCAGTCCCTCCATCTCTATTCCTTGGATTTTTGTTTTACACATAGGCCTCCGTGAACAATCCCGAACCCAGCAAGCCATGGGTCTTGAGTCAGTGGAACAAAATCCTCTATTGTTTCTTTTTTGAGGCATACTCATTTTAAATGAGTTATGTAAATTTGGAAGGAGAAGCAGCTGAGCAATTCTATCTCCTTGATTAACAGAACTTATACTTTGGGGTGAGCTAAGCATTATTTTTATTTCCCCTTTGTAGTATGAGTTTATTACACCTGGGGTCACTTGCAAACCTACTAAGCTTTGAGGACTTCGCCCGAGAATAAGTCCTACAGTCCCTGAAGGAAGAGGTCCCCTGACTCCTGTGGGAATCAGTTAACCCCCCATTTCAGGTGTTAACACTATTCGGGTGGTGGAACAGAGGTCTAATCCTGCATTTCCTCCTGTTCCTCTGGTGAGGGAGTGGATGGGTAGTAGGGGTTGTGTCTGGGAAGCATCTGAGTGGATGCTTTAGGATACACCTCCTCCAATGCCTAGTACATTTGTGGGCCCCGGGGCATTGGGCCCGTGCCCTGTTTTTTGAATTCCTGAACAAATGATTTCCATAGATGTCAAATTTTGAATGGCATTTATTGGCCCAATGATTTCCCTTTTTACACCTGGGGCAGTGGCCTGGGGCACGGTATGAGCTTGGTCTTATTTCTCTTTGGGGATTTTGCCCAGAATAGCCTGAATGATTATGATAATTTTGCCTGGAATATCCTGATTGATTATAATGTCTAGGTTGAGCCCTTGTGAAATTTTAGGGGGAAGCACCTCTCATTGCAGCTGCATCACATTTCCTGTGACAAAGGCGTCATTTATATCTTTACATAGTTGTATATATATGGAAAGATCCTTTTAATTTCTCCATGGCCTGATGGCTTCCTGGCAGTATTTATTAGCATTTTCGTATGCTAATTGAACAACTAATGGCATAGCTTGATCAACAACTCCAAACACTCTACCTACAGTTCTCAAAAGTCGATCAGCAAAGTCAGCATATGGCTCATTAGGTCCTTGAATCACTTTTGACAAGCTACCTTGTAGATCCCCAGGTCCTTGTAAAGTTTTCCATGCCTTTTAGGCAGCTGTATATATCTGAGCATATACACCCGGGTCATAATATATTTGAGCCTGTAAGTCTGCTAACTGCCCTTCTTCTGTGAGCATTTCTATATTATGGTCTCCGAACCCTGCAGCTGAATTTCTTTTAGCCGTTTCTATACAAAGGTCTTGAAATTGCGATCGCCAAACCAAATATTGCCCCTCACTTAATGCTGCTTTACATAGACTTTTCCAGTCTGAGGGGGTTAAGTTAAAGGTGTTAAGGTACTCCAGCATACTCATTTGAACGGAGCTTGGGGCCCATAAGTCATTACTGCCTCTTTGAGATTTTTTTATTGTTTTGAAATCTACTGACTGGTGGACCCTCTGTCCATTTTCATTTTCAAATACTGGCAGTTCCCAATGTATCTGTAAGTTACACTCTAGAGTGCATAAGCACTCAGAAAGACTTTTTATTTCTATTTCTAGGGTATGCAAACACCTAGTAATACCCTTCATATTTTCTGTAATGGATTTCACCCATGGGGGAGTAGAGGACACAAGTCGTTCCTCTACTTGACAGTCCTTTCTCCTTTCTAATTTCTTGTTATTCTTTTTATTGGAGACTGTGCTCCCAGAATCACTTTTTGATTCCTCTTCCCTACTATCACTTTTACTGGTATCCTGAATTTCAGCTTCTAAGGAGAGTACATATTCTTCGACTAATTTCAATAAGTTTCTGATGGCTTTTGCAGCTCTTACTTTTGAATTACACCACTACTCTTCTCACTGGTATTAAATGACTCAGAGGCTATGCTTTCTTGATCAATTTCCTCACTATCCACTGAGTCCGCGATATCAAAAAACTCATCCATGGCTTTTATTATCCGACCTTTTGTTATTTTCACTCCCATTTGCAGTTCTTACCTGCCGGCCAAATTCCCCATAAGGGCCACCACCTGTTGCTGCCTGAAGCGATTGCCGCTTGGAGCAACGACGCCGCGGGAATAAGTTTAGAGGCGGACTGGAAACAAACAGGCACTTTATTCTGCTAGCTTCTCTGTCCGGCTCCAACAACAACTCCAACACGCCATCCACACTCCTCCAACAACACCACAAAATGGATCCGACCCCATCCACAATCTCCCAGGCCAAGTCTCGCGAGATCATGCAAATGGCGCCAACCCGGTCCACAATGTCCCGGGCCAAGTCTCGCGAGATCATGGAAGGTGGTAATGCTTTACAGCTCACAGCTAACCACAATCTTAGCTATCTCCTTAATTAGGGCTCCTACACTTCCTCTTAATGGCCGTACTAAGTTTTACTGTCTCCACAGTATTATGCTATTTTCACAAGTGTTTATGACATGTCATTTTCCACTGGAACAGAAGACTTAGGAGAAGGCGGTCTCTGTCTTAGTCATCATTGTAGGGACTCGACATATATTTGTGGAATGAATGAATGTATGTAGACAGAACCTCAGGACTGTTTCTTGTTTTGTTTCCTTCTTTTGCCCACAGTAGGACCACACTTAGTCTTGTTTTAATCTGTGTGTTGTCACTTAACTGAGTTTCTTTTTAAAATTTTTTTTTAATTTGTTCTAATTAGTTATACATGGCAGTAGAATGCATTTTGACACATCATACATAAATGCAGTATAACTTCTCATTCTACTGGTTGTACATGATGTAGAGTTACACCGGTCATGTAATCATATATGCACATAGGGTAATAATGTCCAATTCATTCTACTATCAATCCTACCTCCACATCCCCTCTGAGTTTTTTTTTTTTAACAAAGTAAAATAGACAATGTGGAACAACCAAGCTTTTCATGGAAATTCAAGAAATAGCAAGTTGCAAGAAGGGGACACAGGCACTAGCCCCAGACTAATGGGGTTAAGAGAAGGAGGCTGCCATCAGAAGAAATGCAAAGCCAGGTTAGGTGGCGCACACCTATAATCCCAGTGGCTTGGGAGGTTGAGGCAGGAGGATCACAAGTTCAAAGCCAGCCTCAGAAAAAGTGAGGCACTAAGCAACTCAGTGAGACTCTTTCTCTAAATAAAATACAAAATAGGGCTGGGGATGTGGCTCAATGGTTGAGTGACCCTGAGTTCAATCCCTGGTATCAAAAAGAAAAAGAAAAAGAAAAGAAAAGAAAGAAAGCAAGGGTGCAAGTGTCCTACCTGGGGTATAAATGACACTATGACACTGCAGTCACAAGAAAGAGGTGCTATTGAAATGCCAAACCAATGTGTGGCTGGGAGTTTTACAACATGACAGAGTATCAGAGCCCCTAAAGCAATCCAACAGAAGGTCATAATTCTATCTCAATTTTATATGCTTGTAAAGGAAATGTCTAGATAAAAGTAGCTTTCACACAAAAATACAAAGAATCCATGTTTCTAGAGTCTGGGTGGTGTTTTGTTAAATTTTGAGTAGTTTAGTGTCAAGACAGAGAAGCACAATGAGATTAATAGCTGGAAATGGAGGGTGGGGGAGAACATCAAACCAGAGCATGAAACTGAATCATGTTTAGCTAGGGGTAACAGGAGCCAAGAGGATTTATGAGCATTCCCAAATTCCTGAGATTGACATTCCACTTAGAAGTTTCTTAGATTTCTCTTGCTTCTCAATATTGCAATCATTAAAGAGAAAAAGCCACATGAGGGTTATTTTAACTGTCACCAAAACAATTAAATCCCCTAATTCTAGACTCGTTTATATTCTGAAATTTGTTCAGAGAAAACTACTTCTAACCTCAGTAGATATTACTCACCAAAGGACTGATTAATGAAAGGACAGTCATGGCATTGGCTGAGAGAGAACTTTGTGCTACAATTAGGGCACAAGTGATCTTTCACATTTCTGGCTGCAGATTATTTACTTTGGCTATATTTAGAATAGCTTGATACATGACAAGATTTATGAAACTTGGACAAAACTTCCAAAGCATGTGCAAGTGTGGCTGACAATATGGAATCTCTCAGTACAGTCTGCATGGAAACAAAGCCACACATTTCCACCCTGCAAAGAGCCATGCTAAAATTTTCCTGTAAATGCAGTAGTTTCTCATGTTAACCCCTTTTAAAATCACTTTCTGTTGATCCTGGAATTAGCAAGGATTATTGTTTACTCTGTATAGTATGAATGTACAGACTGAAACAATGGCCCTGCTTACACTTGCTCACATGCAGATGTATAGATGGCAAAAGCATATAGACATATACTTATAAACATATACATAATAAGTAAAACCAAAGTTTATAAGTAGAAAATTTGGTCACAGCAGGTCCTAGAAGCACCTAAACGATCGAAGTTTGCCAAACTTACTAAATTAAAATTAATTGACTTTCAAACCCAATTCAGAGGATTGCTATTGTCTGAAAACCTAGCCATTTTTAATTAATTTTTTATTAGTTTATTATAGATATACATAATATTGGGGTTCATTTTGACATAATTATACAAGCATAGAATATAATTTGTGCCACTTTAGTCCCCAATACTTCACCTTTTCCTATCCTGTTTCCTTTCATCTGCTTTACTGATCTTTCTTCTACTTATTTGTATTGTATTTTTATTAGTGCATAATGAATACACATAAAAGTGAAATTCACTTTGGTATATTAATACAATGAATGTGCATGGGAAAATTAGGTCAGATTCATTCCACCATTCTATTTTCCCACCCCTCTCTCCTCCTCCTCAATTCTCTTCCTCTATTCCATTCTCTCTCTTCTATTTTCTTTTTTTTAATTTATTTTTTAATTTTTTTAAAATTTATTTTTTATTCTAAGTTGTTAGAAATGACAGCAGAATGTATTACATTTCATATTATACTTGTAGAGCACATTTTTACATATCTCTGGTTGTATACAAAATATATTCACACCATTCATGACTTCATACATGCACTTAGGGTAATGATATCCATCTCATTCTACCATCTTCTCTTTTTTTTTTGACCCTTTTTCCCCTCCCTTCCCATTGGCTATTCTAATGTTCCTCTAATCCTTCTGTGCTCCCCATCCCAATCTGACTGTGAATCAGCCTCCTTATATCAGAGAAAACATTTGGCATTTGGCTTTTTGGGATTGGCTAACTTCACTTAGCATTATATTCTCTAACTCCATCCATTTACCTGTGAATGCCATGATTTTATTCTCTCTTATTGCTGCATAATACTCCATTGTGTGTATATACCACATTTTCTTTATACATTCATCTACTGAAGGGCATTTGGGTTGGTTCCACAGTTTAGCTATTGTGAATTGTGCTGCTAGGGATAACAGGAACATATCTCAACATCCTAAAAGCTATATATGCTAATCCCCAGGCCAACATTGTTCTAAATGGAGAAAAATTGAAAGCATTCCTTCTAAAAACTGGAACAAGACAGGGATGCCCTCTTTCACCACTTCTATTCAATGTAGTAATTGAAATGCTGGCCAGAGCAATAAGACAGACAAAAGAAATTAAAGGGATACAGATAGGTAAAGTAGAACTCAAATTATCATTATTTGCTGACAATATGATTTTATACCTAGAAGACCCAAAAAATTCCACCAGAAAACTTCTAGAACTCATAAATGAATTCAGCAAAGTAGCAGGATACAAAATCAACACCCATAAATCTAAGGCATTTCTATATATCAGTGACAAATCCTCTGATAGGGAAATGAGGAAAACTACCCCTTTTACAATAGTATCAAAAAATAAAATAAAATACTTGGGAATCAACTTAACCAAAGATGTGAAAGACCTCTATAATGAAAATTACAGAACACTAAAGAAAGAAATTAGGGAAGACCTTAGAAGATGGAAAGATCTACCCTGTTCTTGGATAGGCAGAACTAATATTGTCAAAATGACCATACTACCAAAAGCACTATATAGATTTACTGCAATGCCAATCAAAATCCCAATGACAATGAAAAAGCAGTCATGAAATTCATCTGGAAAAATAAGAGACCCAGAATAGCTAAAGCAATCCTTAGCAAGAGATGTGAAGCAGGTGGCATCACTATATCTCTCTTATATTTTTAATGAATAATTTCCCCTCCTTTTTCTTATTCTGATCTAGCTTTCACATATGAGAGAAAACATTTGTCCTTGACTTTCTAAGTCTGGTTTATTTCACTTAGCATAATGTTCTCCAGTTCCATTCATTCACCTGCAAATGTTATGATTGCATTCTTCTTTATGGTTGAGTAACACTCCACTGGGTATATATATGACATTTTCTTTATCCATTTGTCTGTCCACTGGCATCTAGTCTGACTCCACAGTTGATTGTTGTGAATTGTGTTGCTATAAACCACAACATTGATATGGCTATATCCTACAGTATGCTGGTTTTAGATCTTTTGGTTATATACCAGGGAGTGGTATAGCTGTGTTACATGGTGGTTCCATTTTGTACAATATGTCCTTTGTTGTTTAATTTTTTTGTTTCTTCCAACCCATTTTTCTGTGCATTTGAGTTGTTGATTTTGTCATTGTTTTTGTTGTTTTGGTGATTGACCTAATTTTCATTTTATGGAGGTGTGTTGTACTCTGTGTGTGTGTGGTATTGTTTAGTAGAAACCATGTGTTCTTTAGATTATATATTGTTTTCGTAGTTTTTAGGATAAGAATCTTTCAGGAATGCAGCAAATGTTAATTAAATATAGTTGGGTCACTTTTTACCTTACTGTTTCTAATTTTATTTTAAAATAAACAGATCACTATTATTTGTTTCCATTATTCACTGCAAGCATAGTGTGAATATGTTACTTTCATTTTATGTAAATATATTTCATTGCAACATCTCATTCTCGTTTATACCCATTGATACTCATTGAAAAAAATGTTAGCTTGAATCAAACCACATTTCATTTAAAAATAAAAATAATGACATGTTTAAGGGCAATGTTATGCCAGTTTTTCTAAATATCAAAATTTTAAAACCAAAATTGCAACTCTTACTTGGAATTTTCTACCTAAATAAAAATTCCAGAAGATCACTTAAATAATTCCCCAATTTTTATTTATTCAATAATGTCTTCCCAGACTAGACTGGAGACGTCCTTTTCAACATTAGCCAATCCATCATGGAATGGAATGTTCAGGTCAAATTTTAAGAATTACTCTTGTCAGCAATGCTAATGTTTACCCTGTATATAAGAATAATACACAATCGCTGAGAATGTATAAATAGATTTAATATTTTTCTTCTCTCTTGTTTATGTTCTATCTATACTAATGTATTCTGTTGAGGTTTACCTAAGGGAAGAAAATTAATATTTACCTAACACTTCACCTGTCTCGGAGGTTTGCAGAAAGTTACATCCAATTTCTCATCATCCCCTTTATACAGATGATGCAACTGAGGCTTTAAAAAGTTAAATAATGGCCTAAAGTCAAGTATCTAGAAAGTGACTTAACCAGAAAGTAAATATGTAATTAAGAAAAAAATCAATCATCTTTGCAATTTTAGATTGTAAACATCTTATAAGGTGATTACCATAGGTCTCTACAATTTCAAAAATTAATCATAAAATATATGGTTTCTGATGAGGATAATGCCTTTGACATATTCACCATTTTATTTATTGACTTTAGCAACTTAAATAATTTACTATGAAGTTTGCAAGCTCATGAAGAGTTGAAATTATGCAGTGGTGAAATTAATTCAAATAAAGTGTTGAATCAGATTAGTCTCTCAGAAAAGAAAGGTGTTACAAGTCTGAGGCATAACATGCTTCAGTTGAAGCAAGAGTCACCACAAGACAGCTCCTTTAGTCCTGCAGGGCCTCACCCTGCAGAAGATGGATGGAGGAGACTGAGGGGGAATGAGAAGAACCAGGGTGGAGCCTATGAGATCAGCACTTTTCTCAGATCCCAGGCCATTGTCTTCAGTGAACTCTGGACTGTCAACTGGTCACCCAACTGTGAGCTCCATTGGGCAATTTCTCTGGTGGTGGGACAGAAATGTCACATAATGTTTACAGATGAGGGCTCTGGAGCCAGACTGCTTAGATCCAAATCTTACTTGTTCACTCACTGTCTGTACAACATCAGGTAAGTCATTGAATGAGTGTCTCAGTGTCTTCATCTATGAAATGGCTATGAAGTAATAAAATGAAGTAATGTATATGGAATATGAACAATGGATCATGATAAGAACTTTAATAACCAGTGCCTATTATTTTTATTAAAAAGCCTTCCCACTGCCACTAACTCCAGTGAATTTTCTTCTTTTTTCCCTAGTAAGTTAATGTTTAAAGAAAAAAAAGCAATAAAACAAAGCAAAAAACTCTCCCTCCTTCCCCATGCCCTGTACTTGAAGAATGTTATTCTTACTTAGCCAAACTTATTCCTTCTTTAAAAAGGGATGGACCAGTTAGACCAGGTTCAGACTTGGTCTTAGTAATCACATCAACGTATTTTGCCCTTTAATTCTGACATCAGTGGTAAGGTCAAAAGTGTAGTCAATCTACACCACCTTGATAAAGTCAGAACACAGATCCTTCTCCAAAAGCTAAACAAGTTTCTGACAAGCAAGGGAAGCTGTGTTGCAATAAAAACATTCTTACAGAACCTCAGAAGGAAATAAAAAATCCAAAAAAAGAAAAAGAAAAAAAAACCCACAAACACAGCAAATAATAAGAATCAGCACATAGACATCATTTAAATATGAATGTATATATAGACACATACATGGATTTGAGAAGAATTTGTGACACTCTTAACCTAAGTTGTTAGAATGGGATTAAAATATTACTCTTGTTGGCACTGGGAGTATTATTCCATGTGGTAAGAAAAGAGTAAAAAAAATTGGTTTGAAAAACACCCAGGTGTAAATGTGCTGGTTCAGTCAGGCTTGCCCTGGAGACCTGCCCTGCCCCCACCCCACCCCAGGGATGCAATACCGTTCTGGCCTAGTGAGTACTGTCATCAATGTGACCTTTACAGAGGTGGCTTGAATGAGTTATCACTATAAAGCTCTTGGAATGAAAAGCACCACATCAGTACTTATTGTGCTTTGCATTTTTTATGATTCAAATCTTTTACAAGAGATGAGCAGCTCCTAAAGATATTAGAAGAGTGGTTTATAAATAGGAAGTAGCTCTAGTTGCAATTCATTGGTTTCTGAAAAGCTGTAATTGCTACATGCATATTTTTATCGCAGAAATGTTAATTGAAACATTCACTAAATAACAGAAAAATGGCAGGACTATAAATAACAATGCTACTTAAGGAGTGCAGAGGGTTATTTTTAGAAAACTTGGAGGCATGGGTTTTGTTTCCTTCCTACAGGAAGACTAATAAAAATAAAATTCTCTCTCAGACTAGAGTACCATCACTTAAAGCATTTCTCTTCATGTGTTGCTAAACCAGCAAGATCCATCCCAACAGGGCTGCCATTTTGTTTCTTCCTGCTTAAGAACAGGCTGGCAGCCTACATGCGTGCAACGGTCTATATCAGCTATAAAAGATAATTTTGCTGTATTAACTCCATAAATTTGAAAGAGCCAGCGAGGCTTCTACGGCTTAATGGCTTAATTTTTCATTCTAATAATAACTGACTGCCAGTTGAAATGAATAGGAGAAAAAATAAAACAAAACAAACAAAAAAAATTTATTGTTCTATACCATGATTCCTGACAGATGTACTGTTCTGGAGGCCCTAGGCAGGGAACACCAGGGAAAAGGGACTGACCTGATGGTGAAGGAGCTCACGGGAAAGTGCCCCATCTATCCCAAACTTATATCCACAATTGGCCAGAGGCCTGATGTAGAAGAAGCATTTTACATAGTGCTGTGGTGTTTTGTTTTTTGGTATTTTTTCCTCAATCATAATCTTCTGCCACTTTGAATGGCTCCCTGAAAAAGCCTAATCTATTTCTTTCTCTCTTTTATTCCCCACCCCCAACTTCTACCATTACATGCATAAAAGGTGAATAATTTGATTATTCACTTGTTTGTATAGATTTTTTGGTTGACAACTTAAAAGTGTTTCTTTTTAAATGCCAGGAAAACTCTTGATACATTTCAGTGAAAATAAGGTCATGCAAGTTTGTGCCAACAAGCTACTCAGGCTTTATTGATTTACCTACCGAATGAGACTGAATATCAATCAGCAAATTGTTTTTCATTCTTTAAAAGGGTGACCACTTGTTGGAAGGAGAATTTAGTGAATTCAAATGAAAATTTTCTATTTTGGGAATGCAGCAAATTTATCAGTAAATCAACCTTTTCTAGTATTTTTCTCTCCTTCTTTTTTTTTTTTTTTTTTTTTTTTTTTGCTAAGGACTTTGATACTTTATTCCCCAAAGCATTTAAACTCTTTTTCTTCTTTAAGTCATTAACAATTTTCCTTTTCATAACCTTACTAAATATTCTATGAGAAGAACTCTTACCTTCAAAAATTGGAAAGGGGGGAGGGAATCCCTACAAATATAATTTTTGAAAATGTCTTCCAAATTGTTTTACAACATTATGCATGTGGAAATTCACAAAAGAAAACTTCACCATAACTGATAGGTGAATTGAGTGAACTCCATTTGATGGGAAGGAGTACTAAAAGTAGAAAAAAAGACAAAGGGTCATGTTTAGGTCAAGTTTTCACACTTAGAGCACAGTATTGATGTAATGCTGGGATAAAACCTACAGTATATATTTCAGTTTCTTCAATTGTCCAATAATGTCCTTTATAGAAACTTTTCCTCAGTACAGGATGTGGTGCAGGATCTCGTTAGTATCCTGTAACCTGGAACAGACTTTCTTTTTCTTTCATGCTTTTTTTTTTAAATTGTAATTTATGTATTTATTTATGTTTTATTCGAAGTTGTTGTATATATAACAGTAGCATGCATTACAATTCATAGTACACATATAGAGCACCTTTTTAAATAACGCTTTAACATCATTGAAAAAATACAGGCTGATTGTGTTATAAAATTCTCATGATTTGGTTTTTCTGCTATTTCTTTATCAAGTTCAGGTTAAGCATTTTGGCCACAACAATGCATAAGCAATGCTTCCATCTCAGGTTATTTTTTTTTTTAAGGACCATAAATTTTACTCATGAAAAAAGTTAACAGTACATGTTAAGAGTTTTCACTACAAAATTATGGGAGGTATATATGCTATTTATACAGCTTTAGCCATTCTACAATGCATATATACTTTAAAAATAAGGTTGTACATGACAAATACAATTTTATCTGTCAACTTAAAAATTCTAATTATATTCATTCATAGTAATGGCAACTAGCCTTTATCAAAAATTTATCCTCTCTGGGCTAGATTTCCTATCATGAGGAAGGTCCATAGGATAATCCCATCTAACTGTAAGCCTCACCTAAATAATAGGTGTACAATATAACATAACACTCTGTATTTTGTAGAATAGGGATTTCCAATGTAAAAGTTTATTTTATAGCTGATATGTTTTCCCTTGAAAATATGGTACATTTTTTGTTGCTTAACTATATCCCATATCTATTGATTTATAAAACAATGCTATTTAATTGTCTACTGGAATAAGGGCCAAAAGTTAGAATATGTCTTTTACATGGAAATTCAAAGAAGGAATACTTAGAAGCAATTTTTTGTAACTTTAAAATCAGTGACATCACACTCGTTTTTACAATACTCAAGTTCGTATATGAGGAGATATGTAAAAAGTTGCTAAGGAAACTAGCTACATGATATGACAGCAGTTAAGAAATGAGCCTAACCCTCTTCAACTTTGGGTGTTTGCTACTTCCTCGACTTGCTAATAGTTCCCAAGGAGAAAGAGAAAAAAAAAATCATTTCCAGAGAAAAAAGCCTTAATGACCATGTCTTCCTTTATAAACCCCCTAAATAAAAATCTTAGTAAACTCAACATCTTATGTCTTATGACTAGTGTCCTAATGGTACGATTAATAAAAGGTGGCTTCATTTGGATCTTAATTTTCAATAATAACTTCTCCTTCAATTTTCTATATTATCTGGCATGTAGTCTGCTGATGTTGCTGGACCAGTTATATAAAGTCCCTGAGTGGAAGTGAACATGGGTACTGATTCCAGATAACGGAGTTAACAGGAGCTTATTTTCCATTAATCTGAGATCTCAGGAGGGATGTGGCAAGGGTGACGATATGGGAATATGTAAGCAACATAGTCTAATCAAGAGAAATTAACAGGGGTCAGTAGTCTTGTGTTCCACCTCAGGTTATTTTACTAGGAGGGTTATGGTGTGTCTTTTATTAATGATACTAATTTTTATTCCTCAGTTAGGGTATCACTGTAACAAACATTCCTACACAGAGAATGCATTATTTATCTAAAGTTTTCCTTTTTTAAAAATTTCTATTTTCTCTCTTTTTTTTAAAGACTAAAGATCTAAGAGTATATAGTAAAAGCATAACATTCATCACTTGCCTTCATTTTTTCCCTTAAACGTAGTAATTTTGTTTGAAATAAATTGAATTATTTCATTTCTCTTTCAATAGAGTTTGAAGGCTTGTTTCTCCCCACACTTTTTTTTAATGTTGCTTTTTGAGTATACAGAGTAATTATGTGATTTCAAATATCAAAATTATTCAAAAGCTACACTCAGAGAAAATTATGGCCTCCTCTGTCAATTCCACCCTGAACTTTCTCCCATAAGAAATCAATTTCAAAAGTTTGATTTATGTTTTCTTTAGTTTTTTCTTACAAAACTGGGCATTTTTTTCTTATTTTTTCTTTCTTAAATAAAGGATAGTGTGCTGTACATTCTCCTTTGCATTTGGTTTTTCTCCCTTTAGCACTATGTATTAGAAATCATCTCTAACAGGTCATAGACATCCTCCTTATTCTTTTTTTAGAGTTAGATAGCATATGTATGTCTATTCAATCTATATGTTTTTTCATGACTCCACAGTTCACTCAATCTTCTCTGTTTGGGCAATTTAGTAATTGCCAATAAATTGTTATTATAAATAATGCTTGTTAGAGGTGTATCCTCAGGCTAAATTGCTCCCTGTGGGATTTCTGAGCCTAATGCATTTGGTACCTTTATTAGATATTGTCCAACCCCACTTCCAAAGGTGATCACATTTTGGGTTGCCACCACAAATCAATGAGAATGCCTGTTTTCCAAAAACTTTGCCAATAGTATATTGTCAAACTTTTAAACTTTTATCTGACCAGTCAGAAATAGTACTCAATATCTTTGGATGTATAATTAAATGTAATAATATCCAGTGTACTTAAATTTGTGTGTTCTTTATGAATGAAGTTGGGCATCTTTTAACAGATTTGAGGGTCATTTTAACACATAAA
Organism: Tamias sibiricus; assembly: GCA_025594165.1. Taxonomy (NCBI): domain Eukaryota; kingdom Metazoa; phylum Chordata; class Mammalia; order Rodentia; family Sciuridae; genus Tamias; species Tamias sibiricus. Next base: position 39,503,498 of record CM046670.1, on the reverse strand, counting down.
AATTATCTGTTTAAGCCGGGCGCGGTGGCACACGCCTGTAATCCCAGCACTTTGGGAGGTTGAGGCAGGAGGATCACGAGTTCAAAGCCAGCCTCAGCAATGGTGAGGCACTTAGCACCTCAGTGAGACCCTGTCTCTAAATAAAATACAAAAAAGGTCTGGGGATGTGACCCAGTGGTCGAGTGCCCCTGAGTTCAATCCCTGGTACCACAAAAAAAAAAAAAAAAAAAAAAAAAAAAAAAAAAAAATTATCTGTTTAGATGTTTTGCTCATTTTGAATTTAGTCTCTTTTCCTGCATTTTAAAATGTTCTTTGCATGTTTAAATAATACTCCTTTAACCAAGATATAGCTTGTGAATGTTGTTTCTGAATTTGCCATTTGTCTCTAAACAAATGCATGAAAATGTTGTAAATATATTTATTAATAAAATATGTCAATCTCTTATTGCTTCTAGAATTTTAATGATAGTTAAAACCTTTTTCTAAACCTAGGTTATACAGGCATTTACCAATACTTTTTTTTTTTACTTTTATACAAATTTGTAATTATACATAAGTATCTGATCCACTTGGAGGTTTATATTTTGTATAATTTCACATATGGGTTAATTTTTAAGTTCTACATCCAAATGGCTATCTAGTTATCCCAACCGAAGGAGCCCTAATTAGGAAGGGCTATTGCAGCTAGCTGGAAGCCATAAGTTCCACCTGATATGTATGTGATGCACCTGTAGGCACCCGCAAAGCTGAAGGTATATAACCGGGTGAAAGCGGTCAGAGTTAGGAGAACGGAGAATTCAGTCAGTCGGGCAGTCACTCGGTTGGTCAGAAGAATCAGAGCGGCCAGAACGTAGGCAGAGTGGTTACAGAAGAGAAACCAGATAGAAGAAGTAATGACTGGTCAGAGTTAGGCCGAGGCTCCCAAGGAAGACAGAAGACAGAAGACAGAAGAAAGAAGAAGGAAGAAAGAAGAGAGAAGAAAGAAGCTCTAATCTTTCTCTAAGCTAAGCTCTACTCTAAGCTAAGAAGACAAGAAGAAAAGCTCGCTTTAATCTTTCTCTCTAAAAATCTTTCTTTCCCTCTCTAAGCTCTAAGAAAGTAGAAGTAAAAGTAGTAAAAGCTTTACTCTGCCTCCGAGAGTTTTCCTCCCGGTTTTCAGTACCAGGTAGCTTACACCCAACATCATTTATCAAAAAGTCCAATTTGTCCTTGTTTGAGAATCTTTTATTGCATAATCAAATGTCATGTGTGCCTAGATTTATCTCAGGACATTCCCTTCTATTCCATTGATCTGTCCATCTATTCATGTTCCAGAGCCACATTACTTTAAATATAAAGGCTTTGCAGGACATTTTGATAATTGGCAGGAATAGATTTACCCCTCTCCCCTCAGACGCCTTTAATTTTCAGTGTTTTCTTTGCTACTTTTTGATGCTCACTTTTTCAGAAGAAATTTAGCATATTTATTTTAGCTTTTGATAAATATTTTTTTGTATTGGGAACACATTAAGTTCATAAATTGGAAGAAAATGACTTTTTATTGATGTCAAGACCTCCTTTCCTTTTGTTCAAGTGTACATCTTTTGTGTTTTAGATGTGTTTTATGATTAAAGATTTTATGTCGATTTATTGCCTACTAGAGTGACATATTATTTATTGCTTAAGATCATTATTTGGGAGTTTCCAGCAAGTATAATGTCATTTCTATCTGCAAATAAAGACTGTTTCATTTCTTCTTCACCAAATTACATGTTGCCATTTTTTTTTTTTCTCTTGTCTAATTGCAATGGCTGACAACTTTAGGGCAAGATTAAACATAGTGGAGACAGTAGATATATTGGATCAATCCTGATCCTTTTTTTAAATTTATTTATTTTAATTAGGTATATATGACAGAAGAATGAATTTTTATTCACTGTACACAATTGCCGCACAACATTACATTTCAATGGTTGTACATGTTGTAGTGTCACACCATATGCACAGTCATACATGTACCTAGGGTAATGATATCTATCTCATTCCACCATCTTTCCTGCCCTCCATGCACCCTCCCTACCCTCCCTACCCTTTGCCCAAAGTTCCTCCATTTTTCCCATGCCTCCCCCGTCCCTGTTATGGACCACCATCCACTTATCAGAGAGAACATTTGACCTTTGGTTTTTTGGGATTGGCTTACTTTGCTTAGCATGATATTCTCCAACTCCATCCATTTACCTGCAAATGCCATAGTTTTATTCTCTTTTATTACTGAATAATATTCCATTGTGTATATATACACCACAGTTTCTCTATACATTCATCTATTGAAGGGCATCTAATTTGCTTCCACAATTTAGCTATTGTGAATTGAACTGCTATGAACATTGATGTGGCTGTGTGTTACTATAGTATGCTCATTTTAAGTATTTTGTGTATAGACAGAGGAGTTGGATAGCTGGGGTCAAATGGTGGTTCTGTTGCAAGTTTTCTGAGGAATATCCATACTGCTTTCCAGATTGGTTGTACCAATTTGCAGTCCCACCAGCAATGTATATGAGTCCATTTTTCCCCACATCCTTGCCAACATTTATTGTTGTCTGTATCCTTGATAGCTGCCATTCTGACTGGCATGAAATGAAATCTTAGAGTAGTTTTGATTTGCATTTCTCTAATTACTAGAGATGTTGAACATATTTTCATTTATTTATTGATTGAACATATATCTTCTTCTGAGAAGTATCTGTTCAGATCCTTAGCCCATTTATGGATTGGGTTGTTTGTTTGGTGTTAAGTTTTTTGAGTTCTTTATATATCCTGGAGATTATCTTAATAGAACTTCTTCTCCTGCCTTCCTATTCAAGGATATACTACCTTTACCACTGAAACATATGATTTTTTAAGGTAACCATCTATTCTTTTATCTTTGAAGTTTTTTAGAATAAAAAATTGGTATTGAGCATGATTGAAGATCTGAATGGTACTTATATACTTTGTATACAAACAGTTGTATGTAAAAAGATGCTATATATGTGCATTATGAATTGTAATACAAACTACTATTATAAAGAAAAAAAGAAAAAAATTGGTATTGAAATTTGTCAGTTATTTTCAGCATCCAAAAAGACAATCAAATAATTCTTCTACTTAGTCTTACTAAAGGCTTAGTAAAATGAACAGATTGCCTATTTTTCTTATTTATATTTCTGATACAAAGAAGAGTTGGTTGTGGTCTAATTTTTTTTTGGTCAACTTTATATTTGCTAATATTTCATTTAGTATCTTTGTATCAATGTTTATAAGTGATGATGGTTTGCAAATCTATTCTATTGACATCAGGTCTATGAATCAACATTAAACTAGATTCATAAAAAGATTTTCAATGGCTAACTTTTTTTGTATTTGGGGCATTTATATAGCATTTGAAGTAGTAAGGCCTTGGAAAAACTATATGTGGCTATCATCCTTTTAGTGGAGTAGTTTCCTGTTAATTTCACACTTAAAAAAACTATCTGTGAGTTAATTTTGATAAATCTTACTTTATTTGGAAACCTATATATTTCATCTAGATATTCAGATTCTTTGCATGAGGAATATAAAGTAATTTCTTATGCTTTTTAAAAATCTTTACTTCAAATCAATAGTTGTTTGTTTTTTGTCATTTCTTACTTTGTATCTTTGTGCTTTCTCTCCATATTTCTTGATTAAATAGTGGCTTAGGTGTGTGGTTTAATATTTTTTCAAAAAACAAAAAAGTACTTTATTGGATTGCTATACCATTTTTACTATGTTCTAATACATTAATTTCGGTTTTTAGCTTTATTGATTGTGCTTCTTTTTGTTTACTTTGTTTTTCTTCTAGATTTTTGAGTTGGAAATTAAATTTATTTTTAAAAACTTATATTCATATAGGATATGAATATAAATATTTTTAATATTTATAATAATATTATAATAATACAAATATTTTTCAGATTGCCACTTTAAGTAGATCACATGGACTCATATCATTATTTTTCAGAAACACTTTAATTTCCGCTTGTATATTTAAATTATTTCTGATTTCATTCTTCCATTCACCTAAGAGTACATGGTTTTTCAAAAATTCTCCAAGTAAAAGGGGTTTAAATCTCTTATTTTTAACTTCATCTCATTAAATCAGAGAAATTTGCCTTGAATATTTATATTTTGTAACTCATGAAATTTCTGAGCAAACTATGATATGATTAACTGATGTGAATATTCTACATGCGTTTGGCAAGAACATAGTCTCTGTTTTCAAGGGAGTGACATTTGATGTATTTCCAAAAGTCTATCTTATTAATTATATTGTTTAGTTCCGCCATTTACTTAATTATATTTTCATCCAGTTGACCTGTTTTGTACTATAGATACTACTCAAATAACCTATTCTCGGTGTTTCTCTTGTTTGATTCAAAGACATTCATAACTCTTACATATATATTATGAATTATAGCTTAAAGTCCTGTGTCTCTATATCAGTATCCTAAAATTTTTCCTGCTTCACTTTTTGCTTTGACGGCCATATCTCCAATGGTCACATCTTTTACGATAGTGTCTCCCAAAAGCTAAATTTCTTTAAGACTTTGTCCCCTTCACCCATGCCCTTTTCAAGCCCTTTCTCTGTAAATGATGCAGTGAGCCATCCAGGCTATCTGTGTTCATTATTTTACCCTTTCCCTTTATGAAAGTGATCTTTGTCTGTACTTCATCTATGGTATTGGTCCCAATTACTTTGTCCCATGGTGTCACCAAGATCCCCTTTCTTTCTTCTCTCTCTGCCCCGCAACTTGCAGAGGCAAAGGAAGCGCCATTGGAATTAGGTATGCATTTTTCTAATTACAAGCAATGCAAAGTTTATAATACTCTCAGTTCCTAGTAGTAATGCTGAAAGCAAAAGTGTGTGGTTCTATTTGCAATCCTGTTCATCTTGTGTGTATAGGAGAATGTGTATAGAGACATAGAGTTTCAGGAAGCCCCTGTTTTCTTAACCAAACACTGTCAACTTGAATTGATTTCACTGGATCCACTGAGTAGGATGTGATTTTAAATGTGGTATTTGGTATAAAGAGTGAATGTCCTTACTCTCTTTTGTTCAACTGACCCTTCTAATAATATTCTCCTTTGTCCTATAGTCTTTGAAAGAAGCTTCAGGTCAATTTTTGCATAATCATCCTTCTTTCCAAACTGAAGAGTTTCCTTTTGGAATGGGATATACTTTTTCTGAACCAGTTTGCAAAGGTCAATTACCCATTGTTTTGTGTAATATTTGCATATTTCCTCCAGGAAGATGGTCTTAATAAGACTCGTATTTCTTATTTGACAAAGTTTCATTCTATCATTTTCCACCTGCCACCAATAAAAATAAAATCAATATTATATCTACAGGAAATGTGAAAAGCTTGGGCTTATATAAAATTGGCATGAATGTGATGAATTTTTCAACCCAAATAGAATGATTATTTGGAGGTAAATAAATCCTTTGCTCATTTTTCACACTGCAAAAATCCTAAGCACAAATCTATGCAGTTGATAAGAATCATCATCAACCACAAGAACGAGAAAGGCTAGTAATAGATAAACATAAAAGAAGAATACAACACAATAATATAAGTTTAAAACTTCACTTTCTTATTTGGAACAAGCTTTGTATCCCCCTCTGTCCTTTATATTTTTAAAACAGACTCTCAGATCAAACAAGGAATACAGTCCCAATCTCAAGTAGATAAAGCTGATATGTTTTAAATCCAGGAAAAAAACAAACTTTGAAATACAGTCATGAGATGAGTTTATGCTGACAAGTTTCATAATGTGTAGTGATTTTAAAGTTTTATGTTGTCTTCTGTCTGGCAAACATGTCTGAAACTTTAGGATCTTTAATAGCATATCACTTTGTGGACTTGACCTTCATCAAATTGATTAGACTTGGACAGTTATTTATTGTATAGAAGGTGGTGGTGATAAATACACATTATATGCAAACCATTGATGATCAAATGCTCAATTAGCAAGACTGAATACTCAAAAAATAAATAACTGAGCTGTTAAATAGGAACTAACATATGGCACAGTCTCAGTAAATGTCTGAAAGATAGTTTATTCATTTATGTCATGAAGTTTAAGACTTCAATCTCAAGAAATGTTTGTTTTAAATATAGTGAGAAGTGGGAAATTTTCATACAAAGACAACCCAGCCCTGAGAAACCTAATATTGTAAATGATTCCTGGACTGGATAATAAGTGACATATTTTCAAAATTTTAACAAACTTGTATCTCTGGAAGAAGGAAGGTAAGGTATGAATAGCTTACCTTAACATCTTCTTGTTCTTTTATTTCCTTAGTCACTACACTCAGCTCTTAAATTTCTTTAGGTTTTCTGAAAACAAACTAAGTAAAATTATGATTAACCCAAGATGAAACATTTTGCTATTAAGAATACTCTGTGTGTGTGTGTGTGTGTGTGTGTGTGTGTGTGTATGTAACAATGAACCTACTGCATCAATAAAAGAGAGGGGAAAGACTACTCACATCCCATTTCAACATTGTTGCTGGAATTATATTTTTGAAAACAAACTAACTTTATTTCTTCACTCAAAGAGAGAGAGAAGAGAGAGAGAATATAAAGTTGTTCAGTATACTAGGACATACACCAAAATTATTTCTTCATAAAAATTCCTGATTTTATAGTCTAGGGAAAAAAACACACAATAAAATCTTTAATAAATATGTTGAGAAAATGAATAGAGATTGCTTATCCATGTAAATGAGTTGCAAATATAGTTAATTATAATTCATATTAATAAAGTTCCAGTTAAAGGTATTTTAAGGTAATTGGTTCTAAATTCTCCTTACCAAAGAGTTAATGTTTTTGTAACAGCCCACTTAGAATCACAATACCTGCCAATTCAATAGGGTGTTTGTGAAATAAGGGATTTAGATGAGAATTTTAGGGTTCATTAACAATCTCTAATTCTAAGGAAAATTAACCTTATTGTGAATGCTAATCAAATTCATGCACAGACCGAATTAATAATAAGCCTGGAATGAGGAGTATGTTAGTAAGGTGTGTAGCAGGTAAGCCCAAGTGTTGGTTGGTGGAATCTTGAGGAGAAACAGATTTGTTCCTGTTGAAATGATGTAATGATGGATGAAATGGAATCCCGTTGTTAATAGTGTATAGCATTCTAAAGCTGCTAGCTAAGAAGTCACTCTTATATAGCACCCCAAATGGCTGACTTTGAGAAATCCCTAATGATTTTGCTTACAGTGGCTACTATGGATGCCAATAATTATGGTACTATTTCAGAAACAATTATTTTGTAATGTGGCGTAAATGAAGAAAAGTTATCATCAAATCCTTATGTACTTTGAAAGCGACAAGAAATACACAACAATTTTTAATGGACATAGGAGGACACATTTGGAACATGGCTGTGTTGACTGTGGCCTCATCCATAGTTCTTTAACTTGATGATCCTGGAACGTATGTGAATGTAAGTGTTGAAAGCTAAGCAGTGCTGTGAGACAGGCCAAATGCCACTGGACAAAAGTTGCTGTGCATGAAGGAAGCTCAGTGATAATCCCATGCATGAAGAATTTGCTGAGATGTTCCTAGAAAGAACCCATGTTTCCATGTTTTTATCCCTGTATGTGGTCCTTTGGTTTACCTCAACACCTGCCTGACTAGATTTCAGAACTTCTTTCACATGGGTTCACAGCTAACTTCCAACTTGCTGTCTAACTGCTTTTTCAGATCACAAAGTGATAGTAGGAGCTGATAGTAGGAGATTGTGGATTAAGACCCTCACATTACTACTGAACAATGTGGTACTAAGCATGCCATTGTCTGTCTGTCTTTCTTCCTTTCTTTCTCGCTTTCTTTCCACTTCCTGCATTAAATGGCACATGACATTATTCTACCAAATTCTGTCCACTCTTAGCTAGTTCACAATATTTTTAATCTGTTTACAAAGAATTGATTCTTTTTGGAAAATGTCTGGATTACAGCCAACAGGTACAACTCCTGGCTTAGGCAGATAAATTATTCCTGACTACTCATCCATGTCTGTCCTTGGTTTCTTGGAGTATCTTGAGAAATTTTATGGGAATTGTCCCAAACTTCTAAATCTTCCCATTCAGCTAATTGCCGCTGGAGGGCCCTTGCTTTCAGTTTGTTTATATATTTATATTACAATTAACATGAGGTCTATCCTTCCAATATATTTTAACTTTGCAATATATTATAGTTAATTATAGGCACACTATTGCACATCAGACTTCTAGAAGTTATTCATTTTTCATGACTAAAACTTTATGCCTATTGAATAGTAACTTCATTTCCAACTCTCCTTAACACTGACAAACCACCATTCTATCTATGTGTCTATGAGGTTTGCTATTTTGGATACTTCATGCTTTTGTCACCCAGATGATCCAGTTTTCTGTTTAAAAATCTAAGCTAAATAGCACAACCACTCTGGAAAGTAGTCTGAAGATTCCACAAAGTACTAGGAATAGAATCACCATATGACCCAGCTACACCACCCCTTGTTATTTATCCAAAAGATATAAAATCAGCATACTATAGTGATACAGACACACCAACGTTTTATAGCAGCACAATTCACAATAGCCAAGTTATGGAACCAGCCCAAGTGCCCAGAGTTTTACTTAGACATGAAGAAGAATAAATTTATGGCATTTACTGGTATATGGATGAAACTGGGAAACATCATGTTGAGTGAAATATGCCAGACTCAAAAGTCAAGGGTTGAATGTTTTATTCTTGTTTGTGGAATCTAGAGGAAAGTAAGAGGAAAAAAAGGGGATGGATCACTGAAAATCCAAGGAAGATGAATGAAACAGAGGGAAAAAAATGTGGACAGGGAGAAGAAGAGCTGGGAAAAGGAAAGAAATGCAGATTGAATTTGACAAAATTATGTTATATACATACATGAATATACCACAGTGAATTCCATCTTCATGTATATATATAAAGCACAAATTTTAAAAAAAAATACTAAATAATAGAAGGAAGAGCAGAGAAGTAGAGCAAGGGGACTAGGGAGAGAAAGGAGGGAAGGACAAGAAGAAGCACTGGGGCCAGAAATGGAGCAAATTAAATTCCACGCATGTATGAATATATTAAAATGAGCCCCACTATTATGTACAACTATAATTCACTAATAAAAGTTTAAAACAATCTGAGTTAAAAGGGAACCTTAAAACTCCTATGACTTCATGATTTTTTCTGATCATAAACGTACCTACAGTCATTCTTACAATGACATTAGGAAAATCAATTAAACATGAACGAGAAAATTACCTATGAATAGTACAGAATATCTTCCTTCTTTTTACTACACACTTAATAGTAAAGTGTGAAATGACTGACCTTCCAAAACCTAAACCAAGACTTGGTAATCAATGATTCGGGCTCTTTCTGACCACTTTATCACCCTATTCAAGTCCAATGCATGCCACTGAGCACAGCAATAAAACCTCCAACCCAGTTATCCTGTGTAACCACTTGGAAGCAAAGTTCTGAATCAGGTAGGTGATCCAACACTAAAGGACTAGACATCCCTTGGATGACTCAAGACTCTTGCAATGCCACAAACCAATCTTCTGTCAGAGGTTACAAAATAAGACCTTTTTATTTATGTATGGAGAAATAAATTTCATGTACCTATATAACATCTTAATCTATTTTATTACATGGCTTTATACGACCAATTCATTCAGGGAAGCCCCAGCTATACTTTCCAAATGTAAACAGTTTGAGAAATTGTAGTCTGCCTTAATTCAAGTCCCTGGAGCATACCATGGGTAACTCCAGATATCCTCTGTTTAGCTCAGTCCTATAAGATGGTTAGACCTCCTAAAAATGAGTACCCAGCACCACCCAACATGCTTAGATGATGGTCATGCCTCAATATATGCTTTTTAATACTTAGGCTTTCCTTAGCATCTGTGGTTCTCCATGATGCTGCCTCTATCACCTGTCACTTCATTTTAATCTTAATTGTGCCACAGTTACTTGCCAAAAGGGTATTAGGGTCCACCAAGGCCTAATGCACAAGGTCAGTTCTATCCAATCACAACAGAAGGTGCTGATCTTTCTTGAGTTCTTCTATGACAGACCTGTTAATGCCTCAAAGCAATGATGCAACGATGGTTTTCATTATCAGTAAAGCATGTGCACTACCTGCATCTACATAAATAATCATCTAAAGCCGAGGTCCTCAGACTAGTTTCAAGAAATATATATATAAAATACATGAGACCTTGCTTCTCAGCCATTGTGGTTAAAATCATTTTTTAAGTTCTATGAGGAAAACATTTTATCATCCTTGGGTCTTAACCTCAGCATTTGGGGTTTCACACAACTCCTTTTCTCTACAAAGAACATCATCCATCCTTGTTAAAAATACCACACAGAAGTCATAAACACACAGAAGAGTCATTAAATGGTTTCCTTGCTGCTTAGTTTTTGAACATTTTATTCCAACTGCCTGAGGAGTCATCATTTTTATTAATGTGATAGATTGCAATACTGGATGCATTTGTCCCCTTGAATTGCTACATAAAGCTGTGAGTACTATGCATCTTCAGCTTCCAAAGACTGTGCAAAGACTTTGGTTGTTTGTTTGACTGTTTTAGTTTGTGTGAGTTGACACTTGATGCACTACACTTTTTGAAAAAAAAAAATCATAGTAAAACAATTGAAACTATGAATTTTCACATGACCTCTAACTAAGTTATTTCTCATCAGAGTAACCTAAATATCATTTTAGTAGCCAAAAGTTATCACCATACTTAATGATTCAATTCCTCTTCTTTAGTTCATTATATCACATGCATAAAAACAAGATCATGGTACTCTAGAATAATTCTACACCTTTAAAGAATAATACCTCAAAATGTTATCTTAAGACTCTTTTATTTATTGAATAAACGTTTCTTGAGCATCTATGCCATGGTTGACTTTGTTAGATATGAGGATGAGCAGGCATCAATCTGCATTCAAGTAGCTGACAGTAAACAGGTGTGTGCAATGAAGGATTAGAATGCAAAGACAAAATCAGGTATCATATCGTACAGAGGGGATATAAAGAAGAAGAGGAAAGTTGATTTGGCAAGTTTTCATAAAAGAGGTTTGCATTTAAGGCTGCAGAGTGGTAATGGTTAAGAACAAGTTATTGCTCAAAAGAGGATGCTCTGGATTCTGAGTTTGAATCCAGAGTCTGCTTTTGGATAGCAATGCAATTTGCCTAGCCTATTGAAGGCTCAGATCTATAAAAACAGCAAAACAGAATTGACAATGATGACTTCCCCACAGAGTTATTGTGAGGATGATATGACAGTATCCAAAATGCAAATGTTTGGGAGATTACCTGGAAATTCTCAAAAACATATGTTATTGCAAATCTTTTTTTTTTAATTTTTTTTATTATTTATTTACTTATTCATCATGCACAAGTATAGTATCTTTTTACATACAACTGCTTGTATACAAAGTATATAAGTACCATTCAGATCTTCAATCATGCATTTAGGATAATGATATCCATCTCATTCAACCACCAATTTTTTTCCAACCCCCCCCCTTACTCCCTCCCTCCCCTCCCTTTCCGTTGACCATTCTAGTGTTCCTCTGATCCTATGTACCCCCTTCCAACAACTCTGTGAACCAGCCTCCTTATATAAGAGAATTCATTTGCCAGGAAAAAAGGAGTGAGGAATGTCAAATTGTTCTTTCTTATAATATATGGGAAGCAAATCTTTTTCCAAACTATTTTTTAATAATCTATCTGATGAAATTAAAGCAATGATTAATTTCAATGTTAGGAAAATATTTCCAAAGACTATCTTTCACTCTTTTTTTTTGTTGTTGTTGTTGTCTATTTAATTACAAAGTGGTTCAAATTTGTTGATTGGGCACTAAAGGGAGGCGATGGGAATGAGAATTTTGAGCCAACAGCTTGTAGACTTGTGGACTACTATCAATCCAACCACATGACAGTGGTACAAACAATGGTTCTGGAACAAAAGTACACATACTACACATACAAGGGTCCAGATTATCTTCTTTTGCATTATATGCCAAATATGGTAGAAATGCCTGTCAGAAGGAAAATGTTGCCATTTTTGAAGATACCTTGGCAAGGCAATTTCAAAATCCTTACAAATGTCCATATTTTCTGACACAGTAATTCCTTTTGTAATCCATTTTAAGCAAACAATTAAAAATGTCACAGAAAGGACTTATGTAAAAAGACATTCATCACAGCATCAATTATGGTGGGAAAACTTGCTTTGGGAGTGACAAAATAAGTTGTGATCTAAGAGGTTGTCAAAGAGGTAGGAAAATATTCACATCAAAATACAAAGTAAGAAGACACAATATAATCTAAATTGGTACAAAACCATGAAAGAAATGACTAGAAGGAAATAAGCCAAAATATTAATAATGACTTTCTGTGGGTGAAGAGAAAAAAGGTCATCTTATATCGTCCCCCCTTTCATTACTTTCAAAATAAAAAACACATTGCTTTTAAAAATCAAGCAAATAATTAAAAGATTGAAAAAAGGAAAGAAAAATGCAGCGTAGTTCCATGAAATCCTTCAGTGGAGGAACGTTCAAAGGAAGAATTTTAAGTGAGGGTTTCTCCTTGGCCATCCATCTCTATCCATCAAGCTGTCATTGGTGGCCTTATACATCCTTTCTTTGCTCTGAGTCATGTAAAATAATTTGCTTTCCCGACAATGCATCCACTGTGTGGTGCCATCTTTTTTACATTTACTCATATCCTCATGTTCTGGCCTGGGAGGCTCTGAAAAATCTGTCCCCAGAGCACAGAATGCCTTTTCCAGAAGACTTGAGCTAGGAACCAATCACCGATCAGGTCATTATTAGGAAAATGATGCTCCTTTGGTAACTGTGAATAAACTCTTTCTCAGTTTGACCACCAAATATATATTCTTGTGCTTTCTTTTTCTTCCTTCCTTCATTTTACTAGAGAAGACTTTTCCCATGGCCATATTTGAATTTTATGCATAAATGCATAGACATTGAAAGTCAGCCTTAGGCCTTCAGGAAACTCCATATGTCAGCTTTCCATTTCAATCCTATATGCAGCTCAGGTAGAATGTGTGTTGTCAAACTGCATGTGGCCTGAAGAATGATCACTGGGCTATTTGGTTTCACTTTGTTTTGTTTTTTATGTTAATAAACCTACGTTATTGACTATGATAGTCACAAAATTAAATGAGAAGATAAAAATGAAAAAATGCAAACCCTAAGTAAAACTGATATTGTGAAGTAGAAACCACAGTTCATGCCTTCAAAATATTTATAATCTGGAGACACACTGTCCATTATGGTAGCTACTAACCTCATGTGGTTATTAAGGGCTTAAAGTACAGCAATTCCAAATTTAGATATTCTGTATAAGGAAACCACACACCAGATTTTAAAAGCTTAGTACAAAGAAAAGTAATATGAAATATTTCAGTATAGTAATTGAAGAATAATAGTTGGGATCTATTAGGTTAAATAAATTATATTACTAAAATTAATTTCACATTATTTTTCTCTTTTTTTCTGTAACTCTAGATAATTTTACATTACGTATCATTACATGTGTTGATTACATTTGTGATTCGGGTTCTGTTTCTACATAAAGACTGACCCACATGAAAATGATCTTGCAGAAATAATTAACGATATTGAAAAATAATCCTGAGCAGTATTAAAATGAACATACAATGTATTTATTAATTAGCAACAAAGATGGTAAATACTGTTGGGGTGAAAGTAAAGGAAATATGCATGGACAAGGTGAGGGCAGGCCTTGAAAAATGTGTCCAGAAATTCACTGTGGTCCTTCAACTTAATGGCCCAATCCACTCTGGTGATTGTTTGATCTTGGTTCCTCCGGTTATGTTTTAGTCTAATTCCTAACTTTTTAAACATTAATTCAATGTCTTGAACTTCTATTCTACGTTATGATGCTGTCTGTCTGACTCACTTCTAAATTGAAGTGCATACATAAAAAAAATTGAATCACTTCAATGATTTTAAATCACTCTTCAATGTGCAAAGCAATTTAAAATTACTGGAGTGCTTCCAATTTTTATTAGTCCTTGAATTTGGAAGTGATCTAGGCTTTTCTGGGCATGTGCAATGCACTGTGACTTAAAATTATTAAGCTCTCTCTCACACACACACCCACCACCCTTATTTTTAAGAAGCTGATTTTACTTTGCAATGGAAACCATCAGGAGGGGATGGAATGGAAATTGCAAGGATAACTAAAAACACAGGGAAAAGAGCTTCCATTTAATAATGAGAACTATACTTTGTAATTAGATAGTGTCTTGCTCAAGGATCTCTAAGTGCTTCATAAACATTAGCTCATTCATCATGAAGACATCTTACAGGGGGGTTATTTCCAGTGTGGGAGGGTAGTAGTAGGGATGGGTAAAGCCGTTTAGATTGGCTTCAAACATTGAATTTGGTAATTTGAATGATGTGAGAGCCATGCCTGGGACATTTATTTTTGGTGCTACTTCTTTTTTTATTTTTTATTTTATTTTTCCAAGGAGAAGGAGGTAATGTTACACTGTCTGATCCATTTGCAAATGTCATAAAAAATTAACTTGGCAATGTAAAATCTGCTAAATAAATTGCTTATCCCAAATAAACTCCAGGAGCAAACATAAAGTGATTAGTTTCCTGATTTAATTACTTTAGTTAAACTTTAGGAGAAAAATGCATCAACCTTCCTACCATTTTCTTTCAAGTTAATTCCTTCCTGTTTAGCAAATATGGAATCCAAGAACCTAAAATATTCATCTGTAAGAGGGTTTTATCTGAAAATTTTCAAATCATAGACTTTCCTTATGTTGTTTTAATATGAGAAGCTCTGATCAGTAAGGAGTCTTGAGGGGGTGGCTTAATGCTGAACCCAGAATAGGAAATTCTGTTTTTAAGTGTAGGGTAAAAAAGAGGTTGTCTGCTTTCTCTTCCCTATGGGGAAATAGATTCTTGAGACTCACAACAGGAGCACCATGCTAGACACTGAAGACAATAATAGTGATTCTCACGATGAGGCCTCTAACCAAATAAGTTTGTTTGGAAGGGAAGATTTCAAGTGGGCTCACTATACGGGAATGTATATCCTGAATATCTGAGTAATAGTCTCTATAAAACATAATGTGCTGTGATGACAAAACTCTCTCACGTAACAGAATCTAGCCCACTAATAGTACGTCTCACACAATAATAATATGACTTATCCAGTAGCATTGATGTCATCCTTGATAAAGGCCCTGTGTTTCTCTGTTATAAACAAACAAGCAACATCATCAAGCAGAAAAAAAAGGAAAAAGAAAGTGTTTGAGAGCCCACCCCTATAGAAGGAGGAAATAAAGAGCAGGTCAACTGAAGTGACCTCCACAAAAATGGCAGTATAATTGTCCATAGTTGCTTGCTTTACACCAAATACAAAAATCGTATATATGAATTCAGAACTTTAGTTCCAGTTCCTGCAAAGAATTACAGTTTGTTCTTCAAATTTACAGTGGGGAGTTTCTACAGAAACCCAAGGTCAGACCTCTCTCACCCAATTCAGTCATATCTTAACAAAGGTGATCTTGAAACAAAACCTAATGTGAAATATGGATGTATTGTGTATGTGGTTTTTTAAAATCTTATTTTGAACACTATGACCCATAGGCGGAAATAGAATTTACAGTAATGCCAAGGATTAAAAGGAATGAGCCTCTTGTTTAGAAAATTAGCTAATCAATATGCCAAGCTTATTTTTAAAAATGCTTTAATTTTTTAAAATACAGCATGTCCGCTCCAGCTTCCTGTATTTGACTCTGATAATAAAACTTTCTGTATGACTAATGCAGTTTAGCTAAACAAATTAGAGACCTGCACCGTGGATGCTGAGGAGAAAGTTTCCATCAGCCATCATGATATCATGATGCTCGCTCTCTCTCTCTCTCTCTCTCTCTCTCTCTCTCTCTCTCTCTCTCTGCCTGGTCAGCAAATAATAGCTGTGAACCAGGCCAGGCCAGCGAGGTTTGCATTTTTGTGAGGGAGAGAGAAGAAGCCAGGGGCAAAGGCCACAGGAGAGGCAAGTCCATGGTTTCCTCACCTAGTGACTGTAAGGTGCTTTAGGAAGAGTGGGGAACTGCAATGAGTAACTCCCCTATTTTCTTGGTTGCAAAGTGCCCCCTTTTAGAGTTAAGCTAACAGGAGATGAATGTCAGAGAGAACCCTGGGAAACATATGAGGGACCCCAGAAAGAACTCGCTTTACTTGTCTCTCTCAGGTGTCTATGACCTTCAGCTACAGACCATGGGGTGGGTTATGAACTGAAATGCATAAGCCACCCCACTGCAAAAATATAAGCTGTTGAGTTCCTGGTCCTCAATAACTCTGAATGTGACCTTAACTGGAAATAGGGTGAAGGCAGATATAATTATTTCAGATGAGGTCATACTAGAGTAGGGTGGGACCTTAATCTACTGTAACATCCTCATAAAATGGAAGATGATAAAAAGACAGACACCTAGAAGAAGGTCACATGACAGCAGAGGCAGAAACTGGAGTGATGAAGCTACAAGAGAAAGAACACCAAGAACTGCCAGCTACCCACCAGGAGGAAGCATGAAAAGATTCAGCCCGGAGTCTTTGGAGGGAGCTGGCCCTGCTAGCATCTTGATTTTAGACTTCCAGTCTCCCAAATTGGGATGTATGACATCTCTGCTCTTTTAAGTTTAGTGCTTCATTGTGGAAGCCCCAAAGAGCTAACACAGGGCTTGATTCCAATCATTAGGAATTACCAAATTTTCTGGAAGTTGCCTGATGTTTGAGAGACTGAGTACAAATTACTTAGACTGAACTAGAAATGAGACCGAGGTTTAACAGTGATTTTGCCAGAAATTAGCTCTGTGATCCCAATCAAATGAGTGTCTCTTCCAGGCTTCTGTAAAATATTTCTGTTTTTCCTTCCAATACCATTGTTTAATGGCTTGTGAGTCATTATCTGAAGCAGATCACATTGGGGAGGGCTTGGAAAGGAGAAAATCAGGTCAAGTTCTTCCTACTTCCAAGTCAAGTGGGCAGATTGGAAGTAGGAGAGAGGATGTTTGATGTGGCTGCTTATTTAGTCTCCAATTCATTCTTGAGTCCTGTGAATGACATCTGTTTTTCCACATTACCCATGTCCCTAAGCACCTGGTCTGTATTCAACGAATGTTCACTGGTGTAGCATCCTTTAAAACTACACTGTGTTAATTCTTTCTGTGTCCCTGAAATCATGTATCTGTTTTCCATAGGACAAGGAGAAAGTCCTAACTAAAAGATATAAAGGACTTTTTCCTGAGGTCCACTGGAGAAATATGGACTAAAAGACAAAGACAAACAAACAAAAGCATAATCATAAGGAAGAACTACAGGTACCTGGACCTATAGTCACAGAATAAAGATTTTAAGGATCTTCATTCAGAGCACAATATTCAGTTCTTTAAAAAAAAAAAAATTGTCTACCTAGGACCCCAAAGTACATTTTGTAATTTTGTCTATTTGATACAGTGTTCTAGTAGAAAATAGTTAAATTTCATATCTCAGTTAAGAAGATCTAGAGTCCTTCAATAAGTCTGCTAGTTCTCAAACATAATCTAGCCTTCGCAGGTTCATTTATACCAAATTGTCATCTTTGTATTTTTGCCACTTGTTCCAATTTCCCCTAATCAGAGTGTATGCTTGTCCCCAGAGTCATTTCATTGTGATTCTGTGACTTTCTCTAATATGAAGTCAGAAAAGGAAGTGTCTGCTTCCTTCTCATCCTGATAGGTGTCAACAAAGATTCACAGTGTCTCCCAGGAGCTTTTTAGATGAAAGAGAAAACTGTTTGAAACCTCGAGTCCCTTGGACAATTTAGGACAGACCCAAGTTCTGTTGTCTGGCAAAGCATTTGGAAGAGGAAGGCAACTTAGTTCAAGGTATCATGCCCTTAATCAAATGAGTTTCTCTCCCTGGCTTCTGTAGAATATTTCTATTTTTCCTTCCATACCATTGTTTGATTGTTTGTGAGTCATGAGCTGAAGCAGATCACATTTGGGGAGGGCTTGGAAAGGAGGAAATCAGGTCAAGTTCTTCCTATTTCCAAGTCAAGTGGGCAGATTGGAAGTAGGAGAGAGGATATTTGATGTGGCTGCGTCTTTGGTCTCTATCTCATTCTTGAGGCCTGCGGATGACATCTGCTTTTCTGTATCACCCATGTTTCTAAGCACATGGTCTGTATTCAGCAAATGTCAAACCACAGTGTGTGTGTGTGTGGGGGGGGTGGATGGGGGGAAACAACATGCATTGCAATGTTCATTCTCTCATTTCTCTGGTTTCTGCATGTTGGCTAAGGTATGAGACTGTGGCTTTCCTTACAGCTTCAAAGAGCAGTGGACACGTGAAGATGCCCTTTGGTAGACAAAGTGGAGGACTGGCCAGTTTCAGCAAGGATGCCGGCCTGCCAGCAAACCCAGCTCATCCATAGTGAACAAACACGGCTCAAATTCCTAGTAAAGGTCAGCTGGCTCAGTTTCATTTTACAAGGGACAAAACTTGGATCCAGAGAGACTATCACGTCTTTGAAAATGTATCTTTAATACCTTGTTTAACTTCGGGCTGGTTTTTTTTCTTTTATTATTATTTATAGTCATTCTTCTTTTCCCTCTTGATAAAGATTGTAGAAATATTTGGGATCCCATTAATTGTAAAGATGGGGGAGTTTTCTACAAATCCATAAAAGTCAGAAATATAATAGGATTTTTGTAACTTCTTGCAGAATAAATGATTGAGGAATAGTAAGATGACTTTTACTACTAACTGCAAATTCATTACTAGCTCTGATTTTTAAAAAACATTTCTAAGTCATTCCCCACTCCCTCATTCTTTTATCCCATGCTATTCCACTACAATTTCATCCCCCATCATTACATTTCAAGGGAATACTCTGTCCAAATTATTAAAATGGCTTTATGTCTTATAAAATGGAAATGAGATTTTATTTTCATTACTGTTCAAATTGTTCACTTAGGTCCTAGATTAATTTATATTATTATTTTCTTTGGAGATATCTGGTATTGTTTTTATACTTAATACATCATTATAGTATTCATTTTAAAAATGGCATAATCACACCCACTTAAGTTGTTCCTTCCCCTCTCTTAAGAGAATGTAGATTCCCCTCCCCATACACACTTTGGAATTCTGATGCTGTAAGATGCTATAATACTCCACATTTTAATAAGGAACGAAAAGGAAAAGGTAGAATTCAGTGTTACCATTAATTGATTCTCAAAAATTATAGTTGAATGTGGTTTATAACTATATTGTTCACTTTATTTAGATTTCAAAAATAATAAATGGACCATTAATCTGTTCCCACCTATGTAGTATAAACTATACCACCAAGATTTTCCTAGAAATAGATACGTAGTTTAGTCTTAGAAATTATTTTCATTGGTTGTGATCTGTATTTTTTAAAATTTTGTTGATTATTTTTTGTGAGCATATTTACACTAAAGGAAAAGTTTTTATTGCTGTCTTTATGTGAGAATCTGTAGTCTTTGTTGGCTCCTGTGTACATTATGAAATTAAGGGCCAGTGAAGTTCCCAAAGATTCTGATGTCTTTAGCAAGAAGTGCTAGAAATCAGTGATAACACATGAACCCATGGACAGAGGAATGTTAAAGGAAGATTCATAGGACAATAAGAGAGTCTAACCACCTCATCAGGACAATTGCCAAAAGCCAAAAAAGTTTGTTATGAAATTGAAAAATACATTGCTTTGCAGTAGGCATGGTACTCACATAAAACAATTAAACAATTGATATATTTTTATTTTCACATGATCTTATTACATGAATTGTAAAGAAAGGTTTGCTAATATATTTGGCATGTGAAGTTTGAAAATAACAAACAAGTATCTGAAAATACACTTGAACTTCATGGTGGACATATAACACATCATCTAGGTAAGATAGTAAAGATATAAAGAAACTGTAATAAAAATTATAAATAGCATGAGTCTTCTCTCTATAAATTTGCCCTTGGGAAGGTTTTATCCCTCTGACTTTCTAACCATAGCCAAGTAACATGAGGACCTAGTTGTTTTCCAAAGAGATGCTGATGCACAGATACCTGTTGTAAAGTACTTGGGAACTCACATTCGTCAAATTATATTCATTTTTCTCTTTTGCTTGGTTCATGATGTGCCTGCTATTTTAGTGAACTATAAATTCTCAGAGAGTGACCACATTTCACATCTGCACCTAAAGAAATCAGGAAAATATGCTTAGGACTCACATTGTATAACACAGATCTCTTTCCAAAGCAAACTTTCAAATGACCATAAATGAACTATGATTTTACTTTGGAGAACTTCAAAGTTTCCTTCTTAGACCCCTGAAGTAGTATAGATTTAAAAATTATATTGGCTCAGTATTTTTCAGATGTTAAAATGAGATTGCAATTATTCTTACATGGCATAATTACTATAAGCAATTGCTCTAGTACCTTAATTTATGGTTGTCTCTCAGTATCCACAGAAGATGGTTTCCAGGATCTCTGGTGGATACCAGAACCCATGGAAGTTCAAGCTCCTTTTATAAAATGGACAACAGTGTGTACATATAACCTATATGTATCTTCTATATATTTGAAATTATCTGTAGGTTGGTTACTTATAATACTTATTGCAATGTTGTAAATAATTGTTATACTATATTATTTAGGGACTAATATACAAAAAAGACTAAATGTTGCCAATACAGAAGCAATTTAAAAAATATTTCTAATACGTATTTGACTGAAGTTGTACATGCAGAACCTATGATATGGAAGTTCAATTCTACTATAAATAAAAATGTGTTATAATTAATTATACTCAAAAATGAATTAAAAGGTTATAAATGCCAATTTATGACTGCTAAAATTGAATGTGTAATCTACTGAATATCTATTCTTCCCCCTCCTCCTTATTTCTTTTGTAATTATATCAAAATAAATTCTGCCGGGCGCGGTGGCGCACGCCTGTAATCCCAGCACTTGGGAGGCTGAGGCAGGAGGATCATGAGTTCAAAGCCAGCCTCAGCCATGGCAAGGCACTTAGCAACTCAGTGAGACCCTGTCTCTAAATAAAATACAAAAAAAGGGCTGGGGATGTGACCCAGTGGTCGAGTGCCCCTGAGTTCAATCCCTGGTACCACCAAAAAAAAAAAAAAAAAAAA
The DNA here is from genome assembly GCA_025594165.1 of Tamias sibiricus. Classification (NCBI taxonomy): domain Eukaryota; kingdom Metazoa; phylum Chordata; class Mammalia; order Rodentia; family Sciuridae; genus Tamias; species Tamias sibiricus. The sequence goes on along the minus strand of CM046670.1, from coordinate 39,482,188 downwards.
AAAAAAAGAATTCTACTGTCATGTATAACTAAAAAGAATCAATAAAATAAAAGATTGAATCTATCCCTCAAAATTCATATGTTGAATTCTTTTTTTAAAATAACTGAGGATTGAACTCAGAGGCACTTGACCACTGAGTCACATCCCTAGCCCATTTTGGGGTTTTATTTAGAGACTGGATCTCACTAAGTTGCTTAGTGCTTCACCTCTGCTGAAGCTGGCTTTGAACTCATGATCCTCCTGTCTCAGCCTCCCGAGTAGCTGGGATTACAGGTGTGCACCCATCCCTCATATGTTGAATTCTAATCCTCAATGTAATAGTATTTAGAGGTCAAGCCTTTGGGGGTAATTAAGTCATAAGGGTAGAGTCCTCATGAATGAGATTAGTCCTTACTAGATGAAACCAGGAACAAATGATGCTTCTCAGCCACATGAGGATATAGTTAGAAGTGGTTAGTTCCAAGCCAGGAAGCTGGCTCTCACCTGACACCAAATCCCTGTGCCTTGATCTTGGACTTCCTGTACTCCAGAACTATGAGAAATAAATGCTTATTGTTTAAGCCACAAGTCTATATTTCTGTTATTGCAGCCTGAACTAATATTTAAAAACCAAATGATACTTTTTTATATGAATCATGTGACATGGTTTTTACTCTCTCAGGGCATTTGGGGGGACCAAAATGATCTCCCTCTACTTTCCTCTCATGTCTAGCGTGGTATTGAATCCCAACCTAACAAAACAATACATTGTGTGTTTTTCCTTAGATTCATTGAAAAACATTCGACAGATGAAATGACTCACTTTGGACTCTGTTCTAGGACCCTCACTCGCTTCTTTTACAAATGACTTATAAACACCAATGAAAACGTGAAATTGCTGACATTGGCAACACTTCCAGGAATTATTTTAATGAAGACATACATTACCAAGAAGGGTTAATATTATTTGAAAGTAAAAGCTTTCATGCCAATAGCAGGACCACTCTACATGCATTGCTGGGTCAGCACTATAATGAGGAAAATTGCCTCTACTACGCCTGTTTGGCAATGCTATTATCATCTATTTTTCTTTTTCTCCCCCTTTTAACAAGAGTAAACTACTTGGAGATGTCCCCATTTATTCTTCTTGTTTCCACTCACCCCTGATCCCACCAAGGCCATGCAAGTCTAGCATTTCAATGACTAAATGAACTACTTTATCATCTGGTTCACCCTGAAGTCTTTTACATATTTTTCTTGACCTCTAACCTGCAGACTATTATTTTGACAGCTATCATTAATGCTGTGTCCTGAGTAGCCACACGTTGACAAAGATGGATGGTGAAAGAGCTGAGCAGTTGAAAGAAATGGACACCCACTTTCATCTTCCTCTTGATTAAATCTAAACCATCCAAAGCAGTTGCGCACAGAGCATCCTGTGGCAGAGTTGGAACGTAGTCACAGATTTTAGTAGGATACCCCATTCAGAAAACCAAAAAAAAAAGAATTCAACTATGACAGAAGTCACACAAACTAAACATCTAGAACTCTACACATTTGATAAATAGGACTATTCAAGTATGAAATTGAACGAATCAATATGTGGTGAGAATTAAAATCTTTCATACTGCTGTATTGAAGAGGAGCCTTGCTGGTATATTTAACAAAGAGAATCCCAGTGTCAAGAGACATGTGTTAGATGGACATAGTTGGTTGCAAACTTTTTATTATGCAGCTTTTAAGTGCAGGCTCCCGTTGGAAAGGTCATGTTGGTCTGCTGTGATCATTTATATGGAACACCGTGGTCTGTGGTTGCTCTGTAATTGTGAAGTCATTACCAGCTTTGGACCTACACAGTTTAATTGCCTTTCTCCTCCAGGAAATGACTATGACTGAATTTGGTGACTTAGTTGACATTATAGGAAAGGCAACATAGTAGTGATAGCATCCCAGAACCCAGTAAGCTTCACATTGATAAAGAAGTTGTCCAGCATGTTAAATCTTGATAAGGTACAAGTGCAGACCAACTGTGGAGCCTAAGGTAGCAAAAATAAAATTGGTGGGGAAGGATGTATGATATTGATAAGAAACTGTAGTTGAAACTAGGATGTTAGCTTGTTCAAAAATGTGGTCATGCCATAAAATAAATGAAGAATAAGTATCTTGGGATTGGGACACATGAGGAAGAAAATAAAATACCATGTACCATATTCAGGGAATGAAACCTCTAGACTAGAAAAATCAGAGGGCTAACTGCTCCTAAATGCTTTACTTTTTCTAACATTATCAAGACTCCAATAATTTAATGTTTCTTAATCCCCCCCCCACACACAAATTCAAATATAGACCATGAAATGGAAATTTATGTATGGACAGTCATGAAATCACTGTGATATTCTTTAATGTCTTGTAGATAAAAATTTGTCTAGAATGGTCTTTATATGTTTCCTAAAACCTTGGAAGATGGACAAAATTGGCTCTTGAGATAACATCTGGTCTAATTATTCTATACTTTCAAACACATTTCTTGGAAAACATCTTACCATATGAAATATTTAAGTTAATTTAATGCTCACCTCTATTTGCTGATTCCAAGGGGAAAACTGTTAAGCATGAATGTCTCAAGAATACTTTCTCCTGCATTCTAGTCACTGACAATTATTCAGACAAAGGGGGGCGCATTATCATGTAATAGCCTCACGTTGTTTCTTTTTAAGACAACAACCTCTCATATCTGGCACATCTTTCAACCAGTAAAGAGCACAATAGATCCTCCACATGTTCTAGATTCTGGATAGCTACTGTATATCTTATTTTTAAAATATCTCCTCAAAGATTTTGCTTGTAATGAGAAAAGAATGATTTTCTTTTTCCTTCTCTTTGTTAAAGAGAAAATATGGATAAATAAGCAAACAAGTCTAGTTTATCTTTCAGAGGCTGCTAATTAAGTTTAAGCAAAATACAAAAATTCAACTTTGTGATTGTTAGAACTCTGAACAATCAGATATAATTCTTGATTGGCTTTTTTGGCTTTACATAACTACAAGCTCAACCTACTCTCTGGTTCTAAGTATTCACTCAGATAAACACTTAGACACAGATTAACTATAGATTTCTGAGGGAAAAATACTCTTAGAAGAGACTAGGAATAAAAAGAAATCTATTCATGCAAATATTTCTGGCACTTTTGGAGAACACCTTCTCTAAGTTTACACAAACAGGTAAACGAAATAAAAATGTTGGGATAAACCTTTCAGCGTATACATATTTGGTTGAAAGCAAAAAATTAGAAAAAGATCTTTTTTATTTCCCCCCATAAAACAAATATTTAGATTGAGATAATTTTTCTTTCTAAGTTTGTAGCATTTTTTCCCTACAAATACTCAAAAACCTTTATGAAAAATACAAGAACTAAAGATGTGTTGGTAAAATACAATGTGATGGTGATGGTGGTGGTAGTGGTAAATTTTTAAGAGCCAGGCTAACTGACAAATTTTTAAACTCAAAAGAGTGTGAATATTTGATATTAATCTCTGTTAGTTCTCTAGGACTGCTGTTACAAAATATCATATATACTGTGTAGCTTCAACAACAGAAATTAATTTTTTTTACAGTTTAGAGCTGTCAATAGGATTGGCCCTCTCTCCTTGACTTGTAGATGGCCATCTTCTGGTGATTTCTCCTGATCTTTCTTCTATATGTGTCTGTGTCCTAATTTCCTCCTTTTCTAAAGATACCAGTCCTATTGGATTAGGTTCTACCTCAAATCCCTCATTTATTCATAGTTACTTTTTTAAAGCCTTATCTCCAAATACAGTCATGTTCTCAGGTGTTTAAGGTCAGGTTGGAACTTCAACATATGAATTTGGGAAAACACAGTCAGCCTAAGGACCTAAGCTGTAGCACAAGTTTTAGGGTTATATGATAGAAACATATTTTACTAATAAATAAGTGAAACTTTATAAGTAGCAAATAATAAAAACTTTATAAGTAGAGACTGATCGAAATTAAACCACAAAAAAGCCTGCTTCAGTAATTTATTACTTGATTTTGTAATTTACCTATGTTTACTTGGATTAAAAAACAATATGCTTCCAATAAAAGAGTCAGATTCCATTATATTCATCCCTGGTAACATGATCCAGGGTAACCTGAGCTCTCCACTGGAATTCTCATCCTCATCCTCATCATAAAGAAGCTAAATTTATTAGCTTTCTCATGTCAGACACTGTGATGCGCATCTTACAATTACTATCTGGCTTCACCCTTATGATAATATGACAAGTTGAGTACAACCGCTATTCCTTATTATAGGTGAGAAAACTAAGGGAGTAAAATTATTGTATGAAGACATAATTCAAGGAAATGCTGGAGGTTATGTAGAGCTCACTCATATGTGAGTCTGGAATTTCTGTGCATGACTACTTCTCATGACTGACTCAACAGATATAGAAAGCAAAACCTATGTCAGCAATAAAAACTAGAGACCTTGATATATACACACAGTAGGAACTTCCAAGAATATCTGCAAGATAAAGACTGCACTGGAAAAAATCCTATTCCAAAGCAACATGTGGACAGAAAAGGAGAGAAAGAGATCCAGGCAAGGCATTTGCCAATATTTCCTGGAATAAAGGAGAGCTGCAGGAGTGGGTGGATCCAGTGTGAGCAGGAGCTTATCAGCATTCTCACTGCCATTATAGATGACCAAGGACAGGAAAGAATGGAAAGGAAGCTGGAAAAGAGGCTTTTAAAGAGGACAAATGCATGAAATGATATGGAAGATAACTAAATTTGCAAAATACTAAACTTCTTGCGAGTGGTTTAAGGGTCACAAGATTCTAAGCTGGCATAAAGAAACAAAATACAACTGTGGACTTGTTGAAATTAAAAAAAAAAATAGCACCAATCTCAATATCCCAAATAGGAGACTGTGTTTTTAAAAAGCATCACATATTTCACATATTCACTATAATACAAAGCAGACATTTAAAATTATGATTTTCACAATTGTTTGTAAATATTGATTCCTCCAATTGTTTAGGCAAGATATCAATAACAACAAGTATTTTGATATTATAATGTTTTAAGCTTACAAATAAACTGTTAATACATTTAAAGAAAAGAGATTGTAAAGCATGCACCATGTGGTGGTAGTCAGGGTAAACTTTGTCCTACTTTTCGGTTGTTTTACACATGTCACATAAAAACATGTTATGATGAAAATGACACTATTTGCAAAACTCAAGAGGAGAAAATTTAAGGTTGTTCACAGCAAAAGGGCCTCTTAAAACTAGAAGAGGAAACTTGCCCCCAAATAAGAGATGTCAGTTATGGAGCTGGATAGGTTAGGGCAGTTCATCAAGAAAAAAATAGAAAAACAGGGGGAATGCCACACCTTCAAGGCTCCAGAAAAAAACAGAGGAGCTAATTCCAGCTGGTGTGAATCTTGGCAAGTAAGTAGTGAATCCTGTTAGAGTAGTACTTGAAAGTGTAAAGATTTACTACAATTAAAATCCAGCAGATTGCAAGTGGCCACTGCTGCAATACAAAGACTCTCAACTTTTAGCTGAAAAAATCAACTGGGGAACTATTAAAATATACTGATCCCTTCCATGTGCGTTGTAGCATACCTGTAATCCCAGTGACTCCGGAGGCTGAAGCATGACAATTTCAAGTTTAAGGGCAGCCTTGGAAACTTAGCAAGTCTGTAAGCAACTTAGCAAGACGCTGTCTCAAAATAAAATATTGAAAGGCCTGTGGATGTAGCTCAGTGGTTAAGTGTCTCTGGATTCAATACCCAGTAGCCACCCCCGCCCCCCCCAAAAAAAATATATATATAATATATATTCCTGATTCCTGATTCCTTATTCCCTGAGACCATCACAGACCAATTAAATCAGATTCTCTGGTGTGGGAACCAAGCAATGTTTTTGTTTCCCCCCATGGTTCTGCAATGTAAGATACAATGTGCAACCAAGATTAAAGAGAACTTGCCTAATTCTAAATAAGCAGCTTGTTCAACAGAGGGAATATGAGTAATTTTATCCTTGAGAAATTCTTGGTTGAGAAAGAGGTACTTAAAGTGTTGAATGCATATGGCTTAATGTGAATCCTCTCATGATAAGGAATAAATTTTACCTTCCTTTACGAGGAATGACAAACTCCTATCCAAGGCCATCATTAACCACTTAGAGTCATGCAAGGACTAAGTATACACAAGTGCAATTTACAGGTGATTATAAGAAGGAAGAAAAGAGCCCTCAGTGAGGAAGGAGTATCTTCCATTCCTCACAAGGATTTGCAGTTTCTCTCCTCTCTGCTTCCAAAGCCCCTTTCAAAAGCTCTAATGGTGTCCTTATGTGCACATAGCTTCTTCTTGGCCTGGTAGTGCTTCACAGAGGACTGTGCCTTGTCTCTCTTATTATCATCAGCACCTGGCATATAGTAGATGTTTAATAAATGTTTTTTGGTTGGGTAAAGAGTTAAAATGTCAAGCATTATTATTTCTATCATGATCCTTTCAGTTCTCTAACTCTAGAATTTGTAGTAACACTTTTTAATCTTTCAAACATCCCCACATTTTCTCTACACTTTTATGAAATTGCTCCATACTTTTCATTTTTATGTCATTTGATAACAACCAGGTTGTGTTACAAAAGATTGTAAACAATTCTAGAGTACATGACAATATTGTCTCCAAGTAGGTGTGAGAATGTCAAAAGTTACCAAGAGCATTTAACAGTGTACATCGTAAGCCGTATTGTTTTCAATTTGCTTCAAAGGCTCTGACTTAATAGGTATCAAGTTATTTATGCAGACTAGTCTAGACTACTTGGGGGGTAAAAATAACTGGGGTAAACCAATTTAACATGTTCAGGTAGAGGACCCATAGATCACGTGGTCTGGGCTTCCTCAATTAAAGATAACATTTCTGAAAGCAAATGGCTTTGGCAAGGACAAATCCAGCGTGTTCTGGGATGACCATGCTCACTCTTCCTTGAAACCATTTATCCTCAAGGATGTCAGCTGAAGTTCAAACATTCCAGTACCCTTGTGGGCTAAACTAATTCCATGGTACTTTAAAGATTAAGATACTGCACAACCCATGTGCCAGGTGGACAATGGATACTTTTACACTAGAGGTCAACTAGCAGAAATTGCCTGCCCAAGGAATGATATGCTACTCCAGAAAACATCTGCAGTCTTTAGTTATATACACTGTGCAATGCTGATTTAAGATACTGGGTATTAGTAAGAGAAGGCACTGTGATTTATTTTAAAACCATAGCAACTGTAATTAATCATTGCAATGAAGAAAATATGAAATGAATTTTAAGAGATGCTACATGGCCTGCCTGTATAAACAGGACATTTTAGAACAAGAATTAAAATATTTACCATAGAATATTTTGTGCTTATGCCATTGAAATAATTAATTGAGATTTCATTTTTTGAAAAGTTTGGTGAAGGGAAAATTGCATGTGTCTGCTTCACATATTCTGCTACTTTTCCTGTATTCAGTTCCTTTTCTTCCTCCACAAATTTTAATGTAACTGAGTTGGAGTTAAGATCTTAAAACTTGAGATCAAAGAAAACAATATTCTATAATCTTTGTTTTGGCTTCTTCTCCACCAAACAATTCAAATTATATTGTTAATGTCATTGCTGATATTGGATAACAGTAAAAGCTTTATTATAGCTTGCATATCAATCCAGAAGAGGAAAGACCTAATGTAGTCATATTTCAGAGGATGTTACCATAGATATCAATCTATGTATCCATCTTTCTGTAATAACAGCAAAGTTTCCATGATTCTTCATTAAAATCATTAATTTTTATTGGAAGAGTCACTATTATTTGTTGAAATATAATGAGGACTATTCGTACCATAGAACTGTCATATGTCTTACTCTGTATTCAGGGAACTGCTTGCTGCATATTGTAACATTCTATACGTCACAGAAAGCAAGTGAAAAAAAAAAACACTAAAGAATGTTTAAAGTATCCCCACATACACAGAATGCTTGGGATTATATATATATATATATATATATATACATATATATATATGTAATGTGTGTGTGTGTGTGTGTGTATGCTTGAAAGTACCTTACCCCTGGAAATTAGGTAGATGTTTAGCAAATAATTACAGAAAGATTAATATATTTCTTTGCAATGATAACAATAAAAATTGAGACAGAATGAATGAAAAGAGTTGCTTGTATCATAGCTCAAATCTGAATATAACCTCTTGTACCTTCCCAAAACTACAGTTCAGGAGCCTTTTGTTAAAATAAAAATCATAGATGAAAAAGGAAGGTTCAATACTGAAAGTTGGTTCTAGCTTGAGGGAGGAAGTGAACAAAACACGGTCATTTATCAATACCTGTCAGTTCCTCAATGAATTTGTGACCTTACTTGGGGTATCGTGACCTCTCTTAAAATAAGGCTCTAACCTATATGAAGAAAATCTAGTAATAATCTTAGTTAGCCACAGTGTATTACACTTTCTTTTAACCACTATCTTGAGAGCAAATTAAAAGGGACATGGTCTTGGTTGTCATGTAGTATAAGTCCACCACCCCAATGTTTTATTATGAAAAATTTCAAAACTACAAAAAATATGAAACAAGAATATGGTGAATATCCTGTATGGAAATCTTTTTTTACAGCAGGAGAAAGGTCTTTCTATATCTTTGATGTAACCAATATCATTAAAATTGAACATTTTATGTCCACATATAAACCTTATTAAATCTGAAAATTATACAAAGAAATAGTTAAGATGAAGGGCAGTTAATTAGTAAAAATATAACTTAATGATGAATAGATCCATATGATGGCTGGTAGAATTACTCAAATATTAAATATTACTTAAATATAACACCCTCACCTTTTTGTTGTTGTTGTTCTTTTTGTTACTAGGGAATAAACTCACTTAGCAGCATCTCCAGCCCTTTTTATTTTTTGTTTTAAAACAGGGTCTCACTAATTGCTGAGGCTTTCACTAAATTGCAGAGGTTGTCCTCAAACTCATGATCCTCTTGCCTCAGCCTCCCAAGTCACTGGGATTGAAACAGTGCACCACCACGCCTCGCTCCAGTACAATTTAATATAGCATTCATTTAAAACCAACTATTGCTGATATATTGCATGAAAGAAGCAATGACATTTTTAGATCTCATCAAATTGTGGTACATTGTGGACAGAAGAGTGTCAATGGATACAACAACATAATGCTGCTTTAATGCAGTGTTTCCACAGTGTGGGAGGGTCTATCACTGGTAGGATTGCTCTCTACACTAAATAATGTAAAACATTAATGGTAGAAGTGCCTATCAGCCCTTTTGACTTCTCAAGGAGACAGCATCAGCATCAGTTTCAAAGGATTGTGCCCATCTGAATGTCCACTTATGACTCACCCTTCAATATAAACATAATTCATAATGGAATTAATAACATTGATATTCTTTTTCTTGAATACCTTCTTTTTAAGGTTGTTGAATATTGCTTTTATTTATAGTTATGATATAAAATTTCCATCCCACAAATTTAAGTGCAAAGTGAATTTATTTGAAGAAAAATTAGGCAAATAATGATATGGGTTTAATACAGATAATTATGGGCAGAAATTATAAAGATAATCCATAAATGCCTAAAGTATGGGCTGGGGTTGTGGCTCAGTGGTAGAGAGTTCACCTTGCATGGGCACAGCCCAGGTTCGATCCTCAGCACCACGTACAAATAACTGCATTGTGCACAAATAAAGCAAATAAATAAGTACTGAAAAAAAATTCCTAAAGTAGGGGAAATCTTATTTTAATACTTGCTACTGGACAGAATTTTGAAAAAGATAATGACAAGATGTTTCAAATGAGGAAGTCCTTCAAAATACGTAGTTAGCACTTTCTTTCTTTATTAAAGCCTGATTCTGAGTGCTGCTCTTGCCTAAAATTTAGATACATCCCCACAGATTGTGTTCATGAATGAAAACTCTAAAAGGGACCAAGGTTCTGTTTTATTGAGAACTCTCAATCTTTTGAAAGCACTATTTTTATTGATCAAGGGGGACATGGAGTAAAATACTTTAATGCATTCCTTATTTCAATTCAAGTCTGTAATTTGAAAATACTGCTTTACAATATAACAAACTGCCATGATTAGGTGATGTCTAAGTCCTAAAAACAGTGGGTAGATAAATATAGGTTTTAATTATTTAAAATATGAAGTTAGTTCTGTATCATCAAAAATCTTAATTGGGCTGGGGTTGTGGCTCAGTGGTAGAGCGCTCGCCTAGCACATGCATGGCCCAGGTTTGATCCTCAGCACCACGTAAACATAAATGCGTTGCATTGTGTACAAACAAGCAAATAAATAAATATTTTTTAAAAATCTTAAATTATGGGCACTTAACTCCCCTGCAGACTATAGGAGTACATTTATTAATCTATCACCATGGTACAATGTAGGAGCCCTAATTAAGGAGAGAGCTAAGATTTCAGTAAGCTGTGAGCCATGGAGATGTTCGAGCATTGCCACCTTCCATGATCTCATGAGACTTGGCCCGGGACATGGCGGATCGGGTGGGTGCCATTTTGTGCTGGTGGTGGTTGTAGGAGTGTGGATAGTGTTGGAGTTGTTGTTGGAGTCAGACAGAGAAGCTAGCAGAATAAAGAGCCTGTTCGTTTCCAGTCTGCCTCTGAACTTATTCCCGCGGCATCATTGCTCCAAGTGGCAATCGCTTCAGGCGGCAACAAGTGGTGGCCCGTACGGGGAGTTCGGTCAGCAGGTAAGAAATAAGAAAATTTTAAAAATGGGAGTAAAAATAACAAAAGGTCGGATAATAAAAGCCATGGATGAGTTTTTCGATATCGCAGACTCAGTGGATAGTGAGGAAAGTGATAAAGAAAGCATAGCCTCTGAGTCAGTTAATACCGGTGAGAAAAGTAGTGGTGTAAATTCAAAAGTAAGAGCTGCAAAAGCCATCAGAAACTTATTGAAATTAGCCGAAGAATATGTACTCTCCTTAGAAGCTAAATTCAGGATACCAGTAAAAGTGATAGTAGTGAAGAGGAATCAAAAAGTGATTCTGGGAGCACAGTCTCCAGTAAAAAGAACAAAAAGAAATTAAAAAAGAAAAAGGACTGTCAAGTAGAGGAACCACTTGTGTCCTCTACTCCCCCATGGGTGGAATCCATTACAGAAAATATGAAGGGTATTACTAGGCGTTTACATACCCTAGAAACAGAAATAAAAAGTCTTTCTGAGTGCTTATGCACTCTCGAGGGTAACTCACAGATACATTGGGAACTGCCAGTATTTGAAAATGAAAATGGACAGAGGGTCCACCAGTCAGTAGATTTCAAAACAATAAAAAAATCTCAAAGAGGCAGTAATGACGTATGGGCCCCAAGCTCCTTTCACGTTGAGTATGCTGGAGTCCCTTAACATCTTTAGCTTAACCCATCAGACTGGAAAAGTCTATGTAAAGCAGCATTAAGTGGGGGGCAATACTTGGTTTGGCAATCGCAATTTCAAGACCTTTGTATAGAAATGGCTAAAAGAAACTCAGCTGCAGGGTTTGGAGACCATAATATAGAAATGCTCACAGGAGAAGGGCAGTTAGCAGACTTACAGGCTCAAAAATATTATGACCCAGGTGTATATGCTCAGATATACACAGCTGCCTTAAAGGCATGGAAAACTTTACAAGGACCTGGGGATCTACAAGGTAGCTTGTCAAAAGTGATTCGAGGACCTAATGAGCCATATGCTGACTTTACTGATCGACTTTTGAGAACTGCAGGTAGAGTGTTTGGAGACGTTGATCAAGCTATGCCATTAGTTGTTCAATTAGCATACGAAAATGCTAATAAATACTGCCAGGAAGCCATCAGGCCATGGAGAAATTAAAAGGATCTTTCCATATATATACAACTATGTAAAGATATAAATGACGCCTTTGTCACAGGAAATGTGATTGCAGCTGCAATGAGAGGTGCTTCCCCTCAAAATTTAACAAGGGCTCAACCTAGACATTATAAACAATCAGGATATTCCAGGCAAAATTATCGTAATCAATCAGGCTATTCTGGGCAAAATCCCCAAAGAGAAAAAAAGACTAAGCTCATACCATGCCCCAGGCCGCTGCCCCAGGTGTAAAAAGGGAAATCATTGGGCCAATAAATGCCATTCAAAATTTGACATTTATGGAAATCATATGTCCAGGAATTCAAAAAACGGGGCACGGGGCCCAATGCCCTGGGGCCCACAAATGTACGAGGCATTGGAGGAGGAGTATCCTCAAGCATCCACTCAGATGCTTCCCCACAATCCCTACTACCCATCCACTCCCTCACCAGAGGAACAGGAGAAAATGCAGGATTAGATCTCTGTTCCACAGCCCGAATAGTGTTAACACCTGAAATGGGGGTTCAACTGATTCCCACGGGGTCAGGGGACCTCTTCCCTCAGGGACTGTAGGACTTATTCTCAGGAAATGTCCTAAAAGCTTATTAGGTTTGCAAGTGATCCCAGGTGTAATAAACTCAGACTACAAAGGGGAAATAAAAATAATGCTTAGCTCACCCCAAAGTATAAGTTCTGTTAATCAAGGAGATAGAATTGCTCAGCTGCTTCTCCTTCCAAATTTACATAATTCATTTAAAATGAGTATGCCTCAAAAAAGGAACAATAAAGGATTTTGTTCCACTGACTCAAGACCCATGGCTTGCTGGGTTTGGGTTTTTTCAAGGAGGCCTATGTGTAAAATAAAAATTCAAGGAATAGAGATGGAGGGACTGATAGATATTGGAGCTGACTCTTCCATCATTAATCTACGGCAATGGCCCAAGCACTGGCCTCTGCAAAAAAGCTTCAACCAATTTAAGAGGCTTGAGATATAATAACCTCCCAGAGAAAAATGCGGTAATTTTAAAATGGGAGGATGATGAAGGGCATAAAGGAACATTTCAGCCTTATGTTTTACCTAACCTACCGGTTACTTTATGGGGAAGAGATATTTTGCAACAAATGGGAGTACACCTTGCAACCAAGCCTGCAAGTGTTGAATGTGAAAATCTACAGAGTAATCTTAACCCTAAAAGAAATCATTATCAAAAAGTACAGGGTAATCTTAACCCTATAAGTCATCATTATCAAAAAGTACAGGGTAAACTTAACCCTATAAGAAATCATTATCAAAAGGTACAGGGTAATCTTAACCCTAAAAGAAATCATTATCATAAAGGAAAAATATATTTTTTTCGGGGCCACTGAGAAAATAATTTTGAAAATACCATGGCTTTCTGATAAGCCAGTGTGGGTTCCTCAGTGGCCCCTATCTAAAGAGAAATTACAAGTGGCCCATCTACTAGTTCAGGAACAACTAGAAGCAGGACATATAGAACCTTCCACCTCTCCCTGGAATTCCCCCATATTTGTGATCAAGAAAAAATCAGGAAAATGGCAATTGTTACATGATCTTAGAGAAATTAATAAAACCATGCAAATCATGGGCCCTACTCAACCTGGACTTCCTAATCCTGTAGGCATTTCAAAAAATTTCCATCTTATTACTCTTGATATAAAGGATTGTTTCTTTTCTATTCCTCTACACCCTCTGGATACCCCCAGGTTTGCTTTTTCAGTTCCTTTTATTAACAACAATGGCCCTGATCAGAGATATCAAGGGAAAGTTTTGCTGCAGGGAATGGCTAATAGCCCCACTATGTGTCAAATCTATGTAGATAAAGTTATTCAGCCTGTCAAAAATAAATACCCAGAGCTTATGTGCCTCCATTATATGGATGATGTTTTGCTTGCTCATCCTAATCAAGAAGGCTTATTCACCATATTTAGTGATATATCAGAAAACTTGAAACGATATGGACTAAACATTGCTAAGGAAAAGGTTCAAATTAGATCTCCAATATTATATCTAGGATTCCAAATTATGGACACTTTTAATAGGCCTCAAAAAATATTAATTAATAAGGAGCATTTGGCCACTCCCAATGACTTTCAAAAAATGCTAGGAGATATTAATTGGCTTCGCCCTACACTAGACCTCACTACTGGCAAACTAAAACCTTTATTTGACATCCTTCACAGGGACCCTGATCCATCTTCACCGCGAACATTGACTCCTGATGCTAGGAAAGCTTTAAACTTAGTAGAAAAAGCCATCAAAGGAGCTCATTGTGATAGATTTGATTTAACTCAACCGCTGATATTGATTATTATTTCTTCACAATATACACCCACAGGAGTATTTTGGCAACAAGGGCCTTTATTATGGATACATTTGCGCATCTCTCCTAAAAGTACAATTGAGTCTTATACCTCCATGGTGGCTAAACTTATTCTTTAAGGACTTAAGACTTCTACTAAAATATTTGGCATTCACCCTGCTACTATTATTACTCCCTATTCATCATCACAGATTGAATATTTATGCTTCAATGATAATGATTGGGCTATAGCTAGATGCTCTACTTCTGCAAATTTTGATAATCATCTTCCTAAGTCTCCTATATTATCTTTTTGTATTAATCATCCTATTATATTTCCACAGTAATAAAAAATCAACCTATTCCTAAGGCATTAAATGTATTCACACATGGGTCCTCAAATAATACAGCTGCAGTAGTCACTAAAAAAAGAAAATGTAACTTACATAACTGCACACAAATCAGCTCAACTATTGGAACTGGAAGCTGAGGTAAGAGCTCTGGAAAATTTTAGAGAGCAGCCCATGAACATTTTTTCAGATAGCCACTATATTGTACATGCTGTCCCAAAATTAGTGCTAGCAGGACCAATAGCAACTCATACTCCAGCCTTTAAATTGTTTTATCAAATACAAAAACTTTTGTGGGCAAGAAAAGAACTTCTATTCATAGGGCATATTAGAGCACATACCAACTTGCCTAGTCCCCTCCATGAAGGTAATCAAAAGGCAGATGACCTTACCCAAACAATCTTTATACTTTCAGGGCTCCAGCAAGCTACTTTATTTCACTCCCAGTTTCACGTCAACAGCACCATCTTGCAGCGTATGTTTAAAATCACAAAGGAGCAAGCCAGAAGAATTGTAAAAGATTGTAAATCTTGTATGACACATTTGCCCAATCCTCATTATGGTGTTAACGCTAGAGGATTAATGCCCAATCTTTTGTGGCAGATGGATGTTACTCATGAGCCAAGTTTTGGAAAATTGCAATTTATTCATGTGACCATAGATACATGCTCAGGCATGATTTTTGCTTCCTTACATTCTGGAGAAAAAGTTAAAAATGTTACATCTCATTGTTTGCAAGCTTTTGCTGCATTGGGCATCCCCAAAATGCTTAAAACAGATAATGGCCCTGCATATACGTCCTCATCTTTCAAACAGTTTTGCGCAAAATTCAATATATCCCATAAAACAGGCATCCCATACAATCCTCAGGGTCAGGGTATTATTGAAAGAGCAAACCAAACACTGAAAATTATGTTATTAAAACAAAATGAAGGAAATTGGAAAAGTCCTAGGGACAGATTGGCAATTGCCCTGTTTACCTTAAATTTTTTTACTTTACACTCTAATGGTTATTCTGCTGGAGACAGACATTGGAACCCACACCAACAACATAAACCTTTGGTTTACTGGAAGGATGTTCTTTCAGGTACATGAAAGGGTCCAGATCCAGTATTAATTTGGGGGAGAGGATCTGTTTGTGTTTTTCCAAAGCACGAATCCTCTCCAATATGGATACCATCTAGATTAATAAAGCAGGTACCAAATCATAAGGATCAAGATGAAGTTGTTGAGGAATCAAGATTAATAAAAAAGGTACAAAATCAAGAGGACCAAGATGAAGGTATGGAATGATTCCCTTAAAAGAGTCCTTCAAAATATTTCACAACTTAATTGTCATTCCTCCCGGCCGGGACGAGGAGCTCTCTCTTTAGTGTGCACACAATTGTATTTTTTCTTTTTTCTCTTTTTATATATGTCTTTATGTCTGTGCATTTGTCTAAATTTCATGTAATTGTGATGTCACAAATATATGTTTGTAGTTTTGTATGTCTGTCCAGTATGACGTCACAAATAACAAAGCGCTTATGGAAAAAATATATATATATGGATCCAAATAACTTTAATTCACTTAAGTTTAAGAGTATTCAATTTGGGTAAATAATTTAATAAGTGAAGTTACCTTCAATTTTGATTTATAGGTGTCCCAGGGATTTCTCTTTAGTGAAGAATATGACTAATGCTGTATGACCTGATATTTTGGTGTTTTGACATAAGAATGTTTATTTGTAATTAACTTTATTTGTTTTATAGCTGATTAATTTGAGTTATTTCAACAGATAACCTCATGGAAGATTACAGAGACTCGAGGGTTCCAGCTAACAAATTATTTTTCCAAAGTGCCTTTAGCTTTTCTTTACTCTATCTTTAATGCAGTAAATACCCTCAGTCTTTCTTTGTTTTGTTCTGAATATGATATTTTGCCAGCTTATGTTTGTGGGAGCTCAAGCAGCAATGTGTGTGAGCAGAAATCAACTTTAATTTTCTAATCTAATAATTCTATTTTTTAGTTTGACAACTCGCCTCTTGACTCAGTACTGGATTAGCACTGTCTTTCCTTTAATAATTGATGCTTGAGTTTCTAGGTAGCGGGCCCTGAAGATTTGCTGGTGGCATTGTCTAGACATAAAAAAAGATGGCTGCTGCTACAGCTGCAAGGATTGCGGTCGCTGAAAGCATCCCTGCTGCTCAAGCATCAAACAACCTCACCAGCAGTGTGGCCTCTGCTCTGCATGCATGGGGCCTCCTAGATCAACGTGTTATAACAAGTGGACATTTTGATCTTTCATTGTTTGGGACTTTACGGGACAATGCATTGCAGGTATTTGTCTAGAGAACTCAGTGTGTTACTTGATAGAACTCAGGGCAGCTTATTTGTTTAGAGAATTTGATATGCTATGTAACTTGGCTTGTCAGCAGAAGGCTTATCACCTTAAAGCCACAGCATCTCCCCACAATTGGACAGCTGTTAGTCATCATACACATTCGATCCTGAAGGGCTCGATTGGATGGCTGGTAGCCAATGACGGGTAAGATCCCCAGAGGGAGACAACCTAAGACAGGCACAGTTGCACGGGACAGTCTCATGTGGCTGACATATCAACCTAAGACAGGAGTCAAGGGCACAGCCTTGATTATCCCATGATGGGTAAGAATGTTGGTTGCACATAGACGTCCTAGAGCATCCCCTCTTTTAAAACAAAAGGGGGGAAATGCAGGAGCCCTAATTAAGGAGATAGCTAAAATTGCGGTTAGCTGTGAGCCATGGAGATGTTCGAGCATTGCCACCTTCCATGATCTCGCGGGACTTGGCCAGGGACATTGTTTATCAGGTCGGCGCCATTTGCATGATCTCACGAGACTTGGCCCAGGACATGGCCAATCAGGTCGGTGCCATTTTGTGGTGGTGGTGGTTGTAGGAGTGTGGATGGTGTTGGAGTTGTTGTTGGAGACAAAGAGAGAAGCTAGCAGAATAAAGAGCCTGTTCGTTTCCAGTCTGCCTCTGATCTTGTTCCCGTGGCGTCATTGCTCCAAGCGTCAATTGCTTCAGGTGGCGACAGTACAATACTCTTTATAACAAATGCAGAGTCTAGGATAGGTGAGTAGACTCATCTTATTCTGTAATATGAACCATTTGGGGATAGATTTCCTTGGTGAATGAGTTAAACAAAAGATTAAATTCAGCCATAGGAGTTTTAGATGTTCATTTTGTACCAGCATTTTTACACAGTTTAAATAAATCACATCTTCTCCTACCTACTCCCTCCCTTTTGCTTTCATGATCTTGTGGGGTGGGGCAGGGTGGTTAACAGAGGAAAGAATGTACCCAGTGCCATTTGGAAGAAGATAGAGGCCAGCGATTGTTCCTCCCCACCCGCCCCCCTCCCTTCTCTCTCTCTCTCTCTCTCTCTCACTCATTCACACATAACATGAGAGAAATTTTTTTTTTTCCAAAATAGAATTGTTTTTGCACTTCAACTATTATAATGTTCAGTCATTTGATTTTATTTTAAAAATCAATCTATGTGGGATTTTGAACCATTTCAAATAGGGTTTCCTTTTATCTATTTTATTATAGATTTTGAATCTTTAAAATATCTCAGTAGTTTTAACAGAGTAATTTAGGCCCATCTGCTTATTGTAGAAAGAATATTTGGAGTTAATTATGAGTATCTTCTAGTTAGAGACAGAGAACAGGATCACACTTTGTTCTTCTTATCTCTGTTTCACTATAACCTAGTATGACTTAGGATCAAAGTAAAGGTCAGATTTTTCTAACCCTTATATGGAAACATATTTTTAATCTTCCTAACAACTCTTAGTGTTTTAAATCACATTCAAAATTTATTTTTCAACATACTTCCTCATCCAGGATCATATTAATTATATTAACCCTAGCACTATGACATGGAAGCTAATGGACCATGCCTAATAGACCAGAGTTTAAGTAGCCCTGCAATTGTTTTGTTCAACATAGACCAAGCCTCTGTAACATACAGGAATATGGTATGGACAGAGTGAGTTGGATGGTTGAGAAAAAATATGGTGGAATAAATAAATAGTCATTGCACATTCAATATGATTTTAGTTCCAGAATTGACCATAGATATAGAATTCAATTATGGTTATAAGAGCATCATAGTTATGTACACACCAGATGTCGTTTTTTTAGATGAGGAAAAAAAGAGCTTCAAAGATTATATTTTAGGTTTCTAGCATATTGTTGAAAATAATATTGTTCAATGTGATCCATATTAAAATATACACTAAGTAGAACATGAGATCTCTGACAATTGGTAGATTATTTCTCCCTTTAGAGGCCTTTGATTGGGGACCCCTATTTTAATTCCATTTGAGGAACAAAAGAAAAGAGCCTAACTTCATATTAAATAGAAAAAAAAAACATCAATTTCCATGTCTACGTAATATTTATTTAAAATGATAGAGTAGCTACTAAGCTACTCTAGCAATTTTTTTTTCAGGCTAGCCAATACTCTTCTTTTGTCAAGTGTTACAGTAAAATGACGGGGGATGTCAATTTATTCTCTTATGCCAAAACAGAGAATTATCCAGAATATCAGATAGGAACTTCCTGTTTTCCATGAGCAAATCTACCAAACCCCTTCCAAGTTCATCCCAGCACTTGGGATCTGGATCCAATTATGTCTTACTCTCTTGAGAATCTTATACCATTGGCCACTCATCCTCTTATCTGCAGTTTCAAACTCTTCTATCATATTTTTTTCCATCAATGTTTAAGCAAGCTCAAGTCTCCTTCAATCTTTTTTCAAAAAATCTTGAAACCCCTCCCTGATTTTCCACCCATCTCTCTGCAACTCCCCCAGACACTCCTGCTACGGTGGCCTCCCACTGAACCTTCATGGCAATGCCCCTCCAGGAAGATTACCTCCTTCATTCACACCCAGGGCTGTTCCATGCACTTACTCACTGACATATTTCAAGGACATATTTCTAAGTTTGTTGTGGTTTGGTTTCTGCAGAAGCAGACCCAGGAATGAGAATTTGAGGGTAAGTAGTTTATTTTGGAGTGATCTCAGGAAACACCAGTGGTGGAGTGGGGAAGTGAGAAGGGGAAGGAAGCCAATCAAAGGTGCATTATCAAGCCAGCTCCACTGTGATCTCAATCCCACTGCGAACTCAGAACTCTGGGACACAACGCAGGCTGGTTCAGCGACAGGTAGGTTCAGCAGTCCAATATCCCCTCTTCAAGAATGTGACAAGTCTATATTTTTCTGTCTGCTTAAAATGTAGGTTATATTGACATATGCAATCTCAGAGCATTGTGTTTTTTATTATCTGTTCTGTGAAAATGTGTTATGTATATAGTTAATACAAATTGGTTTGTCTTTTTAAAATAAATTTACTGTGTATGTTTGAAGTTTAATGGTATAAGGTACATATAAATAGTAAAGTGCTTGCTATGGTGAAGCAAATTAACATATCTGTTGTTTCATATAGTTGCTTATTGCTATGTTAAAATCTACTTATGTAACAAAACTCCCTAATACAATATAATTTTATTAACTACAATCCTCATGTTTTACATTGGATCTGTAGGCTCATTTATTCTATACATCTACTTTACCCTCCAGATTATCTATGTTGTGGCAAATGGCAAGATCATTTTCTTTTTCAAGGCTGCCTTATATTCTATTGTATATACACCACATTTTCTTTATCCATTTGTCCACCAACAGACAGTGAGGTTGCTTCCATAACTTAACTATTGTAAATAATGTTACAAGGAATGTGGGAATGTACACATCCTTATGAGGTGGTGAATTCATCTTCTTTGGGCATATACCTAGAAAAGAGATAACTCACTTATATGTTAATTCCTCATTTAATCTCTCTAGGAACCTCCACACCGTTTTCTATAATGACTGCACCAATCTACAATCTCACCAAGAGTGTACTAGGGCTCCCTTTCTTCCACACCCACACCAAGATTTACTATCTCTTAATAATAGCCATTCTAAGATATATTGCTGATTAATGATATTGAGTATTTGTACTGGTGGCCATTTTTTATGTCTTCTTCGGAGAAATGTCTGAAAAGGTCCTTTGCTCATTTTGAAAATTAGATTGTCTGCTATTAAGTTGTAAGAGTTCTTTATACATTTTAGATATTTACCCCTTCATCAGCTATGTGTTTTGCAAATATTTTCTCCTAAGTTATAGGCTGCATTTTTGTTAATTGTTTCCTTTATTGTGCAGAAGCTGTTTAGTTTGAATCATCCATATTTAATTTTGCTTCTATGGCTTAAGTGTTTAGTGTGCCACCCCACAAAAACTCATTGCCAAACTCAATATCAAAGAGTTTTCCCACTATTTTCTCTTCCAGGAGTCTTATAGTTTCAGGTCTTATATTTAAGTCTTTTACCCATTTTGAATTATCTTTTTTTTTTTTTTTTTTTTGCATGGTGGAAGATAAGGGCCCAATTCCAATTTTTTGTAGCGTGAAATTTGAAATTCCATATTTTCAGCACCATTTATTGAGGAGACTATCATTTCCCCAGTATTCTCATTGATGCCTTGTCAAAATGTAGTTGACCATAAGTGTTTAGATTTATTTCTGTTCTCTTTATTCTGCTCCAGAAGAGACGTGTCTGCTTTTATGCCAGTACCACATTGTTTAGATTACTATGGATTCAGCAATAAAATTATAAACCAGGAAGTGTGGTGCTAACAACTGCTTTCCTCTTTCTCAGTATTACTTTGGCTATGCATGATTTTCTGTGGCTCTATATAAATTTTAAAATAGTTTTTTTTCTATTTTTGTAAATACTCTTGGAGTTTTGGTAGGGATTATGTTGAATCCCTATATTGCTTTGTGTATTATGAATTTTAACAACATTAATTCTTTGGGGTTTTTTGTTTTGTTTTGTTTTTGTTTTTGTTTTTTTGGTACTGGCATCGAACCCAGGGACATATTCCCACTAAGTTACATCCCAGCACTTTTTTTTTTTTTTTTTTCATTTTGAAGCAGGATTTCATGGATTTGCTGAGGTTGGTCTTGAACTTGCAATCCTCCTGCCTCAGCCTCCCAAATCAGTGGGATTATAGGCATGTGTCACCATACCCAATGCAACAATATTAATTCTTTGCATTTCTAAATTGGTCTAAAAGGTGTATTACCCTATCTCAAGGAAAGAAAAGAGATCAATATCATCAAAATAACTTCAATAATAATTATCATTAAAATAACATGTGCCATGTAGATTATCAGACAGATCTACACTCTTTGACTATATAATGATGAGAACTTAGTACTCCTCCTTTTGACAGGCTACCTATCTGCTCTACTTATTTAGGAACATCTTCTTGGTTCTTGAGCCATCCTTGTTGCTCCTGTTTCGCAGGCAGTAACTATTCCTTTTTACACTATTCTAGTTTCTTTTATTCTGAAAGATCTTCACAGAACTCTTTGTCATCTTTATTCCATCCTCTAAGTCCTTTGGATAATGACAAGTAAGTGCCCAGAGATTCCTTGCTCATGCCACGTGTGCCATGAACTCATTATAAAAGTAATAAAATTAACTAAATGGGGTGGGAAAACATGGCATGTGTTGGAAATAATAATAGTGTGGCTATAGGATTAATGAAGGAAAAAGTGGGGGACAAGCATAAGACTATGCCTTACATTCACCAAGAGATAAAATCTTGGTTTCCTACATCTGCTTATTCTACCCCTGAGAGACGACAACCCACATGACTCTGGGAGACAGTGTAGTCTGTTGCTTATTTGAGGCTATATGATCAAAACTGCTTATATACAAAGCCCAGATCTGACAATTTGATAGATTCGTTTCTTTGCCTAAGAAGAAAAATTAACAATAGTATCTACATCATGGTTGTTCTATAGATTAAATGAGATGCTTCTCGTATGTATTAAACATGGTGCCTAGCATTAAATGTAGACTGTTGGGAAAATACAGATCCTGTCACCATCTGCCTATCATGATTTTCTCCCAGGCAAAGTTCCCGTGTGTGGCCAACGTTGAAGCACCTGCTCTTGTTTTCTCTCTCTGACAAAAAAAAAAAAAAAAAAAAAAAAAAAAAAAAAAAAAAGTAAAGAGAAAGACTTTGTTTGGCACTTCCAAATATTTCTACTTGGACTTTTCCAAGTTCCCATTTCCACTTCACCAGGTGTGTCTCATTCCAAAAGGTGCAGATAGTACATATCTGCCACCTGCCCAACAGTAACCAGCATAGCTGGTGTTTACCTTTGTGGGTCTTTTCTTCCAAGAAGGAATTTTAAATTGCCTTTGGAAAATGTGTTTTGTTTTAATTACCATCATATATGCAATTATATATTTGGTCCACTGATAACTCTTCCCATATTAAAGACATCACCCTTTGGTCCTAACATTAGGATCATATATGCCTGAGGAATTAAATGTGTCCTGAGATCTGGGCTCATGGGGTTCCACTAAGGTGCCAGGGCAATACAGGATACACGCTTTTAACATCATGCTTACCTGTAAGCTGCAGATTTAGATAAGAGATGCACATTCTCGGATTCCTAGGTTTCTTTCCCTTCCACTCAGCACTTGTGAGCAGCTTAGAATGTATTCTTTCCCTGCAAAGAAATTTCCTCTGATTGGAAAGTCATAACATGGGCAAAGCACCAACAGAATCAGAATTTTCATATTTAAAAGAAAAGAAACTCCTTCCTCTCATATTGACTTATTTAGGTTAGCAATTCTCTTCATGAGTAGCTGCTGAATTTTTAAGTGTATATAGTTCAGGCTCACTTTTAAAATTAATATTAAATACCAACTATGAAAGCAAACTCTGTTGTCAATGATTTAAAAATATTTAAGTGACAATATTCAACTTTGCTTTAAATGAGCCATGAAACAGTTCTTTTAATGAAGGGCTAAGTGTAACATTTATAAGTACATTCCAAACATACACGTAAGTGCACACATAGAACCCATGTGCGTGTGCCTTGTCTAACCATGGGGTCATTCATCAGAGATACATGCACCTCTGAAAACTCTGCACCTTCACTTCACATGGAGTTGGGAGGTTGCAGGTACTCCCTGTTGTGAGTTATGGCTTATATAATAATTTGCTCAGCTGAGTAGCAGTCTAATGATTTGCAATCAGCAGCGCTTTCTCCTGATTCAGCTGATGTCTCAGCTTCTTCACAGTGTTCATTAAGTAATTTTTTGATATTTATGTTCTACTCTTGTACTTTATTTTCTAGCACTGTGGTTACTATGTAGGAAATCCCTGACAGCTAAGTTTAATCACCAAGAAGAGACTCAGTTCATTTCATATTTGTTTATGTTTCGTTATTCAAAAATTGCCTGCAACTAAATAATGCATTATGATCCAATTTGTTGTGTTGCTGTGGTAGTTGTTGCAGATCGGGTGGTGCTAGGAGGGCTAAAGGATCAAAGAAGTGGCAGCCAGGAGCAAGGAGGTGAAGTCAAGATCAGATTAGATTTGTCCTCACAGCAGTAGACAGGAAAAGCAAAGAGTTGAAAAAATTTTAACTGTCTCAGTAGATTTTGAAAATAATCTGTTCAGAACAGACAAAAGTCATCAATGACTTACAACAGACTAGTAAGCAGCTAACTTTAAAAAAAAAAAGGATGGTATAGAAATTAGACATAGGTCCTATCCTGATTATTACATGGAAGCAGCAGCTAAAGAAATAATATATCCATGTTGCTTGAGAGTAGATTTCATTTATTTCTCACATGGTATGCCTTATTTTCTCATAACTCCTGGACTTTGGACATGATGCTCTACTTTCTGATGGCTTCTCTCTCTCGCTCTTTTGTGCTGGGCACCATGTTAAGACCTTAATAAACATTAGCCATTGTTACTCCTCGGTATATTCTAAACATTTTATTACTGTGTTATATTTTTATTGCAAGAATTAAGAGAGAGCCTTCTCCAATACAATCTGAACTGCAAAAATGTTAGCATTATTTAGGAGTCTCCCCCCCATTAGGTTTGTTCACTTTTCTGAGAAAATTGAAAAGATAAATTTGATTTAGTTTCACTGTGAGGGTATTGGGAAATAGAATATTTTATAAATATATTCTGCTTGTTAAGGTCCAGGATATTCATTACCAATAAGGTTTGGCTTTAAATAATGTCACAATATTTATTTGAATCACAATTTATATTTTATTAAATATGCTGATTCTTTTAACACCAGATTAATTATTGAACTATGTATTTTAAAAGCCATAATCAGTCTGATTGATTTGGAAAATCTCAATATACAACGTTCATGTATAATGTTTTATTCTCCTCATTAGGAGTTACCAGGAATGATTTTTCTGTGACTGCTGGGTGCTTGAATTTACAAAACAATAACAGCAAGTCCCTCTGGAGACTGGAGCCTATACCCACAAGTAGCTCTGGAGCTAGAGAATATGACAGTTTGGACCCCTGTGATCAGTGGGTTTGGTCCATCTATTGACAATGTTATAGAAACTAGATGTGAATAAAACAGAACTGTTTGGCCACAGGTCTAGAATACCTGACTTGCTAACAGTGCTTTATATCTCCAGGTATAATTCTAACTGTTCCCTTAACCATACTAGATCACAAGCTATCAACCAAACAGAAAGAGTAGTCCAACGGTGAGCCAGTTCTATTATGAAACTTCAAAAGTCCTTACCAAGTCGCCCCTTCACAGTATTACCTGGAGCTCATTTGTCATTGAGAAATGATTCTAGGTCAGCTAAGCTGTCATGGATTAGATGTGAGGATTCTCCCAAAAGCTCATGTATGAGACAATGCAAGGAAGTTTAGAGGTAAAATGATTGGGTTATGAAAGCCTTAACCTAATCAGTGTATTTTATCACCGATAGAGATCAACTGGGTTGTAACCGTAGGCAGGTAGGTGTGGTTGGAGGAGATGGGTCCTTGGGGCATGCCTTTGGAGTATATATTTTGTCTTGGTCTGCACTGTCTCTCTATCTCTGCTACCTGGTGCCATGTCCTGTGCCACTCTCCTCCAACACACTCTTCCACCATGATGTTCTACCACACCTCAGGCACAGAGCAATGGAGTTAGCTGTCTGTGAACTGAAACTGTGAGCACCAAATAAACTTTTCCTCCTCTAAAATTGTTCTTGTCAGGTCTTTTGGTCACAGTGGCAAAAAATCTGACTAAAACATAAGCTTTCGGTTCAGATGTTGACACTTTTTTAAATGAAAAAGATAAGTTTTCCTTTCACATCTTTTCTAGGAAAACCACTGTTCTTTATCATTTATGTTATTACTCCTTTATTAGAATAAAACACAAAGCTTTTATTGAAGACTTTTTTTTCAAAATGGGCTTGCCACCAAATGTGTGTCTCATTTCTTCTTTTTATACCCAGAAGTAATATCAATCATTTGTTCATTTTCAAAAAAATTATTCAGCATATGTCATATTACATAGTCACTGTGTTAAGCATTTGAATACAGGGGTATAAAACATATACTTGTGCTACCAAGGAATTAATAGTGCAGCAGAGCTGCAGTCAGGTAAATGGACACTTACACCACTTACACTGTGATGAGATAAATTATACAATGTGGTTGATGGGAGCAAAGTATGATACATAGGAAGGCACAGTCCTTGAGTAAGTCAGGAAGGCATTGCAAGAGAGGTGAAATTGACCTCACTATTGAAAAAGAAATAAGAGTCACCCAAAAGCTCAAGAAATACTGCTAGAGAAGCAACAGTGTCAAAAGCAAAGAGAGATGAGAAAATGAAGCACATTTGTAGAATGGCAGAAAATTTAGATGTATATTCTCAGAACCTGTTTTCCCATAAAGTGTAACTCAGTAGCCTTGGGTGGCCACTGGATTTCTGAGAGAGAGAGAGAAGAAAAAAAGGGAAAGATTGAAAAGATTGATTCCCCCTATGTGATCTTTGGAGCATACCACAAAAAGAAGCCTTTGAAGAAATCTGAGCAAGCAAAATAGTTACATAAGCAGAATAGTATGTGAGATCATTTGATGATATTGCAGAGAATGCCAAAACAACTATTTGTCAAGTCATTTGAACTACTGATCAGGGCAGTAAAAATATTTGCCAAGCCGATTGGCCAATTCAGTCTGAAAGGCAACCCAATGATCTGACTTGGAACAATCTTAAAGTATTTCTCTGAGTTTATTAATCTACAGAATAGTGTTATTGTCTGCCTTTGGACTTCCTTCAGTAACATAATCCCATTTCCTAGTATTGGTGGTTCATGTTCCAGAGGTAATCCCAAGTGACCTTCAAGTTTTGCAGCCTCCATATTCATGTTAACAAAAATGAGGCATTAAGCATTAAAAAGGGTTTGTTTGAGTTTCTATTGGTAATGACCAAAGTGGATTTGTAAAATATACTCAACTTCATACAAGCTGATAAGCTGGTAAACCCAAGAGCTTTTTCTTCTTATATCTCATTTTTAAAAATACACTTCAATCTGACCTCAGGGAATATAGATGTTAGATCTGAAAGTATTATTAGTACCTCACTGCATAACCTAAACACTCAGACCTTCCCATGTTATTAAAAATTATTCCCATGCAATGAAATATGAAAAATGTATATTTGTATAAAAATGTATATTTATTTACTAAATAAAAGGATTAATCTTAGCATGCACAGTTTTGAGTGATGCAATTAAACCTTGCCCTATTGCAGAGTGGTCTAAGTTTGGTATGATGACCCTTGGTCCTGGGGTCCCTAAGAATCTTTCAGATGATCATCATCATTGTCTTTTGTTATGCAACTAAAGTATGAAGCTTTATTTCCTTCATACAGTTCAATCAGCTCAACATATCCAGTAAAATGAATGCAGAAACTGTTATGAGAATCCAGCTGTCTTAAGGCAAACATGAAAGGGATTTGCAAAAATGTAAAGCAGGGAGATTTTGTGGTAAGGGAAAAGATTTATTTTTTTAAAATACTAATTATTTTGTTTGAAAAGATAGTTATTTTTCATAAAATGCACTATGCTATTATATTCTGTTCATTGTGAAATAGTAACTATTTTAAAATTGTCTCGATTTTAATTTCAATGTGGTAAATATTGATAGCTACAGTCCACATAAATCAAAGCTCTTTGGGATACTTGATCATTTTAAGAATGTAAAAGAGTCTTGGAACCAAAATGTTTGAGGAATATTGACACATATAAAAGGGGGAGATTCATGAAAATGTAGTATAGTTTAAAGTATTCAGTTCATTAGGAAAATTTAGTTTGGGCCTGTTTTCTCTTGAATCAAATTCCCTACATTTTACTTCCAAAGACAATATCTAGTGTACATACAAAAATATTTTTTCTGATAGTAACAATAAATTGTATTCAATTTGATTAGAATATGCTCAACCTTTTAAAAAATTCAATTGTTTTTTTTCTTTCAGGAAGTGTGTACATGTGTGTATCTGTGTGTGTATGTATACACACATGTGTGTCTGCATATTTCTATGCATGTTCAGTAAAGATGAAAGTCTGGAAGGGTTAGAACAGGGAAAAATTAAACTTCCTAAGATCCCTATTAAATGGCTATGTTATAGCTCTGTGTGGCCACACACCAGCCGTGTATCTTCTAAAGGCAGTTCTTGTCACATGCTCTTATAAAAGATTTTCCAATATTGCTACCTATATTGCTTTCCAGAATTTCTTCTAAAGGAATCTTCATATACAGTGATACGTAAGTATACACGTAGAGAGAAAGAGAGAGATGCATACACACACACACACACACACACACACACACACACACACACACACATTTATACATAAATCTAACCACAAATAATATACACATCTTTTCCCTTTCCACATAGTTTTTCTTTTATTCCCTAATCCAATTTCTGATAAAGATTCCTTTACATTAATTTCTTAGACTTCACCAAGGTTTGTTTTTCAATTTGATATGTAAATTTCATGAACACATTATTTATTCCCTCTTGCAAATTATTAATGAAGATGTTGTGACCAGACAGAACATGAGGTCTCTAAGTTCAGCACAAAAAAGCTCACTTCCCCCCATGATCTACTGTCATTTACTGCTGCCCTATTTCATTTATCATCACAAGATTGGTTTTAATACGTGTGATAGTGCTCATATCTAAACCAATGAATTAATTTTGCAGGATGGTTTTGTAAGGCCTTGCATACTTCACTGAAATCAAGAGAGATCACTGGCACCTTTTTAGGAAACCTTTTCCTTATTAACTTTGTGACTCTTCTCTTCCCAGAACCCTACACCCCTTCTATTCTACCTTCAACCCCCACTCTCCTTCCTGTGAGATTAATCTGTATAGTTATTGTCCATAGCCGTGTCATCCTTAAGTTGCTCAGGTATGAAATCTTTCTTTCTTTCTTTGATACCAGCAATTGAACCAAGGGGCACTTAACCACTGAGCCACATCCCCAGCAATTTTTTACTTTTCATTTTAAGACAAGGTCTCACTGAATTACTTAGGACCTCACTAAGTTGCTGTGACTGGCTTCAAAATTGCAATCATCCTGCCTCAGCCTCCCAGTGACCAGTCTTACTTTTTTCTCATCCCTTTTCTTTTCATATATTTATCCAAAATTTCAAGATTATTTGAACTCATTCTGGGACTACTCTATGATAACCATATGGTACTCTTGGTTAGGATCTCACTCCACCAGTACTGTACTTTACCCACCTTTCTTTCTTTAGGGATCTATTCCATGGGTCATTGATTTTCATGGTAATACACTGTTCTGTGGCAGGATTGCCACATAAGCAGAAGTAGTTAAGATTTAGTTCATAGGCCTCATTTGAAAATTTAAGTCTTGTCTCTTGTTAGAAAATAAAATAGGTTATGGTGGAATAGGATGTTGTGTCAGTTGATGGGGCAGGAAAGCCAAATCCCTGTGCACAATCTCTGTGCATAGGAGAGAACGGCAAGTGATAGTATAGTAAAATTAGGGCATAGTAGGGGGTCCAGCCCTAAAACAAATATCCCGAACACTTCAAGAACTTGGCAAGGGTAAATTTTATATTACTTATGGCATCATATTTTTAAATAAAAATATCCCTCAAGAAAGTAATAGTCGTAGTTGATAGGGCCTATTGTTAATGAATATCTTATCTCCTTGCGTAGACCTATATACTGTTAGGAAGGAAAAGAAAATAAGGAACTGAGTGCGTGTGAGATGTGGGAAGAAGGGTGAAAGTTAGGGTTTGCAACACAGTTCTGCAAAAGCCAGCATCCTGAGCAGTAACACACTAGAAGGGTTTGGGGAAGAGAAACTGAATAACCTGAAACAATGAATCAGGTCCATGATGGTGAAGTAAACTGACTCCCAAGTTAGTCAACAGAATACTGTAGGGGACAAGGATCCATCATCTTTCACTTACTTCTTCACTCATTCATTATTTACTTATCCATCTACCAACAATTTTTTTAAACTGTCTTTTATGTCCCAGGTGCAATGCTAAAGAGAGTAAAGGATACAAAATTGGTATTTAAAAAAAAAATCAGACATTGTCCTAAAGTACTTCACAGTGTAAGGACATTGTTTCCAGAAAGTTGAGCAGAGAAATTAAAGTCCCAGATGTGGAAGCAGTTTCTAAAATGTCAGAGGACACCAAAGAGAAGCAATCAATTACCCAAGGGTCTAGGGAAGTGTTTATTCTTCTATGAAGGTGTAGGGGGAAAGGAGGGCTGGGGTAGGGAGCATAAGTAATATTGTTTTCTTCCATGGAAACTTTGCCTGTTGGATGAACACATGGAATCCACTCGCTGTGTTCCACGGAAGTAAAACAACTCTACTTCAAGACTTAGTTGAGCAAGAACAAAAAGGACAATGCCCTCCTTGACTATCCTTTGTTATTATAGAGCTCTGGTTGGGGGCTGAGGAAAGAGAAGTAGTTGAAAAGTGAAAAACAAAATCAAGTAATCCTAGTGCTCAATTGGTTTTAGTTTTAGTACATTTTAATGAAAAGCTATAGCAGATGATGTGATGCTCTGCCCAGGGATCTTTTCTGTCCAGAAAGCATTCTTGACCTACCTGGAAGGCAAGGGAGGAGTTAATGTCCCTAGAAGATTAACCAATGGCTGGGAGTTGGTGGATAAATGACTTAGCTTCTCCATGCTTTATTTAAAAACTCTGAGAAGTGTCTCCCATTGTCACCCAGAGCTGTCCAGAAGGTCTGGCCTCAAGTTGCTGGTGGGTGTCTGACTTGATATCACATCTCAATGGCTTCAATCTTCCCGAGTCTCTTCTCTTTCCTGACAGTGTTTCCTGGGACTACCTTCCAAAGAAACCACAACTACTGGCATGCTTATCTAAGTGCCTGTTCTAGGGAAGCCCAAACGAAGACAGACCATTTCGTGAACTTTTCCATGTACATTTGCCAATAATGCTTTAAAAGGCCAGCCTTCTCTTTGAATCTTTCCGCCACTTGCTCAATCATTTGGCAGTTTTGTTCCTACAATATTGTACTTTGTTATGACAATTACTCATTGTTATTTCAATTAACCAGTGGTATAATTACAGTGTCCTTGTGCTATAACCTCTTGACAAGATTGATTCAAACTTCCATTCCATATGCACTAGAAGGGCCAGTGAACTTCTCCCAAGGTCAACTTGACTTCTAGCAGGCTTATAATGCTAAGGTTTCTGAGGTTCCAGTGAATGCTGAATTCTTGTCCTCTGCTCTGCAGTAGATTTTTTCTTTAGTTTTACCATGTTTTTAATTCAAATATGGAATCAGTCCTTTACATAATTTTCACCAAAAATAAAAAACACATATACTGTTCATAGTCATTCATGCATTCAAAAAATGTTTCTTGAGCATAAATACTGTTTCAGACATTATTGTAGGATCTGAGGACAATGAACAAGATTGACAGGGTTCCTTCCTGTTGGCTTTGGTCAGATTTATTTTAAATGCTATGACCTACTCCTCTGTTGGAGCTATGAGAAGACAATTCTTAAACTTCATTTTTTCCTCACTTTTACACAGATTCATTCATAAAGCATTTGTAAATTCAGTTTTCCCTCCATATCCACAAGGGATTAGGGCCAGAACCCTCCATGGATATCAAAATCTGCAGATGCGCAAGTTCCTTAGGTAAAATGGCATAGTAATTGCATATAACCCCTGCACATATCAGATCATCTTTAGATTGCTTATAATACCTAATACAATGTAATGCTATGTAAATAGATGTTATTGACTAGGACTAGTGACAAGAAAATAACAACTCTGTTTGTGTTCAAAACAAATGAAAATTGTTTTTCCTATTATTTCTGAGGTTGGGTTGGTTGATTCTATGGATTTGAAACCTATAGATACAAAGGCCCGGTTGTGTGTACTGTTTGCCAGGCATGTATTCAGAAACTACAAGAATGAAACATCCCTGCTCTCAAACTATTGCTGCCCTACAAGGACAAAATACTCTGTCATCAGGAAAACCTAGAAAGATAAAGGAAGGGGACTCCCATTGTCTATCATCTGCATTTTAGAGATTACAGGCCCAGCCCAACCTGGTGAAGAGCAAACAAAAGGGCTAAGAATCCAGGCTACCAAGATATGGTTCTAAAGGACCAGCAGATTCAGAACCAGGAACATAACTGAATTATTGGTCACCCAGGTTGCAAGGGTACTCCCTCAAGGCAGGCTGGGGGACTAGGAAATAGGAGCCTAGGCTGAGGAGAGGCCGAGGGAGCAATGCAAAACCAACCAAATAAAACACACAGGCCTCTGAGAACAGTTACCAGAGCAGAATGTTGAGCAACCCAAGAGCAGTGACCTGGTGGCTCTAATCTCCCAGTCCTTGTTATGAGTATATTCAGCACATCATTTTTGTTTTCAAAGGCTTGATTAAGACAACTGATTATGGTATCATCAGTGCCAATATAACTGCTACAAGGAACTTATTGGCAATCCAGCTAATTGGGTAATTTGGAATATACTTGAATAGGTCAAACCTGAGATACCCTGATTAGTGGTTTGTGGCCTTCCTATTCAAGTTGTAATCATTCTCCTCACTCAGAAGAATGAATGTCCTTGTGTATAATAATGAGTCGGTTGATTTTCTCTTAATTGAGCTCCCAGTGTAACCGGACCCCCTCATTCACTGAGTTGGCTCTCGGCTCCCCTTTCCGTTGGTTGGGAGGTATCAGGGCATTAGGCATTGTAGTGTTCTTTTATGCCTCATGAATCATGCTGTCTCTATGTTACTGTATAAATCTACCAAAGAAACTCGAGACTGCTGCAGTAGTAATCTTAAATTAGGTTGGGGTCATGCCTTAGCAAGTCTATTCTATTTTTCTTGTTGATCCTTCTCCTCTGAATTTCTCTGTCTTCACTCCGCTCTGGAAGTTTCTACACTCCCCAGAGATTAAGTCTTCCCCTCCTATCTTGCACAGTATTCATACGTACCATTTCCTCTTCATTTCTTCCCCCATTTCATTTCTCTTCCCCACTAGCAATTTAATTTCAGCACAAAAGCAAACATTTAACATATATCCTTTTGTCAATTTTCAGTAACATCCAATGCTTAATCACCATCTTTTTTTTTTTTTTTTTTTTTTTTAAGTTTTGGTGCCTTCTTTATGCTATAAATCCATAAACACCCCAGATAATGACCCTATGTTAAAAATAAACTTTCAGCAATTATTGTTCTTTGTACAGTGGTTTAGAAATTAGTTTCCATGCCAGGCCCAATGGCGTACACCTGTAATCCCAGTGGCTCGGGAGACTGAGACAGGAGAATCACAAGTTCAAAGCCAGCCTCAGCAACTACAAGGCACTAAGCAACTCTAAATAAAATATAAAATAGGGCTGGGGATGTGGCTCAGTGGTCAAGTTTCCCTGAATTCAATCCCTAGTACCAAAAAAAAAAAAAAAAAAAAAAAAATTAGTTTCCAGGTAACTTGTCAAACTGATAGAAAATATCCATGTCAGAATATTTGAGGAAAGAAACTAGCATCCTAGTCATTTCCCTTTTGTAATTTTGTATTAAATATTTCCTAGACAAATTCAAATTTTAATGAATCTAAGAATCATGGGAGCTTCCTAAAACTGCAACTTTCTAGACTTTTGCTTTAGAAATCTGACTTAGTAGGTCCGGGATGATTTGAAGAATCTGAGTTTGTTCACAAATGCTCATGTTATTCATATGACCAAGTTTGAAAGTCACTTCTCAAACTGGCAGGGGGAAAAAAAAAAAAAAAAAAAAAAAAAAACTTGCATATTTCCAACACATTTGTTTTTGTTGCTTTGCCCAGATATCTGTATATACAAAAGGTATTTGCGGAAATTCCTTGTACTATACTCATAGAGTATAGTGCAAAACTTAAAGGCATTCAGCAAAAACAAATTCTGAGTCACTTTGATGGTTCTTCTAGTATATATTTACTATATACTAACTGTGAATTTAAAGGCATTCAGCAAAAACAAATTCTGATTCACTTTGCTGATTCTTCTGGGTTGAGTTGCCTTGGCTGGGGCTACTTGATCCAGGATGACTTTACTCACAGGTCTTTAGGCTGATGTGGAATCGGCTGGAGCAACAGGGAATATTTGGACATATGTTTCTCAAGATACAGCAGGCAAGCCAAGGATTCTTTACTTGATAGTTTCTGGGTTCTAAAGAATAACAAGAAAAGGTCAACACAAATACTTTTTAAGTCTCCCAATGAGACATGCTTACTATTGTCCCCATGACCAAAGGACATGATATGGCTAAGTCCAGAGGCAGGATGAGAGGGAACTAACTACCCAAGAGTGATAACTCAGGAAGGTGGATTTTCGCAGCTACTTTTGCTGCAATATAATTTCCATGCTCAGCTGGAAATTCAATTGACTTCTGAACATCTATATAGTGGATAAAGACAATGATTTTGGAGATCAACTATCTGAGTTAAAACTAGCATTTTATTTAGTAACTGGAAAATTGATAAGCCTTTTATTTTCTCTAAGTTTCACTCTCTTAATCTGTAAAATGTGAAAAAATACTAATAATAATGTTTATTTTATAGAGTGACTTAGGGAAATACAGAATGCAAGAATACTCTATAAACTAGAAATGCTGCAAAGTTCAAGATATTTGTAAATGTACATGCTTCATATAACTTTTCCTCACCCCTCAAAAAAGTATTAACATCATTTGTATATCAATAATCTAACTTGTATTTCTCTGACTTGACTGTTCTTAGTCTAATTAACCCTCAATCTAATAATAGAGTGATTTTCCTTAAAAAACCAAAGCTGTCATGTGGTCCAACACTTCAATAAGCTTTGGATTGCTCCCCATTTCCCCATCTGGGCCCACCTTGCACCCTGTTCAAACTTCTTTTCTCTGTTGAATTTTGCATCTTTCCTTTTATCCATCAAACCTTTATAATTTCAAACCACATACAATTCTAGTTCCCTCAAACTGTAAATTTCTTATCCTGCATCTTTGGCAAAATTCTGATCCTTTAACACCTAGATCAAATGTTATTTTCTCATTCCATAAACATGTAATGGGCCAGAAAGCTAGCTCAATTCCTCCAATATTAATTATTTTTTTATCTTCTCTCTTCTCAGAAGACTTTGTTAATATCACTAGCACTTACCATAGAGTATTATAAGTAACCTGTGTGTGTGTTGTCTATCTTCCAGCCAGGCCATGAGCTACTCTAATGCCAGAAGCAGTGCAGGTTCTTGGTATATACTATTGAGTAGATAAATGAATGAATTTTGACTGTTATTTTCTCCCTGGCTGGCCAGATTATGTTAATACATAAACAATCATATTTAACCCTCTGGATTTCTCTTTGACAACCCTGATTATAAACACTGAATTGTCTGTATTTTTGTTTTGTGGTCCAATATCACATCTTGAAGCCAATGACTTATGTCTTGACACCTTACCTTGCCTATCACAATTCAGACCCACTGTCCTTCTTGATCTCTTAACTTCTACCTCCAGAGAGTTTCTGCATCTTTGCTGCTACCTCTGAAGTTACAGTGACACTATTCAAATAAGAGATGTTTAACAGGGAACAGAGGAATAAGTAACTTTTCATGGGCTTTCCATACCAAGAAATTTCATAGAGAAATATTTTTCTTATCATTTTACAGCTGAAACTGTGACTCGTAGAGATTAAATAACTTACCCAGAATCACAAATATACGATACATAGGATTTTTTTTTTTTTTTTTCAGTGCTGGGGATTGAACCCATGGCCTGGTATATGATAGGCAAACACTTTACTACTGAGTTACATCCCAAGCCCCTGACATATGGAATTTTAACCTAGCTTTATCTGATGAAAGAAAGAAAGAGAAGAAAAGAAAGAAAAAGGCATTTATTTT
Source organism: Tamias sibiricus (assembly GCA_025594165.1). Classification (NCBI taxonomy): domain Eukaryota; kingdom Metazoa; phylum Chordata; class Mammalia; order Rodentia; family Sciuridae; genus Tamias; species Tamias sibiricus. Next base: position 39,446,294 of record CM046670.1, on the reverse strand, counting down.
ATTTTAACTCTACCACAAACAAAGCACATGCCTTATTTCCAAAGGCTCATAGCCAGGAAACTTAGCTGTGATTTGAGGACTAGTAAAAGTTTATACTTGCCTAGTTGCTTAGTTTAACTGTGAATCTATGACCTTAATACCAAGAAAAGATATTAAGAAGCTGTAAATCAACTTAAAATAAAGCAGCTAGGCACAAAATCATGTGTTGGTGGTATTATATTAATGGTTATTTTGCCTCCCAAACTTCTAGTTTATCCAGTGTTATAGAGTAAATATGATGTAAGAATATAAGGGTCACTTCAAACAAAAAGCTCTAAAACACCAGTCCTTCTGCTTTAATTTGTAAGTTCAAGATTTCAACTCCCTTCTGAGCAAAAAGAAAACTTTTGTTTTCACTTTTATTAAAAATAATAATTATGGATAAAATAATGCCGTTTAAAAGAATTGGCTCTCATTCTATCTTTGGAATTTCCCACTCCAGACAATCCTTTCTTTCTTGGCAAAATATGACAGAATGATTTGAAAGAAAGAAAAAAAATACTTAAGTGTTTGAGGCCAGAAGTTAATTGAATAAGACCTTGGATTCTGATGAGTTTGTGTTTTATGGTTGATTAACTTGTTTTAATACCAAAAAAATGCTTAGGAAACCCAATTATCATGCCACTTAATCTGAGTTATTGGCTGATATCTGCTAGTTTCTGGATGTCTTATTGACCAAGTTATATTTCCTTCTACTCTGTACAAGAGAATCTGAGCCTGAGTTTGGAAAGAAAGAGGTGGGTCTGACATGTGAACAACTGCCCCAAAACAGAAAAAAATAAATTCTTAGATTCTTAGATTCTATGACCAATATTTGCAATCTCCAGTTACCAATAGGCTTTGAGGCCTGAGATTAGGATGGATAATTAAAGCCCTAATATTTTCCTATAATTTACTTATTTTCTACTACCCCCCCCCAATGGCCCTATTTTCACTTTGTTTAAAATAAAGACATGGAGTACAAAACCTGCTTATGAATGAAGAAGGGAAGAGAGGTAATAACTGAAATCATGACATCAGATTCTGGCCACATAGCAAAGAACACATTTCCACAGGCATGCACCTGGTACTGATTCTGTCTCTTCCCAAAAGACTTGCTCTCAGGTTAGAAGGCCATCTTTCTCACTTGCTAGAGGGAAGCAAGAGGTGGCTAGATGTAGGCCACTTAAAGAACACTGGAAATTCTCACATGATCTTTTAAGAGAGAGGGTTCTTTTAATCTGAGCTCCATAGATGAGCTTTCAGGGTCTGTGGACATCTCATCTCAAGGTTATTTGCAGCACTGTATCCATGAATTTTTCTAATGAAAGGTTCTTTAAACTCTATCAGATTCTCATGGGACTCTGTGATTCATAAAACATAGATTAAGATCCAATCTTCCTAAATCCGTCAAACTCCTCGAGATAGCTGTTTATCTGGGATACCAGCAAATTATGAGAAACAAGGAAGTAACGGGTAGAAGACAGGGAGGATGAGCCATGGCTTCTTGCCCGATACTAGTGGAGGTGATGTGGGACCACAGCTTTCAAACACAGAATTGTAGGAGACTGGATTGATGGACCCACTGAATGAAGGTCACTCCCATAACTCTCAGGTTTGCCATTCCCCAGATGAGTAATATAGGATGCGATGGTGGTTTTTTTTTTTTTTTTTTTTTCCCTTGGTTGTATCAAATATTTGGAGCAGATTACTAAAACTTGTGAATCACTGAAATCTGTGGATTCAAGTTGATTTGTGTTTTATGCCCGATACTAGTGGAGGTGATGTGGGACCACAGCTTTCAAACACAGAATTGTAGGAGACTGGATTGATGGACCCACTGAATGAAGGTCACTCCCATAACTCTCAGGTTTGCCATTCCCCAGATGAGTAATATAGGATGCGATGGTGGTTTTTTTTTTTTTTTTTTTTTTCCTTGGTTGTATCAAATATTTTGGAGCAGATTACTAAAACTTGTGAATCACTGAAATCTGTGGATTCAAGTTGATTTGTGTTTTATGCATATGTTTAGCAGAGTAGCTGCTATTCGCTTCATATCAAGTTAGACACTAAGGATATGGTGGTAAACTGAACAGGAATTATAAGGGAAAAATAAGCAAGATTTAGGTCAGCCAAAATTGTAGGGGAATTGGGATATAATGAAAACTCCTTGAACTTTTTTGTTAATCACAAATTCCTCCCAAACCATAGAATTTTAGAATTAAAGGAAAACTTGATAATTACCTAGTCCAGTCCTCCTAATTTACAATAAAGAAGCTAAGAGTCTAATTCAGGGTCATTCAGCTCAGGTACAATGCTGGGACTGAATCTTAGGTTTTCTTTCATCTAGCAAATTTCTCTTTCCCCTGTTTTTAACTGTGCCTCCACAACCTATCTGTACCATTTTGTTTATAGACTCAACCAGTTTCAGAAACCCATAAAGCCTCCCAAATACCTAGATACCAACATGCCATCCCTGGGATGCCTTCCTCTAAACATCAAGACACCCATTTCACATAGCCAGGAGGGAGAAAATTCAAAATTAGTTGTAAAACATGCAAGTTCACAAAAGATGAAATGGAATGATTTTTTATGTTTAAGACCAGCCTTTGCTAAAAAACAGAAGCATCCCTGGCTCTTTAAAATCATAGTGTCAACTGGTGCACTCGCTCATGATGTCATATACAGTTTGACGTTGTCTGGGCAACTTGGTAAACATACTGCTTCCTCCATTGTTTAATTCCCTTCCCTGAGTGAGATCCTTAGGCAACCAGGCTTCATTAGTTCAGGTGCTAGCCTCAGGGAACTACTTGTTTTAATTAGAGGGATGAAATGGCATTTTAATTGTGCACAATGATTAATAAACATGCTGAGCTGCTGCATAATGATCTGCTGCTTGAAGAGCTTTCTCCCCTATTCTTGATATCTACATCCATTAACTGATTGTTATCCAGGTTGAGAGCTATCAAGCTCTTCCTCCAACCAAATTGCACGTTGTCTGTCCTCCAGTTTCTCTGCTAATAATAATTATTAGAGCTAAGTCTCAATTTTTTTTTGTAGCAACAGAGAGACAAGACTAGAATGGAGAGAGCTTACAAAGTGGAATACAGCCTATGTAATTTATTTCACTAAACATCCTTATGAAAGGGAGATAATAATAGGACCAACCTGACAGGGCTTTGCAAAGATTAAATGAGACCAGCAACTCGAAAAATTGTGCTCTTTATATGTAATATGAAATGAAATGTACTCTGCAAACGTGTATAACAAATTAGAATAATAAAAAATTTAAAAACAAAAAAGATTAAATGAGACAATGCATGCAAGGCACTTAGCAGAGAACTGGCCCAGAGTAAGCACCCTGAGAATGTTAGCTGCCTTTATCATTAGTGGTATTATCATCAACTTCATCATCATCAACTTCATCATCACAACCATCAAGAAAAGACCATCATCTTGGTCAAGAGTTGATACTCATAAGTGTCTTTTAGAGGATATGACGTTCACTGTATCACATGGATATTCTAATTTAGGAACCGTTTTCTAAAAGGTAGAAGTTGACTACTGATTTTTCCTCAATTTCTCTTTTATGGTATATAAAGGTATGGGAAGTGTGTGCAAAGAAGGTCATAGATTTTACAGGCTTATTATCACCTCTCAGTGGTTCAATAAAATACAAGGTATGTATCTGAACTTCAATAAAAACAGAAACCAGAAAGCTAAATGATAAAGTGACTTCCCCTACTAAGCTGCCATGTGCTTGGGATTTGTAATAGTTTTATTGGCTGCTATTATAATTTGGTGAGTCATGACAACATTACAGCTTTTTACCCTAGTGCTGACTAGAAAATTGTCTTACTTTGTGTCTCCTGGAAATTGTTCCTCAAGGTCATATATCTACCTCCAAGTCTTTGACTTTACTTGGGAGGAATCAATCTTGACGAAATCCAGGGCAACTGAAATTATCTACTGTTTGTAAGTGGCTATTGTGATGTTGGATACTACACAATTGATTCTGTTCCTTAACTTGAAGAATCAGAGATGTACTTTTTAAAAGGCCAGCTCATCTACTGATCTACTTAACTTTATATTTTGATATGCTATCATAACTGCACACCAATAAACTCACTTATGCTTAAGAAGAGAAGAGTAGACATGACTAAACATGGCAGAATCTAAATGCAAAAACTCCTCTCTATCCCACAAAATGTTAAGGACTTCATGGAAGTGAGTCTGTCCCACTGAAGATGTCTTCTGTACTCAGGGTCATTATAGTTCAGCGAAGCAGATATGATTGATTACATGGGCCAAATTTTACCTTGCCTTCAGGGCACTCCTAATTCTTGCTGTTAGATCCTTTAAAGGCACACAATTGTCTGCAAGAGTCAAAGGGGAAAGGTGAATGAACTCTTTCCACCATGGCTGAGCAGAGAAAAGTTTTGGAATAGACTCAGGTCCTGAAATATCTAGGACAGGAAAGAAAAAAAGAATGTGCTTTCTTATCTCCCACATCCCTAGCTAGGAATTCTTTAAAATTGCTCTCCTGAAGCTTTGCTGAAATGTAAATATACATTTATTAGAATGGCTAACGTTAACAATACTGATGAGGGGCTGGAGATGTTCAGTGGTAGAACCCTTGCCTACCACATAAACAACAAAAAAAGAAACAGAAAAACAAAAACAAAAACAACTAACCCATGTGAAGTGTTACTGAGGATGTGAAAGAAAGGCAATGTACAAACAGTACTGGTAGCACATTACATTTTACCAATGTAAAATATTCCAACATTTTTGGAAAACAGTGTTGCAAGTCCTAAAATGTTAAACATGCAACCACCATGCAATGCAACCTTCCATTCTACAGTATTAAACAGGAATGAAAGCATATTAAACAGGAATGAAAGCAATGTCCATAAAATGTCCAAACTACAACATGTATAATCAGAAATATGAAAAATTATACCCCATCTATGTATGATATATCAAAGTGCATAAATGCATTCTACTGTCATGTATAACTTATTAAAACAAATTAAAAGTTTTTAAATAAGACTTGCATACAAATATTTATTTGTGATCACCAAAAATTGAAACCAAAATGTGTCTCAAGAAGTGAACAGATTAAACTGTTGTGCATTGAACCAGTGGAATACTAATCAGCAAGAAAAAAGAATAAACTCTTGATACATGAAATAACAAAGATGAATCTCAAACTAAATATGCTCAGTGATAGAAACAAGATAAAACATCTGTGATCTATACTGACAGAAAACAAAGCAGTGGTTACTGCCAGGAAATGAGGTGCAAAAGAGATCACAAAGGAACGTGAGGAAACTTTGGAGTGATAGATATATTATATATGTATAATATATATTATATTAATTGCAATGATGCTTTCATGGGCATGGACATATGTCTAAACTAATAATATATATATATGTACATATATATGTGTGTGTGTGTGTGTGTGTGTATTTTAAATATATATGTTTTATCAATGTCAACTATACTTCAATGAAGTTGTTAGATAAATAAATCACCTGAAATTTTTTTGAGCATTGCATCTGTGCTAAAGAGACTGATTGGGATGGATTTTGGTCTGAAATGGTTATGACATAGCACATTAATCTCTGATGAGCATATATATACATATGTATATATATATATAAACATAAATATACATTTTTAATTTAAGGTTATCTGTTATTATGTAAAAAGATAGACTCACAAAACCAATGCCTTCACGGAGATGTAAACATAACTACATGTAAAAGACTCTTCTCTAATGACTAACGGTATGAATAAAAATATAACTGTGTAAATATGCTTGTAGTAAACTCTTGGTTGCTCAGAATCTTTCAAATAACCAGACTAGTAATGTTGTGCTAAATTAAGAACTTTGATTATCTTTCTATTTCCTATCCAACTTTAGAAGGGACTATGAGAAGAGAGCTTTCTGGAAAATACAACTGTAATATCCTGTCTGTTACTTTCAGCCTAACATTTTGACTTAGCAGAATTAGTTAGTCCTAGATACAGTTTTTCTGACTTGATGCTGATGCCCCAGAATTATATCATTACTGAATCCTTTATTACAGTGGGTCCTTCCTTCACACAAGCTATCTTTGACCCACCAACCTCACCTGACCTTTCTTCAAAATTTTCTGTGACCTTTATGATGCTGAGATGTGAAATATTAGAGAGAAGTTTAAGAATATTCACTGGAGATACATCTACATTTTTAATGTACTATTTCTTTGAAAATATCCCAAGCTCTAAAATTTGGACCATAGTAAAAATGGTCCTTGAAAAAAAAATAATGGTTTCTGAGAAATTTACTAACTTGGAAAAGAAAAGCCATTTAAACATAATGTAGACTGATATATATTCATATAACTGTCAAATCAGATGCACATATATTTATAATACATTGCTACTAAATTTATATTATCCATGAATATTCTTTAATAATCAAGAAGCAAGGAGATTATAATAAATCAGATGAATCTGCACTGATTGATTAGTTTAATGTTACTCTCCTTGTTAGGAACTCAACACATTTATTGAGTGCTTCTATAAGGACAATAGTTTCAAATTAACTTAGTGATGAAAGAAAGAGGGAGGGAGGAGAGAGGGGGCAAAAGAGAAGAAGAGAAGAATGAAGAGGAGGGGAGGTAGAAAGAAAAAAAGTGTGAAAGAATTTGCATCATTTATACTTTTTCACTTTCCTAGTCACAGTGTACCTTGTCTGGATTAGGTTAGATTGTCCACTTTAGTTCTTAATCTTGGTTGCACATTTGACATTCACTTGGATCTTGGAAAAAAATGTTCATGTCTAGGTCTCACTCCAGTCCAAATGAATAACAATCTCTGAGAACAAGACCAGGAGTAGATGATTTTGAAGCAAAGTGTATCTTAAAATTTGCAAATTAAAAGCAGAAGTGCTGGGGAAGCCCTAATCTTCTCACCATAGATTGATGTCACCTTGATGTCAACTGTTCCCTCATTCTCTACAACATTTTTTCTAGCACATCCACCACTGGTCACCTTTGTGCACCCCTCTGGTTCTCTTCCACTCTGTTCCTTACCTCAAACAAAGAGGTAGAACAAAACAAATATTATTACCCTATATGCATGTAGCACCATGTACAGCCAGAGGAATGAGGAGTTATGTTCCATTTGTATACAATGTGTCAAAATGTATTCTACTATCCTGTATAACTAATTAAAACAAATTTTTAAAAATGAAACTATAAGAAAAGAAGAAAGAGTCATAATAAGCACTGGGGACTTTGCTAAAGATGTTGTAGGGGTATCAAAGAGGATACTTTATATTACAGATTCCACATGTGACTTTTTTTTCCCCTCCAAATTTCTGTCCCCTTAATAAAACTGAGATTACTTTTTTTTTTTTTTTTCTACAGAGCCAGCACTGTGTGGAAGAAAAGTAGAAAAAAGTATTCAACCTTACAAAGCAATTCACTTCCACCCCAAACTTGTTTATTCTAAGCAATAAAATAAAATAAAAATTTAAAAAGCCACACAGTTCATAGTTCTCCCCATCCTCAGAAAGCATTGTAATAGCCATATTATTTGAACTTGCCTTTGCAACCCTCTGTACTCCAAATGACGTATCCAAATTTTCTCCCAAACACACTCAGTGTCCTCCATAAGAGATACTTTTGCACCATCTGGTAAGATAATAAAATTGCTGTCATGTCATTCTATATGTTAATGCTCACCAAAAATTAGCAAAAATTGAATGCTACCTTTATGTTAAGAAAAGCAAACTCAAAGCTGGAAAAAGAAAACTGTTAAGAGATGAACAAATAAATGAAGTACAGCTAATTTTTAAAAATGAAGCTAAGGGGTCATGATTAAAAGACACAGAATGGAGCAATCTTGTTCCTAGTTGATAGTTTTAGAGTTCCAGTGTAGATCTAAATTTCTAAAATATGTGGTCTCATCTTCAGTGGCACTGATGAAATCAGTGTTAAATTTGCCCAAAATTCACATTGTTACCAGCCCTGATATAATTTTTTAAAAATAGTTTTTATTTATTTGCTTTTAGTTGTACACAATGTGTTTTATTCAATGCGTGTTATTTGTACGTGGTGCTGAGGATCGAACCCGGGTCGCCCACGTGCTAGGCGAGCGCTCTACCGCTGAGCCACAATCCCAGCCCCCCCCCGATATAATTTTGATGTAGATGACTGACATACCACTTTCAGAGATCTCACACTCTAAAATGCATCAATCGAGGATGTTATTGAAATGTGGACTCTGTTAATGCCAGCTCTGCAAAGCTTAGAATGGAGTTTATGCATTTCTAACAAGTTGGGTGTTGCTGATGATATGACCCACATGCCACACCTTTGTAGCTAGGTAGCAGCATTTTGAAAATTGAGATTGGATATGAGTGACATATGATTTGGAAGGTTTCCACAAATGGTAATTTTATGAAAAAGTCAGTTAGATTCCTTGATTTGCCCAACTTTTCTCTTCCCTGGCCTGGCCTACCCCAGTTCCTCAGATTTGCTTCCTTTCTTAGAGTTCATTAAGCTATAATTAACAACTGTGGATTCGATAATTCCTCTCTTTGTTCAGAATATATTAGGGCACAATCTATTACACCAATTGATAAATTACTATAGGCAGGCCAAATCTGGCAGCTGCCTCTTTTTGTAAATGAGGTATTATTGAACACTGCCATATACATTTTTTTCACATACTGCCAATGGCTCCTTTCCTGCTACAATAATAGACACGGTTAATTGCTATGCAGATCATATGGTCTACAATTGCTGTAATATTTTTTTCTCTTTTCCATATTTTATTTGGAAATGTTTATACAAATACAGGGAAACTAAACTTTAGAGACAACAAATGTCATTAGATTATCATAAGTTTATTATAAAAGACATGGAAATTATTTACATGATGAAAGATTTCAGAACTTCAGTTGGAATGGGCAGCTTCATATGATGCTGTTTCAACAGTGATTTATTTCTGTCTATATTCTTTCCAAGAATGTCACTATCTCTAAATAAAAAATAATGCTTGGGCTGGGGTTTGTGGCTCAGCGGCAGAGCGCTCGCCTCGCATGTGCGCAGCCTGGGTTCGATCCTCAGCACCACGTAAACATAAATGCATTGCATTGTGTACAACTAAAGCAAATAAATAAATATTTTTTAAAAATAATTCTTGTCTTCTAGAACTACTTTGGTACCTCCATACTCTGGGAGAATTTTATTTCCTTCTTTCTTTCACACTAACTGGTTGAGTCTCTCCACTATTTCTTTTAGAGCCTGATCTCACAGCTACTGCTGTTGCTTGTAATACTTTTTCTTGAGATTTTTTCTAGAAGCATAATGCCTCCTCCAGTTACAGTTTTGGCTGCATTCCCTTCAACCAATATTTGGTCACAAAGTGGAAGAAACTTTCTAAATGCTTGTCCTGACATGACTCTCACCACCACTTCAAGGAGACCCACTCTATGGCCCTTGGCTGTAACATTTACTACCTAGGACTTTATGAATAAGTCTTATGACACTTGACTTAAAACAATCTACAAACTACTAAGCTTCCTTTTCTGTAATTGGCTCAGAATTATTTTCTGCATAATATGTAGTTAAAGGAAAAGGAGAAAAACCTCTTTTAAATTCAACAGGTTTTCCACAGAGTTCAGAAATTTCAGTTTCTGGGCTGGGGTTGTGGCTCAGTGGTAGAGCACTTCCTTAGCATGTGTGAGGCACTGGGTTTGATCCTCAGCACCACATAAAAATAAATAAAATAAAGGTATTGTGTCCATCTACAACTAAAAAAAAAAGAATTTTTTTAATTAAAAAGAAAGAAATTTTAGTTTTTCTCTCCTACAACTTAATGTTGCCATTTTATTCAGTTATGTGTTTGTTTTGTTATTCTGTTCAGTAAGTAGTTATCAACCTACTAAGTTCCTAAGGAGTGATAGACAAAATCAGAAGAAGGAAAGATCATTTTATATTTGCTCACGAGAAAGTCTTCGTGAAGAAGTTGGGAATTAAGTTTGCTCCTGAAAATAAATAAATAAATGGAAATGAAAAAGTAGACATTCGATTGTAAGGAAGTGAAAAGAGACAGAGTAAATGAATACATAAAGAAGACAAAATCAGGATGCTCAAAGATTACTCAGTAAGTGAGTGAATAATCTAAGTAATCAGCTTAGTGTACATACAGGTCAGCAGAAGACAGGGTCAGACTTCAAAGGACCTTAAAACCAATCTGACAATTTGAGAGAGTTCTTCAAGGGTGCTCTGCAAAAGCCAGCATCACTATGCCCTAGAACTTTGTTAGAATAGTGGACTTGCTGCCCAACCCTCGACCTAGTGAATCAGTGTCTACATTTTCACAAGATCTCCATGTCATCTGTATGGAGATTACAGTTTAAGAAACACTACTGCAGGAAAGAACTACTGGAGTAGTGGAGAAAGCCCTGGACAGGGGCCCCTGATGATTCAGCTATTATTCCAAACAAGTGTCCTTGGATAAGTCACCTAAAATCTCTGAGCTTCAGTTTCCTCATGCAAAATAGTGGGGTTTTTTGAACATTCCAACTCTAAAACTATTCTCTCTTTCAGTGCACATCAACAAAATGGGAACTCTGTGATTGAGAAGCCAATATAAACACAGCTATGTTTTAGGGAGACCAACCTTAGGACTTCTTCAGCATAAATTGGGGATGGAAACAAAAGAAAAAAGAAACTGGAATACCAGTTCAAAACACAGTGTCTTGTTCTAAACATGAAGTTCTAAGACATAATCATACATTTTTGTGAAAAAGTCAGCTACCAGTATACCTTCTTAGTATTAGCATTGCATTCTATTGTCTACATTTTTATTGATGTACTTTTATTACTAATTACAAGAGCCAATCATGCCAAAACAGAGTGAGTAGGGAGGGGAGAGAGACAGAGTTTGAAAAAAAACTCCCGAAATTCAGGGGTAACAAAGAAATCTAAGCAATTCCAGTGGGAGTATTAAAAAGTTGTCAAATGAAAAAAAAAAGTTGTCAAATGGATTTTTAATGGGGTCTCCTTTGAGGTGACTGCCAATCGCTCTGATTAGAATATTTCTGCAAAAAGCATAGAGCTCTTGCGTCTCACTCAAAATTAGCTATGATTATCAGCATTGCAAAAGGCCTGAAATTATTTTTAAAGGCATGATCAGGTTGACAAAATACTGGTATTTTTATTCCCAAAGAAAACTTTGACTTTAATATATTATATTGTCTTTGACCCACTGGGGGAATTCATAACCTGTCTTTATTTAATTATTTATTTATTTTTGGTACCGGGGATTGCTGTCTTTATTTTTAAGAAACATGTCCACTTAAAATTTTTCCTCCAGTCCATGGTAGGTTTCTTTAGCCATCTCTTTTAGATAAATAGTGTCTACTTGAATTGATTGAATTCAATGGATTCATTTCATGATCTTTTATTTATGTCCTCCCATACTTAAAATAAATAAGGTTAATACTGATAGAATAAGGTTGTATGGGTCTTAGAAGGATCTATTTTTTTCATCACACCTCTTTTGTTCCATCTTGCTTAGCAAATCAGATGCTAGATATATTTTGATTAGTTTGTACTTTAATGGATCATGGATGGAGGGTCCACCTTTCACATTGGGGCCATTAATTTTTCTTGAGTCTGATGGAAAAAAACAGGTAGAGCTTTTTTTGTGTGCTGATTGAAAAGTGATGGATTATTTTCATGTGGTAAGAAACACAATGTTTTCTTTAGCACAGCAGGATATAATGTTTGCAAGGTCTAACAGTGAAATATTATGCATATCTGCTGCTGGCCAGCTGCCAGACACGGAACAGCAAAATCAGAGGATATTTTGAATTTGAATCTTAAAACCAGTGCAGCCTACAAAGAAACTAATGAGCCATTCTAAGCAGAAAAAGCATTAGTACTAATAGACGATGCCCGCCATCCACGCCAGCATTTAACAAAATGGTAAATAATTATTCACTTAAATGTTACCTTGAACTTTATTTCAAGAAAAAAAAAAAAAAGATTTATTTCTAGTAATTTCCAATAGGCACTGTTGCAAGGATATCCCTCCTCCCCCACCAATTCAAAGGCCCTGTGACATTTCCTTCCTTGTAAAAGTAGAATCATTTGCCGTATAGTTTTTATTTTTCTCTCATAGTTGAATAATTTAAAAATTTTTATTTCACCATTGTTTAATATTTAAAACTGGTGTTTCCAAATCAATGCATAAGATCATGACAAAGCCTTGAAATGTCAAATAAAATAAATATATAAAACATGATTTATAAAAGTGGGAAAAAGGATGCTTTGAGTTTGCTGAATGTCTTCAGCTTCTTTGTTTCCAAAGTCAAGTATGTGGCTATGGGGATACTTTCTGTACTTAGCATTTTTTTTTCTTTTAATGTCATGGTAAACTATTGGTATATTAAGGGAAATATAATCCATATGTTCATTTATATCCAGCTGATCAAGATACTGTTTTCTAAGTAATATTTGAGATCTTAAAAAGTTGGAACCTTCTTTTCTAAGCTTTTAAATTTTATTTTATTTTAACTTATCATTTAGGACAAGGAAGTTTTCTTTAGTAAGCATTAAAAAACATTTTGGTCTCGTGGAGTACTTGCTCAGTTTTAAATGGAGGAGCTACACAATCAATATGGAAAATAAACTTCATATTACTGCCCCCTTGTAAATATAGAAATCTAATGGGAGGAGACATTTGCTACATCTTGATGCCTTATGTATTTTATATTACTGTATTTCAATCTCTATTTTAAAGGTGGTATTATGACTTTAAATTACAGGCTTTTGCTTTTAAGACCATAATAATCTCCAGTGCTTCAGCACTGCAGGGAGGGGCTCAGTCCCCTGGAAACATGGAGGAGAAGAGAAGAGAGGCCCTGATACACTGTCTCATCTGGCTCTTTAAAATCACAATTGAGACATACTTGTGACACATTCAATCAGGCCATCCTCCTGTCTGAGTGACTCGCCAGGTGTTTCATTTTCCTGGAAGCTGTGTGGACTCTTCCAGGGCTCTAGGGCACTGAAGAGTAATTTATTGTATTTCTACAGCACCCTAAATGGTGCTGTTGTGGCCCAAGACCTGGTCTACCTCCAAATCAACAAAAAGCCTTAAAGACCTGCTAGGGTGACTTATAAATTAGGAAAGTGTGGTTTATCTTCAAGATACTATTTTTTTTAAATGTCATGTATCATACAGTCACTTGTGATTTGTTTAATAGTTTAAGTAACAGATTATTTTAAAGAATTTAGAGATCATATAGTCCATCTGTTCATCTGCCAACAAGTTTCAAAAATCTTAATAGTTTCTTAAAAAAAGTGGAGCCCCATGTAATATGCAAAATCAGTATCAATTTAAAATGTTTCTTTTTAAGTTTGCTGTGCAATGCTCACACATGATAGAAAATGCACTCCGTACTTTAGAAGAAGAAAATCAATTCTGCAAAGACCACCCATATATTTGACTTGTGTGGATTTGAATCTGCTTTATCAAAATAGTAAAAGGTTGACTTATTTGTTAGAAACTAATTAAAAATTAGGCACGAAAGATGAGAGAACCTCAAAGAACATATTGGTAGAATGCTTGAGCATAAATATTTCTAAGCAAAGTGGATCATGTCAATTCTTAAAATATTTAAACTTTGAAGTAATGTATAAGTTATGAGAGAGTCTATCCAACAGAACTAACAGTGTCTGTTAGGCTAAGAACAATAACACTGAAAATTTAAAGGTGCAAGGAAAAACTAACCCTGGCCATGTGTTCTAATTTTCATTGAAATGTGAAAAACAAACGAACAAAGTGGAAAGGAAGAGTTAAAAAGGGGAAAAAAGAAAGGAGAAAGGGAAATGCAGGTACATTTGTTAAATAATGGTATTATGCTCCCATCGTAATTAAATTAAGATTATACAGTATTTTTGTTTAATACAACCAAAAAGAACATACAACATGCAGTCTATATTTGCACATGTATAATTATTGCAATATATAATTACTGGAATATATAATTTCAGTAAGAATGAAAAACTACAATTTTTGTTTTTTATATAATTTGTGATTTCCTTTCTCCCGATCTCCATTTCCCTGAGTTGTTGCTCATGATAATAATTAGATTCCTCTATATCTTATAGTATGGACTGATTACATTATTTTGTGATCAGTGTGTCCTCTGGCTCATCTCACTTAGCCTATACATTCCAAGTACATGCTATCCATCTTCTCCCTAGGCCTCTACTTTGGCATCTAAAAACTCTTCAGTAGAGCTGATTTATTAAAGAAAAACTGGTTTTAGATGCTTTAATATTTACAGAGATAAAAGATTTAACTTCGGGTATAAAAAAAACATACAAAATACCACAGGAGAGATGTTATTATTTAAATTCTTGTTTGAAACTTAATGTGTACTTTCAGACCTTTCTAATCTTCTCAACATTTGGTAATAAATTTAGCCTAAACAGCCAAAGCCTGAGAATAAACTCACAAGTACGAACTCTACAACAAAGAACTCCGCTGAACACACCCAAGCTCGTGAAGCTAAAAGGAGAGTGGACCATTAACTGTATCCAGATTTTTAATAATTGCCCTTCAAGCACATTTTGTTAACTGCATAATCATATGCCTTAGGTATGTCAAATGTACTTTTCCACAAGAGGAAAAGAAATTGGAAGTAAAAAAAGCAATCATTGTTCAACTTCATGTCTGTGATTATAAAACACTTAGAAAAGTCAGCCTTCTTTTTCTAAAACAGATATGAATTTACCATATTTTCCTAAAATCAACTCTTTATTATAAACACCTTTAATGTCTCTGCTAGAAAAAAGTGTTCGTTGATATGCTCAATAGTTTTAAAGTTTTCCCTAAAGTGATTTTTGGCATGTTCATTTTTACTGAAATATTTCTATCATTTATAAAAGTTGAATTTGTCTTTAAGACTTCCCTCCTTTTGATTCAAGAAACTCACAATGAGTGTCGGATTAAAACTCACTTGTGTTTTTAAGATCTCTGTAGGACTAGGAGTTTTCAATCCATAGAAATTTTAACTAACAGAAAAAAATCCACTCGAACATTTTAAAACCTTAAAACTGGTGGGTTTCTTTCTACATTGACAAAGCAAAGCAATCGGGAAATTTTAACAGATTTCATTTTAATTTCAACTGACTTTAAAACGCTTTCTTCCTTAAGGATGGTAGAATTTCAAATGTTCTGATACCGACTGACAGATCGTTTATGAATATTTGGAAAATCATCCTTAGCTCTTTCACAGCCCAAAGAAAGATACAAAAAGAATCATCATATGCATTTGGGAAAGCTGTGTGGTGATATAACTGAGTCCCATGGTAAGAGCAGACGGAAAATGGTAGTTATTATTAATTTAGAAAAACAAAAGAGCGGCCCAGCATTTCAGTAATGTGGCAAGTTGTGTGCTCCTGAAGGAGAGAGGGTTTTATAATTGGATTTTAGAGTAATTTAGAAGACGAGATAAGATGTAATGGTTGTGTATTAGAGGTTGGAACTACAACAGAAACCCATAATGTAAGGGTTCACTGCACTGGGAGAAAGCAGAACAAAGAAAAGCAGCATCCACCGAGAATGGCCTGAATAGAAAGCAACAAGGTGAAGCTGTCGGGGAAACCTGGGGCCTAACGTTCTGGGGGGGGGGGGGGGGGGGGGCAGGGTGGTGACACAGGCTCAAGTTCCTGTTGCAGCAGGCAGTGAAGAGCAGGGACTTCCTTCAAAACACTTTTTCTACAGTGACCTGTCCCTGGCTCACCTCCCTTCTGCTTCCTCCAGGAGAATTCTTGGCTTTGCATTTCCTTCTTCCCCAGCAGCCCAGAAGTCACCCCTGAGTCTCCTCCGCCCAGGCCTCACCCTGCAGCTACCTGTCCTGGGGCTCACCTGCAGCCTCCCAGGTTCTCTCAGGGGAGGTTGTGGGGGCTCTGTCCCTAGGCTCCCTTGTGGCCAAACACACACACACACACACACACACACACACACACACACACACACACGGCAGCAAGCTGGACCTGTCTTTCTGTCCATCCTTCCCCAGGGAACTCGGCCTCTGCCCACAGAGAGAAAGAGAGGAAAAAGAAAGAGAAGGGAAAGTAAAACCTGGCCTCCAACCCAGCCTTGGGCAGGTAAAGGTACATTTTTTTCCTCTTTCTTGGATCCCTTTCCAAAGGATGCATCAGGTAGGTTCCAGCTGTCAGGCGAAGGCCCCAGGTGAGTGGCTCCTTTTGGAGCAAATATTCTAAGCGTTGGTGAGGGAAATCTAAGCTCCACTTCTAGAATCTCAGAGCTGTGCTGCTGGCGGGAGGAAGGGATCCTGAGAGTTGAATTCCTTTCCAGTTACCGGCGCTTGGCTACCCCCTGCTGGGCGGGAAGCTCCTGGCCTTCAGACTCCCACCACCGCACTCCAGGCTCAAGACTCCTCCCAAGGTCTGGGACAGAATCCACTTACTTCCTGTCAAAGTGTTATCACACGTTCCCGACTTGAAGCTGGGGTGTGAAGTTACCTTCCAAATCCCCAGGAGGTGTTAGGGATTCTTCCCACCCTCCTCCAAGCCCTTTGTATGCCAATTTAAGCAGAACAAATCTATTTATTTTTTTGTAAGGATCGGTTTATTAAAAGCACACACATAACTCAAGTTGTACACTAAAATGATGTTAGGCTTTGTTGAGCATGAAGTGAGCTTGCTCAAGCCCCATTTCCTACTCTTCAGTGCGTCACTTTCTCCTGAGGCGGAACACAGGTTCCCTGAACGAAAAATCACCATAGCTGCCTGGTTCCCTCAAGCCTTCTCCTCCTCAAACATTTTGTCCACCTCCCAAGGAAACCCAGTTATACGCTGTAGGAAACTTTGGCAAATATAAATGGATGGGAAACTGATTTTTCACTGGATCAAGTTTTCAAATACAGATTAGCACATTTTAATTGTCCTACAAACTATTCTGAAAGTCACTCTTAACAAAACCCAGATTTGGAGGAAATTCACTGCCATAACTGTAATGTGTATACACTATTAAGACAGTTATGAAACCTCAGACACATTTGGAAGACATGGCTTAAAAGCGCCTTTAATACAAAATAAAATAAAGTAAAATACAAATAAAAAGGGATTAGTTGTTATAAGCTGTGACACAGCTGTGGTGGCGGAAACATGTAAACAGAGGGTGCTTTTAGTTACTCAGTGACCCAAATGTCTTTTTCAGACTCATACAGTTCTACGTCGGACACACTTTTTCATTTCATTTATTTTGCGGACCAAGCAAAAATGAAATGGACATTCAGATTGAGTAAACAAAGTCTTTATATATAGCCACCAGGCTGCCAGATAGACAACTTCTGTTTACATGGAGAGCAGGGGTAAGGAAACAATGTAACCACGGCATCCCTTCTTGCATTTACTGGCATGGAGTGCAAACCCAAATATATTCCCCAACAAATTAATAAGGGACAAACAGATTTCTAACCTTGCTGTGGTGTGTGAAAGTGTCAGAACTGTTAGAACACTTGAACTCCACATGGGGCCAAAACCTCAGAGATAAACATAAACATTTTTCTCTGTCGGCAGGGGGTAAACAAATTAGGATTTTGCAAAATCTGTGGCTGGTTCCTACCCCTGTCCTGGCCTATTATAAGCCCCACACTGTTTCCAACTGAAGTTGTTATTTCAGCAAATAAGAGAGGAGGTGGACAGTGAAGAAAGGGGCTAACTTGAGATTTGTCTTTCTTATTAGCCAGCAGAGTTGTCAGAGAGTGAAGATGCAAATTAACACCTTTTCAAAATCTTGAACTCTAATACTGATTTTTTTATTTTTTTTTCCTTTTTTCCCTTGATGAGCCCTGTGTCAATTCCTGTTGTCTGCTGTGGCCTTATAATACTCCTGTTCAGATAGTTTGCCAAGTTTGGGAGGGGAGGGCAGACACAAAAACAAAGAGATAAGCCTATCCCTGGGGTACCAGGCTCTTTCTGAAGGTGAACTCCAGTAACCCTGGCCCCCTCCCTCAGCTGGAAAAGTGTATCAGCCTTTCCACCAAATTCTGCCAGATGAAACTCAGTATTTTAATCTCTATTCCTGCACAGCAAATTGAGCAGTTTCCCTTCTCCAACCTTTGCAATCTAGTGACTTCAACTCCTTTTCTGAACCCTTTCCACTTTCCTTTTTTTTTTTAATATTCCTCAGATCAGCTCAATTTGTTCTTAAATATTCCTTCACAGTGGATGAGTTGATCACCCAAGAGAGATTCGAGTGTCTTCCTTGCATCTGCTATCGTACACTGGGATCTGGAAGATACAAAGTAAGATATTGACCTTGACCTAAAATGCATTTTAATATAATTGGGGAAAAAAACGTATTTGACTAATAATAAACTATGTCTATAAACAAAAATAGTAAAATAATGATTATAAAGATGAAGGACTTCAAAGAAGAGTGAAATCAATGGTAGAACATTTAGACAACCTCAATAAGGTGATAAAATCGGAGTGGGCTAATAATAGCATTATTTGAGTGGTCACTCTGGATCAAACACCATTCTAAATGTTTTTATATATATTATCCTTTAATCCTCTTCATGAACCCACGAGGTAGGAATTATTATTTCCATTTTAGAGGTAAAAAAAAAAAAATAGAGGCTTGGAAAAGTCAAAAGTCTTACAGCTTGTTATTGGTGGGGCTGAGATTTGACTCCCAACCCAGGACTTGTAAAACCATGCTACTGTACAGGATAAGAATATAGCTTATGAAAAAGAATAAAAACAGGCCAAAGAACATTACCAACCTTCTCTCTTTTGAGCTGGGTGGGGTTCATTGTCATGCAACCCTGTAGCCACATTTGCAAACATTGTTAACTAAAAGAATCAGTGGCTACTCCATAGCCTAGAGAGTTCAGTATTGGAGATTCCAATACAAATATTAATGGTGCTATTAGATCCTGACTTGCACCTGAGAGGGCCAGAAGAAGCAAGTGAATTCAAATCACATTGGATGGAAGTACGTGTGTCATGGAAGAACGGTCCAAGTTAAGAATAATACCTTCCCATCATCCTTTTTCCTGTGAAGTTTGTACTCAGAATGATACAGAGAAAGGGTAAAAAGTGGTTACAAAGTCAGGGGCCTTCCAACAGAAGCAAGTCTAACAATTATGGGGCCTGCAGCAAGAAATGGAGGCCCACAGATTGTATGTCCTTATATTTAAATATACATATATAATCAAGCTAAACAAACTGTTACAGGAAAATGCATTCTATCCCCCCACATAATTAACAACCTGAAAAGGGCAGCTTTGACTTTAGAAGTTTTGGACTACTTGGAATCCTGAATGGGGAGAAGTAACTCCTCACGGTCTCTGATCCCAGTCCAGTGTTGTAACCACATGATCCCTGTTTCCCTTCTGACTCCAGGTCTATTCCCCATCCCAAAGGTCTCACTCATTTAAACTGGGCACCCTTTTGGTCAGCTCCCAGGGTAGGAGTGTGCACTGGCATCACAGTCTATCTTCAGGAGGAAAGACCCAGAAAGGAGGCCATGCAGACTGGGTATCATTTGCTCAGGGACATTTAGGATCCTGGGCACCTGGAGCCTAATGTGGACCCTGGCTACTCAAAGCACAGTCCACATCACCGGGCACATTATTTTCAAAATACAGATGCTCAGACTCATTCTGGATCTAGTTGGATTAGAATCTGCATTTTAGCAAGATCCCCAGGTATTTCATAAGCCCATTAACATTTGGAAATCAATGAATTAAAAAGGTAGGTGACTCCTTGACAGGAAGTTTTACTTGTCCCCAAGGACTCCTCACCCTGTGAAGAGAGGCATGACTGAATAAGAACCAGGATGGAGCCCTGTTAAGGTCTGGATATGAGGTGTCCTTCCAAAGCTCCTGTGTTAATGTAGGAATATTCAGAGGTAAAATGATTAGATTATGAGATATGTAACCTAATACATTCACTGGAATGGTAACTGAAAGCAGGTGGGGCATGGCCGGGCGGAAGGGTTCATATTCCCTGAGGCGCCTTCCCCTTTCACTGGTTCCTGGCCACCATGAGTGGAGCACTGCTCCTTGGCCACTCTCTTCCACCATGATGTTTCGCCTCACCTTAGACCCAAAGCAATGATGTGAGCTGGTGGTGGGCTGAACCTCTGAAACCATGAGCTCAAAATTAGCTTTTCCTCTTCTAAGTCATTTTTATCAGGTACCTTTGCCATAGCTGACTAAAACAATTCACAAAGACTAGCTCTAAGACTGGATGGATCCCTTTTTGCCTAGGTGTGAAGGTGAAAGGCCATGAAGACTCAATTACGTTAATGGGTGTGGTAGGCCTGGTGTAAAGATTTATGCCACAGTCTATGAAGGGGCTGTCCAATGTGTTAGCCCTGCCTGAAAGGGGCAGCTAGTCCTCAGCCATAGCTCATTGTTCCCCACAGGCTGTACAGGCTATGGGGTAAAGTCAAATCACAGACAGGTGGGATTAATATACTAGATTAGCAGTTCTCAGGGTTGGGGAGGGGTAGGGAGAATGGATATCAGAATCTCCAGGAAAGGTATTAAAAGATATCCATGTCCCTGTCTCCACCCCTGAGTAAAGGCCTAAAATTTTGGCTGAAGAAGGGAAACACACACATTTTTATTTTTTAAAATATTCCCAGATCATTTTGATACTCCATCTCTTCCCTGCCCCCCTGCCTCAGCACTTGATGTGTTAAAAATTGCTTTGGACAACAAAACACAGTTTGCCGTTCACATTGTCACTGTGTGAGTCCTAGGGTTGTGCTGGGAAGAGGCTGAGGACTGGCTTGATCCTTCCTCCATCATTCTCAGGGACACACATTGTCAGGGGCACACAAAGATCCCCTCTCCCACTCCACTTACCAAATGTAGCCAACATGGTCCTGTGGTGAAGTTGCTGGAAAAGAATTCCCAGGACATTTCATCCCTACATGAATCTCTACAGGAAATGTATCTTTCCCTGTGCATCTGGGTTTTATCAAAAAGAAGGTTTATTTCTGCCAAGGATTCTGTCTTTAAATAGTTATTCTTCAAAGTGGGTGAAAGACAAAAAAGTCAAAAGGAAGGGGAGTGTAATTATCAAAGAATCCCAAGATGATCACTTCCGTTCCTGTATTCATAGTCTTATATGTGTATAATTGCACAAATAATATCCAAGTCATAATTCAAAAATAATTTATCTTTGACATTGGAATGCAATGCTACTTTTCTTTAATAAATATTTATTGAGAATGCACTATGTACTAGGCACTTTCACATACATTATTTCATTTAATCCTTACAATAACTCCCAGAGTGAGGCATATAAGCAGTCTGAGGCACAGAGAGGATAAATGTCCTGTCCAGATCATTTATCAGCAAGTTAGTGGGGGAGTCCAACTCACCCAGTGTTCTTTCCACAGTGATGCCTCTTTTACTAGCCTTGTTGAGAATAGGGTAATCCACAAATAACAGCTCTTATTATAGAAACGGAGTCCACAGAGCAACAATGATTTAACACTTTTAAGCAAAGTCCTTTTAGCATACATCATCTATTTTTCTGCCTTCTAAATAAAGGATGGTGAATATTAGCTTTTTTCTAATAATTCAGAGCATTTTGTGCACTTTTTTGGGGGCGGTGTAGTGGTATAAATAGTTTCTAAATGTTCTGCCCCTTTCTTCCTCATCTCTTTTATATGTTCTAATAATAATAATATAATATTATTATATTATAATATAATATTATAATATATAATGTTATAATATATAATGTTATAATATATAATGTTATAATATAATATTATATTATATGTTCTAATAATAATAATATATTATAACATAATATAATATGTTATAATAATAATAAGCATTAGGAAGGTCTGAAATGGAGCCCAAAGGGCAAAGTACATGAAATTCATCTAAGGACTTTCTGAGTATTTCACATGCTGGAAGACCTTTTTGACTTCCAAATTTGGGAATACGATTCAGGCTAGCTGACTTCTAGGTAGGTTAGGAGGGTAGCAATAGAGGTCCTGCAATAGCAGATTCACTTACCTAAATCTGCCTCATTGAAGAAATTCCTAGACTACACAAATAGCTAGATGAAACTCCTTCCACTTCTTGAGTAATAAAAGAGTGGAGTCTATCAACTAAGGACATGGATTCTGAAGCTAGACCTGACTTTTCCACCTTTGCCATTGATTCACAGCATGACTTGAACAAATTACATAACTTTTCTGTGCATCATTTCCTCACCTGTTCTTAAGAGTTCTTATGGGGATAAAATAGGTTATTTATATTTGTAAAGCTCTTCCAATAGTGTTTGGTATGTGGGAATTGCTATTAGCTCATAAAATAATATAGACAGAAGCCAAATCCGGATGGGAAAAAAAGATAGTCAAGATAATCCTGAAACTGTATAATCAAGGATTAACTACATAACTAGAATGACTCTAGATTTGAGGATCCCATTCCCTGCCATTCTCTGTGTGATGCCTATTAAAAGGGCCCCCTCAGAAGTAAGTTGCTCATTTCTAGGGAATTCCATGGCTCATGGTAACACGATCCATCATGAGATGCCGCAACAGGCTGACCTTTTCCACATGTAAATCCTGCACTTTGTAATGTAAGAGCAATTACTTTTATGAACAAAATCTTTCCAATCCACCATTTCAAATCCTTGTCTTGCCATGTCATAGTCAAAACATCTGTCCATTAAAGCCAACGTAAAAGTATATTAAATCAAGTGTGTTTGGTTTGGGACATCTGCTTCTTTCTACTGGTATGAGAACTATTCTAAATTCAATGGGTTCAGTCTGTGGGGATTTCATGAAAACTTTTCAGTCATATTCATGGGGATTATCAGATAGCCCACAGTTTTTATTATTGTTTCAGGTTCAAATAGAATTCAGAGTTCAAGAAGGAACTCAATCCAAATAATGACAATAACAACAACTACAATGCAAAGAATATTTCTATGACATTTCTACATAAAGAGTTTCTTCCATTACGTATTATATAAATATGTTATAATGGCTTTAAGTATAATGAGCATTCTATACTTCTAACAATGTTGATTCTTTTTTCTTTTACTTCCTTCTGAATTTTTCCTCAAAGTGGTCATTGTTTTCCTACTGAATTTGAAGGAGGAAAAAAAAAAAAAAATGAACAGAGATTGAATTGAGGAGATGTTGGTAGACACAGCTTTCAGATCACTCCCAGCTCAACTCTAGAGTCCTTTTCACGTTTCTCTGTAAACTTCTTACAGGAAGCTGAAACTCTGTGAAAGTTTGGATAGATTTCCAAAATATCATTCACTAATAAATACATGTCTAGAGCTCAGTTGCAAAGTTGTCCCAGATGTAGCTATGTTTTGGAGGAGGTATCTAAGAAATGTAGTCAAGAATATCATCTTCTTTCAGTGTTTACAACCAACATTTGGCTCACAAACCAAGAAGTGCAGTTTTCTAAAATAACAAAGCCATGGCTTTCCCTGATCACTTTCTATATTTGATTTTCTTTCCAATATACCAATAGCTAATTATATTAGAAAGAATAAAGAACTCTCAGTCAGAAAAAGAAAATTGTACAAGTCCTTCTCTCAATCATTGACTATTTGAAATTTGGGCAAGTACAATATTTCTTCTCATTTTCTGCAATTCAGAGTCAAGATGCACTGCCTCTCTAAGAATGACCACAACATGAAAGGCACTAGATATTCACCAAGTGCCTCCTGTATGCCAGGCTTTGTCTGAGATATGGTTGATACTTTATAATGGCCCCAGTAAATCAAGCTTTCCTGGATCCTTGCCACTTACAATGTGACTTTTCTGTTCTTCCCATCAAGAGATGGTGGAACCTGTTTCCCCATCCCTTGAATTTGGGCTATCCTCCCGACTTGCTCTGACCAATAGAGTGCAACAGAAACGACTTTCTGGGACTTCCATACCCAGGCTTGCATTTGCTCTTGGAGCTCCACTGCCATGCTAAGAAGTCCAGCAGATCCCACTGGACAAAGAGGCCACATGGGGAGAAAGACCCTGGAGATTGAGGGAGAGGTCATGTGAACACCCTGAGTAGTCACTGTAGCTTTAGCCAGCTCCACACAGAACAGAAATAACCAGGCTCCTTTGAGCTCTGCCCAAATTCCTGACCCACATGATCACAAGCAATGACATGGTGGCTGCATTAAACCAGTAAGGTCTGGCATGATTTATTACATATCAGTATATGAATGTCAAAACCATTTTTATTATAATAAAATTTGCAATTTCTCACATTAATGGAAATAAGACTCAAATTTGTATTAAGCATTATTAGTAGCTTTTTGATGGAGTTGGTCTAGGTCATAGACCAGAGCTGAAAGGAAACTTGGAAGCTATTTGATTCAGATGTCCAATATGGATGCTGAAGAGTAGGAATCCCAGAGACTACCCCAAGTGCATCTAGCCAGCTCACAGCAGCGGGGCTGAGCCAGGTGCCTGATTCCCAATCCATTCAGTTCTGCCATTGAGACACACTCACAAGGTCCCTGGGTCCTTGCCAAGAGTACATAGTACAGAATTACCTGCTTCCAGAATCTAGGAAAAGATAAATAATTGTATTTCTCCTTACATTATAGCTCTATTTTCATTAAATTGTATTATATAGTCATTTAAAGCTTGATCTAAAATCTTTTGCAAAAGAGAGTATGTACTTATTTTTTTAAATTACTGCATACGAGTTTTAAAATAGCATGAAGCAAAGTACACACAAAGGCCTGAATGACATTTAATCAAATGAAAGGACAATTTAATTGGGTCAATATAAGCTTACTTCTAATATATTTTTTATGATGCTTCTTGACTTTTGAAGTGAGATACCAAAGTTACCCTATTAGCATAAAAGTAAGCTATTTGGAGGAAATACTATGCAAAGGACAGAACATCTTCAGGGTATATCAAGTGTTAGCAAAAACATTAAGATGTCCTATCATAACGTAGTTTTGCTTCTATGGTATGCATTCTACTTTATTTGCACATCTCAGCAGCATTGGTTAAAAACAGAGGATGCTTTTCTAAACTGATTTTGTTCAACTATATTATCCTGTTATGAGCTGAGAAAAACAAAACAAAATTAAAATTCCACCTTTATAAGTTCAAGGACTAGGGCTGGCCCAGGGAACAAAACCAGAGTTATTTGTCCTAGTACTTTGGTTCATGTGTATATTTTGCCTTGGGCTACACCTTATACAACTGCAATGTTACTTCATGCTTCAAGTATTTGCCTCATCTCCTGAACAAGATCAAGTTCCAGGAGACTAACTTGTGCCTTAATATTCCAGTGCCCACCAAATCCCATCCTTATGAAAGAAGAAAATCAATTGTAAAAAAACGCAACTGAAGTTTAAGCTGATTGTCAGGTAATAGTTGTATACTGTATCAGCTCCTTACTCTCAAGAAGAAAAGCAAGGGAAGACATTAACTCACATCAGAGCATTTGGAATTAGAATGCAATCAATTCCAGTGGTCTTTGCATTTTAAAAAGCATGTTTAGGTATGGAGGTGTCTGCAACCTATAGAGAGTTCAAGAGCCAATTGTAATTTACATATATAAATTATAAATCATGGAAGGAGTGGTATTTCTTTAACGTAGCCAAGCTTTGTTATGTGAGCAGAGGAAACTCTTTTTTATTTGGGAGTGGTGGGGAAGCACTGAATTTGAAAATTCTTCAGTTAGGAGCTGACTGTTCTATCTACCTCTTACATACAGTGGCATCTGCCCTAGGTCCTTGACTAACCCTCCATGACCCAGGAAGGAGGAAGAGAGGAAAAGAAAGGAGAGGCATTGACCTGAATTAGCTAAATAATGCTCACAAAGTTGACAAATGGGCTTTCTTTTCCCTCCCTTTTAAGGGTGTGCCAGGAATGCCTCCTGTTGGCCTCTGTTTTTTTTTTTTTTTTTTTTTTTTAAAGTTAGATATTTTCTCTTCTACCAGAAAGCTATTCTGTTGACAATGTAACAGAAGAGTAAATTTTAACTAGAATTTTCTCTACAAAGCAGGCGTCTTCTCTTGTGAGTATTTTTACCCTCAGAATGATCTCTGCTTTCATATGCCTAATTAAATTTCAGAGGTCCCCTGGTTAAATAAAGATTTATTAGCTGTTAAAGTTGTAGCATAATTCTTCTGCCACCTACATGCTATTCTTGAACATATTTACAAGCAGACTAGCTTATCCACTATAAAAATATGAGTGATTTAATGCTGCAATGTTATTGGTGTCAATTACCAAAATTCAGCTTCACAGTAGAGCTTTCTGAGGATACTGTTACTTGATTCTCAGACTGTCAATTTTGTTAAGGAAAGAAGGCCTGAGAATTTCAGCTATTAAGTGTTTGAGCTAGTTAAGCTAATGAAGGCAAAAAGCAGGTCGGGAACTGCGAGAACGGGCCCATGCAAGATTATAAGCTGTTCCATGTACGAACATGGTCACCTCACTGAAAGGCTTCTCCACATGGATGAATGCATGGACACTAACCTTCGTGTGTACACTTAGAGAGACTCACAAAACTCACAAAGATTGAAGCTCATATTCTAAAAAATACTTCCACATATCAAAACCCTAAGATCTTCCATTTTGACCTGGGATTTTTAGCTGTAACTTTATCAACTCCCAATTTTAGCAACGTACCTAAAATATTCAGAGTTAAGTTAAATTCAGCAACATCTTCTTCCTTTTTTTAACATTTTTTCTTTTTTAATTGTTGATAGATCTTTATTTTATTTATTTGTGGTGCTGAGAATCGAACCCAGTGCCACACATGCCAGGCAAGTAAGCTACCACTGAGCTCCAGCCCCAGCCCTGGCAACATTTTCAAACCTTCAAAGTCCTGTTTAATGAGGAAATTTCTAAGTATGGATTTCCCTGTGCCCGTTTCTCATTGGAGTTAATGGTTCTAATGAGACCTTCAGATTCAGTGCTCTCAACCCAGTGGAAGTCCTCGCTGACAAGGTTGAAGCACCCTGGCAGACAAAGGCAGAATACCCTAGTCTCAGTAGAGAGACAGGATTAAAGCAAGACATGTGTTTAGTTCTTTAATAAAACTGGAATAAATGAAGCTGGGTACATTGGCACATACCTGTAATCCCAGTGGCTTGGGAGGCTGAGACAGGAGAATTGCGAGTTCAAAGCCAGCCTCAGCAATGGCGAGGTACTAAGCAACTCAGTGAGACCCTGTCTCTAAATAAAATACAAAATAGTTCTGGGTATGTGGCTTAGTGGTTGAGTGCCCCTGAGTTCAATCCCTGTACCAAAAAATAAAAATGAAACTGGAATATTTGAAAGCCATACTTCTGTTTTCTAATTCACAGAAAAGAAGAAATTTTCCAAGCCTCATTTCTTAAATTTTCAAGACTTTGCTTCAGTTGCTTCTCAAGCAAAGACCAAAATGTATGAATTGCACTCTGGGGATGTTGAAGGTCAACACGTTGGCATTCTAATAAAAAATAAATAGGAGAGAGAGAGAGAGAGATGGCCTATTTGGATCATATGGTACCATAATCCAAAGACTTTGAAAAAAAAATTCCTTCCAAATAGTTTTTATAGAAATAACTCCTCACATATTTCCTTTCATGAGAAAATGTCCAATCCTTTGAATAGCAATTTTATAGTTTTTATATTATGTGCAATTTTTATGAAAAATTTTAAGTATAATCTTTTTGCTTAACTGTCAGGTTTAATAAACACTATTTCTCATACCTTTTCAATTCACATGAGATACTTCTTTTTATGTCTACGTTAGCCAGTGGAGGACAGAAGCATTGTTTTTCAGTGTGACTTTACTACACATACCAATTCCGTCTTTACTGATTCATTTGTGGGCCGAAGAATGTTACATTGTAAGGCATGGAAAACACACATTAGCTCTAAAAAATAAAATAATTAAAACTGTTTCAAAAAAAAAAAAAAAAAAAAAAAAAAAACATGTTCCTATAGTTTGGATAAGTGTCCCCCAAAGGCCAATGTGTTTCAGACTTGGTCCCCAGCATGTGGCGCTTTGGGAGGTGATAGAACATTGAAGAGGTGGGGCCTAGTGGTAGGTCTTAAGGCACTGGGATGTGACACATTCTCAAAAAGGTTTGTGGGACTATGATCTTGTCCTCTTCCTATTTTGTTTCCTTGCCATGGGGTGAATGAGCCTTTTCTACCTATGGCCATACATTCCACTGTGATGCACTCTACCACCTCAGGCCCAAAGCAACAGGAGCAGTCATCCATGGACTGAAACTTCTAGAACTGCAAGCCAAAGCAAACTGTTCCTCTTTGTAAGCTGATTCATTTCAGGTATTTGTTGCAACAATGGAAATCCAATGAACACATATGCCTTTTTAAATTTTTTTTTAATCTTTCATGGTGAACCCATGTTCTACACAACATACAGTTGTCAGTCATTTCAAGGATAGAAAGACCAGGTGAGATCAACCTACAGTTCATTTATGAACATGTTAGAAAACTATGAGCTGTCCATGTTGAAATTTTTTAGAAAGTTTTTTTTCCTTTAAATATCATTTAAGATTCTAAATAAAAAGTAGCATCTATAAAATAAATACATTTACTGGCTAATGCATCTTTTATTTTTATTAACAATGTGTTTTAAAATTATTATAAATACCAGAGAAGGAAGTAGGGAACCCAGGTTGAGACATAAGATGCTTGTTAATAGCTATCAAGATCTGAATTGTTAGTGTTGCATCTCATTTAAAGGGGAAAAAAAGTAAGAATGTATGTGTCCATGATTTTTTAAATTGTTTAACCGCTTTTTGAAACATCTTCTGAATCATAACAAAAATAGCTATTAAAAGTCTGACTACTCCATCGCAAGGAAGATGCCACATCTAAGAAGAAAACTGTTTGAATGCTTAGTCTTCAAGATGTAAACATCTATATGTTTAACTCCAGAAACACAGTTATAATTTAATTCTATAATTTTTAATACTCCTATGTATAACAAATTAACACATTCTATTCACAATCACTTGACTACCTTAATTTGCTTGATTAATAATACAAAGAGACAGCAGGAAAATAATATATTTCTATAACACTCAGAATTAAATAATCTTATTTAATAGCTGAATGATTTACTATATTTTATATGATTTCTTTAACACATTGAGCACAGATTACATGGAATTTTTTAATGTGAGTTGTTAAAATGAAAGTTTGCTTAGAAAATGCAATGTGTATGCTGGTGGGACTGCAAAATGGTGCAACCGCTATGGAAAGCAGTATGGAGGTTTCTTGGAAAACTGGGAATGGAACCACCCTATGACCCAGCTATCCCACTCCTGGGTCTATTCCCAAAGGACTTAAAAACATCATATTACAGTGACACAGCCACTTCAATGTTTATAGCAGCACAATTCACAATAGGTAGGTTGTGGAACCAATCTAGATGTCCCTCAGTAGATGAGTGGATAAAGAAAATGTGGTATATATACAAAATGGAATTTTACTCAGCAATAAAAGAGAATAAAATAATGGCATTTGCAGGTAAATGGATGAAGTTGGAGAATATAATGCTAAGTGAAGTTAGCCAATCCCAAAAATCTAAATACCGAATGTTTTCTCTGATATAAGGAGGCTAGTTCACAGTGTTGTTGTATGGGGGTATGTAGGAGGATTAGAGGAACACTAGAATGGTCAAAGGAAAGGGAGGGGAAGGGAGGGAGCAAGGGGGAGGTGGGGAAGAAAAGGAAAAAAAAATTGGTGGTTGAATGAGATTGATATCATTATCCTAAATGCATAATTGAAGATCTGAATGGTACTTATATACTTTATATACAAACAGTTGTATGTAAAAAGATGCTATATATGTGCATTATGAATTGTAATATATACTACTAATATAAATTTAAAAAGACAGGAAAAACAAATACAAAAATAATAAAAGAAAATGCAATGTGTAAATTAAAATCTGCTATGAGAGTTCTGTCCACATCCCAAAGTAAAATTTAATTTTACATTAAAGTTACGTTCCTCTTCCATCTCTACTCCCTGCTTCCAGATTATGTACACATATTCATACACACACATACAACACGGGGAAGACTCCTGTTGGTGTGTGACAAACTCTTGGTTATAAATTGACATCCTGCATTTTCCTGTATATTAGTCAGTGTTCTCCACAGAAACAACCAATAGTGCATTCACACACATGCACACACTGTCTCTCCATAGACAGATAAATATAGCTATGTACATATAGATACATAGATATATATGTAAATATAGACCTGTCTATACTCACACATATACATACCTGTATATGGAGATTTATTATGGGAATTTGCTCAAGTAATTATGCAGGCTGAGAAATCCTGTGATCTGCCATTTGAAAACTGGAGATCTAGGAAAGAAAGTAGTGAGGACCAGTCTGAGTCCCAAGGATCAAGGTCCTGGATACTGATGTAAGTTTCAGAGTCTGAAAGCCCAAGAACCAGAAGCTACAAAGTCTGAGTTCAGGAAATGGATGTTCCAGCTCAAGTCCACAGAGATGGAGAGAGAACTCACAACCCACCCTTCCCCTGTCCTTTTGTTATATATTTAGGCTCTCACTGGTTTGGATGGTGCCTGGTCACATTGGTGAGGGCAACTTCTTTACTCAGTTGACTGCCTCAGATGCTAATTTCTTCCAGAATCAGCCTCAGAGACACACTCAGATGTTTTACCAGCTCTCCAGCATCCCTTCACCTAGTCAACATGTGAAATTAACTACCGTCCTTCCAGTTTTAGTTCTCTAAAAATGTCTCCTTCAGCTCGCTGCTTTCAATGGCATGTGATGTCAGCTGAGCCTCTGCCACAAGGGTCCCAGTGCCTCTGTTGTGCCTGTGCAAGGTCACTGGTGCTCTCTAAGAGTGTCCTTATTGTTGCTGCTGCCTGGGATACCAATGGCACATAAGTTCCTTCCCAATTTTTTTTTTTTTTCTTGCTTTGAGCTGCAGGTTGGTCAACTGTTGCTTGAACTCAGAAAATTAAACTTGAAATGTGCTTTGAATTTGTCATGCTTTCTAGTCCTGTGGTGTTACACTGTCTTGCATTGGCCACATTTTTATAGATTTGTGGGGGTGGGGGGTAAAACATAACTTCTGACTTTATTTTTGCTTGTTTCAATTTACTCATGATCCCCTTCCTTGGAACTCAAGCACGAGTCCACTTGGGCTGGACTGGAGGCCATCTTTCTTTCCCAAGCCTAGTGCCATTGGAAAGAGTTTTTGTGCCTTGGTGATCTCCCTTTTTATGATTCTTTGTTTTTCCCCCTAAGAAACTTCTCCATCTTTTTTTTTTTTTTTTTTTTTTTTTTGGTACCGGGGATTGAACTCAGGGGCACTCGACCACTGGGCCACATCCCCAGCCCTTTTTTGTATTTTATTAGAGACAGAGTTTCACTGAGTTGCTAAGTGCCTCGCCATTGCTGAGGCTGGCTTTGAACTTGCGATCCTCCTGCCTCAGCCTCCCAAGTGCTGGGATTACAGGCGTGCGCCACCGCGCCCAGCTCCATCTTTTATTCACAGGCTCCTCTAAGTGAATCTACAGGCCCTGCAAATTTGCCCAGAGAATGGTCCATCTCCAATGAAGATACAGAAGGTCAAAACAAGACCTTCTTTTGACATGTATATTTCAAGTACTTCTCGGGATACTTTTCTTTTAAAGATTAAGTGTATTTATTGGTGTTTATCTATTTGTAGGATTTCTTGAACTTCATTAAAGACATGACTTCATACCCAAAATACCTGAGTCTTTTCTATGATTCAATGTTTAAGAACAGAAACAACCACCACATGTTGGCTTGCATTTTCTTCAGCTATAAGTTGCCTGATTTAGGGATTTTATTTCTTCTTCTAACATTTTTAAAATTTCTAAAATCAGAATAATTTTTATGAATAATGTGCATATTTAATGCTTGGTATTTTCTCCTTTTTACCCCTTGAAAATAATTGAAGGTGTATCATATGAATGATGACTACTTTGAATAAAAGAAATACAATATCTCAGGTTTCAATCGCTTTTTTTTGGTTGATTTTTGCTTAGAAAACTATATTTATCTTGAGATATATCCAAATATACATGTATTAACAAGCAGCAATACACTGTGATTTAACTGAATAATTAAGGAGATGACTTTTGACCCACATGTAACAAACATGACTCAAGAAACTTAACCAATTTAATATAAGATGTTTGAAGTGTTAAAGATTGCTTAGCAGATGTGGATTGTGTAACCACAAAAGAATTGTTCATATCCTTGATGTGCCTTATGGGTAATATTATTCTCATGTGTGTCTACATGGAACATACATTATCCTTACATTAAGCAAATAAATATCTTGCATGAGGGAACCTGACTATAATATAAGTCGGTTGTTTAGAGGGCAGAGCAAAAATGTCAACATCATGTATGTGATTCATACATGGACCAATTATCTTTGCTTTGTTACATGGCTATTGGCTCTACCCTTATATCAATCTCCTGTTTCTGAAATGCTCATGATTATTTTTAATGGGTTCCTAAAACACTGTGAGTAAATGTTATAAATCAATCCCCACTATAAGGAAATCAAAGACTTTCTCCAAGAACATCCATAACCAGGCTCTTTTTGACTTGCAACTGGAGATGGTAAATTGACTCTTCTCCTTCAAACTACAAAATTATGTGAAAAGAATTTCCTCTCAATTCTTTATCAGCATTGGGTACTTTGTCACCCAACCATTCAGTCACAGAATGTCTTTGGAGACCTAGAGGCCATGAAGATGAAGGATGTGGATTGAGCCACACTGATGGGGCTTTGGATTTGTTGATTATTGAACACAGTAGCCAACTATGCTCCAAAGGGTGTCATTTATAGAGGATACAATGAGATCATATCTCCTGAAGATGTATAATACAATGTCAGGAACACCACACTCATATTGTTCCAGGTAACAAAACTCTGCTGTCCAAACCTCATCCAGTTTAAACTCTTTCGCCTTATTTCTGTTAGCTTAAAAAATCTCTCCAAATGTCCAGGTCTCCTTCTAACTTGTAGTAATCTCCAATGAATACCATTTTTTATTTTCTCAGTTTTTGCCACATAGATCCACATCGGTCCTTGAAGAATCTATATCATTAAAGGTAGTGGTTACCAGATAATCCCTAAGAGTATTTATATCAAAACCACTTGGGATCAAAATTCTGATGCCTATCCCCCATCCCAGACCTAATCGATCAGAATATCCATAGGCAGCACCCAGCCCCAAGTAACCCCTTGTTTAGAAATTACTTATTCAGCGAGATGCCCAGAAAGACCTTTTACAGCATTAGTCAAGCAGGATAGCATGCTCCGAAGGGTAATAGGTAGGAGAATTACAAACTGCCCTCCATGGGTAGCCCAGAGATGGTCACAATAAGCAACCTCACCATCACTGTCATTCTCTTTCTTAGACACAAAGGTTCATTTGTTTCTTTAGGGGGATAAACAAGATTTCACCACAAACAGGACCGGACATTAAAATTTTGCTAGGAACAGGCAGATACCAAAGAGCTATCCATCAGAAGCCAGGCTAGTATGAAAGAAACCACCCAGAAGATCATCTGATGTTTTATGAGCAGCACTTTGCTCAGCCTATGGATAAAAAAGTAGTTCTTTGCAGCAACCCAGTTTTAGTTATCCCCAGGGCTCTGGCTTGAAAAGAAGTTTGACATTATTTTTTCTAAGC
Source organism: Tamias sibiricus (assembly GCA_025594165.1). Lineage (NCBI taxonomy): Eukaryota > Metazoa > Chordata > Mammalia > Rodentia > Sciuridae > Tamias > Tamias sibiricus. The sequence continues at coordinate 39,412,487 of CM046670.1, read as the reverse complement.
CAAAGGGGCACTCCTAGCGTCACTGCATTAGACAAGACACCTGGTCAGGAACATTATAACTCACTTATTTCTCTCTGAACACGTTATTACCCTTTCTGTCCTGCCCAACTTGCTATTCCCACATTCCATTCCCGTGGGTGGTATCTACCATCAAAATGCTCCACTCCTGGCATCCGTAGGTCCCCATGCCAAGCAGCTAGAGGAGAAAAATGGTTTGATATCCTTGGGGGCAATTTCTCTCCTTGGGGAAGGGCAGGCTTCCATTGCTCTGCCTTTCCTCTCATTAATGTGCCCAGCTAGGTCTTTTTACTGCTCTATTTAACTGCATCCACTCCATTATTGATCATATTGTCTGTAATGGTACATTGACTGAGGAAAATGATGATTATGCTGTAAAGATAGGGCATCGTGTGGGATCTTGTGTCTATACAATTTAGTGACGCTATGGAGTCTGCATCAAATAAATGAATTGGAGATGTATTCTGGATGAAGGGTGATAGAGGCAGAATCAGTCCTGCGGTGGAGACAATCTAATATTTCCTCTATGCTGTAAACTAGGACTATTCTAGCACAAATTTTTCATGTGTTGGCACAAAAGATTTAACCTTAAAGGCCTCTTTTTAATCGCTAAGTACATAGTCCATAATTTTGACTCAGGACAATGTTCCCACCTCAATACCTTTTTGAATTGTCTGCCTTATAGGTTTTACTAATTTACTTCTTTATTTGGTATGTGGTAAAATTAAGAGTTTGGATACATTCTTGCTTTTTTTATATGTATACCAAAGAGTGCATAGGATTGACATCTTTTGTAATTCATAGGTACTTCTTCTGAAAGCTGATATTTGCATCAATTGTTATCTTACTCTTCTATTATTAGAAATAGCTCTTCATCCAGCACATTTTTTCATATTTAACTCAATAAGCCATGATATAAAAGCTTCTTTCACAAGTTGTTGTGTTAAAGTTGAGAGAGTTATTGAGTCAGTCAGATTCCAAACAGAAGAAAGAAACCTGACAGCAATTTGAACTGGGGAAGCTTCATGGAAACAATTATTAATGACAAGAAAGAGGTACCTAGGAGGGGTAGGTACTCTCACCTACCTGGGGGTGAGATTATGGGCAGTGACCACTGCCTCTAGGTTTGAAGCAAAAGACCCAAAGAAGCCCCTGCTCCTTCAAGGGCTGACATTCAGTCTCCTCTGGTGCCTATGTGATCATGGCTTACTAGAGGGGGGACACGTTTGCCACAATGGTGGAACTCTCTGTGGAGCTGCCCCGTGGCTTGATGGGAGGAGCCACACATGCTGGTGATGTTGGTGATATTTGCTGGTGCTGAGTGCCATCGGGGTCTCTGGAGCTCCTGACACCTTACACTATATGAATAAGCATAAAGCACAGCACAATCAGGAAGAAAGCCCCTTTTTTTCTTCCTGTGTCCCTCCAGTGCCCTCTACTGAGAAGGTTTGACATTATGTGGCTCGCCAGGGAGAAATGTCCCCTTCTCAAAGGCAGAGCAATGAACAACATTAGATGTAGAGTTGAGAGGAAATAATTTAAGAACTGACATACTCCACTCTGTTGTCTACTCAGCTTCTAAATGCACCCATCTGCATGCCATTGAACATTGTTATAAGAACATAATAAATCTGTGTTTCCACTCAGCGATATGTAGTCCTCCTTCATAGGAGTGAAGAAGTTCTTATCCTTTATCCAAGATGAAGGGTCACATAGCCCCACCTGTCATTGTGCCTACCCACTGGCTATATTAATTACTCCTCAAATTCATTACACTGAATATTGTTGCCTCTAAACAAAATGTGTTGACAAATGGCAGAACCATCAAGAAAACTGAGCCAAATCTGTGGTGAAAGTCTCTGTTCTCATGGCTACAGTTTATCCTCCTCCTCTATGCATTATTTTCATGACCATTAAACCTCTTCCTCCTAATGCACTGACCATTGTTTCCTTGCCTCAGATGAAAAGATGTGATAAGGTTGACGTCTTCCTACCCACTACTTGGCCAATTCCCAGCCTCGTCTTTGCTGGGTTTTCATAGCTGGCACCTCTTAGTGTCTTAACATAGTGCCCAAGGTGGTAGTCATGTGTGTTCTCATAATAGAAGACATGGATGTCAGAGGAAATCATGCAAGCAAATATTACATTTAATCCTCTCTAGCCCCTTATCCAAATAGGGTAATGGGCCACTTTGAGTTTAACTCACATCCCTCCTACTCTTTTCTGTTAATAAGAACCTAGTGATCCCAACTTAGGAAGAAATAAAGAATAAAAAACTAAAGCCAGAAAGGAGAGGAAGAAAGAGAAGCAGACTAGATCACTAGTCCATGAAAAGTTAAGACTTGATGAGACAGTGTGCCTTTTCTTTATTTTAGCCTTTTTCTTCTATTGTTGCAAATCTGTGATTTGTTATACTTGACCCAGTGGAAGTCCTCCAAGCCACACTGACCTATTAATAGAAACCCAGACTCCTAACGACCTAGAAACAGAGCTCAGGTCTGCTTTATTTCTCTACTTGCACTTCAATAGCAGCAGTGACCTTTGTCTATCATGCACCAACAGTGTGGAGGGCATCATATTTCCACTGACATCTTTGTTTGGTGTGTGAAGTTATTTCCAAAAACCTTCATTTATTTAATCCTCCAGCTGTCTAAAAATCTTTATGGGTGACCAGTTTGAGCTTGCCCTTTACCCTTTGCTCTCTGAACCCATCCAGGTCCTTGCTTGAGGCTCCCAAAGGTCTAAGATCGGTAGGGAAATAAAGTGAAAACTGGATGTCTAATGATATAGAAGTCAGCTGGTAAAGTTCCATAAAATTACTTTGGGAAGAAGCTGCTAGAAGAGATGCCACTGTGTTTTTATTCTTACTATCACAACACAAAATAATTAATGGGTAAAAAAATACTTTTTGTTTAATAATTGCTGTTCTTCATTAGTGTGAACCAAGGGCACAGTCTATCTAAGACAATAACATCTGCACCCCATATTTCATTATCACCAAACTTCACATTTTACACAAAAGCATTGCTAGCGCAGCCTTACAGCTTTAATTAGTTCCTGCCATAGCTGTGAAGGTCAGCCAATTATTGTGTGTGAAATTTCAATATGAAATGGCTGAATTGAAGACAGCATTGCAACAATGTGGGTTTCTGCACTGCTGTAAATCTAGTTTTTTGGAACCATTTTTAAAACACAAGATAACATAAAATAATCATCAGGTATACATGGCTTCAAGGCTTATTGGTTCATTTAACATGTGCTTGATGGGGAAAAAAAAAAAAAACACATAATTTCTGATTGTTTCTTAAATTCCCTCTTATTACATCGTCATTATCTACGCCACAATTGTTGAGGCTGAATTTGTGTTTTTATGATTAATTTATTTTAACTCACTTAGAACGCCACTGAAACACTTGATCTAGTTAAAAAGCCTAATTTTATGAGATTTATATGATAGTTACAAGTGCACATACATGCATATACATATATACACATATGCTTATATATTTTTGTATATGTACATACATGTGCTTATTTAATGTGTTTTATAAATATATATAATACATCTTCACACACCACATATTTGACTTGAAAATAAGAAAATATATATTCATTTATTAGGATGACTTTAGAAGGGCATTTTACCCCCCAAAATTGCTAAATTAAAAATGTTGTACTAGGGATTCAATTTTATGAATTTCCTGTTTGGGATCATAGAATTTCAGAATTAGAAATGGTTGTGAAGTGTGTCTGCTGTATCCCCCTCTGTTTTACATGTTCAAGAATGATACAGAATTTAGAATTTACTGAGCTCACTCAGCTCCTCAGTAGATGTGTCAGCAACTAAACTCAAATTCTGACTCTGTCCCCTCATTATTTTTCATAGGCCTATCTTCCCATTGCATAACAATGCAGAGAAGATGCATATGTCCTATGATAGGTAAAGCTTCAAATTTTGCTCAAGGATTTTCATGAGATTTGAGGGCTGTTTATTTATTTATTTATTTTTACACATAGATGCATATGTTGTTCAATAATAATTCCCAGCAAATATTTATTGGGCTATTCCCTACACAAGGCACCCTGCAAAATATTACAGGTGTCTGGGAAAATTAAAACATTTTTGGTGACTTTACAAACCAGCAGTTTAAATAAGACAAAGGAGGAGACAAAGGAGACAGCAAAATTAATAGAAACAGATTTATCAGATGGGAGGAAGATAAAGACAGGACAAGTCAAAGAAGGAAGCCAAAGGAAGCAAAAGAAGAAAGGAAATTACAAGATGTTCAGTAGCATCACTGGCCTACCCTCTAGATACCAGCAGTACCCCCAGCTCCAGTAATGAAAATAAAAATTTTCCCTACATATTGCCAAATGGCCCCAGGTAGAAGTGGTGGGGGGTTCATTTATGAACCACTGATCTAGATTCTAAACCATTGAATACTATGGCTTTTAGAAGACTTCCCATTCTAACATAAGAAATGCTACTTCAACCTCATTGGAATAGTCATCCCTTGATCCTTCCCTGGTTTCCTGGGTCCAGGGAAGAAGGTTGTATTACAGACCACAGAGAGGCTTGGGAAACTGAAGTTTGACCAGGGTTGCTTGATTTGATGGTTTGGTGACCTATGAGAGAGTTAGATTCCAATAGAGCAAGAAGTGAGTGTGAGTGAGCTATGAGCAAGAAGGGCTGCAGGTATGCACAATTCTCCCAAGAAGTTAGAAAGTAAAAGAGCAGAAGTGTTGCAGTATCTCCAGGAAATGGTAGTGTTGTGTACTCCCAACCTCAGGAACTGTCAATATTTGGAGAATGTAAAGCCTTTTTTGGAGTTGGGGAGAGATGACCTGTAAATTTAGGATGCTTTGAATCACTCTTGATTTCTACCCACAAGATGCTGGTAGCACCCCTTTCCTCAGTTATGACAACCAAAAATGTCTCCAGATGTTGTCAAATGTCCAGAGGGTTATGAAATCCTTCCCTGATTGAGAACTACTGGGTTAGGGGAAAAGATTTTTGTTTCTGATTTTAAGATGGGGAAAACTTAAGCAAGTGTTCAGGAAGGAATAAGCCAAGCTGAATGGGAGAAAGTGAAGACGCAGATGAAGGTGAGAAAAATTAGGGAGTGGGCCAGAGTGCAAAGGGCAGTGAGAAAGAAAGCCAAGGGTGCCTTGGATAGGAGAATGGGCTTTCTTGATGGCAAATAAAGGGAAGCCTGCAAACAGGGGACAGAGGTTAAATGCAATCAAACCAGCAAGTCTTCACTTTTTAGGTAAAGTTATAGATGAGCTTCATTTGATGTGATCAGATCTGAGAGTGGAATTTACTAGAAAGATGAGAAGCAGAGTGCAGGTCCCTACTGTTCTGCTGAAATTAGTGAGCATATCTTTGCAGCAGAGGCTTATCTAAGATGCTACAGTTGTTGCTTACTCTGTTGACCTTCACCTAACTGGGAGCAGGAGTTGAGAGTGGACAGTTTCCAGGAACAAGAATGACCCACACAGGAACAGCAGAAAGGGAAATGGTCAAAGGAGATGGGAGTACAGATGTGTGTGAGCACAGAAGAGGCACAGACTGAGATGAGAGATCAGTTGCAGTGAAGAAAGGGGTCACAGCTTGGGAAATGAGAGAAGAATCAAGGTGCCATGCATGCCAATGAGGTTTAAGCAGATTCTATTTTAAAATCGGAAGTCTTTCTAAAATCCATAATTACTCATAGGTCACCAAACCATAATAATCTAGAATCCAGAATCTACATCAGTGTTTATCAAATGAATTGGGAACCCACCTCTATCCTGCCCAGGGACATTAAGCAATGGGTTGAGACAATTTTTACTGTCATGACTGAGGCTAAGGTTGGGAAGAAGAGGATACAGGCATTTCTGGCATCTAGTGAATAGAGGCCAAGGACACTGGTAAACATCCTATAATGAACTCTGTAGCCTCCACAAGAAAGAACTATGTCAATAATGTCACTGTTGAGAAATTCTGTTTAATATTTAAGGTAAATATCTTGCAAGTTATCTATTAGAAACTCTTGGGAATTTTTTTTTTAAATTAAATTGCTGAAATTTTCTTTTTTCAATCCTATTATAATTTAGCATCAATTTTCATAGCCTCTTGGAAAGAAAGGACCTCCATTTGCTTTTATGCATTCATTCATTTATTGTTTCATCCAGAATCAGCTCTTGAGTTTTATAATGGGCCCATTCTAAGCACTGTGAATACAACATAAGGTAGAGATTAAAAAAAAAAAAAAAAAAAAAAGTGTGGACTCAGAGAAAAGCAAAGTTATAGACTAAATTATGTTTCCTTAACTTTAGATGTTGAAGCTCTAAGCGCCCCCCCCCCCCCCCCCCCAATACTGGGAAACAGGACCCATAGTATGTAATTAAGGTTAAATTAGGTCATAGGATTGGATGCTAATATGATAGGGTCATTCTTACAAGCATAGTGCCTTCACACTAGGGAGGCAGCACTCACCAAAAATTGACCAGGCTGGCACCCAGTCTGTAACTTCTAGACTCTAGAACTGTGAAAAAATAAATATCCATTGTTTAATTCATTAATCTTTGGTATTTTGTGATAGCAACCTGAGAACACTAAGACAAACATATTGGCCTATCTTGTTGTTTGTTTGTTTATTATGAGGTTTGTCCTAAGCAAATTCCAATAAGCCAGTTTTATCTTATGAGCCTTCCCATTCCAATGTGACCTACTTTCTTATTCTCAGTTCTTCCCTCTATCTTCAGAAGTTTAAAAAAAAAAAAAAAAAAAAGGTTAGGCTTTGAAATTAGAAATACTTGATTCTAAATCTAGCACCCAGCCATTAAAGCATTAAAGGTTAGGACTTAATCCCTCTGAGCCATAATGGCCTCATTTATAAAATAGATATAACCATGTTTGCCTACAGGAGTGCTATATGACTTAAGTAAAAAACAATCAGGTGAGAAAGCCTAATATTGTTCTCTTGAGAGCTGAGGCAGTCTCCTAGTTGCTAACAGTTCCCATTTTTCTCTTGGATCAGAACTGTATGCTAAGTTTATTTTTAGGAATTACTTGGTTTACTCTTCCCAACTATCTCATTAGGTGTTGGACAAAACAGGCAGAGAATCTCCAAGGATTCTCTCAAAGAATCTCCAGAAGAATCTTGATAATGGGAAAACTCCCATTGTCTAATGATCAAAACACCAATGACAAATTTTTGGTTTATCATAAGCAGAGAAAGCAATGGTATTTTGAGGTGTGAGTTCATGACTAGTACCTAAAATGAAGTAACTATGTAGTTTCTACTAAAAAAAAAAAAAAAAAAAAAAAAAGTCTAATGGTGTTTATTTCTGACACACTAACTTACGTCTTTTTTGTGACATAAAATAAAACAGAAAAATCTCCGCAGCCTCCGTATCCAGTATCAGTTCCTCCAGATCACTACATGTGCATTATGTGACAAGTACTGTGCTAAGCTGTGCTGAGGGTTGCAAATGCATGCAGTCTTCCAGAAACCCCTTCCTTCACTAGCATGTCTGGCTGGATTATGAAATTAGGCACATAAGCTGCCATTTGATACTTATGACTATCCCTTCCTAGGTGTAACCAGTGAAGCTGTATAATGCTGACTCCTCTCAGCAGGATAGGAAGAGAGGTAATGTCTCCTGGAGGTGCTGGATGGTGTCTGACTTGAAGAATCTGAGCTCATTTTATTTGGCAAAAGATCATCAAAAGTTTCAGATCCATTTTTCAAGAAATTTCTCCAAAGCATGTACAGAATCATCTTATCTTCACCCTTTTCCAAATACTGACAAAGGAGACAAAGACTCTTTTCACAAGAAATCTGTCATACTCTGCAGCTGTTGAAAATACAAGTAGTGTCTCTGGTTCATCACCTGGAGCCACAGAGAACCCGTGGTGGTAGGGAGGCGAGGGAGTGGTTGGTGCACTCCCCTGACAAGCAGGAAATGTGGCTCCTATTTCCATGTGACCGGGTCAGGACACCTGATCTCCCAATCTGCCCCTCTAATAGAGATTATAAAAGAGACCATGAGACGGAAGAATTGGATGACAGGTACCCATTAGATCATGCCCTACCCTTTGCCTTCCAGGCTCCTGCCTCTAAACTTAAAGTCTCTTCTGTCAGACAACACAAATTAGAGGTTAAAATGCAAGGTAGATCTGCCTTGGCCTTTCCTTAGACAGTCTATCTTCTTCAGATTTGAAAGACAACAGGAGCCACAGTGGCAGAGACTTTCCTGAATTTAGTGGAGCCATTGTTTATTGTCTGGGTTCACTACTACAAGCTGCAGGAGGTTCAGGGACCTCATCCGTCTTCATCATTGCTCAACCAGCCTCCTAGCAGTGTTCCAGGAACATTGTAGGAAATGACAGAAAGGAAGGAAGGAAGGGAGGGAGGAAGGGAGGGAGAGAGGGAAGGAGGGAGGGAGGGAAGGGTCATCCTAGACCCTAAGCAATCTAGAGAAACCCAAAGAAGGCAGTACACTGGAATTGCTCTTGGTATCAAAATCCAAAACTAATGTTGAAAGGAATTTCATAACGGTTACTAAACTTAGCCCCTTGTTTGCTGAGGTTCAGAGACTTCAGTGGCTTGCTATGGTCAAACACAAGTTTGTAGCCTATATCTCCTGGCCCTGGGTCAAAGAGTTTTTCCCTTACACTGTCTGACCTCTTAAGGTAAAACATCTGGCCTCTTTGTCAACATTCTCTATGTGTTTTCAAAAAGCACAGTATAGTATATTTAGAGTCACGAAGAAATGAAGAAATGTATCATCTGTTTATTTACTGAACGTAGTGGGTTGACATGATCAGTTCTGTTTTGTTGTTTTGTTTTATTTTGTTGACAACAGAGCATTTCCTGTTTTCCTTGTGTGGATTTGTGTGTGTGTGTGTGTGTGTGTGTGTGTGTGTGTGTGTGTGTGTGTGTGTGTTCCCTTGTAGTTTAAAGAACAGAGCAAGGTTTAGTATCTATAGGGTTTCCTCAACAAGGTAAATGAATTCAAGGGAATGTGAAAACTCAAAATTCTCACCAATGTCCTTTTAACTAAAGAAAATGATTGTGTGATTTTGGAATTGAGGTGGTAGTGACAGTTAATGAAACTGTTTTGAGATTTCAGACTCTGAAATTGTGATGTGTTCACTGAATCTCGTGACTTGGAAGAAATAATCTTATAATTCCAAAGTTTCAAACTATGCCTGTGAGTTAGGAAATGAAGTCAATCAGGATTTCTCAGCTTTTGGTTGGACAGCTGCCAACCAAAGAAGGGCAAGCTGCTGAGACCTGACACTAAAACACAAAAGAAGACTTTCTGTGATGAAAGGGATGCACCCACAGCTCCCCTCCAAAACCTCGACGCCCTCACCCCTGGGTCCAAATGGAGAGTTAGTGCGGATGTGGTTTCCAAAGAATATAATATCAGGAGTTTCAGATTTAACACATCATCTCACATTTACACAGTGCTTTTAACTTTTTTACCTCCCTCTCTGTCCCTCCTCCTCCCCAGCACAAGGACTGCAAGGCATTATTTTGAGTCCATTATTTTAGACAAGTAAATGGAGAATCAAGAAGTTAGATGATCTCTGAGCCAAGAACAGAAGTCTGTTTCCCAGTTACCAGTCCCATAGCTTTTCTGCTAGAACCTGCTGGGAATTTGGGGGTAACAAAAGGAGAAACATTATGCTAAAAATTAAAAGACAGAAACAAAAATAATGGAAGAAAAGGAAAACTGTGTTCTAGTTACCTACTCTTGATTACCTACTGTGGTAAATATGGGCAAGGATTATGGAATAAATACAAATTCACATGTAGAAAAGGTCACCATATTGGAAAGATGAAGCCACTCTTTCACAAAGTCATTTGAAGACCAGCTTAGCTAGTGTGTTGCTAATTTTTAACTGATTTAAGTAACATGCCCTCTGCCTTACTCAACTGTCCCTTGGATGGCAGTGCTAATATGTGTGGAGAAATGGATATGAGGATCAAAGAGGGCTGTATGCAGCACAGATTTGGAATAATTGGCCCCCAAGTGATTGAGAGCTGACCATCCTCTGTGGCCTAACTGGTTTCTTTACTAAGTAATAAACAACTTTTTGGAAGCCATTTTTTCTTCACTTGGGAAAACATTTTTCACGGATATCCCTGATAGAGTTTTCTAGCCCCTGGGATTCAATATTTTGAGAAATACCTTTAAGCCAACTAAACCTCCAGAGATATTTCTATTTTCACTCAACTCTTGTTTCAGTTCCAATATTTCTAGGAAAACATTGATTGATTTACAGTGGTAAATTATGAGATGTTCTTCACGTTGGATGCAATATATCTGATTTGTGATCTCTAGGCATCAGATGTTTTATAGCAGAAGTTAAAAATGTACACTGTAGCCTGGCAAGAACGGGCTCACCTGTAAGCCCATAAAAACCTCCAGCATATTTGCTGCTACTTTCTTCAAACCTTCTGACTCCATGCTCCTTGCTCCAGTCATGATCCACATCAATAATTTAGTGATGTAGGATTTCAAACAGCTGATTTCAGACTATCAGGAAGCAATCTAAGTGTCATGTTGAAAGGTACAGATGCCTAGGGCTTGTACATGCTGGCAGGCATCACGGAGACAGAAAGGCATGCTGGATGTGACTGAAGAGAGCAAATATGCCTGAGCTTCATAGCTTGATTGTTGCTTGTCTGGTTGTTACTAAACTGTGAAGGCTGCAAGGTGTGTGTCTGCCTCACTCATCACTAAACATCCATTTTATAGCCTTGTGCCGAACATATGGGAGGTGCACAGGCCACACTTGTGCAAAGGATGCATAAAGATGACCAAGCAAGGCATAAGGAAGCAAAAAAAATGCAAGTTCAATTAGTTATCAAACTCAAAAGCTGAATTTCACAACTATTTTTTAAAATATTTATTTATTTACTTTAGTTGTACACAATGCAATGCATTTATGTTTACGTGGTGCTGAGGATCGAACCCGGGCCGCGCACGTGTGAGGCGAGTGCTCTGCCGCTGAGCCACAACCCCAGCCCCTCACAACTATTTTTTTCTTTTCAGTACTGCTTGCAAATTTCAATAAAAGTTGATGTCAGTTTTTATTCAGTGGGGCTGAACTGCACATTCATCAAGTTGCCTGTTGATTCTGCCTCCAAAGACAACAGACTTAGGTTTTCAGCTCCATGTGAATCAGTTAGCAGCCTCTGCTCTATATATAGCCAGAGATCTAAATGATAGTCCATGTTAATTCCTCTTACTGTCTCTTGTTGGTTTTCTAACAGGCCTTTTCTAATATTGAGTTATAATCCTCCCTGTCACCTTAAAACTATCTCTGTTCTGCCTAGGGTAAGGACAACAAACTAACTTCACTAACTTTCCTTCCCCATTTTGATTTCTCTCTGGATCAATTAACATTTACTCTATAACAAGCCATCACCCTTAGTGGCTTAAAACAATAACCACTTTACTTAACTTATGCTTCTGTTTATAATCAAGCAGGGTTGGGCTCAGCCAGGTGGTTCTTCTGGACTGACCTGGGCTCAACTGTCCTTCGCTGTGCTCACTCACATATCTAGGGGATCAGATTAATGGCTGGAATAACCCAGGGCTGGTGCCTATCTCTGCAAGTCTCATTGTCCAGGAGGCTAACCCAGCTTTTTACATGTGGTAGCAGATGGTAGCAAAAGCTGTAAAGCCTTTGAATACCTAGTTCAGGATTCAGTTATAATTTTTGCCACATGTAGTTGTTTGACACAAATCACTAGGCCACCTGGATTTAAAGGGCAAGGAAACAGACTGTTTTTCTTGATGGGAAGAATTCATGACTTTTTTTTTCAATCTACTATACCATGCTAGATATCTTCTGGTTCTTTGAAGGCTCCATCTATTTCTTACATTGTACCCAAATAAGTCCTTTCTCTATTGACCTTGGATCCAACCTCTTTCCTTTATAAATTATCACCAGGTATTTATGAGAATTTATCAGAATTTCTATTTTTACCAGAAATACAGAGAACTGAGCAAGAGACAGAATTTCAAGATTTCTTAATCACACCTGAATAAAAAACATTTTTCCATCTTTTTTTCCATATAAGATAACATTTATTACTTTAAGAACTAGCATTTGAGTATCTTTGGAGGAGGCCTATTATTAAGCCCACCACACCCAGGCTGTTCTCTTAGCCTGAGATCCTTGTTTACATTTGTTACCTAGTCAGTGCTTGGTAACTCAGAATATCTATTACATAGGTTCATTTTTTTCCAGATTTTAATTTCAATTTGTTATAGATTAATATGTTTTCAAAATCACATGCTTAGACTTTACAGCAATACCAAATTACTATGAAAGTTTCCAAACTTATAACTGTTGCCTTCTATCAAACCAGTAACAATTTGAAGAAGCCACTAGTCCACAAACTACACTTTGAGTGGTATCAATTCAAAAGATACCTATTTGTTCAAGTGTTACCTTTCCCAGGAATATTTTCTGACTTGAGTTTAATGCTTCTCCCTATCCTCCCTTGGATTGGATTCCTTATTGCTAGGATTCTTTATTCATTCCTACTGCCTCATTCTTAATGATTTGCTTGTTCCTCCCATCTTAAGCTTTTTAAAAGTAAGAAAGGGGGACTTTGAGCCTTGCATAAATCTTGATATAAAGCAGATGCTTAATAAACTCTTGTGGAATTAATGACTGTGATGCACCTAGAATCTGAAGGTTGAAAATAAAATTCGTGTTGAAGTGTGGTCTGTAATGTAATGGTGCTGGGAAGTGCCTCACAGTGCTCTAGGTCTGAGAGAATAGTACCTGCATCTTCCTGGCTTACGGTGAGATCAGGCCTAGTGCTGCTTCATGCATGGAAGGAAAACAGTCACTTCTCCAACTGGCAAAGTGCTGCTGTATCCCACATGAAGAAGAGAATATCATTCTTTGAACTAAATGCAGGGGGGGGGAATAGTACACTATGCATCAGTCTATAAATTCAAACTAAGTTTTGGCAATTAATGCAGACTTTAAGATCAGCCAAATCCAGTGAATAAAGTGAGGAGTTTATATTACTTACCTGGTTTATAAGGAATGGATGCTATAAACAAGCCATATTTCTAGTATAAACAAATTTCCAATCTGTCTAGCTTGAGACACAGGCACACACATTCATATACATAAAACCAGCCTACCACAGTGACCTGAAGAAACAGGGAAAACCATTAAGGAACAAGTAGGGAGGGACTAAAAGACTGGCAATTGCTAGTGACATGTTTACTAAATATGCTCTAAAACATTAAACATAACATTGGAAAGCAAAGAAGCCAAATGGTTGGAGAAGCCCACTGATTACAATTCAGGTTTGGTCTCTGATCTGTTTTTTCAGGCACTTGGCTTCACAACCGGAGCTCAGCCAAATGAATCTGCATCTCTGAAGTCTCCAGGCAACTCCCAACTTGGCATTTCTGCCACAGGAGAGCTAGCCAGGAAACCCCTCTTTGGAGGGGAACCATTGGCCAGACTCACTCTATCAACATCCAGACATCATGGTTAATTACAAACACACAGGACCAACCTGACAGCCAGCTCGGCAAGTAGCAGACACCAGCCTTCCCCAGGGAATTGGCTTGGCTCCAACAAGTACTCCCAGTGACAAGAACCCTTTTAAGCAAGACACTCCAAGAGCTCACCAGATTGTGATGGGTTTTGTGTTGCCACAGAAAGACATTCTTGTACCCGCCCTCAGAAATACCAAATTTCTATTCATAAAAAATAAATGTCATTCCCTGGCACTAAGACCATATTCAACATTTTAATAATACAAATAAATTCCTATTCACTTCCCTGCTTTGCCACCCATCTGGCACTATGTTCTTTTTAGATTGGTGCCTAGGAAAAAACATCTTAGAAAGGAAATTGGTTAAACCCTTGACCCATGACTCAGATGTGTGGAAGGAAATAGTTGGACATAGGGCTTATGATATCTTCCTCCTTCCTGGCATTTTTCAACAAGAAGTTATTCAGCAGAAGGCTGGAAATTTGGCCCTGAGTGTTCAGATCTAGGCAATGAATCAGTCAAATGCTTTTATGGAGAATCCATTTGTAGTTGACATTAATTTGGATTGTCTTCTAGAAGGCCAGACTTCTTGGGGAAGTTGGAGCCAGGAGAACAGAGTGCTATGCAACCAGATTCTAAAATAAAAATAACTGAATCTCCTTGAGAAATACACCCTGACTCACCCTCACCTCACACACACATTGATATGACCTTGGCACTTGTACCTGTTAGTGGAGAATAAGATAAATGCCTGGATTCATCACATTACTCCCATAGCCCACCAGCAAGTGAAGCATCAACAGTCACACCTTGGCCAAAGTCACTCAACTCAACTGAGCCAGAACCTCAAGGCAATATTGTGCATGCAGCATTTTGTTTTGTTTTGTTTTGTTAATCCTTGAAACAATTCTACCATTGTGCAGTTTGCCACCACAATGTAGATCTTGGCTCTCAAGAATAGTTTATTAAGGGTGATTTTCCCCCCCATTCTAGCACATCTGCTTCACATCCCTTCAGCAACTTCCTGTGCTGCATTCAACCAAGTAAGAACTTTAGGAAGGATAGAGAACTTCCCTAAATCCTTCTTCTCAAAGGCAACCATAATGTGAACCTCTTACTTTTTTTTTTTTTTTCTGATGGAGAAATGTGTATTTTTGCATAAGAAAGAGTCTTTATTCCAGAAACCATAACAGGCTCACATTCCAGTAATCCTTGGTGGATCTTACTTGGAAAGATTCCTCAAGTTGCATTTTCTCATTTGTATTCCAATGTCCTTTCACATGATGCCCCTTTGAAGCTTAGATTCTTAGACCATGTGCACATCTGTCACACAGGATCCTCCCTCATACACATTCCAAAGGTCTGTGGCAGAATACCAAGTACTCTTTCCCCATTCTATTAACTAGTCCAGGAGGAAATCTGTGTCCAGAAAGAGAATAGTCCTAATAGAATGACCTTTACTGAGGCTTGACATCTGCTACCTTGTAAGCTTCTTACACACTCAGCCTAATCCACCTGGAGGCTTTGCTGCTTGATGGAAGGTGATAAAAGGAGAGAGAGAGAGAGAGAGAGAGAGAGAGAGAGAGAGAGAGGAGAGAGGAGAGAGGAGGTAGGGTGGGGGGAACTGTTAGGCTGTAAGCCTTGTCTTAGATTCAAAGCATGTAGGCTGCTTGAGATTCTGAGGCTTAGAGCAGACAGAGGGGAAATATTTCTTAGTTCAGGTGCAATTCTCAAGATGCTTATTAGGATGAACTCTAGTCTAAGAACAACTTTATTGGTATGAAAGTCAAGGCAAGGCTTCCTAATAGGAAGGAGGCTCCCAGCTTCCCAACACTTCAGAGAAGCTAATGTAATGGTGATCATAAAACTCGCCTCACAGACAAGAACCAAGAAGCCCGACTCTAGAAATTTACAATCCACAGAGGATCAACAGCTTGTATTCTGGATATCTTAAAGGTGAATGCTCTAAAACACCCATCCGTCTGTGCTGATGAAAACCTAGACACCCATGGTTATAAATAATCCAGTCTGTTTCTTACAACTAAGGCAAAGGCTTAAATTCCAAATTGAACTGGCTTTTTGATTTATACCCTTGGCCAAGAGAAGAAAGCTCAGAGACAAAGTTTCTGAGACTAAAGGAGGATGTCTCCAAGTAGACAGAGAGACTATGAGATAAGTTACTGAAAACCTGCTTCCCTGAGTAATAGGATAATTGCTTCTCAGAATCACAAACTGAAGTGAAAATATGAACTATGTTGGAAGACCTAAGAAGGTGAAAATGCTATTGTATCATAACAGAATTTTCCCCCTAAAGTAAAAAGTGAGCATCTTAGCACTCAACAAACTCACTCTAAAGGGCAATTATTTATAGTCTGGATTGGAAGAAAATTTGCTCCATTTTAATAAATTTTTGGTGTTGAGGAATCTGGTATGTTAAAAAGACATCTATGTATTGATAAACTATTTACATTTTTATTTCTCATAATTTCCATGTTAGGTTGTACAAATATGGAAGTATATGTATCTCTGTTGATCTTACGGCAGGTCTGAGATAAATAAGACTCATCATTCCTGTGCCCTTTGAAATATACATCTATTTGAATATTTAAATTTCTAAGAGCCAGGCATGGGGGTGCATGGCTGTAATCCTAGCAACTCAGGATACTGAGACAGGGGGAATCACAAAGTGAGGCCTTAAGCAACTTAGCTCAAAATAAAGCCGGGCGCGGTGGTGCACGCCTGTAATGCCAGCACTTTGGGAGACTGAGACAGGAGGATCGCGAGTTCAAAGCCAGCCTCAGCAATGGCGAGGCACTTAGCAACTCAGTGAGACCCTGTCTCTAAATAAAATACAAAAAAGGGCTGGGGATGTGGCCCAGTGGTCGAGTACCCCTGAGTTCAATCCCAGGTACCACAAAAAAAAAAAAAAAAAATTAAAAGGGTTGGTATGTGGCTCAGAGGTAGAGCACCTCTGGGTTCAATCCCCAATGCAAAAAAAAAAAAAAGAAAAAGTCCTTCTGAGAAAGTCTGTCCTTCAGGGAAAGGAGTAGGTAACGTATATGATAATACAATATGCAGAATGATTTGTGTAATTGTTTGAGGTATCTAGTGAATCACCATCCGTAGTCTAAATAAAAGGTCCAAAGAGAACTGGCATTGTAATCTCTGAAACCCAAAGAAAAGACTTAAGAGGAAAGCCTTTATACTAACTCTCCTGTTTCCACTCAAATAACTCCATCACTTTGATCCCAATTATTTACTGTTGTTATACCACACTCATCTGTGGACAGCACCAGTTTAGTAAAGTCATGGTTTGGGTCCAAGTGACAACCTTTAAGAATGAGCAGAGTGCCTGCTCAGCCTGCCATGATGCACCATTGGTACGCCAATTCTGTGCCTTCCCTTCTTTCTCTCCCAAAAAAGCAAAGAGGCAACATAAATCCCAAAGAAGCTTGCGATTTCCAGTCAACACAAGCCTGTTCTCTACTTACGAATCAGCATAATGATTAGAGCAACACGATTTATGGAGGTCTTTGTCTGAGCCAACCTACCATCATCTCCCACCTGGACAGTGGTCTTCTGACAGGTCTACTTCCATACTTTCTCTGGTGCCTTCTGATGTCTTTTCCATCCAGCAGCCCAGAAGTCCTTGGGAAGTTGATGTACAAAGCTGATTCTCTTTCTCCCTAACTGATGCTTCGCACATCCAAGCCCCCATGTACACACCCTGCTTCCATCACCTCCTGCTCTGCACTTAAAATAAACACTCCTTCATTTGACCGACAGGGCTTCCTCTCCCTCTTCATCCCTTTCTCAGATCCTATGCCCTTAAAGTCCACTCAAAACCAGGAGCCCTTCTTTCATTCTTGAGACAAGGATGTTCATTCATGTTTATGCTTTCACTCTCCTGGGCCATTGTTCCCACTCCTCTTCACCTAGGTAACTTCCAGACCTCCTTCAGTTATCACCTCCTCAGGGAAGATGCCCCAATCTCCTGGACAAGATCAGAGTCTCATAACCTCTCAAGCACATGCCTCTTCATTGTACGCATCAAGATAACAATTTACCATTTATTTGGTGATGATCTGACCAAAGCTTGATTCAGAAAAGGAGATACAACAATGAGCAGATGAGCACAGGAACATGGGACCCACTTACACTGTCCTCTGTTGCACCAGCTGGTTCCAGCTGACCTGATAGAATATTGGAATATCCTGTTAAAGATTCCACCAAGGTGCCAGCTCCAAATTTACCATCTGCAGGGTCAGGGTGCTGTGCTCTAGAATGTAGTGTATGCAAACAGTAAACCCCCTGATGCACTTCTGTGCCCCTAAATAGCTCGTGTACACAGGCCCACCATCTCCCTACCTGACTACTGACTATGTGTTCCACCACCACCACTTGAGGCTCTGTTGTTAGAGGTTCTGGGTTGGGTTGGAACAGGGGTCGGGGGTGGTGGAGAGTATGGGCAATGTCTCATACATGGAGCAAGCACCCTCAGCGTCCTCTGAACCTAAAGCACATTGATTATTGCTTGGTCCTATTGGGCTCCTCATGCCTGTGAATCAGCAGGGAGTGGGTAAAGGCAGTTCACCAGATTCACCATAAGATGCTGAGGCTGATTTTTCTTCACAAGGTGGACGGCAAGGGGTATGTGTGGGGCTTGGGAGACTAATGGAGCACTTGGTGCTCTCATGACGGGAGAACAGAGAAAGGACAGTGGTCACAGCTGATAAAAGTAAGGCAATCAGGGCTAGATCCCTCAAGGAGGATGATATGGGGTCCCCGCTAAGCCGTCTAACCACTTGGCTGAAAGTGAGGAAGTCCCAGAATGGGAAGGGGAGGAGGGAGATAATGAATATAATTGATAAGCCTGGAACCAGCTATGTCAGAGGGAGCGATTGTTATCTTCTGGAGAGTCAGGGATGGATTGGTCACAATACAGAGTACAAGTGTCCCTCCAACTGGTAGGAGATGGGCTGTGGCAAATGCTACATTCCCTTGACTCATCTGAAACTTCAGCTGTAGCTCTGGGGACCACTTCTATGGACACTGGTTGTGCCCACTACAAGTCTCCACAGCATGTCCTTACTTTGAAAAAATATATATTTTTTATTTTTTTCCCCATTTTCTATTGCTGCATTATAGTTGTACATAATGGTGGGGTTTGTTGATACCTATTCATACATGCACACAATATAACAATATAATGTGGCCAGTATCCTCCCTCCCCCTGTTCCCTTTCCTTTATTTTACTGATGTCATTTTGATTTTCAAGAGATCCCCACCCCCATTCTTTTCTTTTTTTCCTCTCTAACTTCTACATATAAGAGAAAACATATGACCCTTGACCTTCTGAGTTTGGCTTCACTTAACATAATGGTCTCCAGTTACATCCATTTTTCTGTAGATGACATAATTTCATTTTTCTTTGTGGCTGAAAAAAGTCCATTGGGTATGTCTACCACATTTTCTTTATCCATTCATCCACTGATAGACACCTAGACTGGTTCCATAGTTTGGCTATTGTGAATTGTGCTATTATAAACATAGGTATGCATGTATCACTGTAGTATGATGACTTTGATTCTTTAGGATAAATACTGAGGAGCCATATAGCTGACTCACATGGTGGTTCCATGACTCGTCTTTTAAGGAACCTCCATACTGATTACTTTTCTGACTCTAGAATTTTCTCTAAACCATAGGATCTCTGACAGCCTGCTAGAGGGCAGGCCAGAAATACAGAGGACTTAAAATTTCTAAGGAAAACCCTCAGCCTATGCATGCATATACACACACACACACACACACATATAATGAAAACAAACTGCCTACAACCAAACAGTTTATCAGGATTAAGAACTAAGGCTGTCTGTAATCCCAGTGGCTTGGGAGGCTGAGGCAGAAGGATCACAAGTTCAAAGCCAGCCTCAGCAAAAGCAAGGCGTTAAGCAACTCAGACAGACCTTGTCTCTAAATAAAGTACAAAATAGACCTGGGGATATGGCTCAGTGGCCGAGTGCCTCTGAGTTCAATCCCTGGTACCCAAAAAAGAAAAAAAAAAAAATAGAACTAAGGCTGTCTGTATTTACATGACTTTACTATTCTTGAATTTAGCTCCAACCAGCCTTATTTGAAGCATCATCTCCTAGTCTTTAAGAAAAGGGAGTCCTCTCGTCCTATTATTTGCCCTGTAGATCTTTTCTTTTCTTTTTTTTTTTTTTTTTTTTTGTATTAGGGATTGAACCCAGGGATGCTTAACCACTGAGCCACATCCCCAGCCCATTTTATATTTTATTTAGAAACCAGGTCTCACTGAGTTGCTTAGTGCCTCACTAAGTTGCTGAGGCTGGCTTTGGACTCGCAATCCTCCTGCCTCAGCCTCTCGAGAGCCACTGGGATTACAGGCATGCACCACTCACTGCACCCCCTGCACCCAGCTTGCCACACCTTGTCTTTGTTTATTCCTCACTCATTGTTCCACCTTAGGAAGATAACATTGCAACAACAACTAGAAGGAATGGGCACCCAAATGACCACAATTCAAGCAGCTGGTCTCAAGTCATTAAACAACTGCTACTCTAATTTTCCACCTGTAAGTTCACTAGTGAGTGACTTAGTTCAAGCATTAGTTAAATACTTTTAAAATAATTTTTGAAACTGTGGATATCAAATCTAGTGTGACAATTACAAACACTGGATTTGGAATACAGAGACCTGGATTATAATTCTGGCCCTATGGCTTGCTGACCGTGTCACCTGGAACTTTGTCTTTCTGCAATTCTGTTTCTCCAGGTGTAAAATGGGGATGTTAAAGCAGAGGTCCTATATGGATTCAGAAAGATTAAACAGGATAACTTATGTAAAAGAAACTGGCATAGCACTCAGCACACAGAAGTTCCAATGAATGATCCCAGTGACAATCCAGTTTTCTGACAAAGAAAGAGAAGGAAAAAGAAAACACGCAAATGCCAATGATGATTATAGAGATTGCACTAGGTTTTTGTTTATTTGGTACTGGGGATCGAATCCAGTGGCTCTTAACCACTGAGCCACATCCCCAGCTCTTTTAATTTTTTTATATTTTGAGACAGGGTCTCATTAAGTTGTGGAGGCTGGCCTCAAACTTGTCATCCTCCTGCCTCAGCCTCCTGAGTTGCTGGGATTACAGGCATGCACCAACACACCCAGCAAGATTCAGGTTTTAATCTCAGCTACCACTAGCTAAGCAACCTTGGGCAGATTATTTCACAGTTCTTACTTCCATTTCTTTATCTGTAAAAATCTTGCACTTACATGAGATGATCTCTCCCATTCTCCTTTAACTTTCTAGGATCCTGAAATGATCTTGGTTTGTTATTACTATAGTTGTTAACATTGCTTTCTACCCAGTGATTTGCATCCCAAGAAGCCATTCTTAGAATGGAATAAGACAGCAAAACCTACCCATTCATTGCAACTGAAAAAAATAACCTTTTCTCTACTAATTATGCCATAGGCATGATTCAGAGTATAAAGTACGTGCAGAGCAAGGATATTAGTATAAAAACTGTACTAATAATTTTTCATAAACTCTGTCTTGGAATTACAAATTTCCAGTGGAAAAACAGGGCCCTATAAAGTCTCCACAAAAAAAAAAACAGAAGCAACACAAACTTCTTTCTCTAATAACATACTGGTTACATCCAGTGTTTTCTAAAATATTCACGTCTGTTTTTCTTACTCTTTCTTATCTCCTAAGCATCCCATCCTACCCTGTTACCATCTTCCTATAATTCAAAGTGCCCCTTGAAATCACCAAAAAAGTCCTTCCCTTGACTTACAATGGCTGTTGTCTCTGTTGGTAAGGAGACAAGACCTGTCCACGGAATTGCATCCTATGCCATGGTGTCACTATTCCTACTCTTGACATTAAAGGTCCAGTGGTGGTAAGGAGATGTCATCTTTCTGATAAAAAGATATTGATTGTGAAGTAAGTAGATAGCTTGCTTATAGCCCATTCTCAGACTTCTTTTGTTGTTGTTGTTGTTGTTAATGGGAATTGAACTGAGGGGTATTTTACCACTGAACTATGCCCCCACTCCTTTTTATTTTATTTTATTTTATTCTATTTTATTTTATTTTAAGACAGAGCCTTGATAAATTGTTGAGGGTGGCTTTAAACTTGTGATCCTCCTGCCTCAGCCTCCCAAGTCACTGGGATTACAGGTGTGCACCACTGTGCTCAGCACATAATACATTTTTTAACTATGAAAACATGTTTATTTTGCAAAATATTTTAAATTCTTTTGCCACAACTTCCCCATGATTTTACATTATCACATCTTTTAATTCTGGACTTTTTAAACATTGGATAGAATTTGTCAAAAGTTAAAAGGGAACAAAATGCAGTCTTTCTGCTGAAAAATATCACATTTAACTTAAAGATCAAGAACTTTTGAAAAAAGAATCAAAGCTGCTGTGGAATCACATTTATTTGTAAATATAAATAGGAAAATATCTTTTATAAACTGTAACAAAACTCTCACCACAAAATAAAACACTCTGCCTGGGCACAATGGCACACACCTATAATCCCAGTGGTTTGGAAATCTGAAGCAGGAGAATTGCAAGTTCAAGGCCAGACTCAGCAACTTTGTAAGACCATGTTTCAAAATAAAAAATTTAAAAAGTGGGGCTGGGGATGTGGCTCAGTGGTGAAGCACCGCTGGGTTCAATCCCTGGTACAAAAAATAAGTAAATATTGTTGCTGCCTGAAGCGATTGACGCTTGGAGCAACAACACCACGGGAATAAATTCAGAGGTGGACTGGAAACAAACAGGCTCTTTATTCTGCTATCTTTTCTCTCCGGCTCCAACAACAATTCCCACACGCTATCCACACTCTGCCAACCACCACCACACCACACCAAAAATGGCACCAAACTGATCCACCATCCCCCGGGGCCAAGTCTCACGAGATCATGCAAATGGTGCCGACCCGATCCACAATGTCCCTGGCCAAGTCTCACAAGACCATGGAAGGTGGTAATGCTTATGGCTCACAGCTAACCGCAATTTTAGCTATCTCCTTAACTAGGGCTCCTGCATTTCCCCCCCTTTTGTTTTAAAAGAGGGGATGCTCTAGGACGTCCATGTGCAACCAACATTCTTACCCATCATCGGATAATCAAGGCTGTGCCCTTGACTCCTGTCTTAGGTTTTTATGTTGGCCACATGAGACTGTCCTGTGCGACTGTGCCTGTCTTAGGTTATCCCCCTCTGGGGATCTTACCCGTCATTGGCTACCAGCCATCCAATGGAGCCCTTCAGGATTGACTGTGTATGATGACTAACAGCCGTCCAATTGTGAGGAGATGCTGCAGCTTTAAGGCAATAAGCCTTCTGCTGACGAGCCAAGTTGCATAACATATCAAATTTTTTAAACAAATCAGCTGCCCTGAGTTCTATCAAGTAACACACTGAGTTCTCTAGACAAATACCCACAAGGCATTGTCCTGTAAAATTCCAAACAATGAAAGATCAAAATGTCCACTTGTTATAACACGTTGATCTAGGAGGCCCCATGCATGCAGAGCAGAGGCCACACTGCTGGTGAGGTTGTTTGATGCTTGAGCAGCAGGGATGGTTGCAGTGACCACAATCCCTGCAGCTATAGCAGCATTCGTCTTTTTTATGTCTAGACAATGCCAACAGCAAATCTTCACGACCCGCCACCTAGAAACTCAAGCATCAATTATTAAAGGAAAGGCAGTGCTATTCCGGCACTGAGTCAAGAGGTGAGTTGTCAAACTAAAAAATAGAATTATTAGATTAGAAAATTAAAGTTGATTTCTGCTCACACACATTGCTGCTTGAGCTCCCACAAACATAAGCTGGCAAAATATCATATTCAGAACAAAACAAAGAAAGACTGAGGGTATTTACTGCATTAAAGATAGAGTAAAGAAAAGCTAAAGGCACTTTGGAAAATTAATTCGTTAGCTGGAACCCTCGAGTCTCTGTAACCTTCCATGAGATTATCTGTTGAAATAACTCAAATTAATCAGCTATAAAACAAATAAAGCTAATTACAAATAAACATTCCTATGTCAAAACACCAAAATATCAGGTTATAGAGCACTAGTCATATTCTTCGCTAAAGAGAAATCCCTGGGACACCTATAAATCAAAATTGAAGGTAGCTTCACTTATTAAATTATTTACCCAAATTGAATACTCTTAAACTTAAATGAATTAAAGTTTTTTGGATCCATAGATATATTTTTTTTTCATAAGCGCTTTGTTATTTGTGACGTCACACTGGACAGACACACAAACCTACAAACATATATTTGTGACATCACAATTACATGAAATTTAGACAAATGCACAGACATAAAGACATATATAAAAAGAGAAAAAATACAATTGTGTGCACACTAAAGAGAGATCTCCTCATCCCGGCCGGGAGGAATGACACTTAAGTTGTGAAATATTTTGAAGGACTCTTTTAAGGGAATCATTCCATGCCTTCATCTTGGTCCTCTTGATTTTGTACCTTTTTTATTAATCTTGATTCTTCAACAACTTCATTTTGATCCTTTTGATTTGGTACCTGCTTTATTAATCTAGATGGTATCCATATTGGAGAGGATTCGTGCTTTGGAAAAACACAAACAGATCCTCTTCCCCAAATTAATACTGGATCTGGACACTTCCATGTACCTGAAAGAACATCCTTCCAGTAAACCAAAGGTTTATGTTGTTGGTGTGGGTTCCAATGTCTGTCTCCAGCAGAATAACCATTAGAGTGTAAAGTAAAAAAATTTAAGGTAAACAGGGCAACTGCCAATCTGTCCCTAGGACTTTTCCAATTTCCTTCTTTTTGTTTTAATAACATAATTTTCAGTGTGTGGTTTGCTCTTTCAATAATGCCCTGACCCTGAGGATTGTATGGGATACCTGTTTTTTGGGATATATTGAATTTTGCGCAAAACTGTTTGAAAGATGAGGACGTATATGCAGGGCCATTATCTGTTTTAAGCAATTTGGGGATGCACAATGCAGCAAAAGCTTGCAAACAATGAGATGTAACATCTTTAACTTTTTCTCCAGAATGTAAAGAAGCAAAAATCATGCCTGAGCATGTATCTATGGTCACATGAATAAATCGCAATTTTCCAAAACTTGGCTCATGAGTAACATCCATCTGCCACAAATGATTGGGCATTAATCCTCTAGCGTTAACGCCATAATGAGGATTGGGCAAATGTGTCATACAAGATTTACAATCTTTTACAATTCTTCTGGCTTGCTCCTTTGTGATTTTAAACATACGCTGCAAGGTGGTGCTGTTGACGTGAAACTGGGAGTGAAATAAAGTAGCTTGCTGGAGCCCTGAAAGTATAAAGATTGTTTGGGTAAGGTCATCTGCCTTTTGATTACCTTCATGGAGGGGACTAGGCAAGTTGGTATGTGCTCTAATATGCCCTATGAATAGAGGTTCTTTTCTTGCCCACAAAAGTTTTTGTATTTGATAAAACAATTTAAAGGCTGGAGTATGAGTTGCTATTGGTCTTGCTATCTCTAATTTTGGGACAGCATGTACAATATAGTGGCTATGTGAAAAAATGTTCATGGGCTGCTCTCTAAAATTTTCCAGAGCTCTTACCACAGCTTCCAGTTCCACTAGTTGAGCTGATTTGTGTGCAGTTATGTAAGTCATATTTTCTTTTTTAGTGACTACTGCAGCAATACCATTTGAGGACCCATCTGTAAATACATTTAATGCCTTAGGAATAAGTTGATTTTTTATTACCTGTGGAAATATAATAGGATGACTGATACAAAAAGATAATATAGGAGACTTAGGAAGATGAGTATCAAAATTTGCAGAAGTAGAGCATCTAGCTATAGCCCAATCATTATCATTGAAGCATAAATATTCAATCTGTGATGATGAATAGGGAGTAATAATAGTAGCAGGGTGAATGCCAAATATTTTAGTAGAAGTCTTAAATCCTTGAAGAATAAGTTTAGCCACCATGGAGGTATAAGACTCAATTATACATTTAGGAGAGATGCGCAAATGTATCCATAATAAAGGCCCCTGTTGCCAAAATTCTCCTGTCGGTGTATATTGTGAAGAAATAATGATCAATATCAGCGGTTGCATTAAATCAAATCTATCACAATGAGCTCCTTTGATGGCTTTTTCTACTAAGTTTAAAGCTTTCCTAGCATCAGGAGTCAATGTTCGCGGTGAAGATGGATCAGGGTCCCCACGAAGGATGACAAATAAAGGTTTTAGTTGGCCAGTAGTGAGGTTTAGTGTAGGGCGAAGC
Organism: Tamias sibiricus; assembly: GCA_025594165.1. Lineage (NCBI taxonomy): Eukaryota > Metazoa > Chordata > Mammalia > Rodentia > Sciuridae > Tamias > Tamias sibiricus. The sequence continues at coordinate 39,386,599 of CM046670.1, read as the reverse complement.
CAATTAATATCTCCTAGCAATTTTTGAAAGCCATTGAGAGTGGCCAAATGCTCCTTATTAATTAATATTTTTTGAGGCCTAAAATTTAAAAAAATAAAACAATCTGAAATATGTACAATTATATTCATATTCAACATCTTTACAATATCCAGAAAGCTTGGATTTTTTTAAACAAATGTACATTTTGAAACTGATTTACATTCAGAAAACAGGTTTTATACCTGTTTATACAATTTTTAAAACTTCCTTCCACCTCAAATTAAAGTTCAAAAAATATTTTATGGTATCTTTTCTTCGTTCAAAATACATAAGTACCTATCTTTAATAAAAATGAGAATTTCTCACATTTGAGAAATCATCTAGAGATGGCAAAATAATAATTTTCCATTCATATGTGTTTTAGTTAGCTTTTTTGCTGCTGTGACTAAAAGAACCTGACCAGAACAACTGTAGGGGAGGAAAAGTTTATTTGAGCGCTCATGGTTTCAGAGGTCTTAGTCCTTAGAAGGCCAGCTCCATTCCTCTGGACTGGAGGTGAGGCTGAACACCATGGTGGAAGAGTGTGGCAGAGGGAAGCAGTTCACGTAATGATCAGGAAGCAGAGAGAGAGAGAGATCACCTCTTGCCAAATATAAATATATACCCCAAAGCCACGCCCCCCCCAGTGCCCCACCTGCCTTCAATTACCACTCAATTAATCCCATCAGGTGATTAATTCACTGATGGGGTTACGGCTCTCACAACCCAATCATTTCCCCTCTGAACCCTCTCGCATTGTCTCACATGTGAGCTTTTGGGGGACACCTCACATCCAACCCATGACAATATATCAAATCTAAATGATGTGTAGTGGGTGCCCGGAGCATTATCCTGCAGAGAAAAATGAGGCTGGGCTTAAGCTCAGTAGGAGTCCTATGGTCAATGGGCCCACATGGGTTAGAAGGTGTACAAGTGGCACAGGCCTATTGTCCTTGTCCCATGATAATCAAAAAATTGCCATTTGGCCAAATCTGGCCACACCCACCCATTTATATATTTGCTATGGCAGCTTTCCTGTACAGCAGAGTTGAGTCTTAGAGCACAGTATGTGGCCCACAAAACCTGAACTATTTACTCTGCCTAAATGTTTAAATAAAAACAAAAATTAAATATATTTTCTTTTTCTCTTTTTTGATGTAGGTATTTTTCTTAATTCATTATAGATATGCATAACATTGGGGTTCATTTTGATATAATTATATAAGCATGAACATAATTTGCTCCAATTCAGTTGCCACTATTTTACCATTCCCTTTGTTCTATTCTGTTGCCCTTTCTTCTATTTACTTATAATTCTTGTTGAAATTAGTTCCCTATGGATATACATAAAGGTGAAATTCACTGCAGTGCAACACTTTGGGAAGATTCATCCCACTGTTCTTCCCTTTTCTTGTCCCTCCTCCCTCCTCTCTTCTCCTCCCCCATCAGCCCCCTTCCCCTACTCCTCTTTTATTTTCATGGGATTCTCCCCCTGACACACACAATTTTTTTATTTATTTTTTTTCATTTATTCTTTTCCTTATTTTGATCTAGCTTCCATTTGACCCTTGACTTTCTGGGTCTGACTTATTTCACTTAGCATGATAGTCTCCAGTTCTACCCTTTTATCAGCAAATAACATAATTCATTATTCTTTATGACTGAGTAGTACACCACTATGTATATATACCACATTTTCTTTATTCATTCATCTGTTGATGGACACTTAGTCTGGTTCCATAGCTAGGCTATTATGACTTGTGCTGCTATAAACATTGATGTTGCACACCTATAGTATTCTGATCTTAGATTTTTTGGATATATACCAAGGAGTGAGACAGCGAGATCATTTGGTGGTTTCGTTACTAGTTTTTTAAGGAATCTTCATACTGCTTTCCAGAGTAATTGTACTAATTTGCAATCCCACCAACAGTATGAGTGTGCCTCTTCACCCACATTTTCACCAACACTTATTATTATTTTTACACTTGATACTTTTCACTCTTTCTGGAGTGAGGTGATATCTTAGTGTAGTTTTGATTTGTATTTTCCTGATAGCTAGAGATGTTGAACATCTTTTTAGAAGTGTCTTCTTAGTACTTTTGCCCATTTATTAATTATGTAATGCTTTGGGGTATTTTTTTAAATTACATGTTCTGGATATTGTGAGAAGCAGCGTCAAAGATTTCTCATTCTATAGGTCCTATCTTCGTGCTTTTAATTCTTTCCTTTGCTGTGCATAAGTTTAACCTAGACATTGAATTCTGGTTAACTAGCCAAACTGATATAATAATTATTTCCTACTAGAGTGAATACAAATTTGGAAGACAATTTTTTACTTGGAAGAATCTCCATAAGTGGGACTAAACCATGACTCAGACACTTAGCAATTGTTCACATCATAGAGATGATATTTCTGAATTTCAATCCAGAGCTTACTTACCATGTGTCTTTGTTTAGTTAAAAATAATATGATTCTGACAGAAATAATAAAAAAAAAATCTCACAATTGTAAATATCTTTTCCTTCTTTATTACCAGTTTCTGTGATGCCATTGAAAGAAAGAATAGTCATCTAATACTGTATGTTATAAAATCTTACAGAGGTACACTGTTATAACAAACACATTTTGAAAACAGGGTAATCCTGTTTGGTCTAGATCTGTTCCCTTTAATGAAGCCACTAGCCACATGTTACTGAGCACTTAAAATATGGCCAGTTCAAATTGAGATGTGGTGTATAGGTGGATTTCTAAGACAGGCTATGAATGAAAGAATGTTATATATACCATTAGTTATTATTTTAAGATTATGGCCTGAAATGATATTTTAGATGTACTGGGTCAAATAAAATGTTTTATTAAAATTCTTGCCATAGTTTCTTTTTACTTTTTTTAATGTGGCTACTAGAAAATTCAAATTTATCTATATGGCTCCTATGCTTCTAGTGGGGAAAATTTAAAAATTTTTTATGAAGCCAAGCTCAATATGATAAGAAAGTTGATATACACTTGTAGAAAAATAATATTATCACATACTTCTGCTGATGGTAATCCACTGACATCATATCCCTAATGATGATAAAGAGCATTGGAGGAAAAGAATCTCCAATAAGTCAATATCTGCCTTTTAGACCTCAGGAAAAAACTGAGGTATATCTCATGATTAAGCCCTAATCATTTACTCCCTTTTTTATAGTTCCACAAAGTAAATAAATAGTCCCTCTCCAGCCCCATAATACTCAGCCCTCCAATGAAGAAACATGGACTGAAAAATACCTGTTGACCTGGCAAAAATAATTACCAGAGACTACTGTGCAAATAGTTGAATTAGCTGAGAATTTACACCATGTACTACCACATGATCTCTTTTATCTCAACAAGGATTGAAGGACCAGCCACAAGGAGACATGACAAACACGCATGGAGCATTGAGGAGGCACATTGTTGTTACGGCTGCCTGCAGGAGAATATCTTTCTTATACGCACACTGCCAACCAGGAAGCCAAGGGTGAGGCTGTGGACCCCAAAGCATTATGTGCTTCAGTCCAGGTCTGAGCCACTCTCTCCAGACATATTCTTGAGCAGAACAACTTGAGACATCACTTGTCTTTTCTATGAAATTGTCATAAATTCATGAGTAATTTGGCATTGTTTTCTGCATGATTTGTTCTCTCTGAAAATGAGCAGACTCGGGCCTATGAAAATGGAAATTGATATAACTTATTTCAGGTCTCCTTCTGGGGTATGCAGGAGGGTGCACTGTTTTCAAGTTTTGCAGATTTCTTTTAAAAATAAATACCTAATGGAGATTTGGAATGAGGATGCACTTCACTAACTGGTTGGAAAATCAGTCACCACATCCACATGGCTCATCAACACAGCCAGCACCACATCGCTCACTGAGCAGGGGGAGTGAAGCCCCTAACTCCTTGGATGACCACTGGCAGCCTTATGAGACACCTAGGTCATTGTCATCTACCCTCCTCAGCTGGATCCACTCCATGGTAACATCTTGCTTTTTTAAGATTGATTATGAATTTTAAAATTCTGTTTCTATACACCTTATCCAGCAGCCATGACACAATTGGATGATAAATTATAATGATGATCATTCCAAGGTGAATCGCAGAGCTTTGGCCCAGTTTTTGGGAAATGTGATTAATATTGCTGCCAGTGCCTTCTGGTGAGCCAGTATCACAAGCTAGCCATTTGATTTCATAATAAAGTGCCGTCGTGATCACCAGAGCAACACTCTCCGTTTAGGTGCTGGATTAGAATCCAGGCGAATCCACAGTATGGTCTTTACACATCATCAGCTTCCACACAGGACATAAATTGCACTAATACAGTAATATACTGAAATCTCAGACCAACTGTTTGTCATCGGATTAGAATGTGATGACACAAAATAAAGATGTGAGACAGAATCTGTGCTGAGGCCTAAATTCATATTGGAAGTCTGGAAAGAAAAGACTGTTTGTAAAATTATAGCCCAGGAATTGCTGCCAAAGTCAGCCTTTGGTGCAGCTGTAAGTCGGACGGAATCCACTCCCCTGACATCAGACCCGCACACTGGCATGCTGCCCCTCTGACGCTTCTCTGGGTGGAAACTACATGTCATACTACAAAGTAGGCACTGTCAAGCCGGCGCTGTCGTCCCGATTGGATCTCTGTGATGGGTGGCTCATTTGTTCTCCTCACCCAGCAGAAAGAAGGCCACTAGACCACTTGTGGTTTCAGCATTCATATTTGTCATTCCCAGGTTTGAGTTTTGCCCAATTGATCAGACTTCACAAGTCCTGCCTGCAAGGACTTTCATCTCTGATGACTGTTTGCTCTTTTTCTTTCCTCCTCGTTTTCATTCATCTTCAATTCCTTTATTCTTCATCTTCTGCTCCTAAGAAATGATGACTTCATTGCTACAGATCCTTCTTCCATAGACAGTGTTCTGTATCATTTACAAAACCCAAGGATGCATTGTAGTTCTGCTGAGAAAAATTGGGTCCATAGAGAGAGAGATGGAACAGATGCATATGCAGAAGAATCATTTGAACCAGGGAGAAAACAACATTTGATATAATTGCTTGTACATTTCAGAAGTTCCCAGAGGACTATCTTAAAAGCTTTTTAAAAAATTATGTTATTTGGAATTATAGTCATATCCACAAAAATATTTTACATTTAAAATGGTTTGATAGGCAGCAAGATGGCGATGGTGGTGAGTATAGGATTTGCCTAAACTTGGGATAGTTGTTTTAATATCAGTCATGCAAGTTGATCCATATAAAAGCAGTGCTGGGTAGGAAGGTTAGATTATGAGTTCAGTTTTGTAAATAAGAAAATTGGTGCGTAGAGAGCAGAAGTGACTTGCCCAAAGTTACCTTCCAAGCCACAGAGCCTAAATCTATATCTTCTGATTATTTTTATTTTTCAAAATGTATTTGAGTTTATTTTTATTTTCACATAGATAAATACATCATTTTAAAGACTATATTTTTAGTCTTGCAAGGTCTTGTTAAACAGTCTTTTCATATGTTACAAGCATTTTTATACCACTTTATTGATGTATGATGAACATACCACAAAAGCTGTGTATATTTAAAGCATACATTTTATGAGTTTGAAGATAAACTTATATTCATGAAATCATAACCATAATCGATGCCATGTACATACCATCACCTGAAAAGTTTCTCCTGCCTTCTTCTTTTAATATTATAATTATTACTATTTTTGTCATGAATACAAGATATATTCTCTTAGCAAATTTTTAAGAATACCCTATAGTATTATTATGACAGGTCCTGTGCAATACAGTTACTCTCTAGGCCTTCTTCATTTTGCATACCTGAAATGTGCATTTTTTGACCAATACCTTGCTGAATATTTTCCTTCCTCCAGCACCTAAAGTAAATACCATCCCAGGCTCTGCTTCAACAGGATTGACAATTTTGGATTCCTTGTATAAATGAGATTGTACAATATTTGTCCTTCTATGTCTGGCTTATTCCATTTAGCTTAATGTACTCCAAGTTCATCCATTTTGTCATAAATTTCAATATCTCCTTTCTTAAGGATAAATAATGTTCCATTATACGTATGCAGCACATTTTCTTTACCCATTCACCTGCCAATGAACTTTTAGATTGTTTCCATGTCCTGGCTATTGTGAATAACACTGAAATGAACCTGGTAATGTAGACATCTTTGCAAGATCCTGATATAAATTCTTGGTATATACATTCAGAAGTGGGATTGTTAGATCATGTGGTAGCCAAATTTTAAATTTCTTTCTAGGAACTTGTGTACTATTTTCCATGATGGCCATACCAATGTACATTCCCACCTACAGCACACAAGAGTTCTCTTTTTTCCCCAAATCCTCACCAATACTTGTTATCTATTTGTCTTTATGAGAATAACCATTCTAACAGGCATTGGTGATACCTCACTGTGGTTTTGATTGGTATTTCTTTGATGATTAGTGATGTTGAGTTTTTTTTGTTTGTTTTTTTTTTTTTTTTTTTTTGCCTGTTGGCCATTCCTATATCTTCTGTGGAGAAATATCTATTCAGTTCTTTTGTCCATTTTCAATTGGGTTATTATTACTATTTTTGGCCAGTGAGTTATAGGACTCCTTATATACTGTGGAGAGGAACCCTTTGTGGGATCTGTGGCTTGTAGATATTTTCTCCCAATCTGTAGGTCGCCTTTTCATCTTGCTGCTTCCATTGCTATCTAGACACATTGCAGTTTCATGATGTCCACTTCTCTAATTTTGCTTTTGTTATCTGTACTTTTGGTGTCATCCAAGAAAGCATTGCCAAGGCCAATGTCAAGAACAAAATTTTTTCCTGTAGTTTTCTTGGCATTTTATGGTTGTAGGTCTTGTATTTAAGTGTTTAATCTATCTTGAGTTGATATTTTGTGTATGATGTGAAACAAGAGTCCAATTTCATTTTTTTGCTTATGGGTATCCAATTTTCCTAATATTTATTGACTCTCCTTTCCCCAATGTATATTCTTGGTAGTCTTATAGAAGAACAGTTGACCATATAAGCATGGGTTATTCCTGGACTCTTCTGACTCTTAAAATTCTACCAGTAGAGGAAGGGGTTCTGGGGAGGGAAATGGGGAGTATGAAGGAAAGAAACAGACAAAATTGGCCAATGTGCATATGTGAATATATCACATTATTATGTAAAACTACAATGCATTAATAAAAATAATTTTAAAAATATACTTCACAAAAAACCCCACAGAATTTAGATGGTAAAATCTGGTCCTTGGTTAGATTCAAAGAAATCCATCAATTCAGTGCAGTGGATTAGAATCACCTAGTCTCAATTAAGTTTTTAGAAGTCAGTAAATGTTCCTTTTCCATATTATGTCAACTCCTTAATGCTGTAGTCAGCAAACAGCTGATACTTATGAGTTGGGTCATTAGTATGTATTGATAATCATTTCTTGAGCACCTGCTTTGTACCAGCCTCTCTCCTAGCTTATGAACTATTAATTAATGTAGTGTGCTCTTTGCTGAAGCATCACTCCAGATCTTTTAAAATAAACTGATCTATTCCATCTGCTGAAAGATGACTGGAAGTCATCATTTTAGTAATTGTCATTCATTTTAGTAATTGAAAAAATTGAAAAAAGTCATTCATTTTAGTAATTGATTCTTGGTGTTCAAGCTCAGTGGAAAGACAGACACGTATTCCTTGGAAATTCCACCACCTATTCCAAGGGTGAGGTATCAGGAAGGTCTCCCTCATGATATCTGTGTGGAAATCAAGTTGCAAAACCTAAGGCAGGAAAAGAGCCATGGCAGATACTAAGACATGTGATCAGATCTTAAAATTAATCAGATCTTAAAATTCTATCAGTAGACTAGAGGAAGGGGTTCTGGGGAGAGAGGGAGGGAGGGAAATGGGGAGTATGAAGGAAAGAAATAGACTAAACTGGGCAGTGTGCAAGTGTTTGGGGGTCAGGAGGTATTTACTTCAATGGGTATGTGAGCCTAAGGGCCAATTTGAAATTAAGAACAGCAAGAATTCTGAAAGAGGCAGCTGAGTCAATATTACAGCAACTAGTGGCCACTTTATAAGACTCTTTAGGCAAATGGCACTTACTGGTTTCAATGACACTGTGTTCAGCCCAGACTCTGGATTTTAGATATTTGTTTTGAAGGATGTTCTGTTTTTCCTTTTTTTTTTTTTTTTCTTTTTGGTGCCAGGGATTGAACTCAGGGGCACTCAACCACTGGGCCACATCCCCAGCCCTTTTTTGCATTTTTATTTAGAGACAGGGTCTCACTGAGTTGCTAAGTGCCTCACCATCTCACCATTGCTGAGGCTGGCTTTGAACTCATGATCCTCCTGCCTCAGCCTCCCAAGTGCTGGGATGACAGGCATGTATCACCATGCCCGGCTTGAAGGATATTCTTTTAGATAGTAAGAAATCTCTGCTATATAAATTATAATAAAATTTATATGGTTATCTTCCCTTTTGTTTCATACCCTGTAATTTGCTATGAGCTGAAGACCTTCCTCAAAGTGCTCTTGTCCTTGTCTCTTGGCTCCTTTTCTCCAGCTTCAGATATTCTTCTGCTGTCATAAGAACCCATGACTTGTAGATTTGGAAAATTCAAAATTGTTATCATATGACCGCTGTGTGCTTGTAACATGGGCCTTTCAACAAACAGCTGCTTCTCATATCACATATTTGTCTCCATTCTTTCCAGGATTATTACTTAGAAATCTAAAGGACTGCAGTCATGATCTGCCTCCTTAGAGGAAGCAGGGATGGGATAATTTTTGCTTTTGATTATTTTAATTAGATTATTTTACCAAAGTCTTTAGCTAATCGGATTACTGTTGAGGTTCAGATGAAGTAATTCACAAGAAAATAATTGTATGTACTGTGCATATTATGACACCCTGTGAAGTTGACCAGTAATCTGCCTGTTTTAATTAACATAAATTTAACAACCCTTTCACCATGTTTGGTATTATATCTTGTCTTAACTACTCCATTTTTGACATTTATTTTTCAAAGATGCTTTCTTTGACCCTAAATATATAAAGTGAAAATGATAGAATCAAGGGGTACAGAAATAATATGACAATTATTCTACAACCAGTGACAAAGTTTCTCTCAACCAAAAAAAAATGTACTGAAAAGCTATTTTTCCATATACACAAGAAAGAAGCTTTAGGTGGAGGGCTCAAGAGAAAGCAGAGTTTCTTAAGCCAGGGAACTTTTGAAGGGGAAACAAAGCTGTCCCCCCAAACAAATAATTCTACCTCTGTGTTGTAGGACAACAACTTTATCTAGCATTCATGTACTGTGCCACCATTATCTCACTCTCACTGTTTCAGTTATCCACTGCTACATAACAAACTACTCCCAGAATTAATAACTTTGAATTTCAACTTATTTATTTGCTGAAACTTCTGTGGGCCAGTAATATGGGCAATGCTCAGCAGGGCAGTTCTTCTGTTGCATATGCCACCAGCTTGGATTCATAGGTCCAAGAAATCTTCCATTTGGCTACATTCAGCTGACAGCTGAAATGAGCTGGAAGATCCAAGAATGCTTCTCTCTCTCTCTCTCTCTCTCTCTCTCTCTCTCTCTCTCTCTCGTGTCTGGTGTCTCTCCTCATATAGCTAGCTTGGGCTTCCTCACAGTACTATGGGATGCATTTTCACATGGTGTTCTAGGTTCTATAAGAGGTACACGTAGAAAGTATAAATCTCTTAAGCCCCAATCTTTAAAGTTACAGCACCTCTTCTGTCATATTGTACTGGTTAAAACTAACAACAGGCATCCACAGCATGACACAGATTCATTGAGGTTAAACACACACACACACACACACACACACACACACACACACACATGGGCTCCTCCATCAGAGGAGAAAAGGGAATCCATAGCCAGGCTTTGCAATCTACCACACCTACCCACCTAGTGTGTCATCATTCATCATGTCAACCCTGAAGCACTAAAGTTTAACTCCTCTTCTTAATCTCTGCATCATTTTCTCTACCTTCCTGAATCTCTGAAACCTGAAATCCAAACAGTTTAATGATACCAAATGCTTCAAATTAGCGTCTGTCTTATTGTTCCTGGTAGTTGGGGAGGGGATCAATATTAATGAAGAGAGAAGCAGTAAACACTGTTAATGGGGATAAAGTCGGAGACACCCTGCTACTGCAGGGATGTGTTTCAGCATGCAGTGAGTTAGATGGCACTGGGTCTGGAAGCCTGAATCGTTAATGCACCCACAATAATAACACCACCAAAGTTAGCACTATGGGTAAATTTTAATAGATGATGTCTTACAAAAAGCTCTTTGCTTGAAATGCAGCCCAAAGACTAAATTAGAGTCAAAGCCCCAGTCAGTTAACTGTGCTATAACATGTGAAGAATTGATTTTCTTATTTTCAGCTGTCAGACCTGCTACAAAGAATGAGTTTTAATTCTGGGGATGTTATTAAACTCCTTGCTTAACTGGCAGAAAAATGGAACTGCTAGCTGGGTGACGGTGGAGCTGCTGTCGGATTGAATGACACCTGTCAGAGTATGATGAATGACCCTCTCTTCCCCACAATCCCCTGTTCTGTCACTCAGGTGAGGCCCATTAATCTTCATCCTGGGCCTGTCAGACTAGGCACCCATGACGACAAAATGTCTTGAAGCGTTTACCCCCAAGATACATGGAACAATACGATCTTCTCATTGTCAGAGCCACATCGAATTAGCATAATTTATTATGACTTCCCTCCCCCTCATTCCCTACCTCTGTACCACCCCCAAAAAAAGAAAGTGGGGGCTAGATGGGATTAGACAGATGGAGTGTAGGACCAGACTGCCAACTATCAAGCCCCCTGCTGTGCCTGATGAGGGGGGGCAGCATCTCTACAAACCAATCAAAAAGCTGGCAGTTCAATTACAGAGTAATAAAGGGACATTCATCATTCAATTAGGCACCTGTCATGGTTTCACAAAAGGGAAAACTTCTAACCTGAGACTCCGGGGAGAAGATGCTACAACCAAGAGACAGGGAAATAAATGAAAAAAAGGGACAAAGTGAATTACTGACCAACCAGACAAAAGGATAGATATTAAAAATAAGGAGAAAGTTCTCCCTAGGTAAAAATCAGAAAAGTTAGATGACCTTACCCAGATTAAAAGAGGCTAATATTAAAAGTAGCAATGGTGCCCTCCTTTGTGGTATATCTCGTGATTAAATATCCCCTTTAGAAGCCACCCAGGAAACTGAATTTTGAAAGAGAAAAATCAAGGGAAATGAGTAATACTGTTACACAAAAGCATTGTTCCTTAAATGACTAAGACGTGAGGGCTTAGAGGAGAAAAGCTAAGTGGACATTCAACTTCGATGTGTCACTATATTGAGGGTCTTGATCACAAATGGCATTTGGAAAATATGATGCCCTGCTAGTGACTGAAAATAAGAGTTGACAAATTTGATTTCGTAGCAAGTATATGTGCTGGTGATTGAAGCAAGAACAAGGTTTTCAATTAAAACATTTTTCAGGTTTTTTTTGGATAAAAATATATTCTTTGAACTTAATGGCTATTTTCTACCTTCATTCATGTTAAAGATTCCAGACAGTTTTTATGCAATATAAGTAAATGAACCATAGAAAGTTAAAGCTAGAAATAATGATAGCAATGATCTTAGTCCCAGCCCTCTCAGATTTAGGGACCCGGGACTGCCCATCCCAAGGATGGTTCTGTAAATTACCCCGTAAGTTAGGGATTAGATGCTACAATTTCTCACTTCTACTCTTGGGCTCACTCCACAGCTCAGCTCTGCTTCCCATATGCTTTGAATTAATTTCCCAAATATTTTTAAGACAATAACAAAAATTTTCAAGAAGAATATCTAGCAAATCTTTTTATATTATAAAATAATGATAAACAGAGCCATGTAAAATCAGGTATTTCTACTTTGAATTAAAGTTTTCACATTATCACCTTTACAGAATTGATTGTTGTCTCTGATAATGTTTCTCTATATATTATCAATAGGCAGGTTTGTATTATACATATTTTTTTGTAGTGACCCAGTCTGTGGTTTTCAATATCCATCATGTTTCATCTTTCTAGGTAACTGGCTTTCGGATGCAGTTTTGAAAGGCCCTTAGATTATTACATCTTGACCTGTCTATTTGGTTGCAGGGAAGACTGTTTCTTCTTTTTTCTTTCTTTTTTTTTTCCTCTTCCTTCCTAAGTTCTTTTTTATTTTCGTTGTATTTTAAAAAACATATATTTAGTTGTAGATGGACCCAAATAAATTTTATTTATTTATTTTTTATGTAGTGCTCAGGATCAAACCTAGTGCCTCACATGTGTTAGGCAAGCGCTGTCCCAGCTCTTCATTATTTTTTTATTTAAACCAAAAACATCCTACACTTACTCTAGATAAATTTACACAACCAAGATGAAATTAATTTCGTGAACAATTGTTCAAGGAAATGTTAAAGAACTTACGTAGAAAATGGAGATGCTTAAGAGGCTTTTGCAAAAATACTGGAAAATAAATGTTCTTCTGAGATTTTAATCTATGTCATGCATTAAGCAGATAGGTAGGTATATCCTATGTGTATATGCATATGTATAGTATAACATACATTTACACACAAACACACACATTACATTACCACTGTAAATATAGTCTTTTCAGTTTTGGTTTTAAAGACTTGTCTGCTGGTGCCGGAAAAAAAAGAGTTAACCCCATTTTGTTGTATACTAAGATATATTGGCAAGTCCTCTCAGCTCTTTGTTCATAAGCCCTTAAACGTCATACCCTAGAATCAGTAAGGTGGGCCATTCCATCCAGAATGTATATATTGCTTTAATAGGCCTTTAAAACATACTGTCAATTCCACTGGAGGGAGTAGAGGAGAGAGGAGAGAAAATGACTTTTCCTACCTCCCCTTCCCGTCTCTATCCTTCTGGTTAAAATCCTGCTGATGCATTTTTAAAACCAAGAGAGATTTCAACATTTTTTTTCTGTTTTGCATTTTTCACCAGGAAACTAAAAACAAAACAAAAGCAGGAAGAGGAAAAATCACCAAGGTCATAAGTATTTAAAACTTTGAGGATGAAGGAATATACTCTTAAACCCAGAATTAAGATTATAACTATTGACAAAAATCTCAATCAATATCCATCATTGCTGATAGTATAGAGATCTAGAAGAAGAACTGAATCTAACAAATTTTTATACATAACCAAAATACACAAAATGTTTTACATTTCTTATATGAAAATCTGCCTATGTATGCAAGGACAGCATGACACCTTCCAAGGACAGAAGGCCTAAGTATTGCCACAAGCAAACAGTGAGACCCCAGGTGCCATTGCATTTCTTTGGATTTTAATTCACTCATTTTTAAAATGAAAACATTGAACTCAATCACCTCAAGACCCTTTCTATCTAAAATTTTCTGATTTCTCTCTTAAGGTTGTGTTTTTAGAGTGACTCACACTGCTTTGATAAAGGGTCAGTGGTAATTGAAAGCCAATCTCCAGTTATATCCCCCCAAAATACAAGAGGTTGTATCCTGTTTAATCACATGTAGTAGGTAGAAAATGCATATCATAGATATTGCAGATAATAAAGAAGGAAGTTATTGACTTTAAGCCCCTGAGGGCTTCCTATGGCTCCCATGGGAAGGGCAGAGCTGGAGCCAGTGCCCATTACTTCTTCCTTCCTTCCCTCCTGTGATGTATTTTGCTCCATCAATATCTCATTTATATCTACTTGTCTGTTCCTCCAACTTTCTGGGTACACAATATTGTTTTGTTTTAATGCTGAATCATAGTGTATTTTCTTGAAGACACTTCAACTCAACACAATTCAAGCAGTATAACATTACACCTTGCTCAACTAAAATTAGGAAAATAAGTACAACTGTGACCAAGTTTAGTCATGGGCATGCAATAACAACTACTATCATTGCCACCTGGCCAAAAGTGATTGTAAAATATTGATGAGAAAGCATATTCTAATTTCATAGATATTAAGAGAAAAATTAATGTGCATTTAAGAATCCATGATATAGGGTGAATGGATTACTCTTCTCTTGGTCTACAACAACTTGTCTAAGGGGTCCAAGCATCTCAGGCCAGCCAGGTGCCCTTGAGTAAGGAGACCAATAGCTTAAGCATACCTGTAACCTCACTCTCAGAGTGACTCAGCACAAGAGGTACCCGGAAGATCCACAGAGAGAACTTCCAGACAATAGTACTCTATAGGCAACTCCATAGAATTGTGACTAGTTATAGTTTCATAAATGAGAATATGTGAGGCAAAAGTCTCTACTCAACATTGACTTTGCAGTTTGCCTTGCCAAAGTTAAAGAATGATATCCATGTCTTTCTCTTGACTTTCTGTTTTCTTGGGGAATTGAGATCCTTGCTCTCTTTATCTTGTCATTTTGCCTTTCAAGTAATTCCACCTCTAGATCCATCAGCCAGTCTGCCCAGGACAAACAAAATGCACTTCTGGTCCTTGTGGGTTATTATCTTCACTGTCTACCTAAGTTCATGACCTTGGTCAGTGTCACAGCCCCTGGCACTTCCCTTCCTAAAGATGGGAAACTGGCTTCTTTGATTTTCTTGTTGATATTGACTAAACCAAGCAATAAGGCTCAGTATAGGTCCAAAGCTTCCTCACTCTTAAGCTTGTAAGTCTTCCTTCTGAAAGCTCATTGAAATCCTTGTCTAAATTGAATAAAATACAATTTTGTTGCTACAACTAAAATTGATTGTGGTATGTGGCATGTCTGATCTTAATTTATTTTAAAAAATGTTAAGCATACGTAGGACTGTGTACCACAGAGACTCAGGTATTTTTCATCAGACCCACAGATACATGTTCACCTATGTGATCCAGATTATAAGTTCAACTTTCTATTTTGTTCTGTTTCATTTTGTTTCCTTTGAAGCATGCAGGCAACTTTCAGGCCTCCACTTCATAATTTTTTTGACTATAGACAGACAGGGCTGAATATTAGGCAGGACTGGGTACTCATTCATTTATTTACTCACTCATTTTGTGAATATCTCTTATACCACATCAGCTATTCTCTAAGAATTCAGAGTCTAATGGGAGAGATTCATACATAAATAGATAATTACAACCTATGTGGTAAGCACAATGTAAAGATAGGCCCAGAGTCTTGGGGAAGCAGAGTCAAAGTGCCCTAAATCTCTGACAGTCTCAAAAGTTAGACTTTCCTTGCAGCAGACTTCCATTATCATGTTTGATATCCTGGTTAGGAGGTGTTGGGGATATAGCTCAGGGGTAGAGCTTTTGTCTAGCATGTGCAAGGACCCAGATTCAATCCTTAGTATCAAAAAAAAAAAAAAAAAAAAAAAAAAGATATCTTGGTTGGGCATTGAGAAGGCATGGTGTTTGAGCAGAAGAAAAGGGAACTAAAGAACAGAAGGCTTTGTTTACACTCCAGGTAAGGAAATGGAGGGTTAAAAAAGTAATCACACCAACGCAAAAAGAGGAGGAAGATAGCAAAGTATCAGGAATGCAGCTGGATGAATAATTGATGAGCTGGTGGCCTAACAGAGAGTCTCATTAATATGATCCTGCAGGTTCATTAAGTACTATTCCAGGCTTGTCTTGGAGGGGCCTCCTGAGTCTTGATTAGGGATTGTGTGGCTTTCGCTTCCACATCAGAACTTTGGGCTTTAGGTTCTGACAATCACTTCCTAAGCTCCTATGCTTTTACCCCAGCACCTTTTAGAAACTCTTCTCCATCCCCCTCTCACTAATCATGGGCCCCTAACCATGACAGTCAGTCCTAGTAAATAATATATCAAGATAAATGATAATTGTTCTGTTTTAAGTGTCTCCTAATGAGCATCATAAATTAAAAATTAATATTGCAAAGACTGTATGAATAGCATCAAATCCATAAACAAAGCAGCGGGTATCACGCTTGCAAATGAAAGCTAAACACCTCCCTTGTCCTCTTTTTCCATTCTCCACCTCTCCCCGCCCTTCCTCCCCCCAATTCCTTCCCCACCTCTATCCTAATTCTACAGGCCTGAAATCCAAGCTGCCAGGAATTACATTGCACACAATACCAGGTTTTCCCCCACAGGTTATTACTGGCCTACTGCTTACTTACATGGTTTAGTGGGACTTGAAGACACACTCTAGAGATTTACTTCTTATTATTTCTTTTCCTTAGCAAAGCAAAGCTTTAGATGGGGAAAAGGTAGAATTGAATTATGAAAAAAACTGAAGGTGAGGCAAATCAACTAGGTCAGGCCCCATGGAAAGGTTGACTTTCACTGGCATAAAACAAATTCTGTACTTCCATCCTAGAGAATTGAACTCCAAACTGGGTCACATTGTGGAGACTATATACAATAAGGTTAACATAGTAAGTACAGTAAGATTATAGCTATTGTTACATCTTCCTTTTTTGTGCTTTTCTGACTTTTCCAAATTTCTACAATGACTATTATGGCCTGTGTAACGGGGAAAAGAAAGAAAATATCATTTAGAAGTGAAATGGTCACTTTGTCAGACACAAAACGTCCAATCGGAAAGGTTACAATGACCACTGTTTTGTAAGCCTTTTCATAAGGTGCCAGACACTGCTAGGTGTTTATCATCTCTGTCCTTCTAAGCAGCACTGAAAAGCAGATAATATTCCTCCCATCCAATTGCTTTCTAGAAGGAAAGGAAGTCATAACCAATGGGCTACAAGAATTCCAATTCCCTTTTTTGAGATAGACACATAGATCACCTTGGCCAATGACATGACCCATTCACCTGTGTAACCAGTGTCCTTTGCTAGAATTCAGAATGCACCCAGCAGACTGCTGGTAATGATTTGACTTCTCTGTTGGCTGCCAATGCTAGGGTACATACAGGTCATGCTTATGTAAAGAACATAGAACATATGGCAGTTGTATTTCTCATTGTAAATAAACATGTTGGCTTTGTCCTATATAAAATAAATTTCTCAATAGCTTGAGTTCAGTTGCTTTTGGACTAAGAGGATAAAGGATTTCTAAGCCTTCAGTGATTGCTGAACTTTATATCAAATCCATATGAGCTCCATGTCTCTGAATGTTCTCCCCAGTGGATTCACTTGCTTTACTAATGCAAGGGCTCAACTGTTCTCCCCGCTATATGTGGGGAAAATATAAAAACAATTCACCTTTTTGGCAATGGAGCTGCATAACCAATAAAAAAAAGTGGTTTTATTTCAGGCGGTTACCCAGATTACTTTTACTAAACTTAGCTGAAATGCCACCCCTGTGCCTTTGCAGAATGTGCATAATATGCATTGGTGTTGGCATTGATGCCTCTGCAATTTCCTCACACAAACAGAGACAATATAGTCAAGAATACTATCACAATAGAAAACTGGACTTGTCTCTCCCTGGGATGCCCTAAACCCAACAATGGCTAAGCCTCCCCAAGCCAAAGTGCACATAAGAATACAGTGCTTAAGCTAATTAAATCCTCTGCAGAACCAGGAGAATTACAAGAACAGCAGTAACACATTTTTATTTTATAAAAATGCCCCCACTGAAACAACAGATCTGAATGCAAATGTAAAACTAAGCATTCGATAATGCTCACTTTCACATCTGTCAACATTTTAGAGAAACTTTAAGAGGAATACAAATACATTTGTGGTTCTAGAAATTTTTAGTTTATGCAAAGAACACATTTGAGGAGATTTTGTTTTCATAAGTACCCAGGTATACACTAAAAAATATTATAAAGTCACAAACCTTTGCAGCTGGAAGGGATCGTGAGATTCATGCAAATCTACCCCTCATTAGATTTCAGGAAATATGAAGGTGAAAAAGAAATTAGGGTGCATTTCCTATTGGGACCTTAGCATTTGGATGGCTAATCACTCAGTCAGAGATCAAGAGATAAGCCAGACAAAACTCACTGGCCACCTGACTTTTCTGTACTTTTACAAGCAAAATTAAGTGGAAAATTAAAATATTTGCCCAAATTTCTTTGTTAAGTTATTGAGCTTTGTTTAGTATTTTTTTTTAAACATGAGATACAATAGAATAGACAGTATGACATAGCTTGTAGTTTTTAAAAGTTAATAAAATCAGATTTGATATAAGGTTTTCTTATTATATCCTATGAGTATTATTTCCTGAAACTTTTCATGCTTCAGTTATTTGCATACACATATACATGCGTGTATGAATCTGTATAACATATATATATATTTATGATATAAAATTTACTTCTTACTGTGAGCCTCAGTAAAATAGATCCAGAGTCACCCCAGGAAGAATTTCATTTTGGCCCTATTCAAACACCAAAAAAAAAAAAAAAAAAAGGAAATGTAAAATATAAATTTCTTATAAAATCTTGGGGGCGTCTTGCATTAAGCAATCACTTTCTTATCACTGCAGGATGAAATGTTCTTTCTACTTCAGGGCTAGTGCAACACCTTATAGATAACTAAAAATGAAATAAATTTAAGAAACTAGGGAAAAGGACAAATGCATAACGGATAAAAAGGAAATACACTTCCAGCATTTTGAGATGTATTTTTTTTTCTTTCCTAAAATCTAAGTTCAAGGTAAACAATGTGCTCAGTTCCTGGCTTGTGGATATACGATAGTATGTGTTGAATGAATGAACTAAGAGATGGAAAAATAGACTTAAGAGGGCTACTAGCTTGTTATGCAAAACTGGGCAAAGTTCTTAATTTCTCTGGTCTCCAACAAAAAGAAATGACCAAGCAGGAGCAGCATTTCTTTCAGGAACACTTGCAGAAAATTTTCCAAGATAGTATATACTAAGAGCTGGCCCACGGAAATCATTCATAAGTGATAGGTAGGGGGTCCCTTCATGGATGTCTACGTCCTCCATCCTCATCTATACATACACCATACATTCAAAAAGTCCTAATTTCCCATCTCTGATAAATGACCTCAAGGAGGAGGAGGAAGAGGAAGCCAAGGAGGATGCGAAGAAGGAAAAAAAAAAATCACTCTGGATTTTTTCCACATCCAACTACATAAACCAGATACTATTACACTCCTCAAAGTAAGGAGAAATAGTTTTGGCTGTAAATTAGTGATCTCTCTATTTACGCAGATCTTTTCATAGATCTGAACTTTCACAAAAAAATGAGAAACAGAAGGAATTTGGGGTTCAAATTGATACCATGTCTGAAGATGACACCTCAACAGGCTCTTTGTATGATTGTTCATGGAAAGTTTTGTAGCTTAAGGATCAAGTCATAGTTCTGGAATTAGCAGGAGCTGCCCCCACCTGCTCCTGTGGCTTTGGGAGGAAAGGAGAAACAAATGAGCCCCAGTTCTGGAGCAGTGACAGCCATCCACTACAGCTGCAACTCTCCTTGGGAACACTGGCCTCAGGGAACAAAATAACCCTTTGTGTGAAGAAGTTCTGAGTTTGGGTAGCCAGAGGGCATGTTTTTCTGGAGAAGCAGAGAGAGCATACTAGTTAAAAGGGCAATGCTCCATTAAGCAACATACAGACACTCTATGCTTTGATTTCCTTATAAAAAATGGGAATAAAACTAGAACTTAACTTATGAGTTGTGGGGAAAAAAAATTGTAGGACATGACAAAATACCTGATACAAGTGCTCAATAAATATTTTTTATTATGATATAACTGAATCCAGACCATGATAATGAGATCAAGGAGGATGAAGTTTTAAATGATGTATTAGTATAGACAGGTTCAGCTGTGATGTAAATGCTGAAGAAGGACAGTGAGGAGGTATTCACATAGAACTGAAAACTAGTCCTTTCTGTTCACTTGACTCCACTAAATGACTTGGAAGAGTTAAAATAAGCCAACTGGTCATCCCTAGGTGGTTTAGTAAATGTTGTGTTTAATGGGTAAAATGGGCAGCTGGGAGGGCATCATTTCTCAGCAGACATCCTCTTGCTGTAGATTTCCATTGTTTAAAATTGCAACATATTTTGGACCCCAAAATCTCTGGGCATGTTGCCTCTGTCCTTCCATCCCGAGGTTTGTATATGCCCAAGAATACCTCCTCATTATCCTTATGAAGTACGGTCCCCCTCACCCTCAATCTGTGGTCTCTACTCATCTTTAGGTGGTCAAAGATGGCTTCAGTTTACCCTGGAAAGCAGATTACTGCTGCTCTTTTATCTCAGAGAAGTGGAGACAGCAGCAGGGAGAGCAGCAGTTGGTCCAAAGGACATGTAGTCTACAAAAGTGACATGGCCACTGGATTCTTGAACGTGATAAACAGCCAGAGGGTAATGTCACCCCAAACCACCCCACCCAGCATGCAGATAAGGTTAACGTTTTCATGAGCTGCTCAGGCGTGAGCACAAGCAATTCTACCAGGTGCAGGCACTGCAGAATAGTTTGACAGACTGACACAGGGTATATTTTGGGAGGAAAATAATAGTAAAGAGTTAATTGAAGGATATCTGAAGAAAGCAAAAGAAATTACCCAACCTATCTGCAAACCATACACTGGAAATGAATGGGTTCTTTAGTGTTTGGGACATTTTAGTGTTATAAAAATGAAGACTATAGAGCTATTATATCAAGTAATTTATGGGATGAATATTGTAATTCATTGAATGTCACGACTTATCTTTTATTCATATAGTTACTATTCCATTACCAGAGAGGGAGGTTTGTCAAAGGTTAATTATTTTAAATTGCTCTGGCAAATTTATTTTGATTTGTACAATTTTTTTGAATAATCATAGGTCTATATATTCATACATCTTTATGAGGCTTCTTTTTAAAAATAATATTCTCTGATGAGGCAGTTAAAGCTAGATAAATGTGTTAGTGATGTCTTTAAAATATATTCCCTTTAACTCTGGTTGTAGATCTACAACGAATTATTATACTATTGTTGTTATTGATCTTATGTGTCTGAGAACTTTCTATATTGGGGCAAGAAAAAATTGTAATAAAAATAGTCAAGAAATTGAAATTTGAATTTCTCAAGGGGTTGGTCATGGTTTGTAGTTTCTTTCAGTTCTGGATAACTATTTGGAAGCTCCCTATATGGCGGGTGGGTAAATTGTCAGCAGCTGCTGTCAGCTGTGCCCCTACCTCTGCTTCATGTGAGGCTACTCCTTGACCAGGGACACACCTCCTCAGGACATGAGATTGGGTCCTTGTGAGAGATGCTGAAAGACATGGCCAATCCCTTCATTGTTGGAAAAATAATTTTGAATTATAAACAAACCTAAATTAGAGAGTAAGTCAAAAGTGAAGAGGAGAACTACAAAGACAACAATACATATAGTATCTATATAATATGATATATAGATTATTGATGGACTCTTCTCTCTTGTAAAGTTTACAGTCTCTCCCATGAAGCCTTCCTGATTTGCTATGTCTTCTTTGTATTTCTCAAATACTTATGTATCAAGTATATATTTTATTAATATGGTCTTATTCTTATGTAGATTCTTAATTATTCATAAGTCATTTGAGCGTTCCAAGAGGGACATTGGGACAAACATTCAAGTTGGAGTCAGGAGACCCAGGCTCACACTTAAGCTCTATAGTTCTGTATTTGTATGGGTTTGGATACGTTGTTCAAATTGTCTGAGACTCAGTTTCTTTTATGTCAAAAGGAATAAGAAAAAGGTACTTATGTGATTCATAAAGTTGGCAATATGTCACCCAATAATTGAACATTTCACCTGGGTTTGTAAAAGTCTTGCATATCTATTTTGTTTAATCTCGTAGTCTATGCAAGATGAACACTATTACCCATCTGTTTTTAATGAACATAGATATTAGATGAATTGTGTAAAAATGTTATTTTTAACACCATACTCATTATTATTTTCAGTATGCAGATTTTATATTATCAGTTCCAAATTAAAAGCACTGAGACTACAGGCCCTATCTTTTACTTCTTTTATTTTTTTCTCATTCTCCTCTCATTCTTTCTTTTAAGTGGCTTATAAATAGAGTTAGAACATAGATTTTTTTTTAAGTATAGGTAACAAAGTACACTGAAAAATAAATATTTAGTAAACTTGTGTTATATATATTGCCAAAGTAACAGATTGATTTTACTTATTGTCAGGAAAAAAAAAAATTAAAATCCACCGTTTAACCAAAGTTTTTATTTTTAACCAATTATACTGGTTTTATGCACAAGGCAATAATGTTTCTGAAAAACAGAAATTCTGAAAGCATGGAAATAAAATATATGTCTTCTCTGTAATATTGCTGCTAAAACAAAAGCCATGATATATGATTCTGGAAAGAGAAATGATAGTGTCAGGTACAGAGATTGTTAAGCTATAACCTAGTTACTTACCCCACTAAAAGGAAAGATTTATTCTAAAAAGGTCCTTGTCTTTCTTGTTCATACTCAATGTTGCAGGTCCCCAGCACACAGTTGGTGCTTAATAAATATTAGCTAAATATAATGTTATTCATTATATGAATCAGACCCTAAAAATAACTAGGAAATTTCGCAGTTAAAGAAGAACTTGGGGTCTTGAAATAGACTAAGAAGAGCAAAATAGTGTTGGATAGGAGACACAAAAAAGAAAATTAAGGAAATTTAACATTATTCAAAAAGAATAAACTAAAGGGACATCGCAAATGTTGTATAGCAGCATATATCATATTTATAGTGAAGCAGAAGATGTTAACAGGAGAATGATTCCTGTGTCTGCTGTAAATAGAAGCAGGGAACTGTGTTCACCTTGCCATAAAGAGATGTGCATTAGCTAAAAGTAAATAAATAAAGATGTAAACACATCCATACATAAATCCTCATCAGGAAATAGTAGAAAGTGAATAAGAAATTATAGAATGAGCTCTCAGTGTTTTGAGTTTTTGCTCAATAATATGTTAGGCCCTTAGACACTGTGTCTAAGTACTTACATTATCTCACTAAACAAATTCTCTGCAGTAGGTATTATTATGACAGGAAAATGGAAGCTAAGAGCAGTTAAATATTTGCCCAAAGTTACATGCTGGTGGTCAGCAGAGGTTGGAAGTAGTGGCCCTTTCCTCCTTTTGGGTCATTTAAGATACTCATCACAGTCAATGTCAACATGGAAAACCTCTACAGTTTTTCTTCCATATAACCTACAGGATCCTACAACTGGTTTCTATTTTTGCTTTACAGACTGAATGACAGCAGAAGCTAATTGGCAGCTGTGATAATGTGAAATATTTACTAATAGTACCTATAGTGTTATTTGTTTAAATATGTGACATTATGTATATATACATATACATATGAATATGTGTATATATTTGCGTAAGTTTTATATATATATGTTATATATGTGCAAATACATGCTTACATATGTAGATTTATATACATGTACATATTTGCATAGGTCACATATATATACATGAGACCAGGGATATAACTCTTCAGTATATCAGTATATGTATTTGCATATATACATGTACTCAGTATATATGTGTATATACATAATATACATATGCAAATGTTTCACTCTTACAAGTCTTCTTATATTTCTTGATAAAATTAGAGCCCCATTAGACAGAAATATTGAATCAACAAGCAGAGAGAGATTTCATCTTTGAAACAGTAGTGGCCTTAAACAAGATGGCAGAATGAAGGCAGCCCCCTCTCCTGCAAGAACAGCACAATTAAGCCCACCTTTTCCCAGTTTCACCAAACACTATCAGTGAAAACCGTTCTACATCCAGTGTCTTTTACCAGAGACGATCTGATTCCTGTGGCTTGGGTATTTCTATTTTTAAATTCTCCTTAACAAAGACCTCTAAGTACAGATTCTTCCTCTAAGTCCTATAGAGTGCTATTCTGATCACCCCTTCATGTTTCTGAACTGCTCTGGGATAATGTTGTGGGGGGAAGGCCCCCAGGGGAACAGCTGATTGGATTCTGGCAAGACAGACCAAACATCTGCTTCAAACAAAAGACATCTGCATATTTCACATTTATTTTTCATAATTTACAGAAGCAACCTGCCAAAATTCAGCAAGGGAGAATACGCTAGTACATAATTAGCTTAAAGTTTGCTTGCTTTAGAAGTATGAGCATGGAGCCCTGGAGTTCACCTGGGAGGACATCAAGGAATGGTGGAACTGCAGTTTGATTTCTGTAAATTCTGTCTTAGACCTCATATTCCAGGGCAGAAGACCCAGACCTGCTAGGTGTGAAAGAGAAAAGTAAATATGCCAGAGGTGACACTAGGGCATACATTTGTCCTCATGTCAAATAAAAGGCTTCTACACCAAAGGGGTGGCCAAAGGTAATATCTTTTATTAAATAGGATTTCATGAGGTAGACAGATTTTGCTTCCACTTAACACTGCAGTGCCCAGGTTAGATAATGATGCAATGCTACAGGGATTTTAATTAAAAATGTATCTACCTAGAGTACTGATGTCATGATGAGAAAGCTTCTGTGGGATGTTCCATTATTTTTCAAAGCATTTGAAAGTCATTACTTAACAAAAACACTGCAAAATGCCCAGAGAGCAAAATAATGGATGATCTGATCAGTTGATCATTAGTAATATACCCTGGTGAAAAAGATACAGCAAATTGTCCTCTCCTATAAACCACATCTTACCAGTTGAAATGCAAACCTTACATGGTCATTATTACATAAAATAACTAAAGCATGCTTAGTTGGAGAATAAAAAGAGTTTTAAAGGAGAAGGGTTGTTTTTTTTTTTTTTTTTTTTTTCTTTCCAGTAAAAAAATTTTTAACCTTATGTCAAGAAGCTTTAAAAAAAAAAAAAAAAAAAAAAAAAACCTTGCTATTTGATCCTGCAGTCTTTCTTAACTCCAGGGAGAAGGTTTATTTACAGGTAAAGCAAATATCTGTGAAATATTAGGCATTGTTTTGAAGTGTTTGAGACATTAGGCCCCTGATGTGGAAAAGGAGTGTTATTTTAATTTTTCTGACTGTGATCTCCAAGTCTTAGTCATTGCTTTATAAAAGCAATTGTGCTCCTGATTCAGTTGCAGGCACAATAGTAACCCTAAAAAATCTCTTCAATAATACCATAGCCATTCCAAAAGATTTAGCATTTTCAGTCATATGTACATTTGTAGAAGCAACATGTACAATCTGGGCATTGTGAATAATTCCTTGGTGACTATTAGCTATTTCTAAGGGATGACTTGACTGTGGTCCTTCTAAATGTGGTGCACTACATGTTTTTGATATGTTTTAGGACTTTGCTTGTAACACATGCATGACAAATTGGTTTGAAACATGGAATCCAAATTCAAACAGTAGTTAATTTAAATAGGATGATTTATAATTATGCACTAATACACTGTTTAAAAATTGCTAGTGATTCTAAAATATGTATTCTTTTTTCCTTTACTTCCAACATACTTAAATTTTAAACCAATATATTGTATACATCAACCTTTCACATAATTATAAGCTCTCTTTTGGCAGTAAGCTTTCAATAAAAGCACAGCTTGCTATTATGGGAAGAGGCCGGACTTGAGAATCTTGAACATGGATTTGAATTATGGTTCAATCATCTGTAAGCTGGGTTAATTTGTGCCATTTAAACTCTGGATTTTCATTTCTTCATCAGTGTCTTGGGAGTGGTATCTTTGTTATGAAGGCTAAAGGAGGTCACTTGGGTTTATCAGAGTGCCTGATTTGTACCTAAACTGGCATTCTGATTTGCCAAAGACTATAATTTTCCCAAATTTGGGTGTCTTGTCCCTTAGGAGAAGTGGGTGTCAGATAAGAAGGCGTAGAGTTCAAAACAAGCCCCCAGTTGGTTGAAACATTTTTCATTCTATGACCTTGTGTAGGAGAGGTACAACAAAAAGTAAAAATAGAAAGAACAGTCTTCCTAAAATTTCTGCAACATACTGGGGCACAATACATGCCACTGGGAGATCTGTCTTCCTCACTTCTGAGGTGATGCTTGTAAGGAGTTATCAGAAGTGGACACCATTCCTGATAGATGCAGGAAATTCAAGAGAAAGCTGGTGACAGTCCCCCACAGAAGTAGTATTGGTAAGGTAGCTGCCTTGCTCAAAGAAAGAGCGTTCCCCACAAAATGCCTAGTAGGAGAAGTGATAACTAGCAGAAAGGCCCGGGAAACATCAACTTGTACTGGATCATTCAATACTGCAACACTAACTACATGGGATTATTTAAAACAAGATTAACTAAAATTAAAAATTCAATTCCCCAGTCTTACTAACAGATCCATAATCATACACAGTTCTCTTGCACCACCCTAGAATAGTGGATGTCTGGATTGTTCCAAATCATATGTTAAAGGCCTCCATAGTTATCTCTAAAGTACTGAAGACTGGGACAGTGCAGAAAGACAAGATACAAGGTACTAAAAGATCTGTTAGGGATAAGAGTTGGTCAAACAGAAGTTACTCTCTTTAACATGACCTCTTTTACCCAAGGTGAAACCTGGGAAAATCCAGTTTATATACTTAAAAAATCGTAAACTGCTTTGAAGGTAATAGTCTTCAACAAATAAAATCCCCCTTCGCTTAAGATCTCTGTCAGTGTTCATACTTTCTAATGTAGTTATTATCTGTTTCCAGAATGATCGTTCTACCTCCCATATTGGATCATGAGCCTCTTCAAAACCTGTCAAAGACTCTTAATAATATAAAGAACATGGCACAAAGCCCTAACTCTCATTTCTTGTCAAATCAAGCACAGGCACTGGAGATCCATACCTGCATGTGAATCCCAGCTCTGGCATTTGCTGGCTGTGTGATCATACATGTTTGGTTAACCTCTTTGTGTCTAGGGTTCCTCATCTGTGTAATTTATTAAAGTTGTTATAAAATGAATCAAGCTCTTAGAATGGTACCTGATTCATGCTAAGTACTAGAAAAAGTTCTTATTAAATAAATATTATATTCTTTTAAGAATCTGGTGCAAAATCACATAACAAGTTTGTTTCAGTTATGTCCCCTCCTCTCTATATATTTTAACCATGCATTATTCTCCCAACTTGATGTAAATATATTTTCTTCTTTATACACACACACACACACAGGTTAAAATCTTATACATTGAAAATCTTACACATTCCAAATGTACCTTTCTAGAAAAATTTTTTTCTAGATTAGTTTTACTTCAACATGCCCATAGTTTACAGTTTCCTTCAGCATTATCATCCTTATTTCATTCCATTCTGCCTTGCTCTTTAAAGCTTGGTCTTTACACATCTCAAGGAAATACTAAAGCTTGTGCACCTCAGAACATGTACATAAAATGGGTGTTTGATCCTACCTCCAAGAGAGGGAGGGCGCCCATGCTTTTCAGATCAATTCTGTGAAATACCCACTTTGTCTAAATGGAGTATTTTAGAATTCATGCATAATGAGTGTTTCTCACATTGTCTAAACACATACAGGGCACAGTGTCCTTCAGATGAGGAGTGAAAATGTGTTAATCTCCTTTATAGGTTCTGCTTCATGCCAAACTCCACGTTTCCCTGAATCTGGCAGCATGAAGGGACAGTCACACCCTTAGAAGACT
The DNA here is from genome assembly GCA_025594165.1 of Tamias sibiricus. Taxonomy (NCBI): domain Eukaryota; kingdom Metazoa; phylum Chordata; class Mammalia; order Rodentia; family Sciuridae; genus Tamias; species Tamias sibiricus. Next base: position 39,359,030 of record CM046670.1, on the reverse strand, counting down.
GAATACTGTGGTGCTGGTGCTAGATCCAAACTCACAGTGTGCTCAGAACATTTATCTTCTTGACAATTTCTCATCCAGATTATTACTAAAGCACCTTCTGTGTGCATCACACTCTTGCTGAGGAATAACCTGTCACCCCAGTGTCCTTCCTTGGGCTCTGCTCTTGCTGGAAAGAGGCTTGAGCTAATTCTGTCTCGGGCCAATGTGGACTTGTTTTTAATCAAGAAATAAAATTTTTTTAAATTATATAGAAATCATGGTACTGAATTGGAAAATGATGAAATGTTGGATCATGAACTCACATATTCTAAGTTATCTCCCCAAATAATCCTGTGATCCTGGTGGATGATGAACACACAATAGTATACTGATATTGTAGCAGAAAGGCTTATGACTGAACAAAAGATGAAGCAGAGAGTGTGCCTGGACCTTCCATACATTGGACAATTCTTCTTAAGTGAGATGTATCTACATTAGTGTTATAGAACCACCACAACCAACAGAAGAGATCTAAATTTCCACACAAAAAAATTATTTTGAATAGACAGGACATGGGTCTTACCTCCAACAACTTGTCAAGTCATGCATCCCATAGGATGGAGCAGCTAACATCTTAGAAAATGTGCTCATGTGCTCAGTATTTTAGTTTATTAGGCCAGTCATGGCCCCCAAGGCTTTTCCCACTGTACTTTTTAGCCTCTCCATGCAAAAGTGATCCATACCTACAGTAAGGCTGGAGCACATCTGAAATCCAAACTGGTTGAAGCAATATCTCTGGATAATTTTAAGATCGTCTACTTCTTGATCATTAAAAACCACAGGAATCATACAGTCTTTCTTCTTATTATTATTTTTTTTTTTTCAATGCACTGCGGTCAAATTTCGTTCTCTCCCCAATAGTATCATACAACATGTGTTCATCTTGGCTAAGAGTACTGGAGTCTATGAAGGGAAATCTCTGCTCAGAGCACCTCACTTTCCTTACATTCCTAATAAGCAAAAAAGATCCCACTTCTTCTTAGCCTCTCAGTTATCCTGGATGATTTTATTCATTATAAGAAATAAAATATAGCTTTAAAAGTGTTTAAAAGCCTAAAGAAAATAACTACTAATAGTATCTTTTTATTGCCCACAATTCATCCCACCAAGAAAAGCAGTTATGCTCTTAGAGTTGATTATTGCTCAGTCTTAAATTTTCTAATTGTTTTAGATTTTTCACTTATTTTAGACATTTTCACTTTGCCCCCTTGAGTAAATTAAGAGGAAAGGTAAATTAAAAGGGAGGAATTCAGCATAAAGAGAATAAATAAACAAAACACAGATTGCAAAGTAGGAATGAAAACAAGTTCCCCAGACCAATCTGTTAAAGGAATGCTACAAATGTGAAGTGTTTACTATTTTAAAACATTAATCATGTACTCACCCTGTTTATTTAGCTATCAATGTTTTTCCTGTAACTCTGACTTGAAAATGTGTAAGCTGTTTAGAATTAGGACTCTAGCTGACGCCAAATGATATTTTGATTATTTATATTGCCTAGCTTGTCTTGAAACTTCAGAGTTGCAGTCTTTTCATTTCAATTCACACCTTTTAAAAAGTTATTATTGTTTTGTGTAATGTGACATCTCAAATAACTTTTATTGCCACCCACTACCATATGCCCAAGCCACAGCTATTAAAGATAGAGAGCCTGAGTCCTACATCAATGGGCCTATTCAGAAGACTGCTGCCATCTTGCTTTCACCTAGAATCCATGTATAGACCCCCAAACATTGTATTTATAGGTCTAGCCTAGTTATCAAAGTTAGAAGTCCCAAAGAGCTGAAAATTCCCCAAGTTCCTGATAGCATTTTCTCAATATATGTTATTTTAATAAAAATTCATAATTTGGATCTGCTAATAGAAAATCCACCAAACTACCATATACTCATCATGAACAAGAGCTTCTCATCTGGTTTCATAAAGCTATAACTCCTATTAAGAAGAAAAATATTAGTTCACCTGAAGCTGACCAATATAATTTTTATCCTTCCAGGATAATATTTGCCACTCCCTTTTTCTATGACTATGAGAGCAGAGTATCTGTTGGGGGAAGAGGAAAAAGGAAAGTTTCATAGTGTCTAGCTTACATCCCATTAGAGTCATATAGAGGGCCCAGCATGGTCACAGTGGTTCTTGGGAGCTTCCAGTCCCTCTTTTGTGTCATTTACCACCCTTCACCCTTTAATGTAACTCTAACCTTACCCTCTGGGTGACTAGTGTTCTTACCACCTACTAACCTCATAAACATTTCTGACAAAATGGCTGACACTTAATGTCCCAGTTGACTGTGTCCTCTCTCTTGGGGTAATTAACAAAGAACTAACATTTAAATCAAAGCAATGGATCATTTAAAGTGTCATTATAAACATTTATGGTTGAAGAAGAGCATTGGACACAAAAAGTTTTCCAGATTCTACCAAAATAACATCTATAGACTGAATGATGGTCTCCTGGGAATTCCCTATACATGTGTTCAACCACAGATGTACACACATGCACATGTGTTGCATATATGCAAGCTCACAGGACACTTCAAATTGAAATATCAAGACATGTCAGCAAAGTTGCCGCCAGTGTCCCTGGCCGCCTGGGCCCAGAGTAGCAGCTCCCTGCTGCTGCACGCAGGGCCAGACCTAAGGGCTGCAAGCTCACCCTGGCCGCCTGGGCCCAGGACAGCTCCCTCAAATTGGGGAAGGGCTTCCTCCATTATCAAGACATAGAGTGCGACTCCCGCAACCGCTGGAGCAAGGGATTAACCAAATATAACAAGGTGGCTTAATCCATATAAAAGTTTTTTGGTTTTTGTTTTGATTGACAGTGTGTTTGTGTGCTTCTGCTCCTCTTTTCTTTCTTTTCTTCCTTCTCACTTTTATATTTTTTTTTTCTTCCTTCATCTTCCCTATTTACACCCTGCCATCTTATACGCAAAATTGAGATTTCTAAAAATATTTTATAAACATTTAGTGCTAATGTGTGCCCACTCACTCAACACAGACTTCCTTAAATAAATAAAAGATTAATAGAGGCTCTAAAAGAGAAACCAAACAAAGAATTACACACAGCAGATTACATATAGGGGGAAACCAATCAACTATGTTCAGATTTTTCTACCCAGACCTTAAAAGCAAGAAGATCCTGGAATAGCATATTTCAAGCTCTGAAGGAAAAGGGATGTCAACCAAGAATCTTATATCCAGCAAAATTGAGCTTTAGATTTGAAGATGAAATAAAAACCTTCCACGACAAGCAAAAGTTAAAAGATTTCACATCTCGAAAGCCAGCACTTCTGAACATCCTGGGCAAAATTTTCATGAAGAAGAAAGAGAAAAATAACAATGAAAATCAACAAAGGGAGATATTAAACTAAGGGAAATTACCAACCAGAAGAGAAACCAAATCAAGCTAAAGATCATCATACAAATAAAAATGGATGGGAATAAAAATCACATCTCAATAATAACCCTGAATGTTAACGGCTAAACTCGCCATTCAAAAGACACAGATTATCTGAATGGATTAAAGAAATGACCCACAATCTGCTGTCTCCAAGATAACCTACACTATAGCCCAGGAAAATCTCAAACAATTCAATTGGTTCCAGTATCACCTAAAGAACCAGTCTTTATTACGGTGTTGTTACCTATTGAAAGAAAGAAATACAGGTATCCTGCTATGACCAGTCATCAGGAATAATGTCAACACTCCTTTTTTACAAAAGATATAATTTCAGGCAGACTTAAATATATTTACAAAAGCTGATTCTTACTTTATTTTGTTTTTGTTTTACATTCATAGGCTATAGGAGTCTTGAACTGGTGATATTGTAAGTTACAAAGCTAAAACAATTCCTAGTAATTTTAGTACACAATAATTCTTAAAGAGTATATATGGAACATTTTTCCCACTTTGCTATTTTTCTGAAATTTTTTACAAGAGAAAATTTAGTGCTGGCATTGGTGGATGTACCTCACCTTGGCCTAGGAACCTCTATGACAACTTTTTTTTTAATATTTATTTTTTAGTTGTGATTGGACACAATATCTTTATTTTATTTATTGATTCTTACGTGGTGCTGAGGATTGAACACAGGACTGTGCACGTGCTAGGTGAGCGCTCTACTGCTGAGCCACAACCCCAGTTCATCTATGACAACATTTTGAGAGACACCTTTTACTTCAACCATAGTGGTAGTAGCCATTTCTGCACAGGGCTAACTTGCAATGCCTCCTGCAGCCATATGTCCTCTGACACTGACATTGTGACACAAGTTCCCACCTGCAACACCTGGAAGAACTTCGAGTTCATTCTTTCACTGTAAGAAGCTGGTAGATAAAGGCCCTCCCCTTTCTATAGATTTGCCTGGGTATATCTGAATGGGTTTAGTACTTAAATGTGTTTAGACACATTCTGAAATTTCAGTGAATCTGTTACTTCCTAGGAGAATCAACTACCTTTTTTAATTCAATTTGAAATTTTAGTCAAATTCCTTGCCTCCATTGCTAAAATCCTCACAAGTACTCTATCAGAGAGCATTAACAACCATGTTGTTCTGAGGTAGATGTTGGTTGGCTTTATTGGATGGATTTTCTCCTTTTGTAAGAATCATTACCACATCACTACTTAATATTCCTTTCTTTACAACTCAAACTTGCTTGTTTGTTGAGGTGCCGACATTCCATGGGGCTACTCTACCCCTTAAACACTAGAGAGTGCCGCCATGTTTACAATGCATCTGTTCCCACACTTTCAAGGCCTTCCTCAGGCAATAGAACACCTACACTTCACATAACTCTCCAAATGAAAGGAAAATGCAGATTTAACAATTTGCCTCCTACAGTGAGAACAGCATCCTTTTCCAAGGAAGGCTGCTCATCTGCTACTAGAGAAATTATTTATTATTTCTTGAGTTAAAACAGGTATTCACTCAAAAACCAAATGTTCTAAGTTAAATTTGTATGTTAAGATAATAGCTGCTTATTTGAGGCACCTATCAATGGTGCTGAATTTTACTATCTTGTGTCTTCGTTAAATTATCTCCAAACATCAACAAACCTCTGATGTTACTCTTTTTATTTTTACTTATTTATTTTACCACTGTTTCACTTTATTTTTTTAAAAATTGTTATTTTAATTTTATTTTAAAATTCCATTATTATTTTATTTATTTATTTATGTGGGGACATTCTTTATTTTCAAAGAAACATAGGCTCAGAGAAATATAAGGATTTCCAATATCACGTGGACAATAAAACTGCAGAATAAGATTGCAAATGCAGGATTTCTGAGTCCCTGCTCAGCATTCGATTTTGTAATTAACAACTGGGGACGACACTTTCTGTGCTCTCAGACCACCTTTTACCTCAACTACAGTGATAGTAGCCATTTCTGCACAGGGCTAACTTGCAATGCCTCCTGCAGCCATATGTCCTCTGACACCGACATTGTGACACAAGCTCCCACCTGCAACACCTGGAAGAACTTCGAGTTCATTCTTTCACTGTAAGAAGCTGGTAGATAAAGTCCTTCCCCTTTCTTTGGGACAATTCTGACAGGTCCTCAGAAAGGTCCTCAATATCTAACAGGTTCTCAGAAAGTGCCAGTAGCATCGAGCTCAGTACCCACACCAGTAGCCGGCTCCATAATGCATCCTTGAATTATATTTATTGCTCTCCCAGTCTCAACTCTTGTTCCCTGGAACCACTTCCAAAAAAGTATCACAGAGGGAACTCATGGTAAAATAAGCACATTCTAAAAGTAACAGAATTTATTAACTCAGGGAATTACTAGTTTTTATTTGAGAATGTCCTTTAGTGGGCTCTTTGGTCTTTCAAAGACAAGTCTTGGGCCTAGTCTGGAAGGAAAGTCAAGGCAAGTATCCAGCAATGTAAAATAAAAGTGTATTGTATAGGCAGAGATGTTATTCTGATGTTAACTAAATAAAGTTATCTCCAAAGTTTAATAATCACTGAAGTTATTTATTCTGTGGCCTGATTTTGGAAAGGAGATATGTGTGTAGACAGGAAAAGAAAAAATGAGGGAAAGGAACTTGGGAACTAACAGGAGACATAGGTCTCAGGAAAGAGAGGACCACAGAGTGATAACCTGTGATGGAGTGTGGCCTGCAGACCTCCTGCCAGCAGCTCTCAGGATCACCTCAAATCTTCAGCAAAGCTACTAAACCATGGGAACCTCATATGATTCTTACAACCACTTGGTGAATAGAGGAAGAGGCCATATCTGTACCTGAAGAGGAGTGAGGGGTGGCAAGGCCACAGCACCACCAACATGCCACCTGGAAGTCAGGTTTGGGGGCAATGGTGACCCCGGATGAGAAGTGAAAGACAATGAATGGGACCTCTAGAGACCTACCAAGGACCCACAAAATACTTCAGTGGCACTGTTTCCTATAGTAACATAAGAAATGGATTTTAGTTGTTCCCTTTAAAGATATCAACAAATATATAAAAGCAGGAAACTCAAGAATACTTGGTCAATATATTATAAATATGGAGCTAAAGAAATGGACAGAAACAAAGTTTGAACTTGTCATGTAAACTGCTAACCACTTATTATTCATATGTTCCTTAAATATTTGCCAGATATTCATTATGTGTCAGGTACTATTCTAAGCATTGGGTGGCATGGATTGGGGTGAGGTAGTGAAAAAAACAGGGGGGAAATGCTTTTATTCTGCCAGAAGAAAACGGAAAAAAGTTCTAAATCCTATAGTCTGTTGAACAGAAGAGGGAAGGGAAATGGGTATGTTGGGAAAGTGGAGTGTTAGGAAACATGGCCACTATTTCTACCTTTCTTTTTTTATTTTTTTAACCTTTATTTTTAAATTTTATTTATTTATATGTGATGCTGAGGATTGAACCCAGGGCCTCGCACATATGAGGCAAGCGCTCTACCACAACGCCAGCCCCCTATTTCTATCTCTCTTGAGTAAAAAAAAAAAAAAAAAAAAAAAAAAAAAAAAAAAAAAGTTTTGTAGGCTTGTATCTCATTTTAATCAAACATTTAATGAAAATTAAATGTTATTTGATTTAATTACTGTGGGCAAGGTGCTGAGTCAGGCAACACAGTGGAGAAAAAGATGAGTAAGAATTGTTCAGAAGGATCTTTTAGGCTAACAAAAATTCTTAAGTGGTTTACAGTCTAGCAGTCTTTCTCCATCAGGATCCCACAAGAAAACGAACGTCTACAGCCCCGAAGCATTGATTTGAAGCCATGGGTTTACCTCTCTCCTATGTATCCAGGGTGTTCTCAGTATGAACTAAACTTGGGATAATGACTCAAGTCATTTTGTTTTCTATGGCAGAGATAAGTAATCGCAGCTGAGAAAAGCAGAGCAGTATGGATGAAAAACAGACCCTAAACCTGTTTTTCTTTGTTTTATTTTTGGTGGTAGTTGTTTATTTTTGAAGGCACTCAAACCACCTGTATTGGTGGCTGTTGTTATGGGATAAATATACTGAAAATCAGTAAGATAATTTGGCCTCTACAGTTTGTTTGGTTTTGACTAAATATTTGCATTGAAAAAACTGTGTGTACAATTGTCTCGTTAAAAGATACAACATTACTTTCCTTGTAGTTTTACTTCAGGCCCAAATGAGACTGAAATTGCCTGGATATCACTAGAATGTACACTGAGAAGCAGAAAGGTAAGCCCATTCTTTTCTCAAAACAACATATTGATTTAGTTACTTCACATTGAGGCTTTGGCCAACTCATGAGGCTGAAGATTTTTTTATTGCCTACCACCAATAAGTGTACTTATAAAATATACATGAAAATGTTGACAATGTCTTACAGGATTGCCTAATCGAATCATTTGTGATTTGCTCTAGACTGTAGTACTGACCCTGCCCAATGTCCTAGGCTTCTTTTCCAGATTTCTGACCCACCTCACCTTCCGTCATTAACTGGAATAGATGTCATTCATTCAGAATTTTAGTATTCCCTAATACTAAAGTCACTCTTCATGCATTGTTGCCAAAATCATCAGGTGATAGTTCAATGGGCAATTTTATAATAAATGGATCAGACTGATGTGACCTGAGAAGCCACATGATCATGGATCAACTTGATAGGTGCTCATTGATATGATCCAATAGGAAGGACACAGTACCACTCCTGTGTTATTGCTATAAATTTAAATCACAATCTAATTGAGGCTTTAACTAGCATATAGGAAATAGAGGAAAACACTATGAAATAGCAATTAACCAAATCCATTTCTAAGGGAAAAAAAGAAAAAGAAAAAACTACTGGTTACTCAAATTTAAATGGAGGAGAAGAGCTCTTATAGAATAAAAGAAAATTAAGAAAAATAATTCCCCAAATGAAGGAGCCCCAATTGCGGTCAGCTGGAAGCCATAATAAGTTCCACCTGATAATAAGTATGTATGTGATGCACCTGTAAATGCACGTGAGGCACCCGCAAAGCTAAAGGTATATAACCGGGTGAAAGCGGTCGGAGTCAGGAGAAGAATGAATTCATTCAGTCAGTCATGCAGTCGCTCGGTCGGAAGAAGAGTTCGGGTAGAGAAGAAGAAAACAATCAGAGCGGCCAGAACGTAGGCAGAGCGGTTACAGAAGAGAAACCAGATAGAAGAAGTAATTCCTGGTCAGAGTCAGGCAGAGGCTCCCGAGGAAGAAAGAAGAAAGAAGAAAGAAGCTCTAAAAGCTAAGCTCTCTCTCTCTCTCTAAAGAAGAAATCTCTCTCTTTCAAGCTCTCTCTCTTTCTCTCTAAGCTCTAAGAAGATGAAGAAGAAAAATCTTTCTTTCTCTCTCTAAGCTCTCTCTAAGAAAGTAGAAGTAAAGGTAGTAATAGCTTTACTCTGCCTCCGAGTTTTCCTCCCGCGGCGCCGTGGCTGGCCATGACAGGCAGCTTACACCCAAAGTCATCACGGTGTAAGTGCCATAGAGTTCTGTCCTAAGTGGAACTTTTGGACACTGGAGTAGCCACAAACCTGTCCATCCAGGCACAGCTTCTTGGCATATGGTTTCATCCTCAGGAGACATGTCAAGTCTAGTTGTATTTAGAATTATGCTTCCTCTCCTGTCTTGGTCTCTCTTAGCTAAAACCCTATGATTGCATGATGACTTAATCTTAATTACTAAAATGGCTTCTTGTGACTAATAAAGTAAGAGTTGACAATAGCCTCTATAGATGCTTAACTCTTGGAGAAAATGTAGACCTGGTTCAGGGTCCAGTAACATAGTTTCAAAGAAAACTTAAAAATGTGGATAATATTTTCAAAACTTGGCAACAAAATTAGAGCTTTGGAGATTTTTAACACACCACGTTCACACCCATACCATAATTCAATCCAGCTCCCACATCCCGAAATCCATCATTGGGTTGTTATCTGAAACTAGACTTATCACCTAACCTCATGCCTGAAAGCCTACATAATAGAGATTAGTAATTAGTCCTCGAATTTTGAATAGCACCATCTTGTCTTTCTGCATATGGATTTGATCACTTCCTACAAACCCAAGAAACTTGAAATACCAGTGGCATTTCTTACAAATTATACTCTGAACATGGCTGTACTCAGCCCACAATTTGTGCTAAGTTGTTTGAGACAGAAATATATCAGCAAAGACTCTAATGCATAGCTTAAAATGATTGATTCAAGACTAAATCAGCAACGCTAATTTCTTGCAATGCTAGTTACATATGGTTGCATTAATATTCCCTTTTCAGAAATCCAGCTGAGAATCATTATTTAATGAAAGGCTTACAAATTGCATCCTATTTAATGGCTTTCATTGCAGATTCTTTTGTAAAATGCAGAAAACATGTAAGTGACCATGTAAATTGTATTGTGCATTTGCAATGAGCTAGAGAATTTTATTTATATATGCATAAAATATATGTGTATATGTGCATATATATGTATATTACAGATAACATATATACCTGTGTATAATTTCTACATAATATATTCCAATGAAATACCATATAATATATATTTATAATACTTATATGTGTTATATATAATATTATTAATATCAAGAGCTCATTATAGTTGGAAATTTCTAAATTCACAAATTCAAGGAATACATTGTAAGAGATAGATTAGAATGTGAATTTTCATATCTAATCACCCTAGGTTGGAATACTGGCTACTCCATTAACTAACTTTGTATCCTTAACACATTTTATTCCAGTTTTACTGTCTTTAGTTTACTCATCTTTAAAATGAAAATAGTAATAATGTCTAATCCCCAGAATGTTGTTATAAAGAAAAAATGAAAGAAAAAATCAAGGAAAGTATTCAACATAGTACCTCACACAGAGCAAGTGCTTAACAAATGTTAGCTTTTTTTAATGTAAAAACTAACAAAAGAAAGAATCATAGTTTGTTACAGAGTAAATTGCCATATTTATGAATCTTTTTAGTCACTAAAACATTGAACCTCTGAAGACAGAGTAGCCAAAGATCTGTGGGTAATCTGGATACAGTTCGTAAAGGGGGAAAGTTGGCAAAAGGATTCATATTTGAGCAATAATTTGTTGGAGTGTTTCTTTAAAGCTAAAATAAGCAAACTTATTCAAATTTTTTGATCATGATACATAATTCTTACATATATTATTTTGCTACTTTGTTAGCTAGAATTTGTTAACCAAATAGCAAGTTTTCAAGTAGAAAATTATGATTTAATAACATTGTTATTGAATTTCTTGCACTTAGAGATTAACAGAAATAAAAAGTATTATTTTAAAGTTTTCCCTATCTGAGGCTATGGATTTGGCTTTTCTCTGTCATCAAAAACAAACACTACGAGTTTTATACAAGCAGAATCATGAACTTGAGTACTTGAGGCAAACATTTTCAAGGTAGCTACAGAAAGGGATAGTTGCAAACCACAGTAATAAAAATCCTCTCTCTAGACAAGATGTCAGGAGGAAAAGCCCTGTATACTCAAGTCAAGAAAGTCATCGCCAATTTCCTGGTGTCCACATGGAACCATAGCCAGAGAAATTCTATCAACTAGAATCCTTATTAGCACAAAATTGTGACTATCTTAACACCTGGCCACTTCATATTATTTTTCATTCAATTAAAACTTTTTTTTTCTCTTAATGGGAGGAGGAGAGTTAACTGATTTTTTTATTTCATTCATTAATTTTATTTTTCTTAAATATTCTTAATAGACTCACTTTTAAAATCATTTAAGATCAATAACAATCACAGTTTTGTCTATTTTATAGAACACTAGCCCTTATGTTGTGAGTTGATGACAGATGTTCTTTCTTTAAAAAGAAAAAAAAAAAAGGCTTACAGGATTCTTAATTAGTAGTAAGAAAGATGTCCCACAGAAGCAACCTTATGGTTTCTAACTCCCACTCAGTGGACATGAAATGAGCTATATCCATAGGAAGTTTCAAGCAATTGTAAAAAGCCATGAGCTCTCCATTTAAACCTGCAATTCAGTGTCCATCTTTGCTGTCAGAAGTGTGAAGAATATTCACATTTTCCATGTGCTTTATCAATAGCTATCTCCATATTTTAAAACTATCTATCACTATAGTGCCTAGGTAATTAGACAGAGGTGTTCAGGAACTGTATTATTTGAACATCATTTCCATGGAGTACAGTCAGCCATAAAATTTGTCATCATTTTGATGGACTTCTTACCACTTAAATAACTAAAAGGAAAAATTACAATTTCATCTAAATTCATTGTAGTTACTTTCACAAATAATGTTTGGACATAGTCATCATACTGAACATTGGCTGTGGGTCAACTAAATCCTTGGAGATAATTTTAGATGAACTGATAGTCCTAGTTAATTTCTCAGAGACAATTCTGAAAATTCTTTTACTTTTTGTGAGTATTTTGTTTAACACTGGAAATCACTTGCAAGTATATTTATTCTATTTGTTCTCTTTTCATGGTTTATCTAAGATATATATCAAGAAAAATAAAGAATCATCAACTATTGATAGGCTTGAGGTCTTTACATAGCCACCATATAAGGAAATGTGTATGAAAATTTGGGGATATCTAATCCAGGGCAGGGTTTGGAAATTAAGAATTTGTATCATTAAATGATTTTATAAATAGTTATATTGAACCATAGTCAAGCTCATCCACTTATGCATTGTCTATGACCACTTTCATCTTACAGGCAAATAAGTAATGGTGACAGAGACCATAAATGCAAAAACCCAAATTTGAAAAACTTAAAATATTTACTAATTGACCCTTTAAGAAATAAGTATGCAGGTCGCTGATCTAGAGGAAACTTTGTTGGCAATACCTTAAAATATTAAAAATAGAGCAGTTTGCCTTAGCTAGCCTTCTTTTAGCCAGGGATCCAGTTTTTCCTGTCAATTGATGGTCAGGATGACATCCATGGACCCTGAGAAGCCTTGAAGCACCTTCTAAATCAGCAAAGATCAAATCTCACTCATGGTGTGTCTCTGTTGTCCAGATTCAAATTCTTAAAACTGATTTCTTTTTACACACAAAAATTGGAAATCTCTGATATGCCTTACATGTGATCTTTCAGTCTCTAATTGTAGACTGAGGAGAATAAGCTAGAGACTACATATACTCTCCCTACTGCTTTGTGCCATCTCAGGCTTCTTTGCTCTTGCTTGCTTTGCTTTCTCCTCCATGCTGAGTTAGTAACAGTAGTCCCTGTTACTCACTTGACAGTTTGCAATATTTTCACTGTTAATAAATTATAAATGATATATCTGTATATCTGCATTTCTTACTAACCAGAATACTAATTGAACAGAGCATTCCATCCTTCCAGTCTGCCTTATCACAGTTAAGTTGGTTTTAAGTGACAGACGCAGGTTTGGGAATCAGCTAGTCCTGTGTTCCACTTCTGATCTTCCTATTAAACAATGGTGTGGCCACAAACTTCTTGAATTTGTCCTAGTGTTGATTTGATTTGCTCTGTTGCTAAATGGAGAGGACACAAGAATCTAATACAATCCACTACAGTGCCTGACACTGAGGAGCTAGTAATAGTAGCAGAAAGTAGTGGGCATTTAAAATGTGTTGTGGACAAACCTGTAAGTGCCAAACATAAGCCCCAAACATAAGCCAGAAGTAGGATAGGAGCAACTTAGGAACTAACATTTATCCTGTATTTAACATGTCCTTTGAAATGGCTAACGCTACCTTATCTGTGTCATAAATACTCCAGGGCAAGAACTATCTAAATTCTCTTCTCGCTACTATAAAGAACTAAAATGTTTAAGGCTTTGTTTTTTAAAGCTAGCAAGGTTCCTAAATAGTATGCAGTATAAACGTGATACATTCTAAATGTATACAAAAGACTAGTTCAAGACATACACTCACCTTTTCAATTCAGAAAAGAATAAATTTTGAAAATAAAAGAAATTTTTAACCCAACAAAGGCCAGATTTTAAGCGTCTGTCTGTCTTATGTGGAATTATTGTGTCTTGAGAGATCCACCATGTCCATAATATCTGAATTTAATACGCCAGTTCTCTCTTATTCATGGTTTTTCTGTTTAAGGCAACATATTGAATCTCTTGGGAGAAACTCATCCTGGATCTGCTCAATTGAAAACATGAGGGTGCACTTTCTGAGCTACATATGCTCAGCTCTGAGTTTCCAAGGAAACAAGAGATTGTTCATCTATCTGAAAAAATGAACTGACGAATCACTTTCAGCCTCTTACAAACCTTGATTCTGAATCAAATTCCAGTGTGGAGTCTAAAAAATGTCAGAGTCTTGTCATTTCTGCCTAGCGAACCCCTGATGCTGAGGAGGCTGGCACTTGGACATGCATTAGTTATAGTTATGCACCTTTATTTTTTTACCTCTGCCTGTTAGTAAAATGCTCTCGGTGAGAACCAGCTCCACATTGCACTCATATAAGAATGGCCTGCAATCATTGCTGTCAGTAAAGACACACAGGACCACTTGGATTTGGAAAACCCCAGACCAGCCATATGGGAGGGAGCACTGTGTTGTTCCCAGCCCTCAGTGTGGTTCTCAGTTCTTAGGGTCACATACTGAGCAAAGCAAAGAGCAATGGGACAATCTACATCCAAACCTGCATTGGCATTCATACATTTCATTATCTATATCAAACAATATGTCATACACTTTAAATATGTGCAACAAAAACGAGGCATTTCTGAAATTCTTGAATATGAAATTCCTTAACCTTTACTAACCAAAGTCCTTTGGATAGGTTTCATCATTTAATAGTCATAACAAATATTTTAGGTAGACACCATTATTGGGTTCATTTTCTAACAACTGAGACACAGAGAGGTGAAGTGATTTCCCTAAAAGTTACATGGCTCCTAAGTGACAAAACTTGGATTTAAAATGAACTGTGTCACCCCAAACTCATAACCTTTGCACTTTATTGTATATTCTGTATGACTGGTTGTTATGTTTTCCTCTGTGCTGCAAATGAGTGTGCCCATTCACTTGTTCTTTCATTTATTTATTCAACAAATATGTATCAGGCACTTATTCTAGGCTCTGTGGATATGGTAGCAAACACAAAGTCTTTCTGGGTGCTTACATTTTGTAGAAGAATAAAAATGTAAACAAGTAAACAAATATAAACAATGTACAGACTGTGTGTACATTATGTCACTGTGACTAAACTACCTGACAAGAGCAAGTTAGAGGAGAAAAAGGTTATTTGGGTTCAGGTATCAAAGGTTCAATTCATGTTCACATCAGCTGACTCCTTTGCTCTGGACCCATGGTGAGGTGGAGCATCATGGCCAAAGGGTATGGTGGAGGAGCTCTGCTCTGCTTATGGCGTCCAGAAAGCGAGTGTTTGACCACAAGGAACCAGGGGCAAAATATATAATGCACAAGGCACACTCCCAGTGACCCACTTCCTCCAGCCATGCCCCACCTCCCAATGTTATCATCCAATGAGCCCATTCAAATTATTAATCCACCAAATGGTTTATACACTGCTTAGGTTATGGTTCACATAATCTAATAATTTCATCTCTTACATTAACATAGGAGCTTTGGGGGGACACCTCATATCCAACCATAACAGCCTGTAATACAGTGCCAACAGAGGAAATCAATGCTTTAGTGTGAGAAGATTAAAAGATTTGAAAAGACCCTTGCATATTCAAGATATGACACAGGACAAGATGAAACAGAGGTAGACGGAGACGAGATGATGCTGGACCATAGAGAGTAATCTGAATTTCATTTGAAGTAAAGTGATATGTCATTAAAGAGCTTAACTATATTTGTGATAGAACTCTCTTGTTCCTATTGTAAAGAAACTGCATAGGTACGAAATGTACCTATGTAGCAGAGATAGAAAAATTTCCCTAACTTCCAGCCTCAATTATGATTCTCTGGAATGACTTTAATTATATATATATGGATGCAGTTCAATGTCCTTAAAAGACTAAAATCAGCTCTTTTATTATGTATTTTATTATGTATTTTTGATTTGTGGTTAAGGAAAATGTACAGTGGAGTAAGAAAGCAGCCTAACATGCAGGTGTATAATTGCACAAAAAGTCAAGTATGAGAGAAGGACCTATTGAACAGGCACCAGCCAAATTACCCATGAGTGACCAAGGAGGACACTTCAATCCTATCATCACTTGGACCCACTCCAAGGAACCTAAACCATCCCTCAAGAAAACACCTAGTGCACAGACTCAGTGAGGTAGTCTTCGAGGTCCATGTCTGGAACAGTACCTTGTTTAGCATTGGGTTTCCATAGAATTTGTGAAGAGAAGAAGGAAAGAAGATGAGGGGGAAAGGAGGGACGATAAAAATAAAGAGGGAGAATAAAAATTGGGAGGGAGAAAAAAGGGAAAGAATAAGGCTAAAAAGGAAAGGACATTCTGACATCTTTTCTTGGTTTTTATATCTCCTTGGCTGTATGGTTATGCTCAGTATTTCCCAACCCATCTTCCTGGGATTACACACACACACACACACACACACACACACACACACCCAACATGACACTTCAAAAAGATTAATATTTTCATTTCAACATTTCTGAAAGTATTTCAATGAAATTGCTTTCAAATGGTTTATTTTATATTAGATCATTGAGAGATAGATTAATGTCATAAACGTAGGTACTAGCAAGCGATATTTTTGTCTCCTGTGTGCACATACTGTATATTTCATATCCTCTGAAAACTTAAAGTCACTAATTTAAGTCGAATTAGGAAAAGGGCAGTATAATAATTGCTATATTACCAGCTCCTTCTTGATAACAAATGAGGCTTTTTTCCCCTCCACCAATATATATAGTGTGCTTTTTCTTTGGCTAAGATATAATAGCACTGCTCTACACGAACAAAAATATTTTTACTGGCTATGTTATTACTGAGAAATGCATTGGGAAAATGTAAAAATATTTCACCTTTATGCTGGAGAAAATAAACACAGTGGATTAAATAAAATTTTCACAGCTCTTGACACGTGCCATATGTAATGCTTGGTAACGTCAAAGAAGAGACTTCAGCTTCTTCTGAGAATCAGAGACTGGAACTGGAGGAGACCTTGGGTATGGACTGGCCCACCAATTCACACTGCCATAGCAATTTGGGCAAAGATGATATAAAGAAGTTGAAAGGCAATCCAAAGTTCACACCATTGCTTGAAGAACCAGGACTGAAACCAGATGTTCCAGAACCAGCCTGTGGTGGTGCCATTACCGACCGACCGCTGCCTTGGATGCTTTGTTGCACGTGATTGGGATTCAGGATTGGTGGGGAGGAGCCAG
Source organism: Tamias sibiricus (assembly GCA_025594165.1). NCBI lineage: Eukaryota > Metazoa > Chordata > Mammalia > Rodentia > Sciuridae > Tamias > Tamias sibiricus. Next base: position 39,342,235 of record CM046670.1, on the reverse strand, counting down.
GAGGACCCTGGAATGAAACCTACTAGAATGCAAGTCTACACCCGCCTGCACACAAACTACCTCTGTGAGCCTCGGCAGCGTACTTTAACCTATCTTAGCCTGAGATTTTTTTTTCTATAAAAAGGAGCTTTAATAGTGCCAACCTCAAATACGAAATGATTAAATGAAGTAGTTATTTTTAAATACTGGCACATAGCAAGTACTAAAAAATGTACTTTATTGTTGCTATTATTAGTAGTAACATTATTATTACTATTATGACTATTATTATTATTATTGATTGTTCAAGCAATCATGCATTGCACAAAACCCTTCATTTTTCTCATGATTTTCAAATACACTTGTTTGGTAAAATGAGAATTTGGAATTCTAAGTGCTCATATAGAGAAATAAAAAATCAGGTCAGAAATCTTCTAACTGTATGATTCTAATGATCAGAATATTAAGTATGGTTCTTGGAAGTTTTGCAAATTCTAATAAATTATAATTATATGTTACAATGGCAAAATACCACAGAGGGTGAGCAAGAAGTAACTCCTGTCATCAGAGACTGGGGAGTCTAGTGGGGATGAAAGACATGAGCATACGTCTTATAAAAGACAGTACGTGGCACATGTATTGGTTACAAAGGGGGCTATGGGAACAGCAGGAGGAAGGAATGCTTTCCCTGAAGAAAGCAAGGGAGGCTGTAAGGAGGAGTCAACAATTATTCTGAGTCTTGAAAGGATGTGGAAATGATGGAGGCAAAGACTCCAGCTGCAGGTCCTCTGTGTATCAAGCAGCTCCAAGTTACATGTTCCAGGATGCCATATAAACCTGAGCTCCTCAGAAAGAGAGGGGACTGGCAAATGCTGTGGAGCACCATGTGACTTAGTCACAGTGTGCGTGGGATGATTGGAGTTGAATTGAAGATGAGGCAGGAAACGTGGGTCTAGCCCAGGAGACCATCAACTTGAGATGTGCCCACTCTAGACCCAGACCATGACAGCCCCAGCTCTGCCTCTTCTGAGCAATATAGCACTTATGAATTATTTACCCACTCTGTCCCTCAGTTTCTTCATTTGCATCAAGGCAATAAAAATAGTGAGAGTAGTTGCAAAAATTAAATAAGTTGGTACTGGTAAAGCACTTAGACCAGGGCCAGGATACAGAGTTCAGTCATTGCTAGCTCTCGTCATCATTCTTGACATCATCATCATCATCAATCAACACTACACTTAGGGGTATTTTTTTTTTTTTTTTTGGTACCGGGGATTGAACTCAGGGGCACTCGACCACTGGGCCACATCCCCAGCCCTTTTTTGTATTTTATTAGAGACAGGGTCTCACTGAGTTGCTAAGTGCCTCGCCATTGCTGAGGCTGGCTTTGAACTCTGATCCTCCCGCCTCAGCCTCCCAAGTGCTGGGATTACAGGCGTGCGCCACCGCGCCCGGCTACTTAGGGGTATTTTGATGCCATATTGGCAAAGGAAGATCTGCAAAAGAAGCAGTTATCTAAGGATGTGCAGTGATGAAAGCACTACTTTATAAAGATAACTTGCCATCAAATTACTAAGGTGAAGTATTTTTATGTGCTTTAGTAATTTGAGGTCAAAATGTACGTGACTTTTAGTTATCACCAGAAATAAGACAAATTTAGGTTACAGGGAAAAAAAGAGATGAATTTGTTTGATAAATAAGATCTATCTATTAAAGTCCTGTGAAAATTTTGTTGGCACTTTTTGTTTTGTTTTTCAACTTCATGAAGAATAGATAAATGCATTCTGGTGGTAAAAATACAATCATACTATGCATTTATAATTATAAGGACATATATATTTTAAGATTTTTAATACATATATTTTAAATTGTTTTCATTGAATTATGTTTAGATATCTTTACATGTAGTAAATTGGATCAATCTCATTCATTTTTATCTGCCACATAATATCCCAAATTTGACTCTTCTTTACCTTACTTCATTAATTATTCTATTCATGGATCTTTTGCTTATTTCCCATTTCTCATGTTTATAAATGAGGATACAATTCTATATATGTTTTTGTACACGTGTGTCTATATATCTTTGTAGGATAGGTAAAGAGAATTGTTGATTAAATTGATTAATTGTTGTCTTTGGGACTGAGGATATTGCTCAATGGCAGAGGACTTGCCTAGTATGTACCAGGTCCTGAGTTCAATTACCAGCCCTGTAAAGGGGGGTGGGGGGAAACAACACATCCTTAAAATTTTATCAATTCTGGGCTGGGGTTGTGGCTCAGTGGTAGAGCGTTTGCCTCTCATGTGTGAGGTACTGGGTTTGATTCTCAACACCGCATATAAATAAATGAATAAAATAAAGGTCTATCAACAACTAAAAAATTTTTTTAATTTATAAATTCTGCTAAGTTGGTCTCTAAAAAAAACAGAATCAATCTATAAAATCATCAAAATTGTGAGAATTCTTTAATAAATCAAAATGTAAAAATAGTAATCAGGTTCAAATTCCAGACTATTGATGTAATTGATGCATTACCCTAGATCAATGATTTAAAAATTTTCTGAGGGGATTACATGTTGTTTCAAGGGTCTAAGTAACAGATTTGTTCTCTTTAAAAAAAATTTACAAAAGCAAATATATGAAACTTTCACATATCCATGGATGTTTCATAGTCCCCAAATCTAGACTCTAGATTAAAACCTTCCTTCTGGATAATCCAAAAGTTGTGCATCTGTGGATATGATGAGTGAATATTAGCTCCCAGCATTGTGTCTCTCTGTGTACCTTGCTGACAGCCCTCCTCATCCTCTAGTTTTTCAACCTGAAACAGGTGGCACGAGGCTGAAGAGAGCAACTGTCCCTTAATTGTCCACCATTTGGCAGTGAAAAGTGTACTTTCATGTACAAATACTCCTCCACTTATGACAGAATCATAAAATGAAAATATTCTAAGTAAAACATGCATTTCATACAACTAACCTACCAAATACCCACTTTGCCACCACAGTACCCTGTAAAGTGACAGTTGTTTCCCTTGTGATCACACAACTGAGTGGGAGCTACAGATTTCTGAAAGAGTACAGTGCTAAATATTGCCAGGCCAAGAAAAGATCAAACATGGAATGAGATGACCAGAGGCCTTCAATGTCAGAATAAGGAAGATAAATGTCATTCACCAGACAGAGGGAAAACATCTGAAAATGTTGATGATGGGCACGGTAGAAACTTCTAGCATCCACAAGCAGGAAATAAGAGACACAGATAGAAGACATTTAGAGGATGTGTCAGAAAAGTGGGTCAGGCAAAAGGAGGGCCAGGGACTGGCAACTGGTGTCCACGTGTAGCGAAAGAAAGCCTCTGTCAAATTTCTTTCCATGTAGTCTTTCCTCATTATTTCTGTCAGGGACTATACAATCCCTTCCTACCATCTTTGATTGCAATCATCTTTCAAGCTTCCTCAAGGACCTTGCTCTTTCCTTTATCTCCCTCGTCAAGGACTTAACTTTTAATATTTTGTTTTTCCTTCTGATGTTCTGTTGTTTGGATTATAAAAGTAATACATACTCACAGGAAACTTTTAATGTAATGATAATATTAAGAATGCAAAAGAAATACATATTCCCACCACCAAGATCAATTACATCTTTAGTTTGAAAGTTTCACTATGAACACAACTTTTTTTGCATTTTTAATGTATTTTTTCCTTGAAATACCAGGACGAGGACTGTATCTTTTATGACATGCCCCAAAGTGCTTAATATAGTCTTTACATCTGACAGAAGTTTAGTGTTTTTTTCCATGAATAAAGAATGAGTGGAAAGTTACTGAGAATTTCATACACCCTGACTTATCTTGAAAGCATGGCAATTCTACTTGAAATACTTTACTGTGAGTCATTATGGGAAGCCTGTACCTATTTTAAACACTTTGTCAGTTCTTCCTTAATGTCTAAATCATAGCAAACGCTGGTAAATAAATACATAGAAGTAGGCAAATGAAGATGCCCACATGTTTTTTCTCATACTTCACTCATGCCAACTGATCAAGCTGGTGTCTGAGATCCCTACAGGACACCTGAGTATTGACAAACCCACTCTCTTTGTGGACAGTTCTACATGCTCCGTTGAGTTTGACTGTGGATAGCTATATGAAAAAAAAAAAAAAAATCACTTGACTGCACAAGTCCACTGAAATGGGGAAGTTCATTTATAGCTGTGGATTCATGGCACTAAACTCAAAATCTTGCCTCCTTGATTCTGGCTAACAATGCTGGAGGAATAAGCATGGGTGTTGCAATCTTGGTCACAAAATCAAGGTTACAAGTTTGGTTCTGCCCATGGGTTTTAGTCACCCCATAAAATTGAGATGGATTTGGAAGCACTTACTATCAGAGTTTGCCATCAGCAGACCTACTGAACATCAAATAAACTTGTGATGACTCTCAAGAAGGCAGCTAATAAACAAGATAAAATCTCCCTTTTGTGAGTTTCAACAGGTAATATAGTTAAAACATGGAGTCACATATTAATAAAACAGAGTCATTTCATTTATTGCAATGGTACACCAGATTGTCTTAGCAAATATTAAATATGGCCAATTCAATAAATTGAAGAAAATTTATTTAATCACTTTTATTTGCAATGGTTTTAAAAACTTTTGAATAGTTCTCAAGCAGATCAAACTTAACATTTCCAATTCAAACTAAAAAGCTAATTATCAATGTGTTCCTAAATTTAATGAAATATGATTTTATTATTTTTTGGAGTCACAAATATCATAACATATATAATTGTAGAATATATTTAACTTTTAAAGTGGATTTTGTCCTAATATCTTAGTCAGTTCAGGAAGCTTTAACAGGATACCACAGGCTGGGTGGATTAAACAACAGACCATTATTTCTTATAGTCCTAGAGGGTGAGAAGTTTAAGATCAAGAAAATATGGTGTTTGGTGAGGGCCCACTTCCCAGTTCATGGACAGCTGCCTACCTGCTCTATGTTCTTATGACACAAAGAGGTTGAAAGCTCTCTGGAGTCCCCTTCATTAAGATACTGATCCCATTCATAAAGGGTCTACTCTCTTAACTTGGTCATCAGCAAATCCCTGCCTCACCTCCTAATGCTATCACTTGGGAGTTAGGATTTCAACATATGGATGTTGGAGGGACTCAAACATTCCGTCAACTGCACCCAGTTAAGAGGTTTTTTTGCTTTTGCATTTTGACTGTATTCATCTCTGACATTTTTCTTGTACCTTTTCTTTTTTCTCCTACTTTCAATATCTTGATGCTATAATGATAGATTCCCTATTTCTCCCTGTCAGTCCTTTAACATAACATTTTTTATATAATTGATTCTTTTGTGTGTGTGTGTGTGTGTGTGTGTGTGTGCTGGGGATCAAACCCAGAGCCTTACATGGGCTAAGCAAGGGTTCTACTCCTGAGCCCTGAGCTACATCCCAAGATCTTATTAACCGATTCTTAAGGCCAGTGAGTAATCTGACCCCAACTTCATTTCCTAACTGATTTTGCACTTTTTCCCAACACACAACCTGCTGCAGTCACGGCCATCATTTTTCTCTTTCTCATGTTTTAGTCCCTTTAGTACACGAGGAGCTTTCTCTTATCTAAACTTCCATTTCTCAGACTCAGCCTTGAGCAATTTGTTGATTTCTTTATTGGCTTTCACTTTTCTGCTGTTTTGCTTTGCTTTTTGCTTTTCCTTGAGATAATAATTCACTATATGACTTACCATATGAATACTGTATAATTTACCCTTGAACATGTGCAATCCCATGGTTTTAACTATGTTCATGAGGCTTGGCAGCCATCACCACTATCTAATTCCAGAACACTCTCATCATTCCAGAAAGAAACCCATACCGGGTAGCAGTCACTCTTCATTCCTTGGTCCTTCTAGTCCCTGAAAACTACCGATACACTGTCTGTCTTAATCTTTGTTTTCAATATTGCTTTGGGAATATGGATTTTTTATATTTTCATGTGAATTTTAGAATTAATTTCTTCAAAAAAGCTACCTGGGTATCTAAGGATCAACTGAGGGAGTATTGTGATCTTAATAATATTAAGTCTTATAATCCAGGAGCATGGATGTTTTCTCATTTATTTAGATCCTCTTTAATTTCAACAATAGTATACAAATTGAGCATTTTTTCTTTTTCTTTTTTTTTTAAGTCTATCATGGGCTTTAGTTTTGAATCTCTAACTCAAGTATAAATTTCTTTATGTCGAGCTATTTCTTCTACCTTAAACTCAATGAGCAATTCTTAGTTTTTACAGTGAATTTTAAAATACAGAATAGTTGTAGTCCATCAAAATTAATTGCTTCTTCTTAAAATATGTCACTGCAGCCAGGGGTAATGGATGCACTCCTGTAATCCCAATGACTCTGGAGGTTGAGAGAAGAGGATTGTAAGTTCAAGGCCAGCCTCAGCAACTTAGCGAGGCTCCAAGAAACTTAGTGAGAACCCGTCTCAAAATAAAATAATAAAATTGGCTGGGGATGTCACGCAGTAGTAAAGTACCCCTAGGTTCAATACCCAGTACCAAAAAAAAGTATATATATATAATATAAAAAATATATGTAATCTATATAATATATACATATATATGTCATTGCATATTCAGAACACCAAATGCTTTTCTACTTCCATGTCTGCTGAGTATTCTTCCTACTTGGAATGACTTGTCTCCTCAAGTCTGCAGAAACCTTAGGATTTTTAAATTAGTTAACAGTTACCTTGTTTGTTAAATAACCCCATCATTTCCTCTTTCTCCAAATATTTAATCCATTCCTCAAATAAAGCTAATTATATTCAATCTTTGATAATAATATAGATGCCTACGACAGTTACTTGAGTGTGTATGTCATTGCTAATCCCAGATTATAAGCAAACTCTAGGGTTTTGTTTAGTCACCTTTTTAGTCCTACATGTCTTACCCTATTACTTCCAAATTAAAATTGTTCAATCATTCCCATTACATAAATATGAATAATGTAAAAAAGTGACCATTAGGATACTGAGTCATCATTTGGCCTAATAATCAATTAAGCATTTTAATTTACTCTTATGTTCTTCAAAGTCCCTGTCATGTTTCTAATTATTCCCTTTCCTACACCCTGGTTACAAACTCTCATAATATTTTTCCAAAAATTTCTGTATGTGAGGTTTTGTTTTATGGTACTACATAGTATTGAGTCAACTGTTTCTGAAATGACGCAATAAGAAATGGTTATTCCTTCCCCAATTCTTCAAGTTCTCTTTTCTCAGATTGGAAATTTTTAAAAGGTTCAAATTAACATGTTCCTGTCTAATTAATTTGTTTCACCTGGCTTGAACTCCATGGTGCTTACCTATGATCTATCCAAAAAGGCTTAAGTACAAAGGTGACATTTTCAAGTCTGCCTTAATCATGACCATTCTAATGCCAAACACCAATTTGTTTTCCATTTCAGACTCAAAGAACTTAGAAAGTAAAGAGTCCATGGCTGCTTTCCACTTGGCAAAACGATACAAATGACCCAGCTAATATGTTCAGCAACATTGTAGCATGCTTTGACAAGGTCTTCTCAGTTCCTTTGGAAAGATGAATATCAAGATTTCATTTTAATGTCAATTTTGATAAGTTGATATAAAAATTATTCTGAGATGTGACATTTTATTACTTTATATTTTTAGGAGGTTTTTTTGGACTTTTTTAAATAATTATTTTTAAATGGCACCAGTCAAGTTCCCCCATGAAGGGTAACAGATATTTTCACTAGTTCCCAGCATTTAGTGGCTGAGCATGAGACACATGAACTATGATTCCAGTAAGACTATGATACTAGGAAGGATATCTATGAGATGACTGACAGAGCCTCAATCAGCAACTGTGGCAGGTAAATGCTTTCTAAGGAACTCATCAAGTTTAAGCCCCTCAATGATAGAGTCCACATCTGTATCTTTAGGTGTCCCTGTGCTTAGCAGAGCCCCTGTTACTCAGCACCTCATGCATGCTGAGTGAACTAGACCAAATCCCAACTTTTACATTTACTACATCCTGCAGGCCTCCTGAGTGAAATGCTCGATCCAAGTCACGGTGAGTAAATAAAACAGAAATGTCCCTGGTCACAAGAAAATTACAATACAATGATACAGAAAGGAACAGCCCAAGAGCAACATTTCACAGTACTAGAGAAATGTTGTTGTTTTCTTAACAACAAGAGAAGTATTTTGAATGATTCTTTTGTACATTTTTAGAGCATTGGTGTATACAGTTCTTTTTTTAACCTTTCCAAGAAACTATGAAGAAAGCTCAATATTATTGAGTTCCTGAAACATGTTAATTCCAGGGTGAGGATAAGAATTGCCTTTGCTTTTCTTTGTTTCTTTTATTGACTGGTCCTTGGTTGACTACTGCAAGTTCTGGTGGTTTAAAACAATCAAGACTTAGATTCTATCCACATGATCAAAGACATTAAGATCTCATTGCCCTCTAATTTTATATGCATTCAAGTTCAAATAATTATTTTTTGACTCAAATATTTAGATCTCAAAGTGGAAAAAGATGGGAAAGATTATAAGAATGTTTTCAGATAGCCGGGCGAGGTGGCGCACGCCTGTAATCCCAGCACTTTGGGAGGCTGAGGCAGGAGGATCGCGAGTTCAAAGCCAGCCTCAGCAATGGCGAGGCACTTAGCAACTCAGTGAGACCCTGTCTCTAAATAAAATACAAAAAAGGGCTGGGGATGTGACCCAGTGGTCGAGTGCCCCTGAGTTCAATCCCCGGTAACCACAAAAAAAAAAAAAAAAAAAAAAAAAAAAAAAAAGAATGTTTTCAGACCATCTTCTAAATAGTGTACCTGCCCTTTGCTCTGAAAGCTGGCTCCACTATCCACTAAACTAAATGACTTAGGATCTACTTACTAACACAATTCATTCTAGACCATGAAATGGACATTAATTCTCAATAGAATATATTTGAACCACAGATCTCAGTCAATAAATCATCAAATCCATCACCTATGCTTCTCCTTGGCTTTAAATTGCTATTTTTATATTTTGGATAATTTTTAAGGTGGCTAACATTGACTCCAAGATATAGTACATTGCAAATGTTATAAACATGAATTCAGGAACCAGAGCAGCTGGATTTGGATCCTGGTGCTAGCAGTTAGTAGTTATATAACTTGGCAAGTTTCTTAACCTCTTGGGGCCTCAGTTTAATCACAGCTGCACAGCTGATACATGACAGAGGTGGGATTGGAAGGTAAGCTGTGAAATAAGGATAACAATAATACTAACTTCTTTAGAGGTATGGTAAGTATCAAACAACTTCCTGTATCTAAAGCATTTAAGATAACACCTGGCATAGGAAAAACTCTTTCTATATTTTTATTGTCATTATTAGTACAATAATTATTAGTACCATTAGTAATACAATCATGACAATAAAAAATCTAGAAAGGATTTGTGACAGAGTGCTTGTCATAAAACCCAGGTTTTATGACAACCCCATCAAAATTTTGAGATCAATCAGTCGCAAGTATAATCTCATGATCTGTGCCAAGAACCACAAGTTTAAGTTGCTGCTATAAAATGGAATCTTCACATTTTCATACAAAGATTGAAACTCTAAAATACAGCTTTTGCTGTATTTTATACATTTTATACATCTGAAAATACATTTTTGATGTATTTTCAGAACATCTTTAATTTTCCATTTCCCCTTCAGGTTCAAACATACACAATACATATTGTAAGATTTTTAAAAAATATTTATTTATTTGCTTTAGTTGTACACAATGTGTTTATTTTTACATGGTGCTGAGGATTGAACCCGGGCCACGCACGTGCTAGGTGAGCGCTCTACCACTGAGCCACAATCCCAGCCCCCATATTGTAAGATTTAATTCTAACTTCCTTAAAATATATCATGAGAGAAAACAATTGGACAAGTATGTCCACAATCGTCCTTCAAAAATTTTATTACATTACCTCCCCCCCACCCCGGGAAAACCTCAGGTGGATATAGATTTTAAAAATGAATACAGTCCATTTCTTATTAGTGGCTCTTATTAATTTCTGTTTGCTGAATTTATGTAGCTATTTTTATTGGAAAATGACCTCTTTAAGTTTTCTACTTATGCTGTGTACTGGGAACAGTCAGTACTTTTCAGAGTTGTTTTCTATTTTAAAGAGTCGGGCTGAGTCACATATGAAGAGACCTAGATAATATCTCAGGCAATACAGACAACCAGTGTGGCAGTTGTTTTATAAGTAATATTCTTCAATTACAGGATATTGTTTAGTATTTTTGTGATGACATGATTGTTCTTTTTTTTTTCCTTTCCTCATTTTTCTTTCTTTTTTTAAAAATTTTTTATTCCTTTTTTTTTTTTTTTTTGCAGTGCTGGATAGCAAACCCAGGGTCTTACACATATGAGGCAAGCACTGTGTCACTGAGTTACCAACCCCAACACTTGATCCACTTATAAAAAATTTCACAGCAACCTTTCATAAATGCCCTGTAAATTTTTACATTACTTGTAATAAAATACATGGCATACTTTCTTTTCTAGACATGTTACTCAATCTGATCTCAGAAAGCTTCAGCATGACTTAATTTTTAAAGTCAAAGCTTATGGGAAATACCAGCAATTTCCAGTGACCTGATAATACAAAAAAAAAAAAAAAAAAAAAAAAAAAAAAAAAACAGCCTATAAATGCCTGTCTTAGAGGTAAGTGGGTGCTAGTGTAGGCCTTGTAAGTTAAAAGCAACATTTTATAATCTCGGCAAGATGTAATGGGTAGTCAAAGTAATGAAGCTAACCCAGGCGTAATGATTAATCTCTGTGTGAGTCACGACCCGGCAGCTGCATTCTAAATGAACTGCAATCTATATAATGTATTCTCAGGAAGACCGGACAACAAGAAGTTGCATTAGTCCACAGTTTAGAGAGAAGACTGCAAGCAGCAGCATACTCAGCTCTGGCCTAAAAGAGCAGAGGTCTAGGTTGAGCAAATTCATAAAATAACAGTGAGATATCATGGATATTTACTGGCTCCAATTTATCAAAACATATTGTCACATTAATCCTTACCTGATTCAACTAAATAGCCATGTATCAGAGTTTTTGTGTTGTCGAAGCATGATGGAGCCGTTGCCAGGGCAGGCATGAGAACCTGGAGGTAAGGCCTTGGATAGAGCACCCCCATGGAGGGAGCTGTTGATTAGAGTCTTCAGTCCCAGTGATACTGACGGCTCTGGTGTTAGGAGGGTCCCTTGAGAGCTGTTCAAGGCCACACCCTTCAGAGGAATGTGCTTGCATGTGACAGGCCTCACCTCAGGCCCACTAGGGTACAGCATTTCCCCTTTCGGGCCCCTCTGGGTATTAATGGCTCAGGTGAACAAAAGAGCTTAGCCTTTTATTTCCTCTCCTGTGCCCACTCTCCAATATCTGCCCCAACCAAATCTAGCTTGGGAAAGAAAGTAAACAAGTGCACACAGCTAGTCTGGCTGCTGAATGGAACCCCACACGGCTGCTTTCCCCACACACTGAAGAGTCAAGAACCTTATGGCTTCCTGAATGTTTTGCCTTGAAGATCCAGGAAAGAAGAATCAAGGGTGACTCTTCAGGGGAATCATAATCCTGAGCAAGGGCCCCTCCCCAAAACGTTAATCCATCCTCTCTAATGCTTACATGACAGTCTGAGGTCACTCCTAAAACATGTCAGCTGCTCTTCAAGCTGATCGAGGTATGTGTCATCAGAGACTCCAGTTAAAAGCCCCAAGTACTTCTCACTCTGACCAGGGTGTCAGAGGTAAAAAGTCCATGAGGATTTTATCTGCTGATCCAGTGCAGCCATGCCTCAGCCCACGTGCCCTCCAGATGGCACGTTGTCTACGTTTCAGACACTCTTGGAAGATGTTAGAATCCTTATTGCAAAGATGACATACTTTCCTTGCAGCTCATTTTACTAAATTAAAAACATTAAACATAAGTGTCTCTTGAGGTGCCTTTTTCCCCTTCAAAAATTATTTTCTCTGAATTAAAATGTGTTTATATAATTTCAGATAAGAATTAAGCAATGCCTTCTTTTTTTCACCTGCCAGCGGATGTCTGAGTGCACAGATAGGCTTTCGGAGAGCAAGGGGTCCCCAGGGTTGCTGGTGTAATTCTTTTTACTCTGGGGTGCTCAAGCACAGAATTGCCTCCAATCAATTTGCTTTCACATTCTGGCATTAAACTCACTGTATATAAAAGTATCACAAGTATTTTCAATATAATTCTAAGTAGCCGTGATTTAAAGGGCTTTTTATTGTAATGAAAAAAATTACAAGGCATAGTAAAAACTGTACAGCCTATTTGACTGAATCCAATCAAACACATGTAAGATTCTCCATAACCTCAAAATGGGTAAAAATGACTTAAAAATTTAAAAGAGCAATTGGTAAGAGTCATTTTGATGTGTGACAGATGAAGCTATATACCTGAACAATATTTTGACCTCCCAGTTTCTAAAAATATAGTATAATTCATAATGTGCTAGGGAAGCCAGGCATTTCAAACACATGGCTAGAGATATAAAAATATAGACATTGATATAACATAATCTTCTAAGTATACAGTTATCTTTTCAAGGTGAAACTGAGACTTTTAATACAATGTACCTCATTAGTCGGCAGGAGTAATGGTGACATCTACTACTGCTGTTTGATTGAAGGCTTCAGGCTGTTGACTTAGGCATCAACAGCCATTGCTATTCAAAACAATGAAGGTTAATATACATGCAACACACTTGAACCTGAACATAAGCAAGTATAACACAAATATAAAAATATTGTTATTACTATACACGGTGCCTGACACATAATAGACCTTTAATAAACATTTGTTGAATAAATGAAGAAGGAATAATGAACTCATGGGCAATCTGGTTTTCCATACTTTTAATTTAGCCTTTTTCAACTGTATAAGAGAAATAAGTAAAGCAAATCAGAAAATTGTCAAGTCACAATTGGTGGCTTGATAGTTCTTTGATAGTCTTGGTCTTTACCAGACTACAAAAGGATCTCTTCTGACTTAGTAATAAGACTTTGGTTCAAAGTTTCCCAAGTGTTTTGCAAACGCAGAACCTCCCTTCTGTCACCAAATGGCATGTTGTGGAATCTCAAAAGTGTTGACAGAAGCAATACTGGGTTTGTTATTTTATTCACCAAAGAGGTAAGAGAATTAGAGTTGCCAGATAAAATACAGGAAGCCCAATTAAATCCAATTCCAGTTAAAAGATGAAAAAAAATATTTTAGTGTAAATATGTCTCAAATATTGTATGACATAGACTAAAAATTACTCATAGTTTGTCTGAAACTGTAATCTACCTGGGCACCATGTAATTTTTATTTGCTAATTCTGGCAACCCTAGAAGGAAAGCAAATGTTCTGACTAGATACCAGATGTTTTTATACATGCAGACTCTGGTAGATGAGGGGATTACTTTGGGGTAAGAAACAATGGTACAATTATCTTGATGCATTATTCAGTGATGGCCAACTTTGCAGAATTCACTAAAATAATATTTTCAAATAGGCTTAATCTTGCAGTCATTCTTCTAAAGACAATGAGAGCATTGCATGTAGACAGAGAAAGATTATGAAAAGTGAAGAAAGCAAAGAGGTAAAAATATGCCAAGAGGCAGAATAAACATTTTTGACATTAACATTCCCTTTTAAGAAGATATTGTATGCATATGTTTCTATAGAAATGTCCTCGGATAGATCAAAGATAAAAATGGCTTCTCAAAAGCCTTGAATTTCGGTAAAATGTCAACTGTATTTTTAAACTGTGAATGAAATTTAGTGGTTATGAAAGATGGCAGATTGATTGATTGAATGAATATTAATATTTATTATGTACCAGTAAGAATCTAGAGGCTACTCGAACATGCAGGCCAGTTCTCTGTGGCCTAAGGAGGAAATGGCCTGTCTTGAAGCTGTGGGTTACAAAGTCTTAAAAGAGCAGGATGACATGTGTTGCTGCCAAGCAGAGGGTTAAGATCTTTGTTCAAATGAGATCTGACAATATGCACAAGAATAGCTGGAAAATTCTTAAAACCCATAAAATTCATAATCTAAAAACTCTTATTGGACCTCTTCTTCTTAATTCAAGGGCACCCTTGATGTCCAACTATCAAGCAAAGCCCTGTCAAAAAAAAAAAAGGTGAGTTTCCTGTGTTCAGAGCGCCAGGCCTGGCTGAAATGGTTATTGAAGCTTCCTGTAAAGAAACTATAACTTGTCTGGGGCTCAGAATATGGCCCTTCTTTTCCAGTAAAGAGTCAGATAGTGAATACAGCAGCACTCTCAAAGTCCTTCTGAGGGAGAATGGAGACTCTTCTTAGCCATATATGGTTCAAATATAATCAAGAGGAGGAGAGAGGACAGCAATAGTTATGGAACCTCCAGGTACCGGAACTCCACTCACTGTTACATATATGTTATTCATTTTAGTTCTCAATAGTAACCTGGTATGATCAGCATTTTTTTCTCATTTTATCAATGACAATCTGCAGTGCCTAAAATAACTGAAATAATTACCCAAGAATACAGAATCCCAAATTGGTAAATCCAAACCTCTAATCCAGGTCTGTTTGCATCACACTGTATTGTAAGACTTGCAAATCAAAAACACCTCTTCCACCGCTAGATAAAACATTCAAAGCAACGGCTTTATTCAAAGAAAAGGCAAACAAAATAGTTGTATGTTCTTATTTTCAATGATGTTTTCTTAGTGAATTTTGAAATGGTGTTTCCAAGGCCAAAAAATAAAAGTGATGCTCACTACCACAAAACTCTTTCAGATGACTCTCAGTGTGTGACATTTTCCAAAATGAACTATGAAAAATACAAAATTTGAAATTACATTGCCCCATTTAACACCAAAATTAAAAGCAGTTATCAGGAAAAAAATAATCCCTGTCAAATTTAATTTTAAGGATTAGCATTCTCCCGAAAGTTAGAGCTAAATAAAATGAAATCATAAAATAGAAACTTTAGGTCACAGCACAAAATAAACTTCAAATGAGATGGTCCTAAGTTGTAAAAGCATGAGTTCTGTAGCCATTTCACTCAGATTAAAATCGCAACCTCCCCTTTGACTAGCTTTGTGATCTTGGCAAAGTACATAGGTCCTCTGTGCCAGTCTTCTCCTCTATAAAATAAATAAAATAATAAAACCTACCTCATAGGGTCATTATAAAGATTAAATGTGGTACTCTATGTGACCTGCTAGGCATACAACCTGTCACAAAACAAGTAGTCAATAAACATCAGCTCTTATTATTTTTATCATCACTAACATGATTTATCAAAAATGGATATGATGTAAAATGAGGGTTTTGCATTCATTTCTGCCTTTTTCAAAGTGAAGGTTCCTGGACACCCAAGACCCCAGATGTTTTTCTCTAAATCAGTATTAAAAAGTTCCCAGCAGGGGCTGGGGTTGTGGCTCAGTGGTAGAGCACTCGCCTAGCACGTGAGCGGCCCGGGTTCGACCCCCAGCACCATGTAAATAAATGCATTGTGTACAACTAAAGCAAATAAATAAATACTTTAAAAAAAAAAAAGTTCCCAGCAATAGCTTTAATTTTCCTATGCGGAAGCACAGAATTCAAAATCCCAGGCTGACCTCACCTACACTGCTCTGTTGTATTAAGATTCTGTGCAATACCAAAGAAATGATCTGGCTTGCAGATAGAGGAATCAAGAAAGTAATCCTAAGACTCTTTGTCACCCCAAAACTCTTATAGCCACATGGTTGAGTGGAGACCACTCAAGGTTTATCAATGTTATTCTGAAATGTAGTCTGCAAGTGTGATGTTTGTGGAAGTGTGTGTGTATGTGTGTGTGTGTGTGTGTGTGTGTGTGTGTGTTTCAAGAAGATGGATATAAACTGCAGGGGTGGAAGAAACACTAAAACACCTATGACTGGGTGCTTAAACACTCACCTGCAGTTGGGTGAGTTGTGCTGTGGTCCTAAAGAGCAGGTGCTGATGTTACCTGGTGCAGCCAGGACAGACCACCAACCCTCCCTCTATGTGAAAAGCAAAGCCTCTGGGTATCCCACCGAAGGAACCTCAGAGCTTAAGACCCTGGCATGCTGCATTCTTTTCCTCCTACAGAAATTTACAGGCTATTTTCCCACCCTTCCCCTGAGCTAGGATATTGAGATTAAAATGTACCTACTGAGTAGGTAATGCATTTGGCATTAAGGATCCATCATATACGTATGTCTTCCAAGCATAATGGTTCCTTTGGAGCTATTATAGGTATGCCGTGAATAGATATTAGGAATAATACACAAAGAGTGGCTGAAGGAGATCCTGTATTAACTACTGTCAGACTTTTAACATTATTCAAAACTAGGCTTTCTTTTTTTTTTTTTTTTTTTAATTCCTGGGGTTTAATACCTCCATACTTTGTAAACTGAGCGCTTTTCAAAGAGAGCGCCAAATTCCTATGGAGCTGTCTTTAGGCGAGCTTTGATCTTTGCAGAGCACCTATCTTGTGTTTCTATAATTGCTCTGGTTTAACAAGACTCCCTAGCACGTGAAGGGGGAAAATCCTTTTATTAAGGCTATAAACCTAACTGACCACAGTGATGGAATGTGCAGCTTAGGGGGTAGCTTTTAGCTCCCCAGGAAAGAAAAAAAATTGGGGAACTGGGGGAGTCTTCATGCTCAAACTAAATGAAATATTTATTAAACATGTTTCTGGTGTCCCAGGTGGTAAGAGGCTGCCCTGTGGTCCGCTGAAAGGTTTGATCTTTGTTAAGTATTGTGAATGCTGATTTCAATAATGGGGTGAAAGCTGAGGAAGTTATGGCTGAAATTTTGGCTAAAGATGACAGCTCCAGGTTTGAAGTTACACGGAGCAGTCTGAAGGATTAAACCAACAAAGCCTGCTCAAAAGTATTGAGTTTCCAAAAATGCGATCTTCCTATCAGTGATTCACACTCCTAGCATTGGGAGGGTTCCTCATTTACTCTGACTTTGCCATATTAATCTTACTTTACAAATACATGTGGTGATTTATATCATGTTTAATTAACTGATTGAGGGCTCCAGTGGTTAAAAAAAAAAAAAAAAAAAAAAAAAAAAAAAAGGCATCGCATTAAGCTCTCTCCGTATGGCAAATTCGAATCACATCCTTAGCCTTGCAAGAACAAAATATCCCGAGAGTCACTGATGACAGGATGTAGGAATTGAAATCAGGTCCCTCCTGTTGTTTGAGAATCCAGGGAGGGTGCCTGCCATATGCCCGTCACTTCCAGGGGGGGTGGAAATGACAGGATAAAAGAAAGGAAGGCTCTAGTTCCTCCAATATGTTCAAATCTCAGATGAGAATGATCGTGCGGCAGTGCTGTACAGAGGCCAAGATTCACATGAAAGTGTGCCTCAAACTTTGCAGAGAGCTTAATGAGAGGGGGTTTTGTGGTGTTTTGATACCTGTTTTTTGGTTTTGTTTCCTGAAATGGTTGTACTCAGGGTTTTGAGAACAGACAGGTGAAAATACTGTGGTTTTGAGATGAATATAAGCAGGAAAAAATAAAAAGAGGGAATTCTTAATAAAATATATGAGCACTGTGATGCCATAGAACGTAAATTGGGTTTGACACCTGAAAACCACACATTGGGATACTGGTTTCAAAGTTAACATTTTTGGAAGTGGGAGTTGTCCAATTTTTTGCCTCAGAAATCTGTAGTGATTATTTATGACACTAAAGAAAAAATGGAAATTGACTACTGATTTCTTTGCATAACTTTGAAATTGCATTTAAAATTATATTAGTAACATAGCATGATAAAAGTTTCAAAGAGAGTAAAAAATCAATTACACTCCTTAATATGACGATTAGCACTTTGGTGCATGATCTTTGGGTGTTTAATTATTTGAATGTTTTAAAATCATAATCAAGCTATACCTTAATCTTGTCTCCTAACTGGTTTTCCATTTAATATTTCACACACATTTTCCATACTAGTATGTGCCCCTAATTTTTACTGACTGCATAATTTTCATCAAATAAATGTTACTGTCTTTTTCTAACCAAGCTCCCATTGTTGGAAAATTGAAATACTTTCCAATGTTTGCTATTACAAATAAGATTACAAAACAATTATGTATATATAGTTTTTCCACATTTTGAAAGATCTCCTTAGGAAAGATTCCCCATACCTACATACGTTTCTTTAAACAGCATATACAAAAAAGGAATTTTTCTTCCAGGGACAGTGGAAAACAAAACATTCTATGAAGGTCTCATTATATAGAGAAAACTTCACTGAAATTAACATGCAGTCCTAGGGTGACATCTTCACTCCTATAGCAATTATTGGCACCATGAGAGAAGTATTTTATTTTCATTGTGTATTTACAAATGTTGTGTTCTTCTGTAAAAGAAGCATAGAATAACAATGAAATATATCCAGAATTTTCCATTTTGTTTTACTCATCACTTGTCATTTCAATCTAGAAAGAAAAAGTCTTTTCAAAAGTTCTGAAATTTATAACAGCTTCCTAGAGAGCATTACAAATAGACTATTAAGCCAGCACACAGTTTGCTTTTTTAAATGACCATTATTTTAAAGTTACATCTGAAGCGTGGTCCTAATAATTAATAATCCTAGATGTTTTCATGGCATTAATTCAGAATTGATGAATTGGGTAAGTGAAGCAATATATTCTAACTCAGACCAGTTTGGATTTTGACAAAGAAGCGAAACTTTTTCTACTGTGCTGTGCAGTTGCATGGGCAGCTTGTATAAAGAATAATCACCTCCACTTTTGCAACTTCCTGAAATCATTCAAAATAGAGTAGTTTAGAATTATTTCATTTGGGAGTAATAATTTCTCAAACACAGTCTGCTACAGTATGTTTGGATTATTGGCTTCAATTCTCAATGTTCTATATTTTCTTAATCCTTCTTTGTTTGCAAAAATATATAAAATTAAAATTCATTTCTGCAGCCTAGTTAATCAAGAAAGTATCTGATTTATTTAACATGGTCTATGGTTTCATGAAACACCATTAAATTCAATTTGAGATGGTATTATAGTTCAAATGATATATTTTTCACAATTTTGGAGGGCAGAAGTACATTTCTCCAGACAGTTTGTTCCAGTCAGTGTTATTATTGGTCTGAGGTAACATAACATCGTTTGTTTTCCAAATCTATTCCTTTCAATGAAGTCTATTTCTCCTGCAGGATTTAAAAACAAAAGATCAACATTCTCTATGAAGCAAAGGAAGGAGAAGCAATTAATGTGAATTTGATAAAACATAATGTACTGAACTGACAGCAAAAAGGCTATGCTTATTTGATTGTTGACTAGTTTTGTCTTTAAATAATAGTCTTCTTTTGGCATTAAATGTATATTTGTTCACAATAAACATAATTTATGAATATTTTAGCACATGTGTACTCAGTGGGGTGGATTATCATACTGATATAAATGGAATTAATGAGCAGTCAACCTGCCACATGCCATGACATATGACAGGGCAGCCAGAGCACAGAAATAATTCTCGTGGTTCATAATAAAGCTTTCCTCTTCCTTTAACTTCTTACAACTACTAACAGTCTTATTTTCCCTTCCTTTTGGAGTATGGTGCCTTCGCTCTAAAACAAAATTCAGGTTTTACTCTGAGCATGCTTTTCAACATTCAGAAAACTATTTTTCTTGCCTTGTTTAAAGCCAAATAGACATATTTGGAGAAACTAACTCCAATCAGCCAAATTTGGGGGAATAAGTCACAGATAGACAAGCATTTTACCTATTTCTATTAGGAAAAAAAAAATGATCCTCTCTTTTCTTCTTTTCATTCTGTGACAATAACATGATTATGTCCAATTGATGCAGATCTTTACAAGAAACAAAAACCTTTTTAATGGCTCTACATTTTAAAACAGATCTGATGGGCATATTGCCTGAATGAAATTATTCAGGAAAAAAAAAATACATCTTCTTAGCCAGTTATCTGCTCTCCTTGAACACAAAGCAACAATCTGTTAAGCGTGTCTAATAAGATTTTTTTTTTTTTTTTTTAAGGAATAAACCCAATGGTATAAAACCACCTCTTCGAGCAGTAGATGTGGGGGTAGACTGGGGCATGCAAACTCTTCAACTTAACCATACGTAATTTGATGAAGAATTATTTTTGTGAAGAGGCAAATTGAAATTTAAGATTTGCCTTTTTTTCTTTTATTATACTTACAGCTTGATGATGGGCAAAAGTAGGAGAAAATACTAGCAGCATATGCACTGCATTGTCAGGATGATCTGGCAGGAGGAGAGCCTTGGCAAAGAAATTCTACCCTGACTTTTCACAAACACAGATGGCAGGGTTGCAGCCTTTATTCCTCTTATCTTTTATTTTCAAAGGGAATATTTGAAGCTTTTTGCCACCTCTACCCCTCAACTCTCACTATCACATTTGAAAACACTGTCTCCCTCCCCAAACCAAAGCTCTGTCCTAGGAGGGCCAGGCCCCAGGATGCCACCGGGAAGGGGTAGAACAGGACACCACGTTTCTGGTCATCTGTTAGAGGGCGGCATTGTACTTTACAGGGCTGGGGCCAGATGATCTTCCCCAGAGTGGCTCCCCTGGGGAATCCGGCCCTTTCACCGGAGAAGTAAATGGGCACCACCTAGTGCTCTTTCGATGCAAAGGCTGTTAGTGCTGGTGTGGACAGGAGTAGGCATGCCTGGGTGCCTGACCTTTACAAAGGAGAAATGAAAGGAGTTCTTTGGCTTCAACCCCTTTGCCTTCAAAAATGAAAAAATGAAAAATAAAAAAGCAAATGATAATTTTAACACAAATGAATTTAATGCTTCCAAATCGGGAATTTCCTTAGGGCTGTTTTTGCTTTTGTCTTTTCCTGTTTTTAAAGTAAATATTGCTCTGTTTATGAGAGGTAACATCTTTACTTACCAAGATGCTAATTTCCTCCTCCTCCTTTTTTGCCTTTTCATTTCTTCTGTGGTTAACTTGTAGGAATTGCTACGAATTTTTATCTGGTCAAAAGTAACAAAAAGGAGAGAGTGTCAGCCTACCCCTACCCCCCAAAAATCTATTTTAACAAGAAGTCTCTCTGGAGTTCTCATAACACAACAAATAGCTTTTATGAAAAATGATATGTAGCACAAAATCTTTTGCAGTGCAATAAGATCAAGTTAACCACTCATGCCTCTAGGAAAAAACCTAGGAAGTTTTATCTGATTGGCAAAATGGACCCAGATATCAGTTTGAGGACTGAGTACACTTTGATGAAATTTCACAGCAATGAAGTCTGATTATCTGAATGATTGCTTAAACCTTTAAAACATAACTGGAGGAAGAACTAGACATTTTTTTGAAAACAAATGGTCATGTAGAGAGTAGAAGAGCCATTTCGTGCTGTTTGCTTTTTTTCTATAACGTTTTGCTTAGAATTATTCCTATTAGTACTGCTTTTAAAAAGTAATCATAATGACTTCTTTGTTGCTAAAAGTAAAACATTCAGGAATAAAATGGGAAATCTTGATATGGGGCAAGGTAGAGGGCAGAAACTGGAAGAATGAGGAACCTCCTACACAGAACCTGATTAACCAGGGCCTGCTACACATCTAGGAACTAACTGCTGGCTTTGAACTCATTAGGAACCTGCTTATCCATCATGCAGCACAACAGAATCCAGACAGAAAACAGACTGTGAAGAAACAGATAAAAATGATTATAACTCATCTTAGTTAAGAGCTCAGTATCTGTGCTAAGCAACCTAGAAGAAAGAATAAAGGAGGCAAAGCCCAAGGTTCTGAACTTTTCCCGATTGCCTACAGTAAAACTCTCCCATTAAAAGATGGAGATAATACTTAGATGTAGCACTTCTCAATTACATTATGAACTAACTTAAAAATCTAAAGCACTTTTGTAATTTTAGCCATTTTATTGTAATAACCTAGGATATTAAATAAGTGATTTATTTAAGCTAAATTTTAAAACTTATACCAAGAAGAAGAAGGGAAAAAATAAAACAAAAAACAAAAAACCTTCAGTGGGTTTCCTCTACAAGAAGCAAGGGGGAAAAAAATGCACAGTGAGGGCTGGGGCTGTAGCTCAGTGGCAGAGAGCTTGCCTACATGTGAGAGGCACTGGGTTCAATCCTTAGCACCGCATTTTAAAAAATGAACAAAATAAAGGCATTCTGTCCATCTACAACTACAAAAAAAAATTAAAAAGAAAAAGCATAGTGAACTGAATTGTACTCTGTAATTTCACTAGTCCAAAATATACATACACCTGTAGGTTCAAAATTAAATGGGAGATCCTGCCTTAACAGGTTTAAGACACACATGAATTGATTAGCTGAAACCATAAAGTGGCAAAGCCTGTGTTTTTTCAAATGTATACCCACAGGATGATGGAAGGAGGTCGCTATCACCCTTTAAATGAAAGCAGTGTTATGTTTTGCATTCAAGTTGAATTCCCTCACTCTTAATATAACCACCATTCTGGTCAGCCTGTTTAAAAACCAACAAACAGCAACAAATAAAAACCCAACTTGCTTTCTTTTCCTTCCCTCCCTGCCTTCCCCTTTCCCCTCCCCCTCCTCCCTCTGGCCTGCCTTTCTCTGAATGCTATAGTTCACAGTGAAACCCTCTGGTAATGACAGCCCTGAAGTGATAATGTACTTTCCTGCCTGCCCGTTAACAGTAGCACTTGATCCCGCCATGGGTGCCAGCTCAGTGGCAGAAGGATGCTTTCAAATTTTCTAGAGGTAAAAGGGACCAGTTTCAATTTACTGCCTTGACAACCTCAGCAGTTTCACTAAGTTCTGGCACATCAATGGATGTTTTATTAAAGAAGAAAAGGAGGAGGGGGAGAAGAAGGAAGAGGAAGAGGAAGAAAAGGAAGGAAGAAGGAGGCAGGAATCAGTTTCTTCTGTCACTCAATACTGTGCCAGTGAGATTGAGCTACATGTTTTGTTTCTTCTCTCTGGGAGTCACTGGAAAATTCTACACAGTAAATAAGGAGTTAAGGTGAGTAATGGAGAATAAACTCATTGGATTTGGAAGAAAAGCCAAAGGTTCCTTCCTGTGGTAATGGAGGCTCTCTGTGGAGTAAGCAATGGGCACCATGTGATAGCACATTCCCCTTAGCTCACTTCTGACAGGAGAGGGCTGAGTGGCCTCTCTGTACCTGATCAGACAGTATGTGAGTCCTCAGTGGCCCAGCTTCTCAGCACACCAGCATGTGCCACTGCCTGCTCCTCCCGTTTTTAACAGGTTGTGCTGAAGTAACAAAATTGAAAGCAATCCATAGTCTACCCAAATACCTGATGTTTTAAGAATAGGGTGAAAGTGATTTCTGGACTTGGAAGGCATTGTTGCAGGTTAAATAAAATTGATTTTCCTTGCTTCAAAACTTAGGTGACTCATGGTGATCTTGGTCCTTCAGGCTTAGATGAATATATGACATACAATCAGCTCTTTCTGTTTGTTTGAAGATGACTTGTTTGTTGAGGCCAGTCAGCTTTTTGCATGGTTCTGTTAAGTTCAAGTCCTCCTTGAAAGGTGAGGCACAGCTTTGAGTGCCTGTTGTGTAGCAGGCACAGTCCCATGCTCTTTTCCACACAACAGCGCAAAGAGTTAGACATTTGAAGCCAAGTATTTCTGGCCACACAGCCCTGTTTCTCCACCACCCCAATGATCAAAACTCACAGAGAGAAATACATTTTTTAATAGAACCCAATACACATGTATGTTACTGACACCAAGTTTCATAGAGCCATAATTACCTCCATATGTGTGATTTACTCTGACTTCACCTATTCTATTCTATTACAATTCAATTCTTGACAATTCTGTTTGCAACCCAACTGAATTAGTCTTGTGGCCTACGATTGTAACATGACCCACAGTTTGGTAAATACTACACTACTGTGATACACAATTTTAAATTATACTTAGTGGAACAAGAGTGTACTGGCAGGCATCGCATAGAAAATGCCATCAATACAATGGAGAATTTTCATCTAAGAACTAAGAGTTATAATATTTAGTCCCCCAAATTGAATACAAGTTGTAATCATTGGCGGTATTCATTTGCTTCTCAAAGAGTCTGTTACTTAAAATAAAAACAATTAAAATTGAGATGGCAAGTTTTTTGCTTTAGCAATAGAAGCCATAAGAAAGAATTACAATTATCATTGCTATTGTTAGCAATCATTGTTGAACTCACAACCTGCCAGCCACTGTTCTATGAGCTTCAAATATAACTCATTTAATTCTCACTCCTCACTTTATGAAGCAGGTAAATATTATTACTCCCACTTTAGAGTCAGAATTCCTTCATTTTCCTTATCACAAATTTCCCATTCTAAAATGTTATTATATAACTTGGAAGATGAATGATATTTTGACTATGACTCAATAAATTTGCATTTCTATGGTTTATTTAAATGAAATATAAAAGCCTGTATCATCTGATTGGTTTGATGAATCTGACTGGCTTTTTAATAATAAATCATAGAATTTAAAATAACTTTTGTAGAAAACTTCCAGAGTATCCAACAATAAGTTGACATGTATTTGCCTTCAAATCAAAATCTAAAAATTAACATGGGTACAAAACCCTTATCTAATTTATGGACTTCATTCAAATTTTAACAAGAGTCCCAATAATGCTTTGAAGGTAACAAAAAAACTAAGTCTTGCATCATGCATTGCATTCAGTTGTCATTTCTCTTTAGTCCCCTTCATTCTAAAACAGTTCTTTAGAATAAAGATATGGCTCTATGAAACTTGGTGTCAGTAACATACATGTGTATTGGGTTCTATTACAGAATGTATTTCTCTTGTGAGTTTTGATCATTGGGGTGGTGGAGAAACAGGGCTGTGTGGCCAGATTGTTTTTAATATCAGTCTTTAGCAAAACCTAATTTAGAGAACAAACATGATTCCAAAGCCAGTGGGTTTGTATGGATGGTTGTTTGGTTGAGGTTTGTGATGGTTTTGCACATTTCCTCTAGCAAGGGTGATCAGTGTATGCTTTCTTTGTTCTCTTAGAAATCCTGACCCGCAAGCTGAGTATAGTGGTACATGCCTATAATCCCAGCAACTTGGGAGACTGAGGCAGGAGGATCATAAATTCAAGGTCAGCCTGGGTAACTTAGTAAGATCCTGTCTCAAAATTAAAAGTAAAAAGGACTGGGGGTATAGCACAGTGGTAAAGCACCTCTCGGTTCCATTCCTGACCTGCACCACAGAACATGAAGGACGGACTGCAAAGCTAGGTGATCTGTTAGTTTGTAATTAATCAACTCATCTGTTGCTAATAAATATATAAGACTGTCCAAAAATGCCTGAAACATTTCTGAGACTATTAAAAAAGAAAAAAGCATTGAAGACATTATTATATTTTATTGCTGAAAATAAAATAACCTTTCTAAAACATTCATTTAAGTAACTACATGCTTAGTTACAATTATTAGTACTTTAATGTAAATAATTAGAAGTATTTAAAATTGGTTAAAGGTTCATTATTTCTGATCCACTGTGCAGAAGTTGGTTTATGAGTATAAGAGTAAAGACTATCAGATCAATTTGCTTATCTTTTTATTAACACTTGAATTAACTTACTAAAAAATTTCACATTAAAAGTCTACTAAAGCCTAAGAAGCCAATTTTCTTTCACAAGGCACATTAATGGTTTTAATTTTTTAATCTCTTGGGTTGCATCTATATAGCACTGAGCAGATACTTTAACAAGGAATAAATGGTTTCAAAAAGGCATGGACAAGTATGCCTTACAAACATATCTCTTTTTCTGGAAGACCCAGTGAAATATTTCCTGAATATTTTCAATGTTATTTATCACTTAAAAGACAAGCTACCTGCAAACATGATCCTTTGCTATCGAATTATAGCCAAGCCCATGACCAACCTTCCTTCCTTTTTCTAGTCTATGAGAAAGAAGAAAGAAATTAGAGCCTGGAAGAGAATATTCCCAAATGTCCAAGATAAGGCATTGATATCTGTAGCTGGAGCTACAAAACATTTTATTTCATTTGAGAACCAGTTTCTATACCGATCTTAAAAATAGGGCAGTGGTCTTAAATTGCAATTGGTAACAGAAAATCCTTATCCTGTTCTCAGTAGTGAAAACAGATTACAAACCTTCTCTTTCCACAGCAGAGTTGTAGTACAACAAGCAGAGAGGAAATCATTTGTTCATATGAGATCAGCTCCAGATTATACTCAAGTCTGATTGCAAAAGTCTATCCATAAGGAAGAAGAGACAAAAGGCTAACAGCTCTCTGGGAGGAGAGTCAAAGGCTCAGGGTTCCAAGACATGAGAATAATTTGCTCCTGGGAACTATGATGACTTAGGGGTCCTTTGTAGGGAAAGTCCTTTGCTAGGAATAAGGGCAGGATTATTGGTGGAGAGTAGAAAAATTGAAATGGAGAGCTTCTTAAAATGGCAATCCAGTCGAAATATCCAGGGCGTTCTTCAAGTGTGAATTCTGAGGAAATGGGCTATACTTGAGCAGAAAATACAAACTCAAACTCACTATTTCAAGTGATGAAACCGGAAGTGGGACACGCAGTGATGGGATTGCCGATGCCTTTGGAGGGGAAGCAAGAGGCCAATGACAGTGACTTGGGTCCCTGGCTTCTGAGTAAAGTACAAACTCAAGAAAATCCCAACAAGGGAGAAATTTGTCTCTATAGATTGTTGTGGATACTTTATCGCTAAAGAACTGTAGTAATTAGAAACTTGATTAATGTTATATTGCATACTTTATCTAGCTTCAAAAAGCATTATCACATATCATAATTTTAGCAGAACTATTACAAATAGTGATGTAACTACTAAACATTTTAAAAGTAATTCTTGAACTTGGCTGCTCATACAATTCAATACTTCTAGATTTAAAGTATACAGAACGTAATGTGCCTGGTATTGAATATTTGGATCCCCTAGAATTCACATACTGAAATCCTAATCCCATTTGTTGATTCTTGATTTTACTTCTTGTGCTTTAGGAGTCTTGTTGAAGAAGTTGGTTCCTAGGCCAACATGATGAAGAATTGGGCCTATATTTTCTTCTAGTAGGCACAGGATGTCTGGTCTATTGCTTAGGATCTTGATCCACTTTCTGTTGAGTTTTGTGCAAGATGAGAGATAGGGGTTCAATTTCATTTTGCTACATATGGATTTCCAGTTTTCCCAGTACCATTTGTTAAAAAAGGTATCTTTTCTCCAATGTGTTTATGGCACCTTTGTGTAGTATGAGATAACTGTATATTTGGGTTTGTTTTTGCGACTTCTACTCTGTTCCATTGGTCTCCATGTTTGTTTTGGTACCAACATAGAATTACTATTAGGTAGTAGGGCTTTGGGGAGGTGATTAGGTCACGGGGGTAAAACCCTCATGAATTGTATTGGTGTCCTTATAAAAAGACATACAACAGATTTTTTTCCCCTTTTTTTTTTTTTTTCCACTATGTGAGGATGCAAGACAGATACCTAAAGATCAGGAAGAGGGGCCTTGCCAAGAGCCCAACCATACTAGTAATTGATCTTAGATTTCTAACCTCTGTACTGTAAGAAATAAGTGTTTGTTGTTTAAGTTACCCAGACTATGTATTCATGTATTATACTATGTATTCAGCCCAAACTGATGAAGACATTGAAATTATATTTTCAAGGGGAATGATATTGGCCAAATTATGTTGATATACTGTGTGCATGCACAAATATGTAACAACAAATTCTGCTAGTATGTATAATTATAATGCACCAATAAAGAAATAATACATGAATATGATATGAAGCCTGAAAAAGGGAACTGACATTTTCAATGCATAGAGGGAAAATTATTCTGCAATTGGCTTGACAACATCTAGTGAAATAAAACCTTGTTCCAACAAAAACTTGTATACCAATTTCTAACATCTTTATTCACAGTTGCCCAAACTGGAAACAACCCAAATATTCCTTATTTGAGGGAAGGATAAACTAATGGTGGTGTATCTATACAATGGAATACTATTTAGGAATAAAAAGAAATGAATTATTAATACATAAAGCAACATGGGATAATTTCACATGTATTATATGAAGTAAAAGAAGGTAGGTTCAAAAAGGCACACATTTATTGGTTTTATTTTGTAAAATGCAGAACTATAGTGAAGAACATATTAAGAGTGTGAGAAGGGACTAACTACAAAGCAGTAGCAGAAGGATATTTTGGGCATGGAGGGTGTGGGAGTGTGATGGACTTGTTCTGTCTCTTGGTTAAAATGGTGGTTACATGAGTAAAATTGTCAGAACTCACAGACCTGTAAACCAAAAGGAATAATTTTTACTACATCCAAATTATTAAATAACTTAAGACATCTATTGAAAATAAAATACTAAACTGCAACAGCATTGTGTTAGTCTCCTATGGATACTATAACAAATCACCACAAATTCGTTGGCTCAAAACAACATAAATTCTATTTCACTTAACATAATGTTTTCCAAGGTATTATAGCATTTGTAAATTCTTCATTCCTTTATACTGACAAATAATGTTCCATGACATGGAATCTATCCATTCACCAGTGGATAGACCTTGGGTTGGAATGCAGCTGTTATGAACATCTGTGCACAAGTTTTTATGTAGATGTAAGTTTTAATTTCTCTTGGGTATGTATCTAGAAAAGGAATTGCTGGGTCACATAATAATACTATCTTTAAACTTTGAGGATCTGCCGAATAGTTTTACAAGGTGGCTTTATCTCTTTATATTTCCACTAGCAGTGTGTAAGTGTTCCGATTTGTCCACATCATCACTAACGCTTGCTATGTTTTGTCTTTTTTATTATAGTCATCCTGATGAGAAGTGGAATGGTATATAATTGTGGGTTTGATGTGCATATCATTAATGGCTAATAATGTTGAAAAGTTCTTCAAGTGTTATTTACTGGCCATTTGTAACTTGCTCTGGAGAAATATTCATCCAGACCCTTTATCCATAATGTCATTGATCATTGTTGTACTTATTTAATGATTTTGAAATTTTGTTTCTTTTAGAAATGCTTAATATGATGCTTTTCCCAATTAAAAGTTCTATTTGTCTTTTCAAAAAAGAAGAAAATCATAAACTAATTTGTTCATACTTCTAAAGGCCAGAAGTCCAAAATGAATCATAGAAATCTAAAATCAACATGTAGGCAAGGCCACGCTCCTTCTGGAGGTTCTAAGAAACAATCTGTTACTTGCCTCTTTTGCTTTTTGGAATGGTTGGTGGTGGTCCTTGGCTTATGGATGCACCACTAATCTCAGTCTTTGTGATTGTACTGTGTGCAATCTTCATTTGCCTCCTTCTTTAATGAGACCTGTGATTGCATTTGGGTCCATTGAACAATTCAAAATAATCTCCTGATTTCAAGATCCTTAACATCTACAAAATGTTTGCCATATAAAGTAATATTTATTAATTTCAAGGAATAAGATATGGCTATTTGGGAGAGTGGAGCCATCATGCAGCCTTTGGTATAAAATATGAGGGGTCTACACAGGAAAGTTCTAATATACTTAGTGTTCAGTGTCCTAAGATGAGTGGTAAAAAGAGGTGTTCAGATTTTGAGTGGCAGAAGAAAAAGAAATGGGAGCACTTCTGACTGAACGAGTTGTGTATAGTAGAAAAATATATGGTACATTTAGAGTATGATGAATAGACTCAATGCCTGGACTGTGGAATGTACTGGAACATGTTGAGCATCAGACAGGTTGTATCCAAATGGTAGAGCAATGTAAATCCCCTTTTGATAACCTTGGCATTGTCTTGCAAGTCTTCTGGGGTTGGTAAACTTCTTGAGTGAGTAAGAATCAAACCAGTTATTTTATCAGTTGTTTAAATATAAACAAAGTTTGGTAGTATTTATTCTATGTCAAGAAGGGCTTATGCACTTTAAGTATTTCAGGTCATTTTATCTAGTAACAACTCTAAGGAGTAGACACTAATATCATAACCATTGTACAAATGAAGAAACTGAGGCATGGAAAGGTCAAGTAGCCTTCCAAGGTCACAGAGCTAGTAAGTCATAGTACCAGGATTTGAAGCTAGGAAGAGAGCCTCCAGAGTTTTTGTTTTAATTCTTTGCTCTACTAAGGGAGAATAGAGGTAAGGAAATGAAAATAAGGAATGCAGGTGGGCAAGAAAAATAATCAAATGAACAAAAGATAATGACGAACCAAAGGCTAGGAGCAATGTCCTGAAGATTACAGAAATGGTGGACTAGAGATCAAGTTGCCAAAAGGAATCACAAATGCCCCCATGTGCTCCCACCCAGTAGGTCTAGACTATCTGCATGAGACAGAGAGTAATTGCTGACGCCATCACTCAAAACAGATTCACAGATGCATCAGGTTCTTTCAGACACTCGTCCTTTGGGTCAAAAAATTCAGCCTTCAGATCATCCCACAGGCTGAAAGATAAATGTCAGGTCACGCTCTGGCCGGGCCCAGTCCTATTTTCTCCTATAAATGCCTAAACAAATGCATCCACTTCACATAGACCCTATAACATTTCTGCACTAAGGTAATGGGATAAACATATTCTTTGAAATTTTCCACTGTTATTTATATCTAAGATAAGAATTGTGTCCTTTTCCATAAAACTGGACAGTTTTCTTTTGTGCCATTTCAAATACACTGTTTTATATCACTGTAGTTTCAGAAGTTTATTTCTTATTATTTCAGAGTCCAAAAATAAGCTCAGTTGGGAAACAAGACATACGATCCTATGTACCTTCAACAGTGTAGACCTGCAGCATTAACAGGAACGTTCCCCAGGACACTACATTTCGATTCCAACTGGCTGCTAATTACTAACTCACAGTGAAAGTGTCACACTGCTCTCCTTTCAGCACTCTGCTGGCCAACAGTCTCTGGCAATAATCTCTCAACACATAAGCACCGTTCCCTTTCATCACATTATTTAATCAATAAAGTAATGTCCTCGCACCGGCCAGGCGCAGAGCCGTCTTGTCACAAGTGCTAAATAAATGAAACAAACACCAGTCCTGCTTCTACAACCTCTCCATTAATAAACATGAATGGAGATGTCTTTAATACAAAATCCATTCTCTGGAACACTTAGAAATGCACACACGAGCACATCTGTGAGACTCAAGGAGAAGTCCTTCATATATAATGGTGAGATTAGGCCAAGTCCCACTAGGTCAAGTCACACTCGAGAGTGGGCGAGGTGACATGGATTCTGGCTGTGATGGGTGCCCTTCCTCACCCCCTCAGGCCTCCTTGTTCCCGAGAGAGGTGACATTTTCTCATCCTCTCCCAGTCTACAGGAAGCAAGCACATCATACAAAGGTCCTCCTCCAGAGCGGAAGGAAGGGCTCTCTCCTGAGCTCAGCCCACAGAAGAATGGTGGGTACTCCATTTCCCATCTCTCCTAGACAGGAGCCGTGTGCTATGGTGGTAATGGGCTTCCAGGTATAAAGTTTGTTTCCTAATTCATCCTCTCCTGGCTATTTGTTACTGGTTATAAAGCCAGAGAAGTGAAGTGTAAGTCTTAGCCTTATGCCCTTCTAAAATTCTAAAACCTATGGGTGCTTTGGGGAAAGTATATCTTTATATCTTCATAATCTAACAGATCCTGCATGTTCTAGATATGTGGTAGACGGGATAGCATAAAGTCCCCTTCTACAGAAGCTAGATGGGAGCATACCATAAGCCAGGCACTCTGGCAACAGGCAGCTTATTTCATCCTCTCATTTTACAGATAAAGAAACGGAGGCTTGGAAAGGGTAAGTCAGTTACCCAGAGTTCCAGATACAACATCTTCATTTCTCTCTTTCAAAAGTCTTCATTTCCAATCCAAGTCCTGGAAGTTTCAAGATGTGTTTTCTGTTTTGTCAGATTTGGTGAGGGGGTTCCTGGGTTGTTTCTGGGGTGAATCAATTCTCATGACCAGTGACATGAGAATTACTGTCAGTATTTCAAGTATAAGCCAGAATCCTCAAGTTCCCTGGCTTTCAGCAACCAGGAACCATGCTTTTCTAATAAAATCACCCTGTACCTAACTACTCCATTTTTCTATGAGAAATCTCACCCACCACTCTACTTCCATTGGGGGTTTCCTCTATGCAATTCCTCCTGCTTCTGATCTCACCCTCCTTGCCATCTCACCTCCAGGTGAATCCTCCCTCCTTCCCACCTTGTCCCGAGCATTGGAGAGCTTCTGTGTCACCCACAGCCCTGTTAAATAAGGGCTGTTGTGTAAACCTGGTTTTTGTGAAGGAATATAGAGGGAAATTAAATTATGCCACAGAGAGGAAACAGCCTTAAGTGGAGTATTTTACGTCATAAATATAAGCTATTCCACTAAAGGGAACTTCTTACCTTCTTACCCTTTCCCCTTGGGTCCTCCTTATTGACCACACTATCTTGCTACTAATAGTAGACTCTTTTACTTCACCTCTCCTCTCCTCTAAACACTGCCCAATTCCCATACCAACTTCTTGAACTGCCAATAAACAATTACCCAATTCTTGTTACTTGATGATGGCCAGCTCTCTCCCCAATATCTAGATGAGTTTGGGGGCTCAGTCACTTTCCATAACCAAGGGACCTTAAAATTTTTTTTCCTTACAAAATAAGATGTCCTCTTTTTTAAGGGCAACCATTTCAAAGGGTAGCCACCTTCTAACATGTTTTTCTTACTTCCAATTTTTAACAGTTCTAGGAGATGAACAGAGCCTTGTCTAAACAGTCAAAGCTCTCAGCAGGGTGAATAATAACCATCACCCTGAAACAATGCTTTATTTAAGATGCCTGGAGGAAGTCAATAATCTTTTTAAAAAATAAAATATAAAAGGGCTCCTCCTAAGCTATTTGGTAAGCTGGCATCATTTCAGATGAATATCACAGTCTGAGTGTTGTTCAACAAATATTTGCTAAGTTAATTGGTAATTACAGTAGCTTCCCAAAGGAAAGGAGACAAAGGGTAGGTAAAGTAAAATTACTTTATTCTCACTTTAAGAGCAAAAACTTTAATATTGTCCTGAGTCTGTTTTAGCAGAAATTAGGCACTTGGTTTTCATTAGCAAAGGCATTCACAGATATTTCTCCTAATGAAAATCTAAAACCAGTCCTTTAAAATGGCTTAGTGATAGTGATGATTCTTCAGAGAGCTCACCAGTTTCACGGCCCTATGGGACGTGTTGATCATTCGTTTTATAGGTCAAGTGCAAGTGCGTTTATTAATGTATGCTCTGATCTAACCCACACTGCAGGATTAACTTCACAGTGCTTGATCAATGATACCAAAATTAATGGATTCATCAGTGCTGCCCATGGAGACACCCTCGTCATTTATATTGCATTTCCTCCAAGTTGTAATTGGGCATGTAATCTGTGCAGTCTCTAAGTGGACTCTTGAAAAGAAACCGACATCAGAAGGAAGTGTGGAGATTTTATTATCTCCAAGACTTCGGTTCATCAGGTACTGCTGGTGCATCATTGCTCCTCCATCTTGACAAGGATTATCTCCCATGCTAAATCCCCTCTTTTCTTATAAATCATTCAAAGGTTATATTCTATATCATGTCTTTTTCTCCATATCATTTCCGTTACTACTATTCCATGGAAACAATACTCTCAAAAGTCTTAATGATCTTCTAACCACCAGATTTAGCCACCTTTCATACAATTAGTAGCATCAAACATTGCTAACCATGCACTCCCACCTGACATGTTTTTGGCAGCTGAACTCTAAGACATTGACTTCCCAAATCTTGTCTTTCTGGTCAGAATTTATTAGTCTTTCTGTTGGATCTTTTTCTACTGGTTTGTTAATCTTCCTCTAAATTCTGCTCTCTCTTCTCGGTTCTTTTATTCAGGACAAACTACTCACTTTAGTGGCTTCTACAGCCATGTCTATGTACATAATTTCCATCTGTAAGTTCTCACCTCTTTACTCAAGAGGAAAACACAGAAAGTATAAGATAAGGTAAGAATAAACTCCCAAAATCCATTAATAAAAGAAAATATAAAAGAATTTAATTCTCCAACTAAAGACTTTCTATGCAGGTAAAAACAAATTGGTTACAAATGCTAAAACTGAATGAGGAAAAATTGCACTTTTTATTTATTTAAAAGAAAGACACTCAAAATGTAGACACAGAAAGATTGAAAATAAAGAAAGAACAAACGTACCTAGTTGTCCATCTAGAAAGAGGCTTCCCCCTACCCTGACCCTGCACATACACAATGAACAGCAGATAAAATACAAGTTAGGGCAAAAAGTA
This sequence comes from Tamias sibiricus, assembly GCA_025594165.1. Classification (NCBI taxonomy): domain Eukaryota; kingdom Metazoa; phylum Chordata; class Mammalia; order Rodentia; family Sciuridae; genus Tamias; species Tamias sibiricus. The sequence continues at coordinate 39,307,885 of CM046670.1, read as the reverse complement.
TTCTGAAAAACAGAAGGTTAATATATATAGATATATCCAAAGCATCAACAGTTTACCAAGAAAATAGAAAAATCACTAATATGTATGTAACTAGCAACATAGCCTCAAGTAATATTAAGCAAAACTTAGTTGAAAAGTAAAAATATATTGACAATGTTATAATCATAGTGACAGATTTTAAATCCTTTTCTTAGTAATTGAAGAATCAAGGTCAAATAAACACTATGATACATCAGGTTTTGCAGATAAAACTGCATCCAGTAACTAAAGAATGTCTACTTTTTGCCAGTCCATGTAAAAGATTTGTAATAGTTAACCATACACTTAAAACACAAGGTAAATATCAACAAATATCAATCAAATAATCGCTGTCATTCAGATCACAATATCTGAAAAAAAAATGCAATAAAAACTAAAGACCAAAAGATAAATTTGGAAATAATAAAATACACACCTAAATAGTTCAGAGATTCTAATTACAAAAGTATTTCCAAATATTTGTAATTGAACAACAATGGCAAAACTTGGGATACAACTAAAAGCAATACTTTGGAGAAAATTTATACTCTTAACAACATATACTTTGAAGAAGAAGAGTAAAATTCAATAATGCAACAATCAACTCAAGAAATAAGAGAACAAAGCATAAGAAATAAAGTAAAAATAAAAATAGAAACTAATGAAATGTTGAACAACAAAATGAAGAAAATTAATAAAAATAAAAACTGGTTTGAACACAAAAAGAAAATAGTAAACAAATAACTAAAATGATTTTTTAAAAAATACAAATAAGTAACTAGTATTAAAGATAGGAAAACAGGACATAGCTACAGAAACAATGGAGATTTTTTTTTTTTAATGATAAAAAATATACTATGGCAAAACTTATGCTATGAAGTTTGAAAACTGAGATAAAAGGGAGAATCTGTTAAAAATATAACTTATCTGTGGGTCATGGCGGGGTGCATGCCTGAATTCCAGTAACTTGGGAGGCTGAGGCAGAAGGATCACAAGCTCAAGGCCATTCTCAGCAACTTAGTGAGACCTGACTCAAAATAAAAAAGGGCTGGGGATGTGGCTCCGTGGTAAAGTAACTCTGGGCTCAATCCTTAGTTTTATATATATATACATAAATATAAAATACCTTATTTGTTCTATCTCAGTAAATAGATATATAGCCTGAGTGGATGTATGACTGTCAGAGCACAGATGGTGAATTCCTAATTAGAATCTACATACTCACTTTAAAAAATTCATTTTCTTTTAGATCCTTTCATACAGGGAAAACAATATCTAGAATCATATACTGTTAGAACTGGATGAGTCTTAGACAGTGGTTCAATCCTCTCCTGCAGATAAGGAAACTAAGGATCAGGAGTACGAAAACAGCAACAGCCATTCATGCCCGTGGACTTCTCACTGTCACTCAGATGCCGTGCTAAACATTTTGAATGCAGATGAACAACAGCTGGCAAAAATTTTCTCCCTTTCTGTAGGTTGGCGCCTCACTCTATTGATTGTTCCCAAGCTATGCGGGAGCTTGTTAGTTTGGTGTAATTCTACCTGTCAATTTTTGCTTTTGTTTCCTGTGTTTTGGGGTCCTATCCAGAAAATTATTGCCTGTACCAATGTCTCAAAATGTTTTCCCTATATTTTCTTCTAGTAATTACAGTTTCAACTCTTACATTGGGATCTTTGATCCATTTTGAGTTAATTTTTGTTCATTTATCAGTTCTCACAGAGTCTCTGGGGTTTTCTATGTATATAATAACATCATCTGTAAACAGGGATAATTTGACTTCCTTCCTTCCTATTTTATTTCCATCTCTTGCCTAATTACTCTGGGTAAAAATTCCTAGTACAACCCTGTCTTGTTCCTGATCTTAGTGGAAATTCTTTCACTTTTTCCCATTCAGTATTATGTTGGCTGTGGGCTTGTCATATATGGACTCTATTATGTTAAGGTACTATGATAAGTACCTTCCTCAAGGTACTGGTTGTCAGAACCATCAGTAACTTACTTATTAATGAAACCCTCTTCTCCAATCCAGTCTTCTAACTTGACTCCCTGTTTCCATCATACTCAATCTCTCTAACCTTGATTTTCAGGATAGTTACTCTCCATATTTGCTTTCCCCCATGGATTTTTGTTTTTATCTTTCCTGTGCCATGTCCCTGCTTTCTCAGTTCTTGGTTCTGGGATCCTCTTAGGGAGAAAAAAATGAGAAGAAATTACAAATATGTACTCATATATTTAATTGTTCTACAAATAAAAATATTTAGTAAAAATTTTGCAATACAATGGAAATTTCTGAAAGCCAAATTTTTTTAAGAAGATTAAGCCTAAAACATTTTATAGACTTTGTCCTCTTTTTTTGTATTTTATCAACTGGTGAACACCACACACACACACACACACACCCCCACAGATATACACACACATATTCAATGATCCAAAGTTCCTCTAATTAAACCTTTAGATCTCCAGAGAAGAAATGTTTCATGGGATGTGAACTACTGACTCTCTCTGATCCCTTTACTATCCTTTATTAATGTCTATCATCGACATGTGAAAACAAAAGTGGATTTCATTCCCCATTGATAAAAATTTCCAATGTTATGTAGTCCCAGAGCAAGAAACCAAAATGGTCAGAGAAAGAAAATGCTGATTAGCATATAAAAATCACCCATAATGACTGTAGGAAGTCGCCAGAACCATCAGTTGTCAATTCTATACCACACGCAAGTCTTACAAAGATTTAACAAAGTATGGAATATTAAAATAAGAATGCATACCTTCACATAAGATAATCATGTTTTACATTATGGGCTGCAATTTTAATTAAAGTTGGCATATTTCTGCTGCTATGATTTAAAAGATTAACTAAGCTGGACAAGGTCTCAGATCTTTAACTACACCAAACCTGTTTGTGAATTTTGGCACTCTGCATTTTAGGTGTGTTATGAAGATGACAATGTGCCAGTCATCCAAGCTGTCAAACGCCTGCTAAAAGCTGTTCAGAGCCAAACTCATTTGCACTCAGATGAATGAATACCTCCCAAGAAGCAATCTCTTAAATACCTACAGTTTCAGGTGCCACTCATGGCTAATAAAACAAACTTTACAACAAGCCCAGGATTTTTTTCCCCCAAAGTGCTGAAATAATTCCATAGAATAAACCAAGGTGAAAAATTATGGGAGTAATCAGTACTGTAATTACAGTGCATCAAACATTCACAGAATAAAGCATTGGGTTTAGACATTTACCCAATTATATGGTTTAAGACATTCTTCTCAAAACAACTTAATTAACATTATTTTGAAACTTAATATTAAAAATATGTCCTCCACTTGGCAGAAAAATATTTACACACTTCTAGTGAGAGTTTAAATTGATACAAATTCCTGGTAAATAGTTCAAGGATATGCATCAAAATGTTTTACTGTCTGTATTCTTTGATTCACTGATCCTTGAAGTAAGGCCCACACAAGTGAAGAAAAGGGGAGAAGGGGGTGAAATCTGAGTCTTCTAGACAGGAGGACTTTAATGTGCAAAGCACCAAGTGATGAAAGTTCTAAATGTTTTTCGAGAAACACCAAAACCAAAGGTTTCTGGCTCTCAGAGGTTCAGTCTTCACAATTTGGGCTCCTCCACCACACACAAAAATGAGTGGTCACTCAGAGATGAGTGTCTGACCAGCTGGGAGCTTGAGAACATCTTTCTGCCAGTGAACGTGTCAGAGATTGTCTCTTGCACAGTAATCCTCATCAGGGTTAGTGAGCCTGTTTCTATTTTGTGTTATACTTCACTACATTTTTATGAGGGAACATCATGTATGCTATAGTGGAATTTTGAAAATTGTGGGTCTGTGGTGGTCTTTAGGAACATGAAGAATCTAGACTAGTTTAATATGGCCACACACATATACACACACTCACCAGAATAGATTTATGGTGGATAGAAAGTGAAGAATTTTACAGATAAAATTAACTAAAATAATCTTCATTTCTTAATATATCTATCAATACATGTTAAATTGTGCTGAGGGAGTAAACCTGAGAACATCAGCAGCTTAAAACGACACTTTATTGACATTCATCTACAAAATGTGATGAGCCACTCATTGGCTCTTAAAGCTTTTGAATGGAAGCAACATATGATTGGTCCATTCATAGTTTTTTGACCGTGGGAAATCACCCAGTCTTTCATCAATTCACTGTATGTCGTGGGGAAGTTCCTTCTTCAAGGCCTGAACGTTTATAAACAATTATATAAATGATTAGTTTTAGAATTTTTGGAATTTTGTTTTCAGAAAATAAATAACTAAATAATCAATCAATTGTGATCTAACAAAGCTACATGTTCTGGTGATTTAAAGGGTCTCCAAAGAAGACATGTGAGACCAAGAGTGAATGTAAACTTAGAAAAAAAGGAATAGCTGAGCAAGGGGCAGTGCTATTCATAAAGGTGGAATAGGGATGGACCAGTGGTTCAGGTCATGACAACTGGTAAATGGTTAATACCTGAAGACTATAAGCCTCAAAAGAGGACACTGTTTCACAATCAGGTGAAAATGAGCTGGCATGAGTAGTTAGGGATTTTGTCTACCTTCTCCACATCCTTCCCCTGATCGTGGGGATGAGCTCATGGAAGGAGCAGGACATTTGGCAGACATAAGGTTTGATTTCAGTTATGGAGGTAAAGTAGATCTATTAGGAGTTGAGAACCAAGAGGAGAACTTATTTCCTCTGGGGCAGCAACTTTAGTCAGCTGAGTAGACAGTATTGAGGAGAAAGGCAGGAACAAAGGATGGCCAACAAGAACATGCAGAAGACAGGGAAAGAGAACTAGAAAGAAGCAAGAACTAGAAAGGACAGATGACCAGACAGGCTGGCAGTCCAAGTACAGCTAAGCTGTCGGGAAAGCATAGGTTTAGAGCACGTAGCGGGTCCCAAGGGTCCAAGTTGAGCCTCAGGACAAAGTGGGGTTTCTGGTCTTACACAGCCTAAGGTCACAGGTGATCTCACAAGCCTGAGGGAACAGGGAGCTGCTAATCTCAACACAGACCTAGTCTCCACAACTGATGTGAGTCGTAATATCTTATCACACAAAGAAAGTCTTAGGCCCTACACACACTGTACAGGAGGGGAAAGCAAAGAAAATCCCTCAGCTACATAACTGTACTCAATACTTCATTTTCCTTTGCCCCTTCATTCTAACTCAATTGTATACATTTCTTCTCTGCAAAAAAAAAAAAAAAAAAAAAAAAAAAAAAATTCTACAAGTTTCTTAAAAACTTCATAGAAAAAGACAATGTGAAGAGAGAATTGGGCAAAAAGGATAAGCTAGTTTGAAAAAGAAAAGCAATTTCAAAGTTAAGGAATATGCCATAGGAAAGGACAGAAATAAAAGTGAAAAACAAAAATATAAAAAATGATGAATTCATAAATTAGGTGAAAGTGTTAAAATGGGGAGGTAGAAAAAAATTTAAATTGTGATATACCAAAAACAGGTACAGAAACTTCAAAGAAAGTAATGGTATGATCTTTATTGAGGTTATAACTGAAAATTGATATCAAGACCAAGTTTATCTCTTTCTTTTTTTATCTATGAAAAATTAAGTACACTATTTTGTGAATGTTTCCTTTTCTGTTTTGTTTTTAGGAAATTGTTTGTTTGTTTTGACTATGATTTCTTTTGAACAAAACATCTCAATTGCATTAGCTGGTAAAGTACAACTAGCTATTTCCCCCTGGACCGTGATTACAGCACTTCTGTAACTCCATGGCCCTCAGGGTCACAATCCTATAACCTAAATAAACACCCTTCCTTACCACTACCACCAGAAACGCTTACAGTTTCCTAGAAGGAAGAAAACAACTGGTGTTTTAGCTCTAACTACTGAGTTGATAGAAATTCTAGCCCAGCCCTAAATGGAGCCAAAGTGGTGGAGCAGGGGCAAGCTGCACTTTCAATCTTCTCTACAGCTCAGAATAGAAGCAGCTGGAGAACAGCTACTAAGTGAGGTGCATGACTGAGGGAATTCACTGAAGTTCAATATTGATCAGTCAAGATTCAGAAACCAAGAAATTCTGGTCTTTGGAACAGAGAGTAAGAAAGAGTGTATTAGTGTCACATTTGTGGTGGCAGCAGCAGTTGTCAGTGGGACACAGCAGAGGAGAGAGGTAACAAAAAAGGTGATAGAGAGAGACATAATGGACAAATTTGGCAGGGAAACAGTTGTAGAACAGAAAGGCAGTGTGAACTGAGCTGATCTGGGAGTTGCACAGAGTGCAGGAGCTTAAGATGTGCACATTTTTCCAACTTGAGAGTGGAGACCTGTGGTAGGGAACCATCTTTTGGGAATCACACCTGAGTTTGTGGCTGTGGGAGCCTGGAGATTGCAGCAAATATTGCCTCACTGTCCATACCAAAATGCCCAGGATGGCCCCAGAAGAAAACCAGTGAAACAGGTAAAGAGAAGAAGATTACGTGCAGTAATATTCTGGTCTTAAATATAAGAGTGCAGCAAAAGGCTCGGGCCACCAACTGAAGAGGATTAGGAAACTGAACAGACCCAGTGATTGCAAGTGGGGATGCACATGATTGCAAGTGGGAACTGAGCCTCAGAAGGCCATAGTTGTGGAGAGTGGAGTGCATGAGACCTGCTATGACACCCAGGGCATGTGGTTCCGCTACCATATGAGTTCCTGTGTCAATTTAACCTGTCCAGAGTAAACTCCAGCCCATAGAATGTTCTTTTCAGAGCTTAGTATCAGCCTCTGGAACTTCCCATTTAGAACTCTGAGCCGGCCTCACCCTGGGAATGCATCAATCTAATCAGTCTGGAGTAAATTGCAGTAGTAGGTACTTCCCATTCTATGCTAACTTCTACTGTTGGGCAAGGAAGCTGAGAATCATTTTAACTAGCTTTTGTCCTGGGTCACTCCAGTTGCCAGCCTGGTGAGCAACACAAAAAGAGAAAGGGTGCTTGCTCTAAAGGGTGCATAGCCCAAGATACAAAAAGAAATAAAGATAGGCAAATGTAGGGAACATCTACTTTTGTCTCTAGTGATGACTTTAACAGAGACAGATTTTCATCTTTCATTAAGATTTTTTTTTTTTTTAGATTTGCTGATTGGTAGATATATCACTTTCTTTCTTTGATTTCTCTCTTTTCACTCTTTGAATACTCTAACTTTTCTTTTGCCTTTCTTTTTCCACTTTCTCATCTCATAATTAATTGAATTTTACCATGTTTTTTAAATGTTTGTTTTGTATAATTTATGCCTATACCATTCTTGTGTTTTTTTTTTTTTAAAGGCAACATGACCCTTCCTAAGGTTCATAAGTTACCAAAAACTGACTCCAAAAATATTGAGGTGGATGAAATACCAGATAAAGAATTCAAAATAATGAATTTAAAGAAAAAAACAAGATCAACATATTCCAACAGAACAAAGCAGAAAAACACTGAATGAATTAAGAAAGACAGCAAAGATATGAATGAGAAATTCAAAAAAGAGACAGAGAGATTTAAAAAAACAACAAACAAATACAAATCTTGGAGGAAAAAAAAGTTCAATAAACCAAACAAAATTCAGTAGAAAACCAATAGGCTAGATCAAGCAAAAGAGAATTTCAGGATTTGAAAACAAGGTGGGTTATCTAGAATATTCAGACAGAAAAGAAAAAGAGACACTGAACATAATATCCAAGATTTCTGAGACATATTAGAAAACTTAAGTTCTGAGACTGAGAGAAGATGGCTTCTCTTTATAAAGCCTAGAAATGAAGCAGTGAAAGAACAGCTGACCAGAGAGGTGGGTTACAGAGTAAGCAATCTAAATATTAGACAGTTTGAGACTTGGGATTTGGTTACTGGGACAGAAAATCAGGCCCCTGAACCCTGACCATGGTGGGATTAGGGGAAAGAGAGAAAGAGGGAGAGGAAAAGTCCATCAGCTTACTTTCTTAATAACAGTTGGAAAGAAAAGCAAGTTAAAACAGGACAGGGGCAGCAGAAACAGTGAAGGAGATCATACCATTTTCTGGGTTGAAAGCTGCGCTAGGCAGGGTAACTATTTTGTAGAGTCTGTAGCTAACCAGCCTCCCTATAAGACATCAATTCAATCCATATTCTCCCCACCTACTAATAGTGACAAATATAACCAGAGAGAAAGCCCCTGAAACACATTGTCTCAGTAATCTGGCAAGAAGGACCATGTAGAGGGACTGCTGCTACCTCTACTGAAACCCCCTCCCCCTCACTGTGCCTGCACCCAAAGTCCCCACACTTGCAGACAACCACCAACCACTTAGATGGCACCAATATGTAGAAATCCCAGTAAAGGGAAGCAGGTGCTAAGTCATTCACATTCCTGAGCTGAGCCCTAGGAGCTCAGACAATGGTGGGCCAACTGACACTTTACCCTAATCACAAGAATGGTACCCCGGTGATATACATCAGCAGTGTAGAGGCTCCTAAGCCTGCATTCACAGCCCCCAAAGTTGCAGACAACTAGAAGTTCTATGCTGCTATAAAGAAGCCCCTGTGGAGCGGAGTGGGCACTCAGCATCCCACAGCAGGCAGCAACAGCCCTCAGCCATGCACTTTGCACTCCCATATCAAACAGAAACAGCCTGCAAATGCAACTGCCTCCAAGCAAGCAGAGTCAGGGTGCTGGGCTGATGAACAAGCAACAGCTGGTAAGAAAATTATTACAAGTATGAAAATATCTCCTGTGCCCCAACACCTCTAAGAGGGTCCACAGCTGTAAGTCCCACTTAACTCAATTCTCTTGCAGACACATGGACCGCCAGAAGCCAATTCCTGAAGACAAACCTAAGCAGTCAGCAGAAAACCTTATGCATACACAATGGCAGTGCACCTCGTAAAAGGGCTTAAAGAGGAGGTTCCCACAGACACCAGCCATCACCCAGTGTGCCCCAAAGAAGCCCACTTGCCAGGTGTGGTAGCGCATGCCTGTAATCCCAGCACTTCAGAGGCTGAGGCAGGAGGATCGTGAGTTCAAAGCCAGCCTCAGCAATGGTGAGGCCGAGAGGCACTTAGCAACTCAGTGAGACCCTGTCTCTAATAAAATACAAAAAAGGGCTGGTGATGTGGCTCAGTGGTAGAGTGCCCCTGAGTTCAATCCCGGGTACCAAAAAAAAAAAAAAAAAAAAAAAAAAAAGAAGCCCACCAACTTGCAACCTGTGCACTCCAGAGAGGGACAGAAGCCCCTCACTCCACACAGAACACCCAGCACCACATCAAACAGACCTATCTCAGACCCACCATGCCTTGCACACTCTGAAATACACATAGGGAACCCACATGACTTTGTTAGAGCTTCACTTCAGGAGGGCAAATGAGACTACACACTCTAACAAGGCATAACCTGGATGCCAAGCCACAGACAATTAGGGGCCATCTGCTCTGACCAAGAAAAAGCTAGTAGGTACTTGGACACACCAAAGACTGGCAAGTGACCTTCTAGAATTGGATCAGAAGAAAAATGGTGTGATGACTACCACCACAGCCAGAGAAACTTAAAGGTAAAGCTGAGGAGTGGCGGGAATTTTCTAAAAGTCCCAAATCCAGATGAAATACAAATAAGGCGACTCACTAAAAAAATTCCCTCAGCATGGATTATCATAAATAACTCTAATGTCAATTTTGATCCTACAAATATTTTTATATTGAATCAATTGATGATCCCTTATTATTTTATATTGAAGCCCTTAGCCCATTTGATTGTATTTTTCTAATGTTTCAAAGCATTAACTGGAATCATTCTTTCTTTCTTTCTTTTTTTTTTTTCCTAGCTCGGGTTTGCACTTGATTTTCTTAGTCTTCCTTTTCCCTCTTGCATTGCACGCTTCTGCCTCAAATCCCCTCAGCAAGTTTTTCTTCTTTTAATAATAACAGTTTGTATTATTTTTTCTCTTTTCTTTTTTCCTTTTGCCAATTTTTCTCTTCTTTCCTTTCCAATCCCTATATAGTGCAATAGTAATTTTACTATTTTTAATAACTAAATCCTCAACTATTCAAGAACATTACTACTTTTTTTTTTACCGAATTAGAGGAACTGTGGAGAACATTTCAATAAGTTTTATTCCTAAGATTCATTGGTACATAGGCTTTGTTCTTTTTTTCCCTTTTCTTTTATTCTAAGTTGTTATATATGATAGCAGAATGCATTACAATTCATATTACACATATAGAGCACAATTTTACATATCTCTGGCTGTATACAAAGTATATTCACACCATTCATGTCTTTATACATGCACTTAGGGTAATGATATCCATCTTATTCTACCATCTTTTTTTTAACCCTTTTGCCCCTCCCTTCCCCTCCCTCCCCATTGACCTTTCTAGTGTTCCTCTAATCCTCCTATGCTCCCCGTCCCAACCCCACTGTGAATCAGCCTCCTTATATCAGAGAAAACATTCAGCATTTGATTTTTGGGATTGACTAACTTCACTTAGCATATATTCTCCAACTTCATCCATTTACCTGCAAATGCCATTATTTTATTCTCTTTTATTGCTGAGTAATATTCCATTGTGTATATATACCACATTTTTTAATCCATTCATCTACTGAGGGGCATCTAGGTTGGTTCCACGGTTTAGCTATTGGGTACATAAGCTTTGTTCTGAAATTCTAATTAATAAGGTTGGTAGCTTCTCTCAAAGTGGTGCTTATGCCAGGGAATAATAAAGGGTACACATCAACAGGGAATATCAATACTTGGATATTTACCCAGCCTGAGGCACCAAAGAAGAAGAAGAAGCTTACTAAATAGTCCCCTGAATAAAAGTAAAAGAGATAATCATTCCAGACAATGGGTAAACCATGGGAAGAACAAAATTGTGGTATTTGCTGGCAAATGTATGGTAATGGAGAACATCATGCTAAGTGAAATAAGCCAGATTCAGAAAAGCAAGGATGAAATGTTTTCTCTCATATGTGGAAGCAAAAGCAAAATAAAAAAGGAAAAAGTGAGAAGACCTCATAAAAGTAGAAGGGAGATCAGAGAGTTACAGGAACGGGATTCAGGGGGAAGGAAGAAGGAAGAACTGTAGAATAAAACTGACCAAATGATGCTAAATACCACAGTGAATTCCACCTTTGTGTATATCTATAAAGCACCAATTTAAAAAAACAAACAAATAGAAGGTTGACCAGAGGAGCAGAGGAAGGGGAATGGGGGAAGGGAAGAAAAGAAGACGTACTGAAGACTGAAAGAAAGCCATCTATGTTCTACACATGTATGATTATGTGAAGATGAACCCCACTTTGATGTGTAACCATATGCACCAATAAAATCATTTAAAAATCTCATAGGTTATAAGGAAGGAGTAGAGGAGAGGCTAATTAAATAAAAATATAATCAGTGAAATAATAGTGGAATTTTCCCCTAATTATTGGAATGGAATGGGTACTCAGATACTGAAGCCATTTAGAAACCCAAAAGACATGACCAGAAAAGAAACTCTCTACATCATATGCCAAGAATTCAGAATAAAGACAGAAAGAGTATTAAAAGATACAAGAGGAAAAGGCCAAGTCATTTATAAACCAAACCCCTCAGAATAACACTAGAGTTCTCAGTAACTCTAAAGGCCAGGAAGACATGGAAGGATGTATTTCCCGCACTGAAAGAAAATAACCATCAACCTAGATTGCTATATACAGCAAAATTAGCCTTCAGAAAGTAAGAAGAAATAAAAACTTTTCAATATAAACAAAAACTAAAGGAATTCATGGCCACAAAGCCAGCATTGCCCAAGATACTTAAAGGAACAATACACAGAGAAGGGGAAAGCAAGAGAAAGAATAAATCTCACAAGGAGAGTAGATATGTAAATGAGAAATAGGAAAGAATCAAATATTAGAAATAGGACAAAATGGCAGGAAATAGTACATATATTTCAATAAAAACTCTGACTATAAATGGCCTTAATTCTCTAATTAAAAAACACAGAGTAGCAGATTATATTTAAAAGTAAGATTGAACTGTTTGTTGCCTGCAAGAAATACATCTCAAAGACATACACAGACTAAAACTAAAAGAATAAAAAATAATATTCCATGCAAGTGGAATCTGAATACAAGCAGAAATAACTACATTCATATCTGATAAAGATTTAAAACCAAAATTAGAAGAGACAAAGAAGATCACTACATATTGGTAAAGGGAACAATCCACCAACAAGATATAATGGTTGTAAATATGTATGCACTGAACATGGGTTCATCCAATTTCATACTCACTATGAAGGAACAGATAGGTTACAATACAATAATAGTGGGAGGTTTCAATATCCCACACTCACAAACAGATAGGTCATCCAGACAAAAAGCCAACAAAGAAAAATATCAGAAATAAGTTATACTGTAAAGCAAATTGACTTAACACACACCACACACACACACACACACACATAATATTCCATTTAATAGGAACAGAATACATATTTTTTCATCAGCTCATGGAATCTTCTCTAAAATAGATCATACCTTAGGCCACGAAAATAGTCTTAACAAATACAAACTATCAAAATAATTTCTTGATTCTTATCAGATCATAATGGAATAAGACTAGAAATAAACACCACAAGAAACTACAGAAACTATACAAACACATGGAGATTGAATGACCAGTATGTCATTGAAGAAATCAGGGGAATAACTTTAAAAAATTATTAGAATCAAATAAGAATAGAACAACATCATCTTTGGTATACAATAAAGGAAGTTCTGAGAAGGAAGTTTATAACTCTGAATGCCTACATTAAAAAATTAGAGAGATCACAAAAAATAATCTAATGATGCATCTCAATGTCTTAAAAAAAAAAAAAAAAAAAAAAAACAGGAAGAAACCAAACCCCAAACTCAGAATAAGTACAGAAATTACAGAAATAATGATCAGAGTTTAAATTAATGAAATAGAGAAGAAAAGAACAACACAAGGATCAATGAAACAGTTGGTTCTTGAAAAGATAAACAAGATTGGTTAACTCTTAGCCAAGCCAATCAAAAGAAAAACAAAGAAGACCAAAATTAATAAAGTTAGAGATGAAAGGGGGGATATTACAACAGATACCACTGAAATCCAAAGGATCATTAGGGACTACTTTGAAAACTTATATATTAGAAAATATAAAAGAAATTGATAAATATAAAGGAAATGGATAAATTTCTAGACATATACAATCTACCAAAATTAAACCTAGAGGATATAAAAAACTAAGCTGCTCAACAGCAAACAATGAGATTGAAGCTGTACTAAAAAGTCCCCCAACAAAGAAATGACCAGGACTGGACAGTGTTACTGCTAAACTTGATCAGGTCTTTAAAGAAAGACTGACTAAGGCTAATGTGCCTCAAACTATTCCATGAAACAAAAAGGAAGAAATCCTTTCAAACTCATTCTATGAAGCCAGTAGCCCGATGCCAAAACCAGACACACACACACACACACACACACACACACACACACACACATTACAGACCAATGTCCTTGGTGAAAATGGATACAAACATCCTCAATAAAATATTTCCAAACTGAATTGGTACATTAAGAAAATTGTACACCATGATCAAGTTGGTTTCCTTCCAGCAATGCAAGGATGGTTCAATATACACAAATCAATAAATATAATATATAGCATGAATGTGATCAAGGATAAAAATCTCATGTTCATCTCCATAGATGCAGAAAAAGCCTTTGACAAAATTCAATATCCTTTTATGATAAAAACCCTGAAGAAACTAGGCATGGAAGTATCTTATTTTGACATAATAAAGATTATATATGAGAAATCCATGGCAAATATCAAACTGAATGGGGGAAAGCATTTCTTTTAAAATCAGGAATGACACAGGATGTCACTGTCACCACCCCTAATCAATATAGACTTTTTGTTTTAGCCAGAGCAAATAAGCAATAAAAATTTAAATGGATAAAAAGAGGAAAGAGAGAAGTCAAATTATCCCTATTTGTAAATTATATGATCCTAAACTTAGAAAAGTTTACAGTGTCCTTCAAAAGACTTCTACTTCTAATAAACAAACTCAGCAGAGTAGCAGATAACAAAATCAACACACAAAAATCAATAGCTTTTCTACACATCAAAAAATAACTCACTGAGAAATTAGGAAAACAATTCTACTCATAATAGCTTTGAACAAAGAAAATATCCAGGAATAAACCTAACCAAGGAGAAGAAAGATCTTTACAATAAAAATTACAGAACACTGAAGAAAGAAATTGAAGAAGACACTAGAAAATGGAAAGACTTCCCATTTGCATGGGTCAGCAGATTTAATATTGTTAAAATGACCACATTGCTGAAAGCAATGTACAGATCAATCAACACAATTCCCATCAAAATACCAATGAAATTCTTCATAGAACTAGAAATAAACAACTATCCTAAAATTAATATGGAAGCATTAAAGATCCTCAATAGACAAAACAATCTTGAGCAAAAAGATCAACTACCACAACTACCAATTTTTAAACCTACTACAGAGCCATAGTAACAAAAATCAGCATGTCACTGGCAAAAACAAAACAAAACAAGCGGACATGTACAGCAATGCATCGGAATAGAATAGAGAACAAGGACAAACCCATGCATTTTCAGCCATCTGATTCTTGAAAAAGGAGCCAAAATCATATTATAGAAAAGATAGCCTTTTTAACAAATAGTCTTGGGAAAACTAGTTATCTATATGTAGAAGATTTAAACTAAATCTCTGTCTTACACTGCATAAAAATCAGCTCAAAATGTATCAAAGACCTAAATGTAAGACCAGAAACTTTGAAACTGCTAGAAAATCCCATGGGGAAAACACTTCAAAACATAAGCACAGACAACAACTTCCTCCAGAAATAATAGCAATAACTGACTAATGAAACTGTCAAATTGAAAATTTTTCTGCATAGCAAAGGAAAAAACAGAGCGAAGAAACAGTTAACAAATGGGAGAACATCTTTGCAGCTATATTTCCAATAGTATTCATATCCCGGATATACAAAGAACTCAACCCCTAATCCCCCAACAAACCCAATCAATAAATAGACAAACTGAACAGACACTTCTCAATAGAAGTAAGAATGACCAATAATTACATGAAAAATATTCAACATATTTAGCCATCAGGGAAATGCAAATCAAAACTGCAACTGAGATCTACTACACCAATGCAAAAGCTGCTATGACATTTTGCATGAGTGGGCAGTTCATGAGATCACAGCAACACAAGCACATCATAATTTGTGGGAAGCAAACGGTTCTGTGAATGCTTAGAACCACACATCACAAATCTTTGAATCCCAAGGGTTTTCTCTATTTTTACCATACCCAAAATATTAATATTAAAAACTGAGACAGATGTATTATTTCTGGGAGGTCTCAGAATAACTTTTGATCTGTGGTTTTATATCCACAAGGAGAAACAATGTGATACAACTATTGTCAGGAAGCAATAAACTTCATTTTTACATCATTTGAAGCAAAATATGTAAAATAGGAACAAGAGGCTACAGTAACATAGTGATCCCTTTGAAAACAAATTATAGCCATAATAATAAGTCATGATGGTATCAGTTACCAATACACACATTTTTAAAATAAGGTGCTTAAAGTAAATGTATAATTTCCTGATTCTGGTAATTATACTGAGGTTATATAAGAATATGTCCTTTGTTTTTAGAAATACATACTGAAATATTTAGGGCTATAGGGTCATTGTGTTTGCAACTTCTTAAATAATTCATGAGATATTGTATATATACACACAAATACAATATAAATGTTTACACACACATATATATACATTTATATACATATAAGTATAGGCAGAAAAATGATAAGATTAATATGGTAAAATCTTAACAGGGAATCTGAATATGACTATGTGGGAATTCTTGGTACTATTTTCACTTTTCTGTAGTCCAAAATTATTTTAAAGTAAAACATGAATGTATAACATATAATATTTCAAGAAAAAATTCTTAAGAGATAAAATAGTTTTTCTTAGTCAGTAAAATGGGAGCTACAGAAATAGTTATTGAAGATGGTAGAACTTAGGCAAGATTAGATAATATTAGGAGGTTTGTTTGCAGGCAGTTAATGCCTAGTATTCTGCACCTTACTCAAAATACATATTTTTCAGCCCAGAGAAAACTTCTTAGTAACTTTATGCTATGAAAGACAGTTTCAGTACATGAAATTACATACTTTGAGCTGTAGCCTACACCATCTGGTGGGCTAGTTAATTAGAATTAATTAAAAAGATAGTACCAGGTTTGCACTGGTACCAGGACTCACATATAACTCTTATCAATGTATCCAGCATAAAATTAATGGTAAACTAAATAGTAGATTTGTCATTGAAGGTAAAGTTGTATTTAGTTGTTTTCATTTTATCATATGTAAGATGACCATAACAGTAATCATGATGATGTTTGATTTTTTTTATACCTAGGCAGTCCTTGTTTTGAATGAACCAAAGAACTATAAATATGACTGTTCAAAGTAAAACTAGGCAACTAAATAATCAATCTTACCTTAGTAATCAATCAAAAAAAAATTACAATTGTCCTACAACCCTCAAAAATTTTCTAAAAATGTTGAAAACGCTGTCAGTTTTTAAAAAGTAAAATTTATAAAATAAAAAGAGTAAAACATCAGAACACTGTAATTTAAAACATTAAAAAAAATTCAAGCCGGGCGTGGTGGCGCACGCCTGTAATCCCAGCACTTGGGAGGCTGAGGCAGGAGGATGGCCAGTTCAAAGCCAGCCTCAGCAATGGCGAGGCACTTAGCAATTCAGTGAGACCCTGTCTCTAATAAAATACAAAAAAGGGGCTGGAGATTTGGCCCAGTGGTCGAGTGCCCCTGAGTTCAATCCCCAGTACCAAAAAAAAAAAAAAAAAAAAAAAAAAACATTCAAAATATTAGCAAGTTGGTGTTTTATTTATTAAGAAAAAAACTTACCAAGAGTCATTTGAATGGTGTTTTGTTTTTTTCTTGTGTTCTAACTTACAATAATGAGCAAGTATCTTTCTTCTGCTTTGGTGAATTGTTATACTCCTAACTTTAGGTCAGCATCTAACATGCTATCCTTTGCACTTTTCAACATCATGAAACACTTCTGCAATTTTCTATAATGTGACATGGTTTGTTAGTGTCACTTCCTCTGGGTCATCTTCATCCTTTTCTCCACAACCAATTTCTTCATTTATGTTGTGAAGTCCATCTGAAATAAGTTCTCCTGGCTGCAAACCTAGAATATCCCTCTTTTTAAACCTAGAGTGTCTAGAAGTATGGTTAGTGTTAACATTCTCATGAACAGGTATTTCTTCTATAACTCAATTTGTGTTCAATTTATACTTCACCTCCAGCATTATCATTTTTTATTTCTTATTTCTTTGCTGCACTCTTATCATCGTGGGTCAGTTATTTTCAATTTTCCATTTTTGTAAAATGTCATGTGGGTTTTTCATAAAGAGACAAGAAGGCAACACAACTGTACTCTGTCTGTCTGTGCATAAACTGAATAACAGGCGCTCAATGAGCAATTGCTGATGGCTTTGAAAGAAGTCACATGGATAGTCATTGCTTATGGCTTACATCTGTTACTCATGTTGATAGAGATTTGTGGATAAAAAGGTAGAAGTGAAGTTTGCACTTCATGTAGTTACTCAGTTAATATATTGTGGTTAACTGCAATTTGAACTAAGTTGTTGATGAACCTGTACTATATAACTAAACCACAGTAACTGAAATTCAAATCTGTCAGCACCACAAAGAGAAGACTATGTGTATTTTGAAGACAGAATTGATAGGACTTTTTTAATGGAATGGAGGGTTTGAAAAAAAAAAATGTTTCTCCTTCATTTTGTGGGTGCAAATTTAACTTACTTAGTGGTATTGAGCACCTGGTACTGACTGCCCATCTTTTTATGCCGTTGTTAGTATATTGTAATTATACATAATAGTGGGTTCATTGTGACATATTCATATATTCACATAACATAATTTACTTCAATTAATTCCCCAGTACTTCCTCTTTCCCTTTTCACCTCCCTCCTCCCATTCCACTTCCTCTATTCTTCTGCTCTTCCTTTTATTTATTTATATGTATTTTTTTTCATTAGTACATTATGATTATACACAAAAGTTGGATTTATTGTGGTATATTCATATATGCATATAGCATAGTCTGGTCAATTTTATTTCCCAGTTCTTCCCCTTCCTAACCCTTCCTCCCTCCCACTTGATCTCCTACCACTCCTCTACTGATCTCCCTTCTATTTTTATGAGATCCCCCCCCCTTTTTTTTTTTAAATTTCTTTTCTCTCTCTAACCTCTGCATATGAGGGAAAACATTTGATCCCTGAATTTCTGAATCTGGCTTTTTTCACTTAGCATGATATTCTCCAGTTCCATCCATTTACCCACAATGGAGATAATCTCATTCTTCTTTATTGCTGAGTAGAACTCCATTGTGTATATATACCACATTTTATTTATTCATTCATCTGTTGATGTACCTTTAAGATGCTTCAACAAATTGGCTATTGTGAATTGTGCTGCTATAAACATTGGAATACACATATGGCTATAGTGTGCTGACTTGGTGTGTTTGAGTCTTCTTTCTATATAGATATCCTATGAATTTCCATTTAAATTCTGATCTTAACCTTCATGGCAAGGATTTTTAAAATATTAAAAGACTTCTTTATTATCATAGCAACAAGACTAGCAGTATCTAATTTATCTTCTCCAATCTTCTAATTCAAATACTTATTCTAATCCATAAAAATACAAAAGCTGACATCTACACTGATTGAAGGGAAAAGAATACATCCTAGACTTGAGGGGAACTTCTACTATCTTCATAAACAATGAGAATGAATTAGGAAGAGCATTCCTGAATTTGCTCATTCTAATCTGTGAACCAGGATCTAAGAACAAGTAAGTACCTAGAATGTAGAAAAGGCTTTGACTCACATGACTGACTGCTCCTGACTTGAAGATGTCTGGGTACGTTTACCAGAAATCCACTTTTCTTCTCCAAAGGAATTATCTTATAATCCATTGATATCTTTTCTTTTCTTTACTACTTCTATAGCTGTTCTTTATCCATTGACATTCAAATGCCATTCTTTTCAGAATGTAATAGTACCAGTAATCATAAGGACAGGCCAATTTCAGCCAGACTTGTTGATCCCAAATATAATGATAAAGGAGGCTATTGTCCTGGCTGTTTTAACATTAATCTGTCAGAATGTAAAAACCACTGGTTACTAGACCATTATTATTTTAGCAAGGAAGTTGCTTAGCAAATGTAATTCAACTATCCCAATCATGGGACACTTTTACTTTCTACTTTTTCACTTTGATATGAAAAGATTTTTTTACAAGTTTGTATTACCTTTAGAACTAACAATAATAATTTTTAAATGTTGTAACTGAGTCTCTCAGAATGTGTCAGTAGACCCTAATCATTATTATGCAATAGCCTAAAGTATTCAATCAAATGTATGTGTAGTATTGGCCACTAAAAAACTGAGAGGAAAAAAAATTATTTGAAGTCAATCCAAATAATTGGAGCTGAGAACAAGACTACATATTGTAACACAAATATCCCTTACCTTATAGACATTTTATAATAATCACAATTAAAACTTTATATGAAAAGAAACAAATTGATAATACCCCTATATGAAAACAAAAGAAAATACTTTTCACTGGTAGTAGGTGGAAAAGTTTTCCCTATTTATGTCATCAGTCAGGATAAATTAAGAAGTGCATTTCTGAATTGTTCAAACTCTGCTTTGGAAATCATAATCAAGAAGACTATCAAAAGCAGAGGGTTCATCTAAATTTTCCAATGGAAAAGAATGTACCATCAATATTAACCGATAAATGTATGTATTATGTAAAATTAAATGAATATGACTATTGTTGTTTTAAGAGAGAATTGGGAAGATTTGACATGCATACCATCTAGGATATGAGTAAATTCTCAGAGAATGAGTGTATATTTTTGCCAGAATGGTCTGGGAAAATCCTGAGATTGAACAGACTTGTGTTTCTATGTTTTATGCAGTTTTCTTGTGCATGTAGCCTAGCACCCACCTCTTCCCTTGCTTTATGCCATATGCACCAACCCAGCCTGCACCAACCCAGCCTTCCCCAACATCCCTCATCTTCAGATTTAACCTTCCTCAACCCCATGTTTTTTCTTGGGAGTTGAGATGCTGTGGTCTAGGGTAAGGATGTCCATTTCAAAAATCACTTAGTGATTTACCTTAAAAACTGAAAAAATGTTTCTTTGCTTATGCAACATTAAAAATGATCCTGCATTCAAAGAGCTTATGTCAGATATGTAGATGAAGATGGTAGATTGGATATAGGCCTGCAATGTTTGCTCCCTTCCATTCAAATGGCAATAAAGGGATGTTTGCTTTTAAAGATGTAAATCTCCAATTGTGGAGAGAACAGGAGAGGATATAACTTCAGCAATATTTTGGAAAAGGGAAAGCAGAAGGAACAGTGATAACTAATTCAGAGGACTAGGAAAAGGATAAATTCTAATCTGGTAAACAAGAAACTCTAACTTTATTCATAGAATCACCCAAAGTCTCAGGTAGGAAGAAACAAGTGCTTTCAGAGATGAGGTACTGACATAAGGGAAGTTGGTTAAAGGCAGTTTAAGAAACAAAAGAGATCCTCTCCTTTAATCTGTGAAGTTGGGCAAATCTCCCCCGACCCAGAAATTTGGCAGAAACACTGGGAGTTTATTCTCTGAAGATCTATCACAGTCTGATATTCTTAAATATAAGTGGACTACCAAGTTTCCCAGACAGCTGAGAAAACTTTGCAGCATGGATAATTAGAGACCAAGAATACAGGGGGAAAAAAGTACTTGGGCAAGAAAACGCACTACATGGAAAAGAATACTTAAAATATGCAATAATGCTGGAGAGGCAAGAGCAGCTAATAAGGCACTATAAAAAGGAACATTGCAAGAACACAAAAAGGTCATAGAGCTGAAAACATGAGATATGAATTTATCTTAAAAAGCTCAATACATTTATTATTAAATAAAATTTAGAAAATATTAAGGAAATCTTGCAGGAAAAAAAAGAGGAGAAAATAAAATAGAAATAGAAATAAGGAAGGAAAAATAAGAAATCTTGTGTGCTTGGTTTAAAGTTGTCCCTGTTTTCATTAGGAAGAATATGACAATGTTTTAAAGTGTCAAATTTTAAGAAAACACTTATAACAAAACCCTGTCCACTTTTTGATACTCCCTGCTTAGTAATTTTAGAGGCAATCACTTTGATTTTAGAAGCTGTTTCTTTTACACATTTCCCTAACTTTGTATGTTTAAATAATATGTACATTATGTCTAGATATGTCAATTTAGTAGGTATTTGACTATTTCTTATTAAGTAGTAGAGCATTATACTTTGTTATACTCCCATCACCTTTGGGTTTTCTTTTCCATGATTCCAATGCACTTGTATTTATTTTTTAGAATAAATCAATAGTCACTGATGTCTATGTAAATATTACTTATACAGCTGCATGCCATACTACAATCACATTTCATTTCTTATATTTTCACTGACATTGATTATTACCATTTTTTATTGAGGTTCAATTTATATACAATAATATGCACCCTTTGTAAGTGTACAATTCAGTGAATTTTTCTAAATTTATAAGACCATCACAATCTAGCTTTGGAATGTTTCCATCACCTCCCCAAAGCTCCCCTGAGCCTGTTCACAGTCCATCTCCACTTCGACTCCTAGTCCCAGGCAAACACTCATCTGTTTTCTGTCTCTGTAAATGTGCCTTTTCTGGAAACTTCTTATAAGTGGAATCATGCAAAATATAGACTTTTGTGTCTGGCTTATTTCACTTAGCATATTTTGAGATTCATTATGTCATAGTGTGTATCTGCAGTTTGTTCTGTTTTATTAATGAATAGTATTCTATTTTATAAACTACAAAACATTTTGTTAATCCATTCACCAGTTGATGGCTATTTGGATTGTTTTCACCTTTTGCCAACTGCAAATATTGCTGGTGTGAACATTCATGTACAAGTGTCGATATGGACTTGTGTTTTCATTTCCTTTAGGTAGATATCTAGGCATGGATTTTCTGAGGTGTTTTATAAGTTTGTGTTTAACTTTCTAAGAAACTGCTAAACTATTTTCAAAGGAGTTGTCTCAGTTTGCATTCACACATTGTATGAGACTTCCAGTTACTCCGTAATCTCTATCCTACACTTGATAATGTTAGTCTTTTTGTTTAGAGTCATCTGACATTTTGGTTGCAATAACAGAAGACCATAGTCTAAATTACAAACAATAGAAATTTATTTGGTTCACAGTTTTGGGGGCTAGAAAGTTTAGGAACTTGGAGCCAGAATCTAGTAAGGTCTTCTTGCTGCATCATAACAGGCAGAAGAAGGGCAAGAGAACATGTGTAAGACAGAGAGGAAAATCAGGTCAAGAAATCTTGCACATATTAGAAGAAAATATCGGCCAAACACTCCAACATATAAGCTCAGGAACTGAATTCCTTAACAAGACTCCTAAATTGCAATAAGTAAAATCAAGAATCAATAAATGGGAT
Source organism: Tamias sibiricus (assembly GCA_025594165.1). Classification (NCBI taxonomy): domain Eukaryota; kingdom Metazoa; phylum Chordata; class Mammalia; order Rodentia; family Sciuridae; genus Tamias; species Tamias sibiricus. Next base: position 39,285,193 of record CM046670.1, on the reverse strand, counting down.
GGCATCAAACTGAAAAGCTTCTTCACAGAAAAGGAAACAATCAAAAATGTGAACATAGCCGGGCACAATGGCTCATGCCCGTAATCCCAGCAGTTTGGGAGGCTGAGGCAGGAGGATCTCGAGTTTAAAGCCTGCCTTAGCAATTGTGAAGTGCTAAGCAACTCAGTGAGACCCTGTCTCTAAATAAAATACAAAAAAGTTCTTGGGATGTGGCTCAGTGGTTGAGTGCCCCTGAGTTCAATCCCCAGTACCCCCAAAAAGCAAAACAAAATGAAAAGGCCTACAGAATGGGAGAAAATCTTTCGCACCATCACCTCAAATAGAGAATTAATCTCCAGGATACAGAAAGAACTAAAAAAAAAATTTAACACCCAAAAAACAAAGAATCCAGTCAATAAATTGGCAAAGGAACTGAACAGGCACTTCACAGAAGATGAAATATGAATGGTTAAAAAAATATGAAAAAATGTTCAATATTTCTAACATTTAAAGAAATGCAAATTAAAACTACACTGATATTTCATTTCACTCCAGTCAGAATGCCAATTATCCAGAATAAAAGTAACAATAAATGTTGGTGAGGTACAATAAATGTTGGGGAAGAAGATACACTCATACATTGCTGGTGAGATTGCAAATTGGTGCAACCACTCTGAAAATCAGTGTGGAGTTTCCTCAGAAAACTTGGAGTACAACGACCACTTGACCCAGTTATCCCACTCCTGGGCATATACCCAAAGGACTTAAAATCAGCATACTGTAGTGGTGCAGTCACAAGAATGTTTATAGCAGTGCAATTCACAGTAGCTAAGCTATGGAACCAATCTAAGTGCCCTCCAACGGATGAATGGTTTAAGAAAATTTCATATATATATGAAATATATATATATAAAATGGTTTAAATATATATAAAATGGTTTAAAATATATATATAATGGTTTAAGAAAATTTTATATATATATATATATATATATATATATATATATATATATAATGGAATATTACTCAGCCATAAAGAAGAATGAAATTATGGTCTTTGTTGGTAAATGAAAGGATCTGGAGACTATCATGCTAAGTGAAATAAGCCAATCCCATAAAACCAAAAGCTGAATGTTCTCTCTGATATGCAGATGCTAACACAGAATAAGGCAGGGTGGGGGTGGCCAGAAGTTCATTGGATTAGACAAAGGGGAATGAAGGGAAGAAAGGGAAAAATGGAAGAGGAAAGATAGTGGAATGAATCAGACATAACTTTCCTATGTTCATATATGAATACATGACCAGTGTAAATCCACATCATGTATAACCACAAGAATGGGAAGTTATATTCCATGTAAGTATAGTATGTTGAAATACACTATACTGTCATGTATATCTAAAATTTACAATTTTTTAAAAAATAATACAAGTAACAATAAATGTTGGTGAGGATGTGGGGGAAAGGGTATAGTCATACATTGTGGATGGGACTTCAAATTGGTGCAACCACTCTGGAAAGCAGTATGAGGATTACTCAAAAAACTAAGAATGGAACCACCATTTGAACCAGCTATCCCACTCTTCAATATATATCCAAAGGATTTTAAAACAAGATACTATAGTGATGCAGCCAAATCAATGTTTATAAGCAGCTCAACTCACAATAGCTAAGCTATGGAGCCAAATTAGGTGCCCTTCAAATCATAGTATCATTTTAGTGGGTATACGGCAGTATCTCACCTTAATTCACATTTCCCAATGACTAATTATTTTGAGTACCCTTTCAAGGGCATCAGTGTTAGTACAATCTTTTCAATGAAATGTCTATACAAACTTGTTGCCCATTGTATTAGTTTAGTTTACTTTTATTACTATCTTAAGAAATTATCACAAGTTTGGCTGCTTAAAAGAACACACATTTATTACTTTACAGTTTCTGTAGGTCAAAAGACCAAGTAGGTCCAGCTAGGTCTTTCACATGAGGTTTTACGATACCGAAATTAAGGAAATCAGTAGGACTGTGTTCATTTTCTGGAGGTCCTGGGAAAGAATCCTTTTCAGGTTGTTTCAGGTTGATTCAGGTTGTTGACTGAACTCAGTTACTTTTGCTTATAGGACTGAAGTCTCTGTTTCCTAGTTGGCTGTTATCCATGGATCATTCTATTCTCCTAAAAGCTACTTGAGTTATTTCACTTGCTTTCTGTGTGCTCCCCCTACAACAATGGGAAGTTATGTCCCTCTCAGACTTTAAATATCTTTTCTAAATAGAGGGGGGGAAACGGTCTCTCATCATTCCTAGGTAGCTCATCTCTGTTGCTGGTGTGATTAGTTTAGGACCACCTGATAACCTAGGATAACATCCCTATTTTAACATCCACAACTTTACGGTGTCAGAAATCCCTTATGGCATGTTGTATAACATATGCACAGATTACAAGGATTAGGGTATGGATGTTGTGGGGAGGGTAATTTTTTCCTACAACAATCACCTTTAAATGGATTCTTTGCCTTCCTGTTTAGATGTAGAAGTGCTTTATATATAATGGATGTAAGTGTTGGCAAATTTATCGTGGGTTTGCAAACTTTTTCTGTCAATGGACAAATTGTAAATATTTTATGTTTTATGGGCCACACTGGATCTTTTCTGCATATTATTTTTTTTATTATTTTTAAGCATCACTTTAGAACTATAAAAATCATTCTTAGTTTATAAACCTTACCAACACAGGCACAGGCTAAATCTGGCCTGTAGTTCACAGCTTACTAACTCCGAGATGTATGATTTACAAATATCTTATCCAAGTTAATTTGTCTTTTTTTTTTTTTTTTTTTTTTTTTTTTTTATTTTCTTACTGGACTCTTATAACCCTGCCTCCTGGTCTTGGTGTTTTGGTATAATCCCTTCCTTCAAATGTGTTGGAAATCCCGACTTACTCTAACCCATGGAATGCAGCAGAGGTGGTTCCAGGCACATGATTATGTAAAAGTTAGGATCATTTTACAGTCTCTTTCTTTTATACTAGACTCTCTCCCTTCCTTTCCTGGCTTTTAGGAAAGAAGCAAGGTGCCATGAGTCCTAAAACCAGTAAGTACCAAATCTTGCCAGCCATCCTGCAAGTGGAAAGGAACCTTTCCTAGTCTAGCCTCAGATGAGATTGCAACACTATTGACCTAATCAAGCTATGCCCCACTTTAGACTCACAGAAGTTACAATAAATAAGTATGTGTTGTTTCGAGCCACTAATTTTCTTATGATTTATTATACATCCCAGAAACACCATAGAACAATTTAAGTCTACCCTATTGTCTTTTATTTATTTATTTATTTATTTTCTGGAAGAGTTCTTTAACCCAAAGTCATAAGGATTTTCTTTCGTGTTTTCTTCTAGATGTTTTATAATTTTAGATATGTCAACCATCTTGAGTTAATTTATATGTATGGTGTGAAATAATCATACAAACTCATTTTTTATAAATCATGCAATCTCATCTGAGGCTAGACTAGGAAAGGTTCCTTTCCACTTACAGGATGGCTGGCAAGATTTGGTACTTACTGGTTTTATGAATATGTAAATTATCTTGGAATCATTTGTTGAAAAGTTTCTCCCTTCCCCCACTGAACTGTCAACTATTCTAGTCTGTAGATTATTGTAGATTTAAACTGAGTTTTATAATTGAGTATTCCAAATACTGGAAATTTATTCTTTATTTTTCAAAGTTGTACTGGCTTATCTAGGTTCTTTGTGTTTTCATATAATTTTAAAAAACAGATTTTCAATTTTTAAAAACAAACAAACAAAAAACTTAACCCACTGGAATGTTAATAGAGATTGTATCGAATCTAGAGAATTGTTATCTTAACAATATTGGTCTTTCAGTCTAAGCACATTCCTGTCTCTTCATTTGTCTTAATTTCTACCAGCAGTGTTTTGTACTTTTATGTAAGACTTGCATTTCTTTTGTTACCTTTATTCCTGATCATTTAATTCTTTTTGATGCTACCAGGATTAGAATTTCATTATTCATTGTTAGAATATTAAATCATTTTGCTTACTTTTCTTGTATCCTCTGACCCCTTCCTCTTCACCCTGCCTCTTCTCCTTTTTCTTCCGCTTCCTCCCCACTCCTCTCTTCCCCCTTCTCTTCTTTTCCTTCTCCTTTTAAATATATATTTGACATGAAGGCTCACTGTTTTTTCCAGGCTGGTAAAAAAACTCATGGGCTCAAGCATCCCCCTGCCTCAGCTTCCCAAGTGCTGGGACCACAGGTTCAACCACTGTGCCCGGCTTCCTGTGATTTTCTTGAACTTATTTGTTGATTCTAGCTTTTTGTTATTTTGGGGTTCTTGATAGCTTTTCAGACATTTCCCATGTTTCTTGTGTTGTCCATGTGAATTTTATTCTTTGCTGTATTAATATGGTATAGTCATTTATTTTCAGATGTTGTAACTACTTCATTTTATGGACAAATCCCAATTTGGTCATGGTGCATTCTTTATATGTTGGATTTCATTTGCTAATATTTGCAAATGGCACCGATATTCACTGGGGATATTAATTTGTAGCTTTCTTTTCATAAGATATCATCATGAGACTTTGTATCGTAGCATGTGGAAGTATACCCACCCCCACACAACACACACATACACACATACACTTGACTCCATTTTCTGGCAGAATTTATAAAGAGTTGATATTACTTCTTTCTTAAGCATTTCATAGAATTCACTAGTGAAGATGTGTAGGTCTGGGCTTTTGTGTGTGTGTGGATTTTTAATGATGAATTCAATTTCTTTAAGTATCGGTCTGGGCTGGGGCTGTGGCTCAGCGGCAGAGGCACGTGCGCGGGCTGGGTTCGATCCTCAGCACCACGTAAACATAAATGCATTGCATTGTGTACAACTAAAGTAAATAAATAAATATTTTTTTAAAAAGAGGGTACATCTTTAAAAAAATATATTGGTCTATTCTGATTTTCTATTTTGTCCTCAGTTTCAGTAGTTTATCTTTCTTAGAAATTGTCTGCTTTTTCTAAATTTTAAAATGTTGAAATAAATTTTTAAAATATTTCCTCAAAATTATTTTAATTTTTGAGAGTGATAGCCCCTCTTTTATTCTTGACTTTTTAAATTTATTTTTTATTTTCTTTGTCATACTAGACCAGGGGTAAATGGCCAGATATTGCATTCAGACATCTTCAGCCAGTGACATTTACACCTGCTGATAGATCTATCTGTGATATGGGACACAGTTAAATTTCAGGTAGTTTGAATATTTGAAACTTCTTTTCCTGTCATGCACTTACAGGTCTTTTCTGTATATATGCATGGCTTCCCCTTTAGACCTCAGATAGCTCTCCCATGGCTCTCTGATTTGAGGGATCTATTGGTTAAGTTTCTGGCAAGTTCACAGTTCTGCCACTCACCTCATCCAGCATTCCAACCTCAGTCTTGCATTGAGAGTTGTAGCTTTCATTATTCTTTCCCTACTAAGATTTCTGCTCTCACTTGCAATACTGCTGGGTGTGGTCTTTTTGCCCTCCATTCCACGTCAAGTCAGTCCCTATAGCAATATAGCTGCTGGCTCTAGGGCTAGTTCCCTAAACTAAGAAATAGATAGGGAGGCAAAACTGCTGTGGCAACTGACTAAAGGACTGGATGGCCAAACAGGACAAAATCCCTCTGCTTTTACCCGAAATTCACTAAGTATTTTTAGTAATGCCTCTCAATTTGTTATTTGCTTTTGTTTTATGTCCAAAGCCCTGAAATTTTGTTTTCAAAAAAATTCTCAAGCTTCATACATATGTTGGTAAGAAAGGATTTACCAGCTTCTTCACATTTCCATAAATGGTAATCCCTACCCAGGCCACGGGGCATGCTACCTATTTCCATTTCTTTAGCTTTTACTTATATTTATTGATAATCTTCCACATTCTTGCCAATAGTCAGAATAATATTTCACCAAAAAATAAATCCGTTTCAATGTTTTATTTTTGGAGTCTCTTCTTTCCTAAGAACTTTGATTCTGCTTTTATCTATTGAAATTGCACCACTAATATCTCAGGCCATCATTTCCTAAGTATCCTAGGAATCTCCTTTGTCTATCTCCTGAAATTCAAGAGTTTTCTCTCTCTTTTGGCTTATTTCCTTATTTTGGCTGGGCACATTTTTCTTTTTTCATGTTTAAGATGGTGTTCTTGCATAGAGAACAGGTTATAGCATCTTTTCCATGCCTGCTTCCTGTCACAAAGCTCTGCTCTGTGCTTCTATCAGACTGTTGTTTTGCAGGTGGAATATTTTTGCTTTGTGTTACTAAGTGTAAAACGCAATTTGAAATAAATTGCCTAATTGCCATGGAAAATAGAGTAAAAAGAGAGAAGAACATGATCAGTAAAACAGTCATCCTTTGCTAATGGTTTTAAAATTAGAGTGGCATTATTTTGAGTAGGACAAATTGCTGATTCTGGCCTCAAGTTGGTCTCAGGACTAAAAGCAGAGTACCTAAGGAAACACATCACCTTACCATTATAAAAACATGAGCATTTTAAGTTTTGACACAATGCCTTACAACTGTCTACACTAGCAACACATCAGTGCAGATCTTTACCTTAAAAAAGGAGAATTCATTGTGCAAAGACAATAACTTTACCTAAGTTGGATTATTTCTAACACACAAGCCTTATTTGGAAGCATTCTCCAATTTGCTTATCTCAAAAGCAGATCCTCACAGGGACAGGGATCATGGTAGGGCCAGGTGCTTTGAAATGATGAGACTGATTGTGTCTTGGTGAAGAGGAAAAGGTAAGGCAGTGTCTCTTGTGAATTATTTTAGCCACACCAGAAATGTTGGCCTTCTAATGTTTTCAAGTAAGAAACGTATGAATTGACAACTATTCTCTTTATATTCGGAATGCAATTTGATCCTGATAGCTCCCTATGCAGCCACGCTCCTGGTTTTTATCCAGTATATTCACACTGACGACATCCAAGAAGAATTCCCACCTTTTGAAAATTCTAAAGGCTGCCAGGACATTTGAAGTCATAAGATGTTTATTTGCTGAAGAAAAAGTTTCAACTGAACAAACCACCATGGTACCTAGGGTGCAGATGGAGCGCCTGCAATGATCAGCCACATGTTTATTTTTGCTTTGAGGGTGAAGATGGAAGCTGCACACGCAGTACTGAGGCTTGTTATGTTCTCCACCGGACCTCCCCGACACGGAGGGCTGTCTGCTTCCTATATAAAGACTGTCTTCTACAGAGGAAGTCATTTTATCAAACTCAGGGATAAATCACCTTCGCAAGAGATTTGGTCAAGAATTTAAGGGAGACTATTAAGTTTGTAACTGCACCAAAAATTTCATTACGTTTCAGAAGTCATCAAATACTTTTTATGAGGCTAAGTAGATTTTTGTCATAGTCAATTATGAAATGTTTGTTTATTTGCTTATGTTTTCATTTTTAGAACAAAAGTCACTCTCAGAAATATTTACAAGGGAATTATTTTTGTCTCCAGCTCACTTGGAAGATAAATGGGTCCATATAAATGAGATAAATCTTCCTCTTTAAGACAAAAGTCAGTGTGTTGCTATAAATCTTAGCCAACCTGAAAACCAAATAGGGCCCACAACCCCCAAATATTTATAAAGTATTGCACCAAGAAACAAGAGGGACAATGAAGAGGTGAAGGCCCAACTGGCCTCCACGTGTAAGTTATGATTTCACTCTTATTCAGAGTTGTAATAATATCTACCTCTTGCTTATCATACTTTTTATTATTATGATTTTACATTTTAGTAGCCTTTTAAAAAATAACTTTATCAAAATATAGCTGATATATAAAACTGCACATATTTAATGAGTTTGCACACCTATAAAATCACCATGATCAATATCCATCATCAATAAAAGTTTCTTTGTGTCCTTTTGAGGTTTGTTTTATTCAAGAACTAAAGTATTTACACACCCCATATGATATAACAATGTTCTGTATTTGTCTATATATTTACCTTTACCATTGAGTTTTAAACTTTTATATGCTTTCATGTATGAATACTTTTCAACAAGAATAATTCCCTTTACTATTTCTTTTAAGACAGGTTTACTAGCAATGAAATTCAGCTTTTGTTTTTCTGAGAAGTCTTGATTCTGCCTTCATTTTTAAAGAATAGCTTTGCCAGGTATAGTATTCTTAGTAGTATTTTACTTTAGTACTTTGCATATATAGTCCCATTCTTTTCTGACCTTGAAAGTTTCTGATGAGAAACCTGTTGATAGTCCTTTGAAGCACCCTTGTATGTAACTAGTTGTTTTTCTCTTATTGATTTCAAAATTATCTTTGACTTTTAATAAATTTAACAAAGCATACTCTTCTTTGGGCTCATACTGTTTGGGATCCTTTGAACTTCGTGATGCTCGATATCAATTTTCCATTCAAGATTGGTAACTTTTCAACCAATACTTTTTAAAATAAGATTTTGCTTCCTCCTCCCTTCGTCTTTTGTATATTGTGTATATTGGTTGACTTGATGGATTCCCACAATTCCTTCAGGCTTTCTTCATGTTGATATCTTTGTCAATGTTCTTATTTTGTGGAACTGAATGTGTGGCTCATTGGTGGAGGGCATGCAAACCAGGGGTTTCCACTTGGCTTTTTTCTTTTAATCCTAAGAATTTTGTTCAAAAAAGAAGGAGGAGGAGGAGAAGCAGAAAGAGAAGGAGAAGTAGGAGAGTATTATTATTATTTAACTATCTATCTGTTCCTTTCAACTCACCAAGCTTCTTTAAAATTATTTTGAATTATTTGTCAGGGAATTCATGGATCTCCATTTCTTTAGGGTCAACTACTAAAGATTTATATTTTTCTTTTAATTGTGTCATGTTTTCCTGCATTTTTCAGGCTCCTGTGGCTTTATGTTGGCACATCTGAGAAACAGCTATCTTTTCCTGTCTTTCATAGGCTGTCATTGATTGAGAAAGGCCTTCAACTATAAGTCTGGCTAGAAATTCTAGACCTTTGTTTCTAGCTTCCCTAGGTGCTCCTTCCTTCCATTCCCCCAGGAACTCATAATCTTTCTTTTCCTCTGGTGTCTAATTATGTTACTTTATTCAGAACTCTGTGTAAGATAGGGCAGAAACAATCCCTCGGAGTACACAAAAAGCCCAGTAATGCTGGCTGGATACAAGCTGCATGTCTCCAGTTCTCCCAAAACAAAGGCCTCAATTCTCTGCCTTTTCTAAGCCACACAATGCCAAGCCAACTACAAGAAGGTACCCTTCCCTCTAGCTGCCTGAGATTTCGAAACTATGCCAGTTCTCTCAGTTCTGTTTGTGAGTAGAGACAAAAACTGGCCCTTGGGGAGAGCACTGAAAATGTAGGGAGTATGCTAGAAGAACAGGGAGGAGCTTGGACATTTATCCCACTCCCATAATCACCACAGGGAGAAGTCCTCTCTTGGTGCTGAGCTGTCTTGACTTGGGAGAAGAACTGATGTAAGTAAAGGAAAAGTGCTGTTCTTACTCATTTCAGCAAGGCTGATCTTGACTTTTGCTTTCCTGGGGTACTAAAACTTAACTGGATTCTGGGATTCTCAAAAAGTTATCATGTTTCTTATGGGGTTATTAAATAAATGTTCTGTGGGGAAAGAAAGGATAGAACTTCCTCTTTGATGAACTCAAAGTCTTGTATAATTTTTTAAATAACAAAATATGGAAAGAAAATAGACTAATGTAAGATATTGGGAAAGAAACAACTATAATTAATATTTTTAAGGAAAGCAGGACATTGAAAGTAATGATGGTTATGTTTCTAGTACAGTGAAAATAGAAAGAGAAAACTGATAAAGCCATGTCTAGCTCTTTGCACATCCACAAGCACAAGGTGACAGAACATTAGCTGGAGGGGAGAATTGCAAGAAGCCCCTCCTCGTGGATTGGAGATATTCCTCTAATTTGTGGAAATATTGCTGGGTGACACTGATTACAAATTGTAGTCCTGCTTCCTCCAGCTGATTAATCTCCACCAAAGGTCTAGAACTTCTAGACCTTTCTTATCTTGAAACAAGGAGGTTTCTGAAATGGGCAGGTCCAAGACCAGATGGGGGCTTGCTATGTCTGCCTTGGTGATAACACTGTTGAGTGAGCTAGGCCATCCCAGACAAGCTCCAGGGACAGGGCATAGGAGCTGGGAGACCAGGGTTCCCTATGTAGTCTCTGGGCATGGGTGGGGTTATGGGTTTGGGTTCTTCTCTGCCCCAGTAGGACTCCTCCATCTTGTTCATGACTGTTTCCCTGGGCAGAACCAGGGCCTGAAAGAAAACAGATAAGAATATAAGAAGATAATGTGATTATAATCCTTTACAAATCTAATAAAAAGAGATTGTGACAAACATAAAAGCGATTTTTGTGTGTGCATTCCATGTTCAATTCTATGCTAATAAATTTGATGATCTCAGTGACAAGGAAGAAATTAAAAATCTATGAAGAAAATTTCAAGTTATCATAAAATAACTTCCCCAAAAGACTACAGAATCAGATAATGGGTACCTGGATTTATATTATGGGTATATTATTTCAATCTACTGAGAAGTCAATAATTCCCACGCAATATAAACTATTCTACAACATAACAAAAGATGAAAATCTTCCTAGAATACTAAATAAATTAAGAATTACTCTAGGGGATAAACGTCTTAGAATTTCCTGGATAGGTTACCTTAGATAACTTTTCCCAAACCCAGTTAATGTATTAAAGAGCATAAAGCATAGATTTCATAAAAATGCTATTAAATTTAAATAGGATAATATATATAAACCTCCATTTAGTATATTTTCAGGGTCACATTGCACACTAAGCAAGGTTTTTTTAAAGTTAGAATAACTCTGAAGTCAACCACATGTAAATTTAATTAGTGAAAAATGATGTAAAAATCTAAATAAAAATATGCAATCGTATTCAATTAAGTGTAAGAGCACCAGACATAAATACAATGATGATTTAGTATTGGGACACGTGCTGATGTAATGAGTCCAGCTACATCAATACACCAAATAAGAAAAACATATCACATTTAAATATCTTATTCCTGATATCCTTTTATTAGTGAGAAAGGAAAGTGAGACAGCTCCTCAATATCATCACAGAAAAATCAGAGCTGGACAATAGGTAAAGCAGTAAAAAAGAGATTTTACTTAAGAATATTGTGATACTGTGAAAAAGACCTCAGTATTGAACAGGTATCAAATCCACATACAACATGGGCAAATTGGAATTTATACACAGGGAACAAAGTGTGGGGCAGTGGATAGAAATTTTCTAAGAGGAAACATCAGTGATCAGGAGGAATTCTGGTTACACCAACATAACAGATTCCTGCTGAAGGCAGGCTGGGGTGATCTGACATCACCAGGGGGAGGGCAGAGGAAGAGGAACTCAATTAGATATGCAAGGTGATCAGATACTGAGGATGGGGACTTCCGGTTAAACTGACTTACCAGGATTCTTGCTAAAATTAGACAATGCAAAGATAAACCCTGATTTTTTTTTTTTTAATTGAGACTTAGTTGAAATAGACTTCAGGAGAGATTGAGTAGAGTTTGGTCAAGGAGAGACTATTCATCAATATAAGAAGCCAATAACATCTTAATGATGAGACATTAGGAACCTTGTCATCACAATCACAAAGAAACACACGTCTGTCACATCCAGATGTATTCAGGATAGCTGTCTACTTAGCTTAAAAAAAAAAAAAGTCCACATTTTCAAGTCAAGTCACTGTTACAGGTGAAGTCATCCATGTGACACAGTTCTAGCCAAACACTGCAAGCAGACACTCCCTGGCAGGAGTTAAGGGAGAGAAATAATGCTGAAGCTTTCTTTCTCTTTCTCTCGCTCCCCCTTTTTTTCTTTTCTTCTCTGAATGGAATTTGTTGCTGTTGGAGCTATCATGAGGCCAAGAGATCTAAGGATTATGGAGCAGAAGGGAGTCCAGGTTCCTAAAGTATCACACAACCATAGTACCATGCCTAGGAAGTCTGCTTCTAGACCATCCCTCTTTTATCCATTGGTGTTCATTACCTCTATTTGTTTAAGCCAGTTATTGTGTGAGTAGCTCTCAGATTAACAGCATCATCCAGGAACTTATGAAAACTCTAAATTCGGGCAGGGGTTGTGGCTCAGCAGCCAAGCGCTCGCCTTGCGCGTGCGCGGCCTGGGTTCGGTCCTCAGCACCACGTAAACATAAATGCATTGCATTGTGTACAACTAAAGTACATAAATAAATATTTTTAAAAAAAAGTTTCAAAACTCCAAATTCGTTGACCCCAATCCATACCTACTAATGAAAAGCTCTAAGGAGAGGCCCAGAACTTTTGGTTTTAACAAGCCTTCCAGGAGATTATGATGCCTTGTTAACAGAGAGCTTCAAGTTTAAGCACTGTTTTTCAGGTCTCCCCATAACCACTTGCAATTCTTACCAAAAAGCATATTCTACTGATGAGCAAGCTAAAAAATTTCAGACTTTCAGGGGAAAAAAAATCAAGTCAGATATTCCTTTCATTTGGAAAAATTCAACTTGAGATGGATTCAAGAGTCTCTGTGTGTGTGTGTGTGTGCACGCACACATATAAACGTGTGTATAAAAGAAGGAAATTTTTGTGGCTTGTTTTTAGTGCTTGAGTTTGTAGAAAGATCATATAAGCATAACAGGAAGGAAATAAGTCACAAATAAAAATATCAATACATTTAACTACCAAAAGTTTTTGATAAAAAATAAAGAAAAAATAAAATACATTCAAATTTAAAATGCAAATAACATATTTAAAAAATACAACAAAGGACAACCACAAATACAAAAAAGAAAAAAAATTATCAACAAATCAAAATGTTCATAACATAATGTGATATCAAATAAGAGCAAGTCACATGTGTTATGTAATTACTATGCCTATATATGTATGTATATACATGAATCTAAATATACATATGAGCCTATATGTATATGTATCATGCATACATACACATACCATAACAAAAAGTAAATATTCCAATACAAACAGTAGTTGTCACTGAATTATAGTATTCTACAAAATTTTATTTTCCTTAATGTTTGTGAGTTCCAAATTTTCTATTGTGAATATGGATTACATTTGAAATCAGAAATAATACACTAAATATTATCTGTCATGTCTAAAGGGAAAAAAAAAACAACAACAAAGGAAACAAACCTTTCTGGCTGTTTCCCATCCTGCCTTAACTCTGTTCCTTTAAGTATGATCCTCCAGTGTATTAACTATTCACTTTAATCTGTCAGTTTTCACTTCTGTAGCTTTACTCCCTACTATTATGTCACCTGACTGGGCCAACAGTACAACAAGAGCCATGGCCAAGTTTAGAACACCCTAGCTTAAACAGTACCCTCAGGAGCAATTATGATATCAGACAAGACTAAATCCATAGGTTCTGGCAAGTAGTATGTTAGTGAATAAGTGAATAATAACCAACTCCACCCCACCATGAAAAAAAATATTGGTGTGTGTGTGTGTATACGCATGTATATATGTATATATATATGTGTGTGTGTGTGTGTGTGTGTGTGGTGTATGTATTATTATTTATGTATTATGTATTATTATTCTCATTTATAGCAATAAAAATGAGACAGCAATTAAGAAATTTTCCCCATATGCACACATACATTTATTGTACAATTTTACTGATATAAAAATGCTTAACACAATCTGATATTAATAATAAAATACACAATGTTCTTTTCTCTGAATTCCATCTAGCAAACTGAATTTCACAAAATGCTTTGTTGATTTTTATTAAGATCTTCCATTTACAGCTAATCTATGGCTATGGCTGATGGCAAAGTCCTGATATGAATGTCAGTTGATATGTTCTGCAGGAGCCCTGTTTGGGGAGATAGCTAAGATTGCGGTTGACTATTGGGCCATAGACATTTTTGGGCATTTCCGCCTTCCGTAGTCTCACGGGATCTCGTGGGACTTGGTCGAGGATCTCGAGAGATTTGAACGGTGACTCAGCAGATCGAGCGAGCGCCATTGCTGCTCGGGCGCATGGGAAGAGACCAGAGAGAGAAAAGACAGGGTTATCGCTATTGTATAGATATATTGTAGTTTCTTGTAAGATTAAAGAATATTTTCGTCTCCATCCTGTCTCCGGACTCCTTCCCGCGGCGCTGCCATTCCAGGCTGCAATCCCTTTCCGGCGGCAACAGTTGGTGGCCTGTACGGGGAATTCAGCACGGCAGGTAAGAACTGAGAAACCTCGCAGGAGTCTCTAGTCAGAGCGGTTTAAAATGGGTTCGAAAATAACTAAGACCCAAGTGTACGAGGCTCTTGATGAATTCTTTGATATAGATGAGTCTGTCGTTAGCGAGGAGGATTTAGAAAACAGTGAAGGCGATCATGAAAGCGTAGATTCCGCTGAGTCAACTAAGACCAGTAAGGAGAGTATTAGAAGCATCCCCAAAATGACAAAGATCCGAGCTGCTAAAGCTATTCAAGATTTATTAGAGATACTTCAAGGATACATGGTCTCAATTGAACCTGGGACTCAGGATGTTACTGAGTCAGTTAGGACCAATGAGAGTAGTAGTAGTGAGGAGGAATTAACTAAAGGTGATTTTGAGAAAATGAACAAAAGGAAATTAAGGAAGACCAAGATAAGGGATCATCAAGTGGAGGAACTTGTGTTCCTCTACTCCCCCATGGGTGAAATCGATTACAGAAAATATGAAGGGTATCACTAGGCGTTTGCATACCCTAGAAACAGAATAAAAAGTCTTTCTGAGCGCTTATGTGCTCTCGAGGGTAACTCACAGATACGTTGGGAACTGCCAGTATTTGAATATGAAAATGGACGGAGGGACCACCAGCCAGTAGATTTCAAAACAATAAAAAATCTCAAAGAGGCAGTAATGACTTATGGACCCCAAGCTCCTTTCACGTTGAGTATACTGGAGTCCCTTAACACCTTTAGCTTAACCCCCGCAGACTGGAAACGTCTATGTAAAGCAACATTAAGTGGGGGACAATACTTGGTTTGGCGATCGCAATTTCAAGAACTTTGTATAGAAACAGCTAAAAGAAATGCAGATGCGGGGTTTGGAGACCATAATATAGAAATGCTCACAGGAGAAGGGCAATTTGCAGACGTACAGGATCAAAAATATTATACCCCAGGAGTATATGCTCAGATAAACGCAGCTGCCTTAAAGGCATGGAAAACTGTACAAGGACCTGGGGATCTACAAGGTAGCTTGTCCAAAGTAATTCAAGGACCTAATGAACCATATGCTGAATTTGCTGATCGACTTTTGAGAACTGCAGGTAGAGTTTTTGGAGACATTGATCAAGTTATGCCATTAGTTGTCCAATTAGCGTACGAAAATGCTAATAAGTATTGCCAGGAAGCCATCAGGCCATGGAAAAATAAAAAGGATCTTTCCATATATATACAATTATGTAAAGATATAAATGATGCCTTTGTCACAGGGAATATGATTGCAGCAGCTGTGAGAGATGCTGCCCCTCAAAATTTTACAAGAGCTCAACATAGACATTATAATCAATCAGGATATTCTAGGCAAAATTATCATAATCAATCAGGCTATTCTAGGCAAAATCCTAAAAGAGAAATAAGACCAAATTCATACCGTGCTCCAGGTTGCTGCCCCAGGTGTAAGAAAGGAAATCATTGGGCCAATAAATGCTATTCAAAATTTGACATCCATGGAAATCCTTTGTTCAGGAATTCAAAAAACGGGGCAAGGGGCCCAATGCCCCGGGGCCCACAAATGTACGAGGCATTGGAGGAGGAGTATCCTCAAGCATCCACTCAGATGCTTCCCCGACACAATCCCTATTACCCATCCACTCCCTCGCCAGAGGGAAACAGGAGGAAATGCAGGATTAGACCTCTGTTCCACCGCCCGAATAGTGTTAACACCTGAAATGGGGGTTCAACTGATTCCCACAGGAGTCAGGGGACCTCTTCCCTCAGGGACTGTAGGACTTATTATCGGGCGAAGTCCTGAGAGCTTATTAGGTTTGCAAGTGACCCCAGGCGTAATAAACTCAGACTATAAAGGGGAAATAAAAATAATGCTTAGCTCACCCCAAAGTATAAGTTCTATTAATCAGGGAGATAGAATTGCTCAGCTGCTCCTCCTTCCAAATTTACATAAGTCATTTAAAATGAATATGCCTCTAAATAGGAACAATAGAGGATTTTGTTCCACTGATTCGAAACCCATGGTTTGCTGGGTTCGGGACTGTACAAGGAGGCCTATGTGTGTAAAATAAGAATCCAAGGAATAGAAATGGAGGGTCTTATAGATACTGGAGCTGATTCTTCCATCATTAATTTATGTCAATGGCCCAAACACTGGCCTCTGCAAAAAGCTTCAACCAGTTTAAGAGGCTTGGGATATAATAACCTCCCAGAAAAAAGTGCGGTAATTTTAAAATGGGAGGATGATGAAGGACATAAAGGCACGTTTCAGCCTTATGTTTTACCTAATCTACCGGTTACTTTATGGGGAAGAGATATTTTACAACAAATGGGAGTACACCTTGCAACCAAACCTGCAGGTGTTAAATGTAAAAATCTACAGAGTAATCTTAACCCTATAAGAAATCATCAAAAAGTACAGGGTAAGCTTAACCCTAAAAGAAATCATTATCATATAGGAAAAAGACATTTTTCTTCGGGGCCACTGAGAAAATAATTTTGAAAATACCATGGCTTTCTGATAAGCCAGTGTGGGTCCCTCAGTGGCCCCTATCTAAAGAGAAATTACAAGCGGCCCATCTACTAGTTCAAGAACAATTAGAAGCAGGACATATAGAACCTTCCACCTCTCCCTGGAATTCCCCCATATTTGTGATCAAGAAAAAATCAGGAAAATGGCGATTATTACATGATCTTAGACAAATTAATAAAACCATGCAAGTCATGGGCCCTACTCAACCTGGACTTCCAAATCCTATAGCTATTCCAAAAAATTTCCATGTTATTAGTCTTGATATAAAGGATTGCTTCTTTTCTATTCCCCTACATCCTCTGGATGCCCCCAGGTTTGCCTTTTCAGTTCCTTCTATTAACAATAATGGCCCTGATCAGAGATATCAATGGAAGGTTTTGCCACAGGGAATGGCTAATAGCCCCACCATATGCCAAATATATGTGGACAAGGCCATCCAACCCATTAAAAATAAATATCCAAACCTCATGTGTCTACATTACATGGATGATATTTTACTGGCCCACCCTAATCAAAAAATCTTATTTAATATATTCAGTGACGTGGTAGAAAATTTAAAAAAATACGGATTATATATAGCAGAAGATAAAGTTCAAACCAGATCTCCCATATTATATTTAGGATTTAAAATCATGGATACTTTTGTTAGACCCCAAAAAATTTTAATAAATAAAGAACATTTAACCACCCTCAATGATTTCCAAAAACTACTGGGAGACATTAATTGGCTTCGCCCTACACTAAACCTCACTACTGGCCAATTAAAACCTTTATTTGATATCCTTCGAGGGGACCCTGATCCATCCTCACCGCGAACATTGACTCCTGATGCTAGGAAAGCTTTAAAGGTAGTAGAAAAAGCCATTGAAGGAGCTCATTGTGACAGATTTGATTTAACTCAACCGCTGATATTGATTATTATTTCTTCACAATATACACCCACAGGAGTATTTTGGCAACAAGGGCCTTTATTATGGATACATTTGCCTGTCTCTCCTAAAAGCATAATTGAGTCTTATACCTCCATGGTGGCTAAACTTATTCTTCAAGGACTTAAAACTTCTACTAAAATATTTGGCATTCACCCTGCTACTATTATTACTCCCTATTCATCGTCACAGATTGAATATTTATGCTTCAACGATAATGACTGGGCTATAGCTAGATGCTCTACCTCTGCAAATTTTGATAATCACCTTCCTAAGTCTCCTATATTATCTTTTTGTATTAATCATCCTATTATATTTCCACAGGTAATAAAAAATCAACCTATTCCTAAGGCATTTAATGTATTTACAGATGGGTCCTCAAATGGTACTGCTGCAGTAGTCACTACAAAAGAAAATATGACTTACATAACTGCACACAAATCAGCTCAACTAGTGGAATTGGAAGCTGTGGTAAGAGCTCTGGAAAATTTTAGAGACCAGCCCATAAACATTTTTTCAGATAGCCACTATATTGTACAAGCCGTCCCAAAATTAGAGTTAGCAGGACCAATAGCACCTCATACTCCAGCTTTTAAATTGTTTTATCAAATACAAAAACTTTTGTGGGCAAGAAAAGAACCTCTATTCATAGGCCATATTAGAGCACATACTAATTTGCCTGGCCCCCTCCATGAAAGTAATCAAAAGGCTGATGAACTTGCAAAAACAATATTTATACTTTCAGCGCTACAACAAGCTACTTTATTTCATTCCCAGTTTCACGTCAACAGCACCACCTTGCAACGTAGGTTTAAAATCACAAAGGAGCAAGCCAGAACAATTGTAAAAGATTGTAAATCTTGTATGACACATTTGCCTAATCCTCATTTTGGTGTTAACCCTAGAGGATTAATGCCCAATCATTTGTGGCAGATGGATGTTACTCATGAGCCAAGTTTTGGAAAATTGCGATTTATTCATGTAACCATAGATACATGCTCAGGCATGATTTTTGCTTCCTTACATTCCGGAGAAAAAGTTAAAGATGTCACATCTCATTGTTTACAAGCTTTTGCTGCATTGGGCATCCCCAAAATGCTTAAAACAGATAATGGCCCCACATATACGTCCTCATCTTTCAAAGAGTTTTGCGCAAAATTCAACATATCCCATAAAACAGGCATCCCATACAATCCTCAGGGTCAGGGCATTATTGAAAGAGCAAACCGCACACTAAAAGTTATGTTGTTAAAACAGAAAGAAGGAAACTGGAAAAAATCCTAAGGACAGATTGGCAGTTGCCCTGTTTACCTTAAATTTTTTGACTTTAGACTCTGATGGTTATTCTGCTGGAGACAGACATTGGAACCCACATCAACAACATAAACCTTTGGTCTACTGGAAGGATGTTCTTTCAGGTACATGGAAAGGTCCAGATCCAGTGTTAATTTGGGGGAGAGGATCTGTTTGTGTTTTTCCAAAGCATGAATCCTCTCCAATATGGATACCATCTAGATTAATAAAGCAAGTACCAAATCAAAAGGATCAAGATGAAGTTGTTGAGGAATCAAGATTAATAAAAAAGGTACAAAATCAAGAGGACCATGATGAAGATATGGAATGATTCCCTTAAAAGAGTCCTTCAAAATACGTCACAACTTAAGTGTCATTCCTCCCGGCTGGGACGAAGAGATCTCTCTTTAGTGTGCACACAATTGTATTTTTTTTTTCTTTTTATATATGTGTTTATGTCTGTGTATTTGTCTAAATTTCATGTTAATGTGACGTCACAAATATGTGTTTGTATGTGCGTCTGTCTGTCCAGTCTGACATCAAAAATAACAAAGCGCTTGTGAATATAATATATATATATATATATATATATATATATATATATATATGGATCCAAATAACTCTAATTCATTTAAGTTTAAGAGTATTCTAATTGGGTAAATAATTTAATAAGTGAAGGTACCTTCAATTTTGTTTTATAGGTGTCCCAGGGATTTCTCTTAAGTGAAAAATATGACTAGGGCTGTATAACCTGATATTTTGGTGTTTTGACATAAGGTTGCTTATTTGTTATTAACTTCATTTGTTTAATAAATGATTAATTTCAATCATTTCAACAGGTAAAGGACTGCTGTGTATGCAGAAACTCGAGAGTTCCAGCTAACAAATTATTTCTCCAAAGTGCTTTTAGTTTTTCTTTAATCTATCTTTAATACAGTAAATACCCTCAGTCTTTCTTTGTTTTGTTCTAAATATGATGTTTTGCCAGCTTATGTTTGTGGGAGCTCAGGCTGCAATGTGTGTGAGCAGAAATCAACTTTAATTTTCTAATCTAATAATTCTATTTTTTAGTTTGACAACTCGCCTCTTGACTCAGTGCTGGAATAGCACTGCCTTTCCTTTAATAATTGATGCTTGAGTCTCTAGGGAGCGGGCCCTGAAGATTTGCCGGTCGCATTGTCTAGACATAAAAAAAGACGGCTGCTGCTACAGATGCAGGGATCGCGGTCGCTGCAAGCATCCCTGCTGCTCAAATGTCAAACAACCTCACCAGCAGTGTGGCCTCTGCTCTGCATGCATGGGGCCTCCTAGATCTACGTGTTATAACAAGTGGACATTTTGATCTTTCATTGTTTGGGACTTCATGGGACAGTACCTTGGGGGTATTTGTTTAGACAACTCAGTGTGTTACTTGATAGAACTCAGGGCAGCTGATTTGTTTAAAGAATTTGATATGCTATGCAATTTGGCTCGTCACCAAAAGGCTTGTTGCCTTAAAGCCGCAGCATCTCCCCACAATTGGACGGCTATTAGTCATCTTACACAGTCGATCCTAAAGGGCTCCATTGGATGGCTGGTTAGCCAATGACAGGTAAGATCCCCAGAGGGGGACAACCTAAGACAGGCACAGTCGCACGGGATAGTCTCATGTGGCCGACATATCAACCTAAGACAGGAGTCAAGGGCACAGCCTTGATTATCCGATGACGGGTAAGAATGTTGGTTGCACATAGACGTCCTAGAGCATCCCCTCTTTTAAAACAAAAGGGGGAAATGCAGGAGCCCTGTTTGGGGAGATAGCTAAGATTGCGGTTGACTATTGGGCCATAGACATTTTTGGGCATTTCCGCCTTCCGTAGTCTCACGGGATCTCGTGGGACTTGGTCGAGGATCTCGAGAGATTTGAACGGTGACTCAGCAGATCGAGCGAGCGCCATTGCTGCTCGGGCGCATGGGAAGAGACCAGAGAGAGAAAAGACAGGGTTATCGCTATTGTATAGATATATTGTAGTTTCTTGTAAGATTAAAGAATATTTTCGTCTCCATCCTGTCTCCGGACTCCTTCCCGCGGCGCTGCCATTCCAGGCTGCAATCCCTTTCCGGCGGCAACAATGTTCCTTTATGTTAATGAGGAAGTGGACAACAAAGATGTATGTAGAAATTTAACATTTTATCAATGATTCAAGTGAATTCTTTGCTCCATTAGAGAATTATTTTTGAACACTGGAAGAATATTTCCTCATTCTTTGTGCTATTCACTCTGTACTGATTATACTCAAAGCTACTTGTAAGTTTCATGTGTATCTTCCCCACCACTTTCTACAGTCTAGACAAACAATAAACCAAGGCTTGCTTCAGAGTATTCACCAGTTTCCAGAAGATGGTGAAATAGAGGAGGTTGCTTTCCTAGTTACTCCATAGCACAGTGTTCACCAATTTCCTTACTGTGATTATTCCTAGTATGGCTAATTTTCAGCTACCAAAGTGATATCATTGAATTGCAGAGCTGAGAAAAGAGGTGTAGTGATGGTAGCACATTGTAGGGTACTTTTTTCATACAAACACAACATGTAAGCTACCTGGTACCGAAAACCGGGAGGAAAAACTCTCGGAGGCAGAGTTAAGCTTTTACTACTTTTACTTCTACTTTCTTAGAGCTTAGAGAGGGAAAGAAAGATTTTTAGAGAGAAAGATTAAAGCGAGCTTTTCTTCTTGTCTTCTTAGCTTAGAGTCTTAGAGAGAAAGAAAGATAGCTTAGAGAGAAAGAAAGATAGAGCTTAGCTTAGCTTCTTAGAGAGAAAGAAAGATAGAGCTTAGCTTAGAGAAAGATTAGAGCTTCTTTCTTCTCTCTTCTTTCTTCCTTCTTCTTTCTTCTGTCTTCTGTCTTCCTCAGGAGTCTCGGCCTAACTCTGACCAGTCATTACTTCTTCTATCTGGTTTCTCTTCTGTCTTCTATCTGGTTTCTCTTCTGTAACCGCTCTGCCTACGTTCTGGCCGCTCTGATTCTTCTGACCTGACCGAGTGACTGCCCGGCTGACTGAATTCTCCGTTCTCCTCTCTCGGACCGCTTTCACCCGGTTATATACCTTCAGGTTTGCGGGTGCCTACAGGTGCGTCACATACATATCAGGTGGAACTTATGGCTTCCAGCTAGCTACAACAGCCCTTCCTAATTAGGGCTCCTTCAACAACAGACATAAATAAGCTCAAATGTATAAATAATAAAATATACAAAATAATTAGTAAATGCTGAGTTTGAGCATTTATTAAATTTTTAAATATAATTTACTTAGTTGAAGTTTACACGATTTTAATAATGGTCTTTAAAATACTTGAAATAATACCACAGACCCCAGCTCCCTTGTGTTCCCCAGAAAAGTGGATTTCAACATTATTCATGTATTCACAAAGAGAATTGTGGCAAAAGGGAGGGAGGGGAAGGGAGGGGGCATGGGGATAGGAAAGATGGTGGAATGAGATGGACATCATTACCCTAAGTACATGTATGAAGACACTAGTGGTGTAACTCTACTTTGTGTACAACCAGAGACATGAAAAATTGTGCTCTAGCCGGGCGCGGTGGCGCACACCTGTAATCCCAGCACTTTGGGAGGCTGAGGCAGGAGGATCACGAGTTCAAAGCCAGCCTCAGCAATGGCGAGGCACTTAGCAACTCAGTGAGACCTTGTCTCTAAATAAAATACAAAAAAGGTCTGGGGATATGACCCAGTGGTCAAGTGCCCCTGAGTTCAATCCCCGGTACCACAAAAAAAAAAAAAAAAAAAAAATTGTGCTCTATATGTATAATATGAATTGAATTACTTTCTGCTGTCATATATAACAAATTAGAATAAATAAAATTAAAAAAAAAAAATCGTAGGATATTTGCACCAGTGAAAACCTAAACACCTGTTTGCTAGTGTGTTTTTTCAAGATTGCCTAGCATCAGGGAAATATCCTTGAAATTTGGGTAATTTTGCTGCATAAAGACTAATTTGCTCAAGCCCCTACCAGAGGCTCAGACCCAGTTCTTCATAATTCACCTAAATACTTGAAAGACAATGCTCATGAACTGAGTCCATGGCAGGGCCTGCTGAATGATCATGGAAAACTAAGTTGGGCTTGTCTTCATACAATGGATGTTTAGAGCAAGAAGCCAAAAAGGCTCCTCTCCCCTTGACTGTGGTTGCACCATATAAAACTAGATTTTGGTCAGGTAGAGACAATAGCTAAGAATATTATCTTTTACTGAGTACTTGTTCTGAGGCAGGCACCATGCAAAATGCTATATATAAATCACCTCTTTAACCCTTAAAACACCCTTGGGTTGTAATAAGGAACATTATTCTCATTTACAGCAAGAAAAATGAGACAGAACAATTAGTAAATTTCCCCAAGATCACAGAGATAGCAAGTGATGAACTACAATTTGAACTGGCTATGTATCTCCAAAGCCATGCTTTGCTATACTACCTCCTTAACAAATCTGGAGATTCAGTGCCTTTCAGAATTCATTGGCTAAGAGGGTAGTTCATTCATTCTGCAACATTCCTCAATGACTCAGTTAACAAAGGCCCCTAGTATTCACTTCTTTTCCAACTGAAATTATTGACAACATCCCTTTTCACTATCAGAAGTATCCTAGTTAATGTCCTAGTTAGAAGATTAGTCCTGTGTATAAGTTGTGTTTCTTTCCTGATTCTATTGGGAAAAATATGGCAGCAGTACAAAACTAGCCTCTACTTTGCTCAACTGGCCACATTTCCAGGGGACCTATACATTTGTATACATGTGAAAGGGGAAAACTCTACACTCTGCACTTCAAATAGCAATGACTAGAAGGACAGAGAGGATGTGGAAATGTGAAGAGTCACAGGTAAAGAGGCATGCTGTTGATGCACTTAGAAGCCATGAAAAAAGGCTTAGAAAAGTAGTTTAACAGCAGAATAAATGTACCTGTGTTTTCCATGTGTTTCTTGCCAATGAGATGACAACTCCCAGGCCCAATTTTCCCCAACACTGTCCCCTAGATTATTAATATTAAGCCAAAGCCAAAAGAGTACTTTACATTCATGTGAAATACACCAGTCATTTTTTCCACTAGTCTGAAAGACAGGAAAAGTCCTGTTGAAATGAAAATTTTCATATGCTGGGAAGTGAATTGAAATGAGTCATGTTAGTTGTCTAACACAGGTTTTTCAATTTAACTGACTTCTGTCCTATCTATAATGTTAATTCAAATTGCTCCAAAACGTTATTGAAATCTTTAATATGTTTTCAATGCTGTGATTTCATTCTTAAACAATTAAATGCCATTTTCAGCTCCAGCCAGAATATTCTGTGTAAATAAATAACAATTCACTAAAAGAACTATTTGCATCTAGGACATTTCAAGCATTCCTAAGCATGCATTTGACTAAGTTAACCTAAATGCTATTAAGAGTTGTTAAAAATCTTAGGATTTTATTTTCACTGCAAAATAAAGAAATTTGTAATAGTTTCAGGCATAGCTTAGGAGTGTTTTAAGTTAAAATTATGGTGACAGAATGAATGATCTGGATCCTGCTGTTTGAAGAAGAGTCAAGGACAAGCTTTAAAATCAGGTCATTGTTCTGGTATTCCTAAAAGCAAAAACACATAGATGATGGCTAAATTCCATTATGGCCAGGGGAAAGTTATTAACCCTGAATAAGATATTTTGGGGCTACTCAGGATTTTTTTTCTTCCTCAAGATTTCACTTAAAGCAGTAGAGGTAAATGTCTTTTCAAATTGCCTCTATGACACCTACAGCCATTATTCCTGGGTAGATATAGGCCAGATGGGGGTTGGCACCTGAAATGATCAGTGGAGTGAGATTCAATTAGTGCTATTGCTAAGTGGTCCTTGCAGAAAGCAGTGTTCAAAAATATGCCCTATGCCAAAATTGGTAACCTGCTTCACTTCTGTCCTCTTACTGACATTCACAGATTCAGTTCCCAAGGGTGCCTTAGTTAGATAGGGTCCCTTTCTATGGTGAAGCTGCCTTACCCAGAAACCTCTAATTTCTCTGCCCTACTAAATTGCCCCAGGCTTTCTTCTCTCTTAGCATTTACTGCTTGGTTTCATTTAAAGCTATAACCTACAGTAGAAGACTCACAAGGTCCAGGTCTGACCTCAACCCCTGAATTGAGAGGCTTAACATTAATAAAAGTTTTGAAAAATAGGTAAGAAGAGAAAATGTCAAAGAAACTGAAGTTATTTCAATGGGAAACAGGATAATGAGAGTCAGTAGAACCAGTGGTATGCTCTAACTAGACTCATATTAGCTCATCAAAGTTAACTGTTAAAATTTTAGGGATTTGGGGAGCTGGTTGTTAAATATGGCCATTAATAAAAAGTAAATTTTATCAACTTACATGTTATAAACAAAAATAATACAAAGGAGCACCAGGAAGTTTGGAGGGAGTGGATAAGTTCATTATTTTAATTATGGTAAAGATTACAAGGAATACATTGGATATTGTAGAGTGATTGCTAAAAGCACTGCAAATCTTTTTTATTCCATTATGAGATTTTATGTAAGACTTCTTATATGTCCATTTTTAGAAATGAAACACTTGGGTCTGTATTTTTTATCTATATGCCTAATGCACAATATTTTGTGCATGTTTTTTTCTGGTTTTAAAAGCAATGCATCTTCATTATAGATAACTTGGGGGGAAAAAAGTTTCAAAGTGGATTGAAGGCCATAATCCAAATATAGTTAATATTTGGAATATTTCCTTTGAAATGAGTGTGAATGTGTGCTCATGTGTGTATGTATAGTATATGAAAGATGCATAACTGCTTTTCATTACATGAGTGTTGTACTTTGTTGAACAAACTCTTATTTTTATATGAGCTGTTAATATAGTAAGAATGTGAATGTTACATTTTTAAAAGATAAGCCCACATTCTCAGCATCTATAATACATTTTTAAAATTTGTATTTGACTTTTAGAAAGACAATGGTTTCAATCAGGGATTCTTAAGACATTAAAGGAGCATCCAAAACAGCTGGAGATTTTGTAAACATTCATATTTCTGGACCCACACTGATTATTATCCAGTAAATCTAGAGTGGGACCCCAAACATGGATTTCTAGCAAGTTTTCAATGATACTGATGCTGATGCTGCTAGTGTAGGAAAGTTCCATCTAGGGCTTCTGCTTACAAATTTGGGATTAGAACTGTTGTGTAGACTCCTTTGCCTTTAACTTAACTTGTAAGAATGTAGTCATTTTGTGATTTGTTGGTTGGATTTAAAGTTAGATACATTCCACCACCATAAAAATTAAGATATGATAAACGTTCTTATATCTCGTAGTTTATCCCCCCATTAGGAAAATATGATATAAAGAGCTTTTTAATGAAGGGACAATCTGAGCTGGGGGGTTTACTTTGTAGAAAGTGGTAGAAATTTGGAGTCTCTATTTGGCAGGATGGAAGCATGACCTGATCGTGACACTTTCATCTGACATTGAAAGCTCAGCTGATGACTACAGATTGATGGTGGTACAGATGGGAACCTCTCCAATATACT
The DNA here is from genome assembly GCA_025594165.1 of Tamias sibiricus. NCBI lineage: Eukaryota > Metazoa > Chordata > Mammalia > Rodentia > Sciuridae > Tamias > Tamias sibiricus. The sequence continues at coordinate 39,258,642 of CM046670.1, read as the reverse complement.
TAATAGCTCTGGTGTAGGAGCTGAGAAAACAAAGGTCATGATGATCCAAAGTTGGAGGCTGGCAAGGGAAGTGTCTCATCCACAGCCCATTTGCGTCAGGGCAGAGGTGTAGGTTGTAGACAAGCCAAAGACTGTGCCTGAAAATAGCACAGGAGACACATGGTTTATTGGGGAAAGCTTACATAAGATCAGTGACTGCTCCAAGAAGAATTTAGTGGTAAAAAGCTGACAGCGCCTCTGTCCCTCACAGTGCTTTGGCAAGTAGTACCTTCTCTCCCTCGTGGTGTTTAATCCAGTGGTTGCTGGCTGGACAAGTGACAAGTCCTTTCCACAGTGCCCTCAGTTCTGTACTCATTCCCACTCAGAGAGTTTTCTCTGCTAGGCTGCAGAAGCAGTGACATCATCAGCATTAGCTTGCTTAGCTTGCTTGCCTGATCAGCATCTCAAGAAGGAACTAACCTGATGTACATGCAAGAAAGCAGCTTTCAACAGATAACACTAACTTGCCCTAGTTCCCAGTGTGCATAAGATAAAGCCAGTGACCTTCAAGATGATATGTATCTGAACCTTCTGGCCCAGACTTGCTTTCATTGTTCCCTTAACTTGGCTAGTTTTGGGGAAATAGAAAGGAAATGGTTGGGGACATGGTGTTTTTCTGACCCTCTTTGCTTTATGGATGATATAGAAAGTTTATTAGTGAGTTCTGAGAGTAAGGTAATTGAGGAAACTGATAAAATAGAGGGTGAAGCAGCATCCAGAACAGACTATAAAGAAAAGAAATACATTTCTTATTTCTTTAACTTTTATGTCTCTATAAAATAACTGAGCCAAAAAATGTAAATAGGGATTTCAGATAACAGGCAGTGACCACTATGATTTATCTCAGGTTCAAATGATTCACTAAAATATTTTAAATCTTGACTTTATCTTGGGATTCTCTTACATTCTATTTTTAACTTAGCAAAACAATATTCTGTTAACTTATTTTAAAAAGCAGCTCAAATGATTCATAACTGTGACTTCATAAAAGATATAGCAACCACCATATCTACAAGGAATTTTGGCATTGTGTTGGCAAGCAGCATTTAACGATTAAGCATTTTGTAGCTGGCCATTTCTTTGTTCCCAATTCATGCCTCCAATAAGAATGAGTGAACAATTAGAGAATAACCTTTTGAAGCCAGAATCTGACAGGCAGTCAGTATAAATAGGTAAATTGAGTCAGGTAGGATCAAGAAAGCCAATTTTGAGTGAGTCCCAGGAAGTTGGAGACTGTCCCCTGAGGGATTGAAATGTTAATTCCTTCAGAGCCCTTCCTCCACCCTTATCAAGAACCTGCCCCTAACCTGTTGCCAAGGTAACCAGTCCCAGGAATTGCCCCTCCCTACAGCAAGCTATAATGTTCTTAATTAATGTGTCCTGGGCTGCACCACCCTGCCCTTCCCCCTTCAGCCCATCTGCTTCTCACCAAGCATTTCTGGGCGTGGTCATTAAGCAGGAAGGAGAAATATAAGGGGAAGAGAGCAGGAGAACAAAGGAAGCCCAGGACACATAAAAAAGGCAGACCTGCCTCGCTTCTTGGGATACCAGGATACCAGCAATGGCCCCTTTCTCCCTCCCAAGAGAAGTCTATGTTACCCCTTTTAAATAAACCCTGCTTTATATGCTTGACTCAGCGTGCTTCTCTAATGTTCAAACTTCAACATTTGGGGGAGCAAAACTGGGCACCAGCAACCAGGGGTTTTACTTTCATTCTAATCCTGTTTTTTTTTTTTTTTTCTATGTTTTGGTTATGTATTTTGTTGTTTGTTCGTACATAAAGAATAAAGAACTGATATTAGAATGAGATGGATATCAGTATTCTAAATGCTTGATTGAAGACATGACTAGCATGAACATACTTTGTATCCAAAGTGTTATGTAAAAGGTGCTCTATATATGTAATATGAAATGTAATGCATGTTATTGTTATATATACAACAATGTCGAATTTTGAAAAAAAGTCCAGAAAAAAAAAAAAAGAACTGATATTAGCTACTCCAAGAAAAGAAAGGTTGACTGCAAAAGTACACCTTGAAAGAAAAAAGAACTAGAATTACAACAAAACTTATCTGTGGGACATTGTAGCTGAATGGTTGTTTGGATTTCAAGGAGTCCAGCAACAACAGATACTCTAGTGGTCCTGTTTGCATAATTCTTTTTGTACCACTCTTAGCAGGCTTCTCTATTGTTTCTGCCCCCACTGGTTTTGTACACAGATCTCTAACAAATTCTTAGTTTAAATTTCTAATAGAAAATTGTTGTCTCAATATAACTTTTCATGATGGTCAGAGATGGCACAGAGATTGGTTACTAAAGTCAGGTGCTCACTCCTGGTCTGATCACTTTTACCTGATTGGGACCACCTGGCTGGACTCAGGCATGTGGGCAGCAAGGGTTCTCGATGAAGCAGTTAAGTATGATAGGTGGTTTTAACCACAATTACTAGTAGGACAGGATTTAGGAAAAAGGGCCTCACAGTCACTCAGGTGCATTTAGGATTGAAACATACCAATAAGACTACATAAACAAAACCAACAAGCCAAACAAACAAAAACCCCACTTATTTTGTACCTTGTTCATTTGGAGCTGGAATTCTTTATAAAATAATGTAAATAACATAATTATGATTTTGCTTTTTTTTTCTTGAAACAAAGACTGAATAGATCTGTAAGAAGTATACCTAGTTGATCAAAAATTGTTTTTCAAAGTTGTTGTACCAAGTTATACTCTCACCAGCAGCATATGACAATTTCCATTGTCTTTCTTCCTTGATAGCAATATTGTCTGATGTTTTAATTTTAACCATTCTATTATGGATTTCACCTGTATTTTCTTGATTAAAAATGGAGTTCAGCACCTTTCTACAAGTTTGTTGAATATTTAGGCTTTTCTCTTGTGAAGAGCCTGCTCAATTATCACTCCCAATTTTCTTATCGATGGGTTCTTTATATAGCTTATATATAGCTTATATACGGACCCTTAATTACATCTTACAAATATCTTCTTCCAATCTGTGCCTTGCCCTTTCTCTACAATGTCATCCTTCTCTGGAAAGAAATTTTCAAGTTATCAATTTAGTGTAGTTGAATTTGTAATTATTTTCCTTAGGGTTGTGATCTTTTTGTTCTATTTAAAATTCACTTTCTGTCATGAGACACACAAATCCTAAAACCCACAATAATTCGAAGCTGTGCAACGTGTAGTTAGAAATTTAATTTTTAATTGTTTACATGGTGCTGAGGCTCGAACCCGGGTCGCGTACGTGCTTAGGCGAGCGCTAAACCACTGAGCCACAACCCAGCCCCTTAGTTATAAACTTATTTTAAAAAACAACTACCAATGAATCCAATCTTCTTTCATGGTTTACTCTCAGCTACTTGGGCTGGACCACCACCCCTGCGGTTCCGGTCAGTGCCGAAGTGTCTGAGGCTGGACCCTCCCTCCAGAGCAGGCTCAGGTCCCAGCTGCGAAAACGCGCGCAACCGGAACCCAGAAGGCTCCGGCCCTCACACGGACGCAGCCAATCAGTGGCAACCTCTTGCGCGCGCCCCACCGGTCAAGATGGCGGCGGCCGTTGGCGCGGAGTCTGTTTTATAGTGCCGTTGCTCTACTCCTTCCGTTGCAAAATGTGAAAGGAACGTCTGGTGGAGTGGGGGGAGGTCGTAGGAATGAGTCGGCGGAGGAAATATGGGGACAGCACTGCCACGAAGAACACGCCGCGCAGAAGGGCGGCGACTGAGGACTGCAGCTCGGTGGTCGAGCAGCCGGGGAGCAGGCGGCTGAGGTCGGCCCCCGGCTCGGTTCTCGGCGTGGCTGGAGAGGGCCCTTCCTGGCCGAGGCAGCAAGAGCAGCGTCCAGCACCCGCATCGTGCATTAACAGTAACCCCGAGGGTGAGACGTGGGCAGCGCTGCTGGCCCGCCTTCGGCACTGCAGCTCCACGGCCCAGCCACTGATGAACAGGCATATCGGGGATGGGGGTGGGGGTGGATTCCGGCAGCGTCTTTTCTTTTCGCTGGCCTCTCCCTAGGCCAGTCCAAAAATAACCCTACACCGCTTCTCCGAGTCTTTGGACCCCGAGTGTGAGCTCGGCTCTGCCCGTTGGGCCCGCCCCCACCACGGGAGTGGGTGCTGTGTTTACCTGTTTGCAGGAGGACTGCTGGTTCCTAGGCAGCCTTCAGTCAGCAGTGGCGAAACTAGGAGAACTAGTTGCCAGACCTCTTGCCTGCAGCGTGTACCCTGGGGTATTATTCCCTTTAAACTCCCTCCCCCCCCCCCCCCCCCCGCCACCCCGACTTGCTTTAGAGAAAGGCTGTCCCTCATCATTTTGAAGGAACCGGAAGTTGCTGGCTGGAACATCCCTTAGAGTAGGAAAGGAAGGGCCCCCCTTCCATTCTTACCAGTTTTTGGTGTCCCATTTTGAAAGACTTATTCATAACTATACTAAGAACAAAACTAATATAAAGGCCTTTTTCTAAAGCATGTTCTTAAAATACTGCGTTGGTTACTTTGCATGGTCTTTAATTTACTCCCAATAAAGCAACTCGGGAATCAACAAGCCCAGATTATAAAAATTTAAGTGATTGTAGACAAACCCCAAAAAATGGATCACGGATTTTTTGGGGGGTGGGGGGATAATTAATGGAGATTGGATAAAATGGTGAAAAGTGGCTAAAAGATTTTTATTGAAGGTTCTGTTGGGATATATTTTGGAGATATATCTGTAAATTACGAGTGGTTCTCCAGAGTCTCCCAGGCCCAGTTGTAATGAATGGAGAAACTAGGTTATACACTATAACACATTCACAGAGGTAGCAAAATACCTAAAAATTCTTGCTATTCATAGTGTTAAGTTTATGAAGTCTTAATGTGGGTTTTTATACCAAACATTTCAATTTTGGTTAAAGTAATATTGTTAGGAGAAAATTTTATATTGAACTATGAAATGTAAGCTATTATTTGACTGTGATTATGAAATAAAACAAGGCTTTAACATGCAACAATTGTTATTTAATAATATTTTATATAGAAAGGTATGAAACACCAAGCAGAGTGCTGAAAATGGATTTGTTGTCATGTACCTTCAGTTCTCCAAATGATCCAGATGGACAGAATGATATCTTTTGGGATCAGAATTCTCCAGTGACAAAACAGTTAGGTAATTTGTTATTAACATTTTTATGTGGATAAATATTTGATAAATGATTAAAATTTGTCTATAAAATTTTAGGTAGTATCAGGAACTTTTATACAGCAGATGTTTTTTGAGAATTTATATGATTTTTATATCTGATATGTATGTGATGTCAGAGTGCATATTCATCTAAGCCATACTAATTAAAATCATTTTTTAAAAATGACAGTTTTTTAAATTAAGTTTTTTGGTTTAAAATTATAAAAATGTCTTTGTTTCTTTAGGTAAAGGAAGAAAAAAACAGATTTACACCACAGATAGTGATGAGATTTCAGACATTGTTAATCGTATTGCTCCTCAGGTAAACATCAATAGTTTTATAGTTTATTTTAAAATAATGGATAATTTGTGCACCTAGTTCTTGTTCAGTTCATAATGAAAAATGTTTTGTCTTTTCCAAATACAGCAACAAAGATAACTTCTATCTTTTCTATTTCTGAAATGGCATGTTTTGAAAAAATGAACATAGTATAAAATTGGCAATATACACATCCTTTAGTATCCATGAGGTATTGGTTTTAGGATCCTCCCACAGATACCAAAATCTTTAGATATTAAAATCCCTATATAAAATGGTGTACTATTGCATATAACCTCTGTATATCCTCCTGTTTACTTCCTTTTCCTTCGCTCTCAGTTCCTTCCTTTGGGTCTCACACCTGCTAGAAAAGTACTCTACAACTGAGCTGAACCCCCTAGCCATTCCTGATTTCCTTAAATCATCTCTAGGTTACTTATACCTAATACCGCATTTATAGTTGTTACATTGTATTGCTTAGGGAATAATGACAAGAAAAAGGTCTGTACTACTATTTTGTACAAGTGCAGGTTTTTCCCCATTTTCAGTCTACAGTTAGTCAAATCCCTGTTTGTAGAACTGCAGATACAGAAGGCTAACTGTACATATTTTCCTAAACAAATATTTTAAGGCTTTTAAATTTTTTTAAAAATTTTAATTAGGTATATATGACAGCAGAATGCATTTTGGTTCATTGTATGCAATTGCAGCACAACTTTTCATTTCTCTAGTTGTATACAATGTAGCATCACACCATATGTGCAGTCACACATGTACCTAGGGTAATGATGTCCATCTCATTCCACCATCTTTTCTACCCCCATGTACCCTTCCACTTATTTTTTTTTTGACTAGTAATTTTTGACCAGGCCTTGGTTTATATTTTGTCTTTAATGTTGTGTTTAACAATATATGGTATCATTTTTCAAGTTACTAAAATAATAGAGTAAGACAATATAAATTTTAACTTTTGTATAGTTCTGGTTTTGTATTTGTTTACAGTCTACAGTACAAATTTATAGTATTATTTACAAATCTATACTATTTGTTTACAACCTATAGTATAGCTTTTCCTCATTGAAATTTCTCTTTATTAATACTCCCTAACTCACAGGATCGCTAAGAAACACTTTAAAAGTGGGAAGAGAGATGGATTTAGATTTAGTCCTCATTCAGCCTCTCATATGCTGTGTGACCCTAAGCAAGTTATTTAAACTCTACAATCTCATTTTGTCATAAACATATTTATTGCTTGTCTTGCTCTCTTCATTGGATCATTATGAAAATTAAATTAGATAAAAATTATTTATAAATTGGGATACTATAAATGTAAGATGTTAATTGTGATCATTTAATTATTTACTGTAAAAGAACCATCTTCAAGAGTTTTTTTTTTTAATATTTCAATTCTTATACTGCTTGAGTGAAATAGAACTATAAGTTTAAGTCATTTGACACAAATTTATCCAACAACTAATACTCATCATATCAGTCCTGTCACTATTACTAAGAAGCATGAGCCCAATACATGAAACTATTCTGAACTTTAACATCATTTTAATCCAAAGATCATCCAATTTTTACTGTGTCTTCTCTGAAGGAATTGTACTTTTTTCCTAACTTCTCCTTGAATAGTTACTTATATTGACCACAGACAATAGATGGCACTGGTCCAAAATGTGGTTATCAGGAATCACCATCATCTAGGTGGAGAAGACAGGAAATAAATTTTTTCTTAGCAGCTATAAAATATTCAAAATTACAGCTAGCACAGTCAAAACAACTCTGTTACTACTAGCTCCACATTCCACATTTGGCATGTCATAGAAATTTATTTTACCTTTGGTTCATTAGTTAAATAGCATTTGTGCCACATTACTACTTACTCTATAAGTTAACAATAGATCTTCATTAATTCTGGGTTTCACATGAAAGAAGCATAATAAAATATGTTTGGGCTGGCCAGCCTAAATAGATATAAAAAGATAGTTGAGTAAATTATTGGATCCTTTACCTAAATGGGATGGAAATAATAGCTCACATAAAGAAATGGCAATAGTACACGTGGTAACTTGTGCAAAAGAAAAGCTACACTGAAATTAGTTGCTTATAAATATTACCCTCTTCAACTGCGCACCTTAAAGAGTATAAATCTTTGATAACATCAGTCTCTTTAAAAACGTGTCATGTTCTTAGAATGACAAATCTTTATGTTGTTTATTTTTAGGTGAGTTATTCTCAAATCATTATTTAATTTCCCACTCATGTTTTTAGAGATGGCTTTTTTAAAAAAATTTGCACTTCATTTTAATTAGTCATTTTGCTTTCTGCAGCATTAACTTTTTATACAGTACTATTAGTGGGTAGTGTATATCTTCTCTATCATTTATACAACTTTACACAGTATATTATTTAGGATGAAATGAAGTAATGTTTAGATACCTTATTGGGCACCTAGATTGTATCAATAAGTTATTTAATTATTAATGATAAATTTAAAATGTAATACTTTATATATATAGTACACAATCATAGAAAGAACTTCTGACAGATACATAAGGTTGAATGGCACATAAACTTTTCATAATTTAATTTCTGAAAAATAAATAATTTAAAATTACTTGATAAGTGATCAGAATCCATAATTAAGTCATTAAGAATATTATTTTCCTTAAATTCAAGATTGTGGAAACAAAATGGAAAATACTAAGTCCAAAAGTGATATTGATTTTCTTGAATATTTTGCAAAGCTAAAGTCAGCTAGGTTCAAGTGGCTATTAAGAAAAATCACTTATTGATTCATTGACTATGTTGAAGTACCAAGTTATAGAGTTGCTTTCAACTTACTTATAAATAAGTGTAAAGTGGCATTTTCTTGTGTCTACCACTGTGCTAGATAGATACTAAGCTATCATAGGAAGACTCCTTTCTTTGAGTACCCTATAATCGAGCCATAGACTTTTTTTTAATTTTAACTTTGTGTGATGGTTACTTGTGTTCATTCTAGTTACCCTAAAAATATAGTAAAATCTGATTTATCAATTTGATTTATTGATTTAGTTTGCAGTCAGTACATAAAGCCCATTCTCTTTTTGTTTGATCAAGTGATTTAAAAATATAGCAGATTATCCACATTTAAAATGACTTTTTTATAGATTTTATCCTGGTTAAAGTTTTTCTACTTTCTCTACTTATTGTTTGTTCTTATCCCTACCTCATTCTTAGCATTAGTTCTGACCTTGCTCTTATCTCTAACTCAATTCTACATTAATTCTAAGTGTTCTCAATTTTGGTCAACAAAAATTGCCCAGCTTTAGATAAGGAATAATGGTGATAAGGAAAATTTGGGCAATAAGGTATTATAGAAAGAAATCACCTATGTATCTCTTCATTTTTAATTATGATAATACTACCACAGTTTGCTGCTTTCTAATAACAAAGATTTTTTAATGAGTATCTTATAATAGCAGAACTTTATGAGATTTCTTTTGATAAAAATACGCTTTTACATGCATATATTAAATATAAAATTGGTAAATAATTTATTTCTTAAAAATAATTTTAAAAATAATGAATTCTTAATTGTGAAGTTTTTTTTTACTCTCTGGAACATAAATGGATCACTTCTTGTAATTTGTTATTGCTATTCCTTATTGCTATTACAACTTCTGATAGTGTTTGGGTTTGTTAAGTAACTGTCACTTCACCAGAATTTATTGCTCTAGGAAAATAATTCAAAGTAGTTAGTTTTTAATTTTCTTTTCTTTCTCCCTCCCTTGTGCACATGCACACTCTCTCTTTTGCTGTGTGTGTGTATGTATGTATGCTCCTGTGTGCACACTTTCACACCTCTGTTTTCTTCCTTCTGTCAAAGGATGAGAAGCCAACAACAGACTCCATGCTGGACATGTGGATTGGTGCAGCTGCTATTCCTTGTACTCCCAGTGTAGCGAAAGAAAAATCAAGAGTAAAAATTAGCCGTACAAAGTGAGTTCAGACTTTTCAGCTTTTCTAAGATTCAATGAAGAAAATATTTTTAATAATGTAAAATTTTGGAGTTAAAATAATCGTGTTAAATTTTGGCATTTTAACTAGCAATTATCCTAAATAACAATTGACTCTTAACATAAAATATTTCTTAATTATAATTGTTTAATGTTGTTTGCTAGGTTAAAAACAAAAAAAATCAAGAAAAAGAACTTATGAAATTGGCTAAACAATTTGATAAAAATATGGAAGAGCTAGATGTGATTCAAGAGCAAAACAAGAAGAATTGTGATTTTATCCAAGCAATCTCAGAAGCAGAGACTTCACATAATTATAATGATTATGTACAGATGCATCCATTACATGATGTGGTTCCAAAAATAGATAATGCTGTAATAAAGAAGCCAATGAAAGGAAACACCAGGATATCTGTGGCAAATGATCAAAACAGCAGTCAGAAGCCATTTGACCAAAATGCTGAAGCAGCCTTTAATGCCATTTTTGATGGTTCTACCCAGAAATGTAGTGGACAGTTAAGCCAAGATCTGTCAGATGCTTTTTTGAACACTAGCAAAAATGCTTTGAAAGAGGAGAAAATCATTACTAATGGTACTCTGGTCACTGGAAAATTGCCAAGTAAAACCCAAGATTCACTTTATCCACGAGTAGATTCTCCCAGAATGACAAAATCATGTGTGACTCCCTATAGCAAAGAGCAAGAAGCTTCTAGTAAGCACATTGGTACAATTACCTACAGTGATTTTGAAGATGATTGGGAAAGATTACTAAGTAATGAGGCTTTTGTCATGCAAAATGTTGAAATGCTTGAACATTTCCCTTCTAAAACTTCCCAGGTTACTGATCATAAGGAAACTTACAACTTTATTAGTAAAAATGATGAAAGTACATCAAGAATAAATAAAAGTCTAGATGCCAAGTTAGGAGATTCAAAAGTATTACAAGATTTTCCTTCAAAAATACATAACAGAGAACTAGTAGATGCTGGAAAATACAGATTTTCGTCGAATCAAAATGATAAATCAAGCAAATTATCACCCACTAGAAATAAAATGAAATCTTTGCATAAAATTGTTATCCAAGACAAAACTCAAGATTGTGCAGTTGCATCTAATCTGACAAAACTAAAAGAAGATATCTGTATCAACTTTACTTCTAATGTAAATACTTCTGAAAAGATGTCTTCTTTGAACACAAAACATTCTAGTGAACAAAAAAATAAGCCCATTTTTGATCAGTCTTTCAAAGCACCTGTTAATATTGATCCATTTGGCTCTTCAACTTTGGACTGTAAAACAATTGTTAATAAACCAGATCACACTAATGCATCAAAGTTGGGTTCTTTCTTTGATGATTGGAATGATCCATCACTTGCCAGTGAAATTATTAAAACATGTCATCAATTAGAGACTTCTTGGGAAGCAGATAATGTAGATGATGATTTGTTATATCAAGCATGTGATGATATTGAAAGATTAACTCAACAACAGGACATTTTAAGGGACAGCAAAACATCAGAAAGTATACTTGAGATCAATAATAGTTCCAAACATGGAGTGAAAAATATATCTACCATATCTAAACAAGGAAGTCAGTTGGCACAATCAAATCATTTGAATTTGGGCAGCATTACAATGCAGATATCTTCCTTGACAGATAGCACACAAATAAATAAATCAGTGAAGATGGAGAAAAGGGACATGAGTGGAAATTCTCCAGAAATTTTGGGTACTACAACAAACTTGACTATGTACTCTAAGAACTCAAATTGTCAGATGAATAATCTGCATGTGTCTGGGAATAACAGTGATGTTCCAATACAAGTGTACAGTTCTAAATCAGTTTTAGCAGTAAGTTCAAGTCTGAATGTAAGTTCAAATTATATGAACACAGTAATTGCTAGTAATACGGAGAAACTGAATACTCGGCAACTCTCCCATGTACCCCAAACAAATGAAGCACAAAGTGGGTTTAACAAAGCAGTTAGATTTTCAAAGTACACTTTTACAAAGGCAAAAAATCCTCAGGTTCTTTGTCAGCTTAATCAAAATTGTATAGAAAGAAGTATGTCTACTACCAAAATCACACAGGGTTTAGAGAAAAAGAAAACTGTGAACTCAATACTTGGGGAAGCTGATCAGCAGAAGTCTTTGGTGAAAACTTCTGAATCTTTGAAACAATCTTCAAAAGGTATGTATGAAAAATAGTTTTTCTTTTAAAAGTAGTAAAACTGGCTATTGTTTTAACGGTGGTAAGTGAGGTAAAACTATGATTTTTAACTAGAATTCTTAAAGTGATCTTGTAATTAATTATGCTAAATATATGAAGTATAGGTGGTTTATTTTTCAGAAGATTGCATTGGATTCTTTCCTAGCACTTACAATGACCAACATATAGTAGGTACTCTGTTGAACAATTTATGAATTATTTCTTAGAAAATCATACTTTTTAATGTGTACATATTAAAGTGTTAGGTTTAACAGTATATGTATTTACTAAGCTATTTACTAAGTATTTCATAGTTTTAAAACTTAATCTTACTCCTACTTTTAGTAGAACAGTGAACAGTAGTTGATGTTTTGGAGCTTTCTAATTAAACATTTTTGCTAGTAATATTGATGTAAACCTCAGTGCTAGTTTTAATGATTAAAATGGCGATTTACTTATTCAATTCTTCAGTACCTCTTTTCCCCACCTCTTCCATCTGTCAATAAGTTCCTGTGGTCATACCTTAAAAATTGTATCTACAGATGACCCATCTTTCTCACTCTCTTATCACTACCACTTTTATCCAAGAATACATTTCTTGACTAGATTACTATAGTTCTTTTATGTTTTCCCCTTCAATTCTAGTCTCCAAATAGCAGAATAGTCTTTTACAACCAGATAGGCAAACGTAACATTCCTATGTGTAAAATAATTGTTGATGGCTGCCCATCATATTTAAAATATAATCTAAACTTTACACTGAGATCTAGAAAGTCCTGAATTATGTCTCCTTAACCTACCTATTTACTAAGGTTCAACTATACCAACTCTTCAATTTTTTCAAACAGAATAGTTTCTTTCCTAGGTCAAGAAGTTAGACTATGCTATTCCTTTGACTATAACAACTCCTTTCCAACATTTGACCCCCACCACCCCACCCTTTCATTGTTTCAACATAAGTATTAATTTCTCACAGAGCACTTCCTTGAAGAGTCTAAAAGTGGGTCTTTTCTTTGTTTTCTACCATTTCTTAATTCTTTTATTCTTTTTATCACCAGTTGCAATTAAATATTTAGTTTCTATAATAGTTAGGCCTGCCACAGCATCTGTCACTTAGAAGATGCCTAATCAATATCTGTATGAACATCATGCAATATAATGTAAAAAAAAACCCTGTTATTCACAGTTACTATTATATTTTCTATAAGGGAATACATCCAGCATTAACTATTTCTGGTTTTTAATGCCCACTGCTCTATCCTAGCCTCATGTTTTTGCATAATGTTTTCTTCACCAAAAACAGCATCCTCCATACATACATGAAATCTACCTGCCCAGTTTCCATTTATCCTTTAATATGCAATGTGTTTCTGCCTACCCAGAATGATTTGGATTTACTTTATCTGGGATACTAACTAACTTATTTTATAGCATTTATTATACTGACTTGTCATTACAGATTTTCTTAATCTTCCTCATTTGAAGCTAACTTCAGGACTCATACTTTTATGTTGATCAGTGCTTATGAATGAGTTTAGTTTCTTTTAACATTAGATCATTTTTTGTCATTTAGATTCTGAGTAATGCTTTTATTGACATTACTGCTACAATTTTTCTACTTACGTCACAACCCTCTTTTGTATTAATTTATGCCAGTAATCTGCCAGTTGTTTAAAAAGGAAGAAAGAAAACAGTATAGAATAATTCGAAATAACAAGTCCTCAGTTTCTCATTTTCCAAACTATTTTATCACAGGAAGCCACTGTTCATGTTCAGTATACATCATGAAGCATTTTCTGTGGATATAAAGAAGGTGTTTAGGGGCTGGGGTTGTGGCTCAGCTGTAGAGTGCTCGCCTAGCACATGTGCAGCCTGGGTTTGATCCTCAGCACCACATAAAAATCAAAATGCATTGTGTACAACTAAAGCAAATAAATAAATATTTTTTTATAAAAAGAAGGTGTTTATGTACGCACATGTATGTACATTTAAATAGATGGAATTATATATCCACTGTTTGCCAACTTGCTTTTGCCTTTATTTAGCATATTATAGCCATCTTTTCCTGCTAGTACATGAAGATTTGCTTACAGGAATACATGATACGTTTTATGGATATGCCATAATAACTGTTTCTTTATAGATATAATTTTAGGTTGGTTGTAGATTATTGTAATTACAAACAATACTATAGTGAATATCCTTTTACTTAAATTTCTGCTTGCTTGTTTGATTATGTCAACTAATTCTTAAAAAACTGATATAAGAGAATTTGAATTTTGATGGATCACCAAATTTTCCTCCAAAATAATGACATCGATTTATATACTTATCAACACTGACAATATTTCTCCATATTATATCCCAAAATACCAGTAGGTACAACCATGCTTCAGAATGTAAATTTATTTACATATGGTTATAATTTTATAACTATTTGAATTTTTCAAAACACCTACCATTCTACCTGTATATTTTTGTGGATGGATAATCTGCCATTTAGCTTACCTTACCCATTTTACTTGTAAACTTATCCATAGTCCTTAATCGCCTGAGTAGTATTAACCTTGTCAATGTTTTCTATTGTTTCTATTTCCTTTTACTTTGGTGTGTAGCAAGCTGCTCTCCAGGAAATTTCTTTGAAGCAAAACCCACTTAAGTCATGGATTTGAGGCAAACTTACAGCCAGTTTTTATATAGCAAGCACACTAAAAATGGTTTTTACATTTTAAATGGTTGGGGGCGGGGAATCAAAAGAAGACTAATATTTCATTACATTTGAAAATTGAATTCATATTTCTTTGTCCACAAAGTTATATTTGAACATAGCACATCATTTGTTTACACATTGTCCATGAGTATTTTCATGGTACAATGCAGGATTTTGTGCAATTGTAATAAAGAGAATATATGATTCTCAAAAATTAACATATTTATTCCCTAACCCTATTGTGAAACAAAATTTGCTGACCCCTATGTTTTTTTTTTTTTTTTTTTTTTTTTTTTTTTGGTACTGGGGATTGAACTCAGGGGCACTCAACCACTGGGTCACATCCCAGCCCTTTTTTTGTATTTTATTTAGAGACAGGGTCTCACTGAGTTACTAAGTGCCTCGCCATTGCTGAGGCTGGCTTTGAACTCGCGATCCTCCTGCCTCAGCCTCCAAAAGTGCTGGGATTACAGGCGTGCGCCACCGCGCCCGGCTGACCCCTATGTTTTAAAATCAAACTTAAGAAGAGCCACTTTTGCTTAGTGCCATGCGATAGTTAAGACTTTGCAAGTAAATTTTTATTATACATTGAGTTAAAAGAAGGGCTGATGGGAAAAATGAATGGCTCTCGGTAATCAGATTTTTTTTTAAATATTTATTTATTTACTTTAGTTGTACACAATGCAATGCATTTATTTTTACGTGGTGCTGAGGATCGAACCTGGGCCGCGCACGTGCGAGGCGAGCGTTCTGCCACTGAGCCACAACCCCAGCCCCTCGGTAATCAGATTTTTATGGTGTGACTTGATATCATTTTGAAATTGTTTTCCATAATATCAAGCCAGTCATAAAATCAATTTCAGGAAGTTATACTCTTTTAGGCTGTTGTGTATTATTAACTTGTTTTCCTTCTGTCCTTATACTCAATTGAATGTAAACTGTATGTATATTCTGAACTTTTGGTTTCTTAGCTGCGAGACTAAAATATTAGTCAAGCTAAACAAAGTATTTTTTAGTATTTTTCTGGAAAGAAAAATAGCTTCAGTCTGTTAGGTAACTAGCTTGGGAAATAAAAGACATCAGAATCATCTTGGGATATACATATTTCTTACCCTAAATATCCTTTTCTACTTCTCATTACAGGAAAGGAAGGTATATTTTGTGAAATGCCTCCTTTAATTAACATGAGAAATGTCTTATAACAAATATAAACATAGCTTATCTTATAGTAAAAATACATTATTTGATGTACTGATGTCTAATTTAGTTAATTATATTTTTTTATTACTTTTCTATTCAAGTTCATATAATGTTTAAAATCCCTGTTTAAGATATATGCATTTATAGGCTATATAAATTAGATGTCATTATCCATAAGAATTATTTGTTGGGTGATCAGTAAAACAGTTTTCAATCAAATTGAATTTTGTCACACAAAAGAAAAATGCCTCAAATAGGGACAAATTCATCAGTGCTTGATTTTCTTTTGATATAGAGCATTTGTATCTATATGTGTGTACTTGGAATTTTATATTTAGTAGTTTAGTATGATTTAATAGCTAATGCAGTATAGTAAATCAGGATGATGACTTTATAAGTTAATAAATTAATACATTTTGTTTAATTTTTAGAGGAAGAAGAAAAAAATAGGAAATATTCTCCTGAAGAAATTCAGAGAAAAAGACAAGAAGCACTGGTTCGAAGAATGGCCAAAGCACAGGCATCATCTGTAAATTCAGCTCCTACTTAATTTCTTTAATGAAGAAGACTTATAGGTTATTAATAACTATAACTGGTTTGAAGACTTATAAGTTATTGATAACTATCTATGATAGGAAATGTTTTTTTCTTGATTTCTCTGTGAGAAATTTAATTCTGACTTATAAAGCATGGACTTCTACTTTATTATTTAATAAATCACTGTTTGCAATGGTAAATGAAACCTTTCCTTGAGAATTTATATGAAACTTTTGGAAAGTTAGCAATTATGCACTAAGCTTATACAAAGGAAACTAGTTGTAATTTTAAATACTATGATTTCAGAAGATCATCAAAAATGTAATATACAAAAATGTTTCTTCTATTACAAAGCTTCAATTTACTATGTTAAACAGTCTATTTTGGTAATTTTCAGTAACTATTGCTTAAGGTTTTTATACTTTTCTAAATTTTAATTAATACTTTCATTTTCCTAGGAGTATGCTTGGTTTGGAAATGAACAACTTTGGTTTATTTGTAGGGGAAATTATTATTTTTAATTCCTGCTTAGAAGTACACTTGAATTTTAATATTTCAACAATGTGATACAATTAGAAAACTTTCCACCATTTTTAGGAAAAAACAAAGTCTAGTTTAGAAAAAGGGAAGGAGTGGATTAGCTATATAAATAACGAGGTATCATTAACATCTAGATCTGGCAGAAACTTCAGACATTGCCCAATCCAGCTTTATTGTACTGGTGAGAAAAATCAGTGGTTATTTTCAAAGTCATGGGCAAGTTAAAACTGTGCTTGTGTTGGAATGATCTCTTTGGACACCTAGACAGTTACCATTTGCTTCAAAGTATTAGTGCATAAAAGAGCGAGCATTAATTATTTTATAGTACAAAAAACATAATAATTAAAAGCACATTAAGGACTATTAAATACAATGCTCATTACTCTTTATTTTAAAGAATTAATCTTTCCAGGATATGAGCGTCTTTCTCTTTTTGGTTTTCCTATAACTATAATTCTCTCAACAATTAATTAATTTTATTAATTTTGTTTCTTGTTGCTGTCTTTTTTCCCTTCCCTTTTTGCTTCTGTTTTGTTTGTTTGGAATTTGCTGAGCCAGTAGTATAAGTATAGCTAGAGTGTATAAGACAATAAGGAAACTTCATTGCTTCAAAATGGCTATAGGAGATGTGAGGAAAGTGATAAATATGAAACACTTATCATGGCATAATATTCACCACTTCTGGTGTCTTAGTGCTATGATAATATGGTAGTTATTGGTCTTTGGGTATGATTTTGTAAATGCTGATTTTACATATGAGATAAGAGTAACAGACTTTAAGTAACCTGTATTATTTGTCTAAGAATATATAAAAAATAGAACCCAAATTCTTTTTAACTTCCTACGTAAGAAAATGAAGAGAATCTCTTTCTAAATTGGCTTCACTGTGATCTGACTATGCTTTGAATATCTCTATTTTTGCTTCAATTCTTCTTTAGAGTACTTTTAGCCAATTCTGTCCGTTTATTAAGACTCAACCTAATAAATCTGTTTCTTTGAGACTCTACCCTGACCATCTTCACTGGAATTGATTTCTGTGTGACTCCTTTTCTTTTTTGTATTTTTTTATTTAGAGACAGGGTCTCACTGAGTTGCTAAGTGCCTCACCATTGCTGAGGCTGGCTTTGAACTTGCGATCCTCCTGCCTCCGCCTCCCAAAGTGCTGGGATTACAGGCCCTTTTCTTTTTAAAAGGAAACTTTTTGGCATTTCTAGATGGTGGTGGCAGGGGGTGTGTGCGTATTGGCACTTATGAACCTGAGCATGATTGAGTTTCTAGGGTTACCCTTGCTGTTCATACCACTCTCCTTTCCTCTTGGCTTTTCTTCTTTTAGCCATTGTTAGAAACACTAGATGTAGAGTAGGCCATGAATGAGCATGTGGAGGAGTGCCTAGTTTGTCTGTTTTGGTTCTTTCTAGCCTCTAGGGAATGTGTCTCCATAAGGTGAAGGAGCAGATGGTAGGTCTGGCAGCTCTATTCTAGCTAAAGCTCTGTTACTGTTCATGCAGCGCAGAAAGACTGATACCATTAATACCATTATTGTAGAGCGGAACCTCTCATTATTCTTTTCCTATTCTAAACATAAGCCTGATCCAAGGAACACATGGGTTATTTAACTGCAGACATAGTCAGTGGTGTATAAACATGAACCACACTGTGTAAAATTATAACTAACTTTTAACAAGAACAAAGATACCTTACTCATCTCTACTTGATACTAATATTTGGTGGTTACTCATTAAATTTTGAATGAAATTCATATAGACTAAGGTTGTTAAGAGATTCTTCCTTGTTCCACCTGAATCAGTTTGACTCATTCCCTGATCTTCAGGGTTGGAAAATGATTCTAGGAACAAATTAAATTTAGTTTAACACTGCTTGTTGGTGCAAATGATAATTTACGTAGAATCCAAACCATGGTTTTTATGCTATTGTATTCATAATCACTTGTGGAATTTAAAAACAAAACACCAAACTTATCCTTGTGTCTTCTTATAAATGAATACATATAGCAATTGATTTCAGGTGTGTGTCTTTAAAGTTCATTGGCTAGTGAATCATAATTGCTAAATGTTTTATTTACCAAGAATGGTTTTAAGCACTTTATTTTTTTTTTTTGCGTCTCAGAAAATTTTTTATAAAGTAACAATTTACCCCTATTTTTAAAATAGGGAAAGTAAACAGATTAAATGACTTTCTCAAAATCACACAATTAGAAGTTAAAGCTGCATGATGAATAAGTAAATAAATAATAAAAAAATTAAAAAAAAAAAACAGAAAAAAAATAAATATAAAATACCTTAGGACAGGGGCTAATAACATTATGTAAGAATCAGATGGTAAATATTTTAATCTTTATGGTGTATCTGGTCTGTCACAACTATGCAACTCTGCTAGACCTATAGCACAAAAGCAGTCATAGATGATAAAAATGAATAAGCTTGGGTTTTCTTCAATAAAATTTTGCTATGGACACTGAAAAAAAAAAAAAAAAAAAGAAGTTAAAGCTGAAGTTTGAACCCAAGTATTTTGATTTTTGTTTTTGTTTTTTACAAGTGGATTAGTGTTATGTCAGGAGTAGAAATGAGGCACAAATAGAAGCATGCAACACACAAACATAACCAAATTTGCTATTTAAAAAAAGATGACGACCAAGCCGGGCGTGGTGGGTGCACGCTTGTAATCCCAGCACTTGGGAGGCTTAGGCAGGAGGATCACGAGTTCAAAGCCAGCCTCAGCAATGGCGAGGCACTTAGCAACTCAGTGAGACCCTGTCTCTAATAAAATACAAAAAAAATGGCTGAGGATGAGGCCCAGTGGTCGAGCACCCCTGAGTTTAGTCCCTGGTACCTAAAAAATAAAAAAAGATGATGATTGTATGATTAGCCACTTCCTCAGAAACTTTTCAGAGGAGAGGAGGAAATGAGTCCTGTGGCAGAGCAAATGGGTGTTCCTGGGTTTTAGAATGATCTCTTAGGGCTCTTTCAAAGCCTGATTGAAGGCTCACAGCTGAGACTTCATAGTGAATACAGCCAGACCCAGCAGAATGGTTAAGCCCTGGGCACTGATTTTGGTGTGCATCATGGGCCGGGATTCTGGCTCTGATCTGGGTGGGAGCAGTAGAGGCCATAGGTGAGGGTGGCCTCCATGTACAAACAGCCTGTTGATACCATTGGTTTTTCATTGGTCTTAGAAAGGAACTTTTCCTTAAACTCAAGCTGGCTGTGGACATTGAAGCAAGCCCTAAATGACTGGGGACTGCTAGTGGTCCTAAGGGAGCTTCCAAAGTCACTGAGCCAAGAGCTGTTATGTGGGGTCAACGATAAGTATGAGGGAGAAAAAAAATTGTGATCTTACCTATTGAATATACTGTCTTCTGTGGAAACAATTCATAAGAACCTATAGAAACTATTTAAACAGGAAAGAATTAAAGCATTTCAGGTATTTGTGTCAGAAAAGAGTATTCTATAGGTATTTTTATTTTATAGCTCAGGAGAATTTCCAATCCCAATTTCTGTTTCAGATAACTGCTGAGCTTTATGTATTTGAATGGGTGAATGTTGATTATATGAATGTACATTGAGGTTGCCTTTTCTTTCCATTCAACTATTAAAGAGAATAAGGAAATACATAAAAATGTATAGCTGTTTTTAAATGTCTTTATTTTATTTCATTATTTTAGTATTACTTCTTGGTGTTCCAGTTTTAAATCAATTGAGGAAAAATTAAATTTCCTAGTCCAAGATAAGGCATACCTCAAGCTGCTAGTGACACTCCATTCCAGGTAGTAAAATTAAGGTTTCTGGTTAGATGCACACTGTGTAAAGTAGTGATACTCGCTTCAGAAAGCTTTTGGCTTAGTGGGTGCTATATGTTCATATTTACCACATTAGAAATGATAGTTATTGGTACATTTAGAAGACAGTTATGTTGGGCTGGGGTTGTGGCTCAGCAGTAGAGCGCTCGCCTTGCACGTGTGCGGCCCGGGTTCAATCCTCAGCACCACGTAAACATAAATGCATTGCGTTGTGTACAACTAAAGTAAATAAATAAATAAATATTTTTTTAAAAGACAGTTATGTTAGTGGACATTTTTTAATGAAACATTTTCTTAAAAATGAGAAATAGCATTGTTTATATTTTTGGCAAATTTTCATATTTGACTTTACAGACAATAGCTATACATTCTTAAGTTTGTGCATTTAATTTATTATAATATGTGGTTACAATTGAAGTATTTGAAGAAAGTAGTGTAATAGTCTGTTCAGGTAATTGTGGTTATTCTTTGAAAAATATCAGTTTTCTTAAATAGTTTCAAAGTGGAATAACAGGAACTATATATACTCTTCTTGCTGAACCAACCAAATTGGGGGGGTGGGGGACAAACTACATAAAAAAGTGCATTTCAGGACACTCTAAATATCAAACAATTAGGAAAGTGAAAATATGGGTCTATATAAATGAATGATAAACACTGGAAATAAGCACATGTTCCCCAACAACACTTAAAAATTCCTGTTTATACAGTGCATTAGGGTTCTCTAGAGGACTAGAACCAATGGAATGTACATATAATTATAAAAGGATTTTTATTAGATTGACTTATATGATTAGAAGCTGGATAGTCCCACAGTGACTGTCTGCAAACTAAAGACCCAGAGAAACCAATAGTCCAAGAAGTAGGAAACCTCACAAGAGGAACCAAGGATGCAGCCGCAGTCTTAGGCTGAAGGCCTAACAGCTCCCTGGAGAGTCACTGGTGTGAGTCCAAGTTCAGACTGAAGAAGCCTAAGTCTAATGTCAGCAGGTGATGGCAGCACCAAAAAACACCTGCTCAAGAAAAATTTAGCTTTCACCAAGGGGCCTGCTTTTTACTCTATCCAAGGGTGAATTTTCTTACCTGATTTGCTAACCCATATATCAGTCATCTATGCAAACACCCTCATAGACACCCAGAAGTGTGCTTTACCAATTTTCTAGGCATCAATCTAGAAATTGACAACCAAGATTAACCACCACACAAAGTATGTTAATCAAATAATTGTATAAAATACAACCTTTTCAGCTTGCTCAGTCAACAGGTCACCGCACAATAAATAAATCATGATGTGTGACCAATCATATCACTTCTTTCAAAATCTGCCAGTGATTAGTTACTGCCTATGTGTAATTCAGATCAGACACTGAATGCAGAGTTTCTTGTGTTACTTTTATTTTTCCCTGGTAAGACATTTTTTGACATGTTAGGAAAACATAATTGAAAAACAGGAGGGATGAAAATGCAGCAAAAATCAAGTACTCATATTGGAAGTGAACAGAAAGTCCATTATAAATGGAGTTGTAGAAGAAATAACTTGCTGAGAAAGTTAGCACCTTTGAAAGGACTAAGCAGAGAACTTAACAAAGGCAAACATGAATGGGAAAAGTGGTTGTGATAAAAAGAATGAAGATGTCCCAGAGGAGGCGACACTGGCAAAAAGAATTTCACTTTGGAGAAAGTCTCCTCAATTTAATGACATTAAAAGTACAAAGTTTAAAATGCTGGAAGGTGATCCAAACTTGGAAAGGAATACAACTCAATGGCATAAAGAGATGCTTCTTTATTGTAAGTTAGGAGAGGAAGAAAGACAAGTACTGTTCAAACTAATTTTTTTTAAAAAAAAAGGTTATTCTCAACATTTCTAATGTTTTATATAACAAATATTTTCCTGTTTTTATTTTAATTGTGCATTTACCACTGAGAGCTTTTTAGTTTTTTGAAAACATTTTAAAAAGTCACAGAACAACTGTTAATTTTCCTGTATATATTAAGGTTACTTTTATAGTTTCAGCTTTCATGGTCATTTCTATGGTCCTGCATTCCCATGCAAAGCATCAACTGCCTATATGTGGTAAACATTTTATACTTTGCATGAAATAGTACAATATGAGTGTATGAGAATAGACTGCATAGACTGGTAAATTGATGATCCATACTGTAAATCCTAAAGCAACTACTAAAACAACAAAATACAGTTATAACTAGTAATCCAAGATGGGAAAATGGAAACAGTTCTAGAAGAGGAACAAGAGAGGAGGGGGAAGAACAAAGGGAACAAGTAGAAAGCCAATAGCAATATGATAGAATATGATAGACTTTACTCTAACTGTGTAAGGGTAAAGTCTATCATATTACATCAATAAGTGTATAAGGTAAATAGTCTAAACATTTCAAAATTCATAAATAGATTTTTTAAAAGACCCAATTATGGTCACACACTGCTTATTGATGAGGATATATGTTATGAATGCATCAAGTGATACAATAATGGTGTGAACATCACAGTGTACATGCACAGAATAAGATGGCTATGATGTCATTAGGTGATGCAATCTTATGGGACAACCATCAAATCAATATGTGCAGTCCCTCATTGTCTATATATTTTGTATGACTGTATGCTGTCTACAAATATATTTTAAGTATAAACACAAAGTAGGTTAAACTAAAAAGATGGTAAAGACTTAACACTGACATTAGCCAAAAGAAATTTTGACTGGCTTATTAATTTTTATACAAACTAAATTTTATACAAAGATTTTGAGATGAAAGTCATGTTATAATGATAATGTAGTGAATCAAATTTTTATGCACCTTTTTTGTGACAGCTTCAATACACACAAAATAGACATGGTAACTGAAAAGAGAAATGGACAAATCCCTAACTATAATCTGAGAAATAGATAGAAAATCAGCAAAGGTAAAACAGTACTATAGTACGTGATATGATAGAATACTCCGCACCCAACAATAGAAGAATACACATACTCAGGCAACATTTGTCAAAATTGACCATATTTTTGGCTATAAAATAAGTCTCATTTTAGAAATCTCAAGGCATTCAAAGTATGTTCTCTGCTTACAATGGAATTAAATTAGAAATCAGTAACAAAAGGTTTCCTAGAAAATCCTAAAATATTTGGAAAGGACATCTCTAAATCACTATGAAGAAAAAAATTTAAGCAATTTTAAAATGAATGAAAAGGGAAACAACATTAGAATGAGGTGTGCTGCTAAACAAGTACTTAGGGGAGTACACATTAAAAAATAAGGCCTCCAGTTAATGATCTCAGCCCTAAGAAATTAGAAAATGTGAATTGAAGAAGGTAGAAGAAAGAAAATTAAGGTCAAAGCTGATTTGATGAAACACCAAAAAGGGGAAGGAGGTAGGAATCAATGATTTTCAAGTAAAAGTTAAGAAAATCATTCAGTCAGTGATGATACATTAAAACCCTACAAATTACCAATGTCAAGAATAAAAGTAGTAACATCAATATAGATTGCAAAGAAAGGACGATAAGGTAGAATTATGAATGATATTCACCAACAAATTCAACAAAGTCACAGATTACCAACATTCACTCAAGAAGAAACAGCTAACACAAATAACCCAATATGCTTAAACTGATGTGTTAAACACCTTCACATAAAAAAAATTTTAGTCTTTCCTAGTGTTTCTCAACTCATTCTGAAGTGAGCATTACATTGATATGCAAATTTTAAAAGGGGGATTAAAACTTAAGACAATACTTCTCATTAATGTAAGTGTAAAATTTACTAAATAAAATTCTAGCAAATCACATCCCACATTGTATAAGAAGAATAATGCATCATGACCAAAAAGGCAAAAGTTAGTTAACCATAATAACAAAAGTACAACCAACAAATAGGTCTTATCACAAGAATACAGGGTTTTAACTTCAAAATCAATGAATTTCAGTGTATTAACAAGAAAAATTTTATGATTATCTAATACAATAGAAGGGAACTTCTTCCCCTTGAGTGATTTTTTTATATTCTTGTTCTTAATACATTAAAAATGTATTAGGCCAAGCCGGGGCGGTGGCGCACACCTGTAATCCCAGCACTTTGGGAGGCTGAGGCAGGAGGATCGCGAGTTCAAAGCTAGCCTCAGCAACGGCGAGGCACTTAGCAACTCAGTGAGACCCTGTCTCTAAATAATATACAAAAAAGGTCTGGGATGTGGCCCAGTGGTCGAGTGTCCCTGAGTTCAATCCCCGGTACCACAAAAAAAAAAAAAAAAAAAATGTATTAGGCCATATATACATTTTTGCATTTCTGTCTAAGGAATCTGGAAATAGTTGAAACAGTTTCTAAATATTGAGGAATATCTGATAATGGAAAAGAATATTAAAGAGAACAAAAAAAGTAGGAAAAGATAGGAAATAAGCCATGGGAATAATACTCCTAATTAAAAAAAAAAGCACACTTATTTTCTATACTCTTGTCTTGATTCGTAACAGTAATGGAATAGGATTGTTTTTGTTTGTTGTTACTGTCTTCAAATGTGAGAAACTTTTATGCTTAGTTCAATCTTTCTGAATATAGCCCCAGGGTCTATTGCTTTATAACATCCACCCAAACTTCCCTTCTGAGGAGAATTATGTCTAGTTGCAGCTTTTTCTGTCACATAATGGAATAAATTAAGAATAATTTTCCTTACTTGATACCATAGTTTATATTTGGACTAAACTCTTCTGATTGGTGGTGTTATGAAGCATTTGTTCTTTCTCTCCTTATTGTCTTCAACCTGCTAGGTGAAGAGAAAGAGAGCCCTCAGAGATCCTGGGGATTTATAACAGCTAATATGAAGCTTCCAAAGAGTATGTCCTTTATAAAAATATCTCATCGGTGAACTTGCACTGAATTAAGAATTTTCTCAGTCTTTTACTTGATTTTGCACTAGATTGCCATGTAGGTAGGTCTGAAATTCTCCTTAATGTAAATATTGCACATTTAAAAAAATAATTATTTATTTGCTTTTGTTGTACACAATGCAATGCATTTATGTTTACGTGGTGCTGAGGATCGAACCCGGGCCGCGCACGTGCTAGGTGAGCGCTCTACCGCTGAGCCACAACCCCAGCCCAATATTGCACATTTTTAAAAACGCTTATAATCAAAAAGTTCTTGAATCGTCATCTACTTAATAGATATTTAGAAATATTTGGAATATGCAATAAATAAAATTATTGCATCAATAATTTGATTCTATTAAAAAACTCAAGAGTATTTCTTCTTTTTTTCAAAAACAATACATAAACTAAACAGCATGGGAAAAAATGGCAGATCAGAGGAACCCCAAGTATTGTAGCAGCTCCCCAAGATTGAATTAAAACAGCAAACTGAGGTAGGAAGATGGTGGAAATTTTCCATTAGGCAACTCAATGAGCTAATAACCAGGTGAAAACCAAAAATATTGATTTCTAGAATTAAAAAAATTAATAAAGACAACAGAGTGACTGTGTTGGGTGTGCTGTGGCTCAGTTGCTTAGGCAAAATTACCCTCTAATGAGCTGAAAGACATTCTCCCACTGAGTTAAAGAAAAAAAATGGACTCTGACCACGAATTTACAATCTGAGCAGAAAATAAGCTCAGAAATGGTGAACTGAGCCTACATAGGAGAGCATCCTGGCTCTCTTAATGGCAGAGAGACCCAGTACTCACCAGCGGAAGTAGTTGGAGTGGGAAAGCAATAACAGCTTGAAGGGACTTTTAAACTTCCCAAGTGGCAGATTGGGGATCCCCTAGTTTGACTTTGGTTTTCTTTTGGGATTTGGGGGGTTTTGTTTTTTCTTTTTAATCTGTTTTATTTTTTTTCCCTGCTCTTGAGTTGCTTGCTTTTTGAGTACCAAGACCAAATGGCCACTTGGGCTCTACTTCTTACTGGATCAGTGGGTGCCCATGCCATGAGTCAGTCCGGGCATAAGAATGAGCCTGCAGTATGGACTGGGAAGAAACTAGGGGTGAGGTTGGTAAATCAGTCTGCAGAGCAGAGAGGAACAAAGGATGCTTGTTTTAGTCAGCTTTTTTGCTGCTGTGATTAAAAGACCTGACCAGAAATTCAGAGGAGGAAAAGTTTATTTGATGGCTTACTGTTTCAGAGGTCTCAGTCCATGCACAGCTGGTTCCATCCTTGGAGTTCCAGCTGAGGCTGAATATCATGGTGGAAGAGTGTGGTGGAGAAAAGCAGCTCAGATGATGATCAGGAAGCAGAGAGAGAGAGAGAGAGAGCCTCCACTGCCAGATACAAAATATATACTCCCAAAGCCATGCTCCCTGTGCCCATCTCCTCCAGCCACACCCTGCCCACCTTCAGTTACCACTCAGTTAATCCCCATCAGTGATTTAATTCACCCATTGGGTTACAGCTATCATAACCCAATCATTTCTCCTCTTAACCTTCTTGCATTGTTTCACATGAGCTTTTAGGGGATATCTCATATCTAAACTATTAATAGTGCTTTCATTTGAAATTGGTGGCCTGATCTCTGGGAGAAGTAGCATGGCTAATGGGTTAGGGACAGATCAGGTCAGGCAGAAAATGAGACCCTAGTGTACCATATCCTCCAAGTCCAGAAGGGAATGAAGGATAGACTACATGCCACACACCTTTCCCAGCACACCAACTGTGGTTCTTAGAAAACGGGATTAAATGCAACCTGGATGTGTCTATAGACAGCAGGTGTTGGAGCTGGCTAACAACACTGCAAGACTTGCACTCCCAACCCAGGACACAATAACAAAGTCATTTTGAGGGGGAATTTGTCCACTGAAGCAAACAGTATCCCCTGACCAAAGCTGGCCAAGCAAGGAGGGGACAGAACTCAACAAGTTTGGCCATTTGGGGTAAGAACTGAGAACGACATTCAGCCTCATTTCTGTGTTACAGAAATTTCTTCATTTTTGGGAGATTCTAAAATCAAAAACCTGGAAATGCCTCTATTTCAAAAACCTCAGTAAAAATCAAACTGAATTTCTTTATGAGAGTTATTATATACCTGCTTGATAGTAAATGATTCCTACTGTCTCCATATTATTTGTGTTTTGTCAGGGTTCTGTCTAATTTTATGTATTTTTGTCAATTAATTGGATCCTCTTTTGATACCTGTTTTTTTCTATTTCATCTCAATTCATATTCCCTCTCCTTCATCCACTTTATTTTCCAATTTTAACTTCCGTCTTCTTCCCCAGTACCACCTTTATCTCCCTTCTTTTTCATTTTTCTTTTTGTTTTCTTTATCCAATTTCCAATTCAATTTAGTATGCTATAATTAATGCTTAATATTTTCAACTTATTCAAAATTTCTTACCCACATTTATACTTGGCTAATAGAATTGTTGAGATCACTTGTAGTGATGTTTATAGCAAATGTTGATATATGAGCTCTTAAATTACTACTGTTACTTGTGGTTTCAAAGAGGTACTGTGGTTGAATTAATACTTTGATTATGCTGGCTAGATGTGTTGAAACTGAGCTATAACTCTATCCCAACACTTATAAAGGGGTAACTACTCACTAAAAAAAAAAAAAAAACATATAAAAAGGAACAGGAAACAGATGTTCACAATAAAATATCAGAAAATATAAAGAAAATAACAAGATGCCTCCAAAAATAATACAAAAAAATTGTTAAAATAATTAATGAATTAAAGAAGCTTTAAAGAATACAATAGGGAGTAAAATAAAAACTTTAGGTAAAAACCACCAATATATTAGACCACATAGAAGATAAGATTTCAGGTCTTGTAAACAAGGTATATGAACTTGAACACTCAGCAGTAAAGGAGGAGGGAAAAACAGAGATTGTGGTCAGAATATACAAAAACTCTGGGACAACATTAAGAAGCCAAACTTAAAAATCATTGAAACAAAGAGGAAACTGAGTTATAGGCTAATGACAGTAACATTCTCCGTGAAATAATAGCAGACAATATTTCAAAACTTGGGAATGAGATGGGCATTCATATACAGGATGCATATGGGACCCCAAGTAGACAAGATAAAAAGTAACCTCTCCATGGCCCAATTAAAATGCCTAACATAAAAACAAAAAAAAGGACTGAATTTTTAAAAACTCAGAAGGAAAATGTCAGGTCATATTTACTGGCAAACCAATAACTTTTGATTTCTCCATGGAAACTCTAAATTCCAGGAGAGCTTGGGCCTTAAAGAAAATAACTTCCAACCAAGATTGCTACATCCAGTAATGCTATCCTTCATAACTCAAGTAGAAATAAAAGCCTTCCAAAATAAGCATAAACTAAGAGTTTATGACTACTAAGCCAGCATTACAGAAGTACTTTTAGACATACTACACAGAGAACGTTAAAAACAAATACCAGAGCTCCCAAAAACTGAATCTCACTAGAAGATTAGTTGAGGAAATGAGAATTAGAAGCAAATTAAACATTAGATATAAAACGGGAGGAAATAATCAACATCTTCCAATAATAACATAGAATACAATGACCTCAACTCTCCAATTAAAAGTCATAAACTGGCAGAGTACATTTAAAAATGGAGCCCAAATATATGTTTTTTTCCAAGAGATTCATCTCACAGGCAAAGACAGCCACAAGCTGAAAGCGAAAGGATGATGATAATATTCCATGCAAATGGAGCCTGGAAGGAAGCAGGAGTAGCAACTCTCATTTCCAACAAAGCATATTTTAAGCCAAATTAACCAGAAGAGACAAAGAAGGTCAATTCATCTGGAAATGGGAGAAAAACAACAAAAAGATGAAATGAGAGTAAATATTTGTACCCTATATATCAGTGCACCTAATTACATAAAACGAATATTTCTCAAAAGATTCAGACCCCATACAATAACATGGTGATTTCAACATAACTCTATCATCAGTCGATAGGTCATCCAGACATATATTTAATAAAGAATATTCAGACCTAAAAGAATATAAATTAAATGGCCTAACAATCATCTACAGAATATTTCATTTGACAATAGCCAAATTTGCTTTCTCCTCATCTGCTCATGGAAACTTCTCCAAAATAGGCCATATTTTAGGTCATGAAACAAACCTTTAAAAATACAAAAAAAAAAAAAAAAAAAAAACAGTATGCTCCCTTAAATCATAATGGAATGAAACTGGAAATCAACAGCAAGAAAAACTATGAAAACATAAACACGTGGAGATTGAACAATACATTTTCAACTATTAATAGATCATGAAAGAAATGAGGGGAGAAATTTAAAATTCCTAGAATCAAATGTTGATAGAGATGCAATGGAAATCTATAGAACACTATGAAGGTGGTTCTATGAGGTACATTTATCGCATTGAGTGCCTGCATTAAAAAACTTTAGCAAGATCCCAAATACACACCCTAATGATGACATCAAGGTCCTAGAAAAACAAGAGCAAACCAATTCCAAAACTGGTAGAAGGAACCAAATAATTAAAGTCAGAGCTGAAATTAATGAAAAAGAAAATAATAAAAGTACAAAATATCTATGTAGCCAAGAGTTGATCTGTGAAAAGATGAACATAACTGATAAAACTTAAGCAAAACTAACCCAGAGAGAGAGAGAGAAAGAGAGAGAGACAGAGAGAGAGAGGGGGGAACCAAATTAATAAATTATTAGTGGAAAAGAAGATATTATCTCTAAAACCCCAAAGATCATTAGAAATGATTTTGAAATTTTATGTCCCCCCAAAATTGGAAAAATCAAAAAATAAATGGACAAACTTCGAGATACACACACTTACCAAAATTGAACCAAAGGAATATAGAAAACCAAAAGAATATAGAAGACCAATAACAAGCAATGATATTGAAGCAGTAAAAAAAAGCCTTTCAACAAAGAAAACCCATGACCATTGGATTCTCAGCTGGATTCTACCACACTCTTAAAGAATTAATGCCAGTGCTCCTCAAATTATTCTTGGAAATAGAAACAGGGGAGAAACACAGCCAAATTTGTTCCATGAAGGCAGTAACATCCTGATATCAAAATCAGATAAGGAAAAGAAAACTACAGATCAATATCCCTGATGAATACAGATGCAAAACCCCTTAATAAAATGTTAGAAATACATATTCAAAAACATATTAAGATTATACACCTTGATAAAGAATGGTTCAACATATCTGAATCAATAAACATAATTCATCACATAAATAAAATATCAAATAATCAACTCAAATAGACATAGTAAATGCCTTTGACAAAATTCAGCACTCATTCATGTTAAAAACAAGAAACCAGGGATGAGAAATCTGTCCTCAAAATCATGAAGACTATATCTGGAAAACTCAAAGACAACAATATACTGAATTAGGGAAAGCTTGAAATGTTTCCTCTAAAATAAAAAAATGAGAGAAGACGTCCTCTCTCACAACTCTTATTCAACATAGTACTTGAAATTTTAACCAGAGTAATTAGGTGAGAAAATGAAATAAATTAGATACACATTGGAAAGGAAGAAGTCAAATTTGCACTGTTTGCCAATGCCATGGTCCTATACTTAGATGATGGAATAGACCTCCTATGTTCTTGGATAGCAGAATTATTATTGCTGAAATGGAAAAATTATCAAAAATAAGTTATGGATTCAGTGTAGTCCCTGTTAAATACTAATGAAATTTCTTCACAAAACTAGATAAAATAGTCAAAATGTATGGAAGAATAAAAAAACCTAGAATGGCCAAAGCAATTCTGAACAATAAGAGCAATGCTAGAGGCATCATAATACCTGATCTCAAAGTTTACTACAGCACTATAACAACAAAAACAGCATAGTATTGGCATAAAAACATATGAAGATTAATTATCTGTGTGGGTTTGCTCCTGTGTCTTCTATTTTACTCCATTAATCTACATCTCAGATATGTTCTTCCCTGTTGTTTCTTCTAAGGGACTCAAAAGGTTTTGGAACAAGCTGAGAGGACTTATTATTGAATTTTGTTATGTTTCCCTAAAAATATCATTCTGGATTTCAATTTTTATTGTGAGAAGGCATCCTGAGTTTGAACATTGGGCAAATAAAATAATAAAAACTGTATATAAAATGGAACATGAAGTATAAACAGTATACAAAACAAAACAGTACATAAAATGAAAAGTCTTTATGGGTTTCTTTTTATTCTATTAGGTTTCAGTAAATTATGTAATTTTGAGGAATATCACAACAAAAATTATTTTCCTCAGTTTTACATATTATTCTATTTGTACACTTTGTCTAATGAAATTTCCTATACATACCCAAAGCTGTGCATAAATATGTAATAAAAATTCACGACAAAAATTTTCACCTTAATCACATCTCATATTATTTAATTTAAAATCAATAAACATTAAGTACTTCATGTGATAAAAATTATCTAGATTCATTCTTCAGCACAATGACCATAATATAGTTAATCTTAGTTTCCTTCATAGTCAAAGTGTTTCAGATTCTCTGAACTAGTCGGATCTTTAACTTTACGTCTTTCACCAAATTTTGGAATTTTTGAGTCATTATTTCTTCCTATAGGTTTTCTGTCCTATTCTCTCTGCTTTCTTTCCAGAACTCCAATTTCTTACTCAATTAATACGAGTATCTAACACTTTTCATATTTTAAATCTATCCTTTCCCCTCTTGTTTAGACGGAATACCTTTTAGATATTCAACTTCTCTTTAGCTTAATGAAACTTTTACATTATCATAGTCATGAAGCTATTTAATCCATTAATTTTTAAAATTCCAAATATTACATTTTTAATTCTAAAAGTTTTACTTGGTACTTTGCCATAGTTTCTTGGCTACTTTCCAACATTTTTTGAAAAGCATATTTTCATATATACCATCAAGCATATTTTGAAGGCTGCTTGAAAGTCCTTGCCTCAGAAGTAACCATCCTAGACTTTGTTTCTATTAATTATCTTTACCAAGGAAGATGTTTATATTTCATGGCTGTTCATATGTCAAATGATAGGGGATTGTATTCTAGATAATGTGTTGGTTATATTGTTGTAGGAATCTAGATTTGGTTATATTCCTCTGAAGAGTGTTGATGTTTCTGTTGTAGCAGACGTGTTACTTGGTTAAACTCAGAGAATTCTAATCTTGACTGTGATGGGTGGAAGTGCAGATCTCAACTCATCCTCCTTTCTTTATTTTTTTTTTAAAATTCTCTTTAGCTATACATGACAATAGAGTGTATTTTGACATAAATACATGGAGTATAACTTATTCTAATTAGGATGCCATCCTTGTGATTGTACATAATTTGGAGTTCATACTCCTTTCAGTCAGCCCAGTAGAAAGATAGTTGAAGGATCAGCTAGAGATGTGGAGTTTATAAACAGAATTCAAATTTTCTTCATCTAATTATTTCCATTCTGATATTTTCTCTCTGCCACCCATTATCCTAATTTTTCTGAACAGAAAAGAAATGGTAGTCTTTCTCTTGGTAATTTAACCACTTTGGACTGTTCCACAACTGTTTGTGAGTTGTGGGCAAAATCTTTTCTGCCTTCAAGTTTTAACATCCCTCCCAAATCAGAGGGTTCTGAAGCCCTCAACTAATTAACCTTTTAATTTCATCCAGAGTTTTTAGTTGTTATCTAATGGAGGCCCTGTCCAGCACTTTTACTTTACTAAAGAGGAAAACCTACCAGTTTTAAATAGAAAGAAATATTTTGGTGACTTCTCATGAGAAGTTCCCAGTCTGGGTATAAACATGTTATTTCACAAGGCCCCGAATAACACAATACATCCAGATACCAAAAAACAAACAAACAAAAAAAAACAGGTTAACTTCTAAACTAGCTAGGAAACCAGTGCTCTACTTCTGGCTTTGCTGTTAGTTAGTTTCCTAAATAAATTTCTCTGATCATCTGTTTACTCACTGTATAATGAAAGGTTTAAATTATATATCTAGAATCTCCCCAAGTTCTGTGATTTTAAATGACAATTCATTTAAATTGCATAGATGCATGCATTTACAAAAATACATTTTGTGTTTTTGTGCTACTATTAATATATTTTGAAAATCATAATGCTTCAATTCTATACCAAATTATAACTAGGAGGCTTTCGTTATATAATTTGATATAATAGATGGCTCCTGGAAAGATTGCATGTAAATTTAGAATACATAATGGATAATTGGCATTTATAGGAATTCTGTGGATTATTCATTTGTTAAAAAATACTTTTTGTTGAAATAATCACTTCCTAATTTAGTTTTTGTACATGTGTATATTCCTGGAAAATACTGATTACAGTATATATGCTTTGTGTTAGAAATACCAGAAATAGTATCATTTTTTTTGCCATGATCTGAGGTAGCAATAACCTATAAGCTTTTTAGTAGAGGATTCCTGGCTTTTAAAGTTTTTTGAATAACTTATTTATAACTTTGCTGAAGACTCCTATATCATTTAAATTAATCCACACATTAACCCAAAATAAAAATTACTTAAAATATTCAAACTTTGACATTTTCAGTCTTTGAACCAACTAAAAAGAGGTTATACAAATATTACTATCATTTAAAATACTTTCTGAATTCAATTATAATATATTGTTTCAATATTACTTAATTTATTACTATTTGTTAAGGCTCTCATATTCAATTCTATGCTGATGCTACAATCTTGGATGTGAACAGAGTAGTCAATGTCATACTTCAGTGTAATTCAATTCCATTATTATACACATTCTATTTTAACATTGATTTGGATTCATCTTGCAGTAGAGACTTTTGTTTTTATTCTTGTAGCTCTCAATGCTCTAAAATTTCATCAAATATTTCTTCCTTTACAAAAGTGGATGAGCCAAACATCTTTTAGATATAAACATAGTGTATCAGGATATAGTACCTGTTTAAAGTATGGGTTTCTTTTAAATGTGTCTGTTTTTGTAATTGATTTGTTATATTTAGTCTTATTTGAGCTATATTCATTGTCTTAACAGTGCCTACAATTAATGTCCTTTTTCTTATAAAATACATAGGAAATAGTGTGAGTTTTAGAGACTTATAAATTGACAGTAAACTTTAAAGGAGTTTGTTTTTGAACTTTCTTTAAAGATATCTAAACACATAAATACTACATATGTTTGTTACATTCATTATTCAGTTATCTACCCAGCTAATTTTATAAAATGTGGACAAAATTGAATAAAATATTCAAACAATTGCACAAACATCACTATATAAGGGTGATAATGCTGGCAAAACAGAACTTCAGACTTTCATGAGGTACATTCTTACAGTTCTAATGAGTATGACAAGCAAAAAAAGGCTATTAATGTGTGGTATTTATATTTTTAAATTTTAAATTTTAAAATGGCATCTAGAATATAGGTTTGTTCTCAAATAGTGGGAAACTATTTAATGAAACAAACATTTTACACTATTATTTGGATTACTTTATTATAATCTGTGCTTTAGGTATATATATATATTTGTTCCAATGCCCAAATGATGTCCTGGGGTTTTCCATCTGTCTCTCTCTATCTTTTTCTCACTGCTGTTTCTCTCTGGTGACTTCATCTCTAGCCAGGTTTCCTCTACATATTGATAAAGATGGATACTAACATTCCCATATGTACACGGTTTTTAAGCTCAACCTCTCACAAAGAAACAAGAGAACACCCTCCCTCTTTATTTCCCACCTCCCATCTCAATTACCAAACAAAATCTGATTTTCCTTGCTTTGCACTTTGGGTCAGGAAAGTAAACCCTTAATTGGTAAGCCTACCAAAATCATCTGACATAACAAGAGGGGTAGTTTCTCAAAGGAAGAAATATGAGACAGACAAAAATAACATTTTTAAATCTTGTGTTGGTCGTTGATTTTTTTTTTTTAAAAAACTTCTTATCATTATTCTAGATTTACTATCCTTTGTTTTCTGAGATAGAAAGAAATAACATAGTTCCTTTCAGCACCAAGTGACTATATAATGTCACAAGCACATTTGCCTCTTTTTGAAATGTTGGACATGGTCTTTGTATTTGATAGAAGACAGAATACTGCTGATGAAAGGGATGGATTACCTTTGGAAAGTATTACTGAAATCTCACATAACTCTCACATTTTTTGGTTTCAAGTTGGATATATTCCACTTCAAAGAGAGACAAATACTTTAAGCAGCTTATGGGATGAAACATAGGAACAGTTTTATATGTCCTTAGAAAAAGATCTAAAATTGTGGAATTAAGCTTAAAATAACAACAAATAATCAATTCAAATGGCTCACAGAAAAACATTTAAATATGATCAAAACTTCCCAGTGAAGGTTCACACATAGAATATATACATTTCTCCTGTCATATCAACCTTGGTGATTCATATATATATACCATTTTCATTTCTCTGCTTCTGAAAATGCATAAATGCATGAGTTGCAATACTGCTTTGTGAATCAAGTAAAGAAAGTCAGTTTAGAAACCTAACTGCAAAAATCTTGTATTTGGAACACATCTATCATTTTGTTAAAAGAGGACAAATTAAATATCCTACTTTTCTGTTTAAGTATACATATTTAAGAGGGAACATATGAGCATAAACCTCCAAAAACCTACAGATAAAATTGACCATGTATTGAAAATGTTTCTCCAAATTTAAACATTTTCTAGTACAAACAATCTCATATGAGACTTGCTGATTAAGACTTGCTGATTTAGAATAGAAACCTTGATTTACTCATGAGAGCAAAGCAGAACTGCCTGGTTAACTCACATGATAAGGAGAGAGAACAAATATTATTTGAAGCCCATGATTTTTAGGTGTAGGATCTACGCATCAATAAACAATTAATGTTTTGTGCAATGGTACATGATGAAATCCCAGTGGCTTGGGGGCTGAGACAGGAGGATCCCAAGTTCCAAGCTAGTGTCAACAATTTTTCAAGGCCCTAAGTAATTTAGTGAGATCCCACCTTAAAATAAAAATTAAAAAGGCTGGGATGTAGCTTGGTGGGTAAGCACCCCTGAGTTCAATCTCTGTTACCAAAATTAAATAAGTAAAAAACAAATATACAATTGATAAATTCTTGTCCTCCTTTACAAATATTATTACTCTTTTTTGTATGTGTCTATTTATGTCAATTAGTAATAATATTGTTGAATAATTGTTGAAAAATAATTGAGCAATACTATCTTATTAATGAATTTAATGGAGATGTTTAAACTTCACTTCAAGCCTGTAGACTGAGGTATGAGTCCTACTAATGGTTTTTATTTATTTATTTATTTATTTATTTATTTTATTTATTTATTTTTGGTACCGGGGATTGAACTCAGGGGCACTCGACCACTGGGCCACATCCCCAGTCCTTTTTTGTACTTTATTAGAGACAGGGTCTCACTGAGTTGCTAAGTGCCTCGCCATTGCTGAGGCTGGCTTTGAACTCGCGATCCTCCTGCCTCAGCCTCCCAAAAGTGCTGGGATTACAGGTGTGCGCCACCGCGCCCGGCTAATGGTTTTTATTGTATTATTTATCTTGTTAATTTTTTTAAAAATAATTCAAGGATTGCTGTGGTGCTTTTCAAATGCCTCATTATCATCCTTGGTAGAAGTGACTATGGTAGATACTATTTAATATTCTCTAACATCTATTCTCCTTTCTTTATTTACTACTATAATCCTCTAATTTTTGTTGAGTCCATTCCCCACCACCTACTCTAGTGTGTCAATATGTCATTACTGAATTGTGTATGCTCAGTCTATTTCAGGAGAGAGAATAAACTTTTATTTTATTTAAGCCACTGTCTTTCTCACAGCAGGTAAATTTATCTCCTAACTTAAAAAATGAAAATGTGAGTTTTTTTTCTTGTTATCTGTTTTTAATTTGGTATTTATATTATTAGATTTCCTAATATTGAACTATCCTTGTAATGCTAGAATAATCTAACCCTAATCAGTCATCTTACTGTATTATTCTTATAATATGCTGTTAGACTGTTTGTGAATATTTTATTTGGGAATGTTTTTTCAGTCAAATTGGTCACTAGTTTTCTTTCTTGTGTCAAATTTATTTTACACTTTGGTATCAATGATATGGCTACTTTATAATTAAAGTATAAGACTTCCTTTTTTGAATTATATTTTGTAATAATTTAAATAGCATGAGATTATTCTTACAGAAATCATTTTTTAAGTCCTCATAGCCTGGTACTTTTGAAGGGATAGTTATTTAATAAATTTATGTCTTCTATGATAATTAGTCTACTCACATTTTCTTTTCTAAGTTTCTTTTAGGTAAGTGAATTCATGAAAAGATATTTGACCATCTTGGGCAAAATACTGACCATGTATTGTGAGATTATAAAATATACAGAACTAAAATATAGTATGACAGTTGAAATATAAAAGGAAAGAAATCAAAGTGTACTGCTCTAAGTTCCTTACAATATACATAAGAATTAGGTAAAATAGATGTTAAAGATATCTCTTTAAAAACCTAGAGGGAGCTAGGTGCAGTGGTGCACACTTGTAATCCCAGTGGCTAGGGAGGCTGAGGCAGGAGAATCTCAGGTTCCAAGCCAGTCTCAGCAACTTAATGAGGCTCTAAGCAACTTAGGGAGGCCATGTCTCAAAATATAAAATTTTTAAAAAGTTTTTTAAAGGGATGAGGATGTGGCTCATTAGTCATATGTGCCCTTGGGTTCAATTCCTGGTACAAAGAAAAAGAAACCTAGAGGGAAAGATTAAAAAAAAAATAAAAAATGTAAAAGTAAGAAGCCAATAGTGGAAATTAAATCATTAAAATACTGTGCTCAGTTAGTCCAAATGAAGACAGATAAAAAAGAAAAAAAAAAAAAAAAAGAACGGATGACAAAAATAGAGCATAATTAGCAGTTTTTACAGAGGCTGCCGATTCCTTTTGTGCTCTGCCATAGTTTAAGCAGTTCGTGTTCCTTCTGTCCTTAGAGGAATTTGTCGATTTTGAAAATTCAATCCAGTAGGATACCTTGGAATTTAGCTCTGCAAGGTTCAAGAAACAGATTACTTATTTTTAAATTATCCCAGCTGTATCTCATTTTTAGGTTGGAAGAAACTTGTCACTTCTTATGTCCTGAAGAGGATTGGAATTCCGTTTCAATGGTTTCTGATTTTTTAATATTTTACTTTTGTTACTTCGTATAAAAATATTATATCTTAATTATTTTATTTTCATTTTGAATTTTTATAAAGGGAACTTCTTTTTTTCATCTAGTGATTTGGAGGCTAAATTCAATTCTGTGGATATTAAAATTATAAACTTTATTTGTATCTGCCTGGCAAACTTTGCCCACCCTTCTATTTTCCCTCCAAACCACTTTACTTCAGGCTTTTTTTTTTTTTTTAATACAGGACAGACTCAGGTTTCACTTAAAGGATGAGTTAACATATTTATATCTATTATTATTGCTAAGTTTATCCTAAAGCTGCCTCCCTACCATTGTAAGTTTGGTTCAAAGGTTTCTCCTACAGAGTGAACTGTAACCTGATTTGATATGCAAACAGACTGTTACCTACTCTAGTAACAAATAGCCCAGTCAAGGCCACCACAACAACCAACTGTTCAAGCCATGTTCAAACAGGGAAGATAAGAGTTCCGAACAATCAGCTGTTTCTTTACCTCATTTCTGTTTTCTGAAAGTCATTTCCTTTTCTCTAGCTATAAATATAACCTCTCTGCTCATGTGATGAGGTGGAGCATTCTGAACCATTTTTAGTCCAGACTGCTGCCTGATTATGCAATCACAAATAAAGTCAGCTAGGATGTGCAAAACTAGAGCTGTTGTAATTTTGTCTTTTAACGTTTTAAGTGTATTCAGTCTTAGTTGTCATATTATTTCATATTTGTATTTCTGTTAAAAATCTTTCATGTAGCTTTTGTCATGTTTATTTATTTATTGTGATAACTAGGTATTTGTGTATTTTGTTCGAATGAGTATCTTTATACATATATGTGTGTGTAAATATATAAATATACATAACTGATATATCATTAGAACTGATATCATATAATTCCCTAATTTTCTACTTAACCATTTTTTAAATATCCTAAATTGTTATCATAAGCAATGATAAAATTTCTGTATTTCCTTTTCCCTTGATTCCCTCTTCTCTATGATTTGATTTGGGTTGATTATATTATCTTTCATGTTATTAACTTCTCTGTGTGTAATTATATCTCCACTAATGATTTGTTAGCTTTTAGTAATGTGCTTTGATCTGCACCTATTAAAGATAATGAAATTGGAAAACTTATACTACTTCTCATCTTTTTCCCTCTAACCATTCCATTTTTGTCATATTATTTCCACAATGAAAGGGCATATGGCATTTATACTCTTCTATACCTCTAATCCTACATTATTTTTTACTGTTAGTTTTCAATGCTATAATCAATCATCATAGTTTTTCTTATTCTGGTAGATTACTCAAGAAGGTTCCACAGGAACAAGGTTTTCTAAGGTATTATACTAGTTTTAGCATATTGCATTATTCTTTAAAAGATAGTTTGATGAGTTATAAAATTCTTAGACTCCTCCCAACCAACCAGGTCACTTTCTTTTCCTGTACAATCTCTATTTTTGAACTTTTGTATGGAAAACTCTGAGACTTAGCTTGACCACACCCCTCAATTCCCATTCCTGGATGCTTTTGCCTGGTTACCCAAATATTTGTTGTTGGTGTTTTTTATTAAAATTCTATAAATTTGCTCTGTTATGTTTTGTTTTTTATTTTAAATACATATTTCTTTGAAAAGACTGCTCTTTCACTATCTGAATCTAAATCTTTTATTTCAATAAAATTTTTAAATTTTATGGTAACATTCTTTTTTTCTTTTGTGGCTCTATGTAAATCTTGAGCCAATTTATATCTATTCAGTTTTACCTATTTATTTCAATTTCACTTTCCTTTTTTATATCTTATTTCTGCAATCTTTTCTCTATAGTGCTTTTATTAGGCCTTGATTTTTGTGATTTTTTTTCTCATTTTTTCTTTATAGTTGGAATTACATTTTGTACCTGTCGGGGCCTTCTGAACCCGTCAGCCAAGGGGATGGAAAGCTCTGGCTGCTTTCTACGCCCTGTTATGGACATGACCTGAGCAGGGGGGGCGTTGCTCTGACGTATCATGAGAACCGAAACCGCCCTATAGAAGACTCTGCCAATAGGACTTGCCTGTTTCTGTAATCTGCTTGCTGACTGGTCCCCTTGTTCACTATAAGAATGGCCATTTTCCTAAATAAACCTGAGTTCCAGCGCTGAAGCCACCTGACTGGACTCCCTGGCGTGGCTCTGCGTCTTTTGAAGGCGGGGTAGGAGGCATCAGCGACTTCTACTTTCCCAGTCTAGTCTCATTGTTGAGGTAGGCCCTTCTAGCTTACTTTGCTGGACAAAGGAGGCTCACCCCGGGTCACGAAGGGTTAAAGACCTCAACCCTTATAATTTCCCGACAGTACCTTCCTATTATCTTATGATTCCTTCCTGAGCAATCTTTTATTCTTTTTTATCCTGTTGCTTTATAGAGGATAATCCTTTATTAAATGCTAAAATTTCTAGTGAAAAATTTGATCACAAGTTTTCTGCTACAATAGAATTTTTTTCTAATATTCTTGGTAGGATATTTTTCTTGTGTGCTCCCTTCTTTTCTTTATAATATAATTATGTGACTCTGGCGATATTATTTTTTCATTACTTATCTTTACAGTGAATGAGTTCCTCCAAGATCAGTAATTTTCAGGAGCTTTTTGAGTGGAAGAGTTTAGAACTTATTCCATATTAGCTAGAACCTTCCTGAGAATTCACAATTTTGTACCATGTATTAGTTTGTCTGGTCTGTTATTTTCCCAAGTCACTGAGGATGAGCAACAGAATGTTCTCACAATGCCAAATCTCTGCTCTCACTCTCTATAAGAAAGATCTTTTTCCTGCAGATACAGCAAATCTGCATGATTCCTTATTTATAGTTGTTCTTTGAGTTCTCCAAAGTAAAGGAGGTCCAGGGGAGTTTCTGCCTCCAGTACATGCAATCCTATTCCCATTGTTCTGAGTAAAGCATTTGGATTTTGTATCTCAGAGAGTCTCTTTCTTTCAAGAAGTGTGTATACTGACTCTAAGACCTAAAGATACAATGTTCTTTCCTCTGTTCTTTTGCCATATATCTCAGCTTGATCTCCACTCTTATAGGAATTCTACATTTATGTTTTAGTTTATGGTTTTAGTACTATTTTTGCCAAAAAAAGAAGTTGGTGTTATATCTCTTTTTCTCTGTTTGGTGATCTCCAGGAAGAAATAAGGAAATACAGACTGAAAAACATCTTCACTTTTGAAGTCAGCTCATTTGAGACATTATATTCAACACTGAGAAGTTGCCTCTTTTGCTTGTTCCAATTTAGAGATTATTAAAACATATTTTAGGAAACAGTTTTCAAACATGACTTCATTTCAATTTGTTTGTTTGGTTTTTATCTATTTAAGAAATTCACAGTTATATCTTTGATCTCTCTATTTAGGTTAGAATTATTTCTTATTTTTGTTCATCAGTGACATGTTTTGACCTAAAACATATAATAAATGAGTTGAGACAATATGGTAGCTGCATTTAATTATAACAAATTGTTTTAACTATTTGAGAAACATTTCTCTGAAGGGTACAGATGACTTTCATGTACTATGTATGGGTATTATGTAAACCACTTGTTGCATTTTCTTAAATTTTATAAAATTCCAGTGGGAAATAGAAGAATGTGCTAAACTATGATTTTAGAGGAAGTACATGAGATCCCTTTTTTAACATGACACCAAAGTATCTGGCTAATAGAAGAGGAAATTGAGATACATGAAGTTTGATACACAGAAGATTAAAATACAAGGTATATGATGATGTCAGGTAGTGTTCGTTTTCATCCATGGGGGAAATTTTGTTTTTCAAGTTTTTAGCATGGGAAATATTCTGGATTCCTTTTTTTATATAGAAGAACATTTTCCAATGAGTTCTGTTTTTGTCTACTATTAAAAGCCTCTCTAACTGGGGCTGGGGCTGTAGCTCAGTGGTAGAGCACCTGCCTCGTACGTGTAAGGCACTGGGTTCAATGATCCTCAGCACCACATAAAGAATAAATAAATAAAGATATGGTGTCAATTTATAACTAAAATATATTATTTTAAAAAGGCTAAGTCTGCATCGTTTTATTTATGAATCAGAAACACCAAGAATAAAGAGAATTCCTAATTTAGTTTTTGAGAGCTTTAATTTTACCTTCTGTCAGTTTTAATAGTCGTGCACTTTTTACTTGTTAGTCCATTTATACTGAACATAGGAAAGGATTCCAGAAATACACTTGGGTGCCAAGATGCTAAGAAAAGCTTAGTTTTATCTTAATCTTTTTTAGTTATTAGGTCTGGCTTAGGTCCCAGAGAAATACTTTACTAAAAATGTAAAGAATACACACCACATTTGAGAACCTCATCCTAAATCTTAGCCTTTGACCAAAAGAGCCTCTTCTACCCCAGAAATCAGTCTGAAGAGGTAAGTAAGCTCAACTTATTTCTTCAAATTAGAAGATGGGAATTAGAGTGGTGAAAGAACTAAGACTAACATCATTAAATAAAGCAATTGAAAACAGCTGATATTTCTAACCAGGTAGTAAAGAATCTTTCTCCTTGTACCGTCTCAAGCCACAGAAGCCATGCCTTTGAAACATTTGTTTATATGAGAAGGGCCCTCTTACTTATTTCTTTATTGGATTGTGGACTGTGGTTGGGGAGGGTGGATCTTGAGTTTTTGGAAGCCAAACTAGTGTGGAATTTTAAAACCTTGTGGACAATGTAAAAAGGAAGAGAGTTAGGAAATTCAAGTGAAATTGACACTTTTGACAGATCCTAAATGGCTGAATTGAAAGAAATTTTGGAATTACCAATTTTAATTTAGTCCATTGGAAATAATTTTAGGAACTGCAGTTATAGCCATTTCAGTTGACTGTTACACCTCTTGGACAATTATTTCTTATATAGTGATTTAATTTTTCTATTAGATGACATGATAATTGCATGTTTTGGAAAAGTAATTACATATATTTCTGGTTTTGACAGAGTATGAACAAAAAACCACATGTGCATCAAACTAGATTCTCTAATGGGCTTATGGGTATTAATAAATGCCCCAATTCTTCTAATTAAAAGAACTATTTATATAAAAAAAAGATGTTTTGTTTGAAATTTAAGGATAATAGAATAAAAACTCAAAATAGGTTTCTTTAATGTTTTGATGGATGCAAAAAGTATTCTAAGCCATCAACTAACTGCCCCTTGGAAACACCCAGGAAACATTTAAATGAATACCAGTATCCCTCTGGGGAATCTCACCTCGTTGTATTTTTTAAAAAGTTGCAAGGGTAATTTAAACGAAAGTTCAGTGTTTGGAACCACAGAGCAAGGCTATCATTAAGTAGGTTCCTTGGAAAAACTTCATATAGTAGTAAGCCCTATATTGTTAAATATGAATGTGAATGAATGACTGTATTTCATAACTGAAGTAAATCTTAGTAACTGTACTAAAGGAGCTTTCATTGTATGGGAAGGATCATTTACAGTGAAATAGAAAAGTTCAAAAAATGACATTATTAAGAGCTAACTGTGGTAAAGATTTTGCTCTAACTGTGTTCTGAGAAGAAGAAAACCACAGAGGCATAATGATTAAAGAAAGGCAGGAGCTGGGCCTCTACCTGGGCTTCTAAGTGTGTTAGCAAGGGTAATCAGGCTCCAAATTGACTCCCAATAAACTCCACACTCTGGCATTCACTTCTTTGGGGTTTTCATCTTGTCCTCTCCTTCTTTCCATCTTTCCTTCTCATTAATAACTCTGGAAAGAGTCAGTCGTAAGGGTACTTACAGAGCTTATAGAGAGGCCTGTGTGGTGATGATGGAGGCCTTGGCCAACAGCCAGTAGCTATGCAAGTGAACTTGCAAATGCATTAAGGGATTCTTAACACCAATCAGGCCTTGAGATATCTGCAGCATCAGCTGGCAGCTGGACTGC
The DNA here is from genome assembly GCA_025594165.1 of Tamias sibiricus. NCBI lineage: Eukaryota > Metazoa > Chordata > Mammalia > Rodentia > Sciuridae > Tamias > Tamias sibiricus. The sequence continues at coordinate 39,214,071 of CM046670.1, read as the reverse complement.
CACTTCATGAGAGACCTTGAGCTAAAAGAATTCAGGCCAAGAACACTGGGGAAAAAATAATGAATAAAGAATGAAGTGGGGTTGAAATGCTATGTTGTGGTATTCTTGCTGGAAATACAGGTATGTTGGCTAAAAAGCATGCGGGATGAGGCAAGGGGCATAGATCATTGAGGATATTGAAAAATGTACTAAATAATGTGAACAGGATTAAGAAGTCATTGGGTATTTCTTTTATTTATCCTCTTAAAATTTGGAAACTTATTTTTCCAAATCATAATAACTCAAACACAAAAGTGAGAAATATTGTGAAAAATATTTAAGTGGGCTGACCTCCTTGGAGCAAAAGGTTTATTATATGTAATTTATTAATCACTAGTGAACACTGAAACCAACAAATTTATAAACCATACACCAATAATAGCCCACTTTTTAAAACCACCTAAATTTGTATTACAGAGAAAATAAAATCCTTTTCTTTACTAAGACTTGATTTCTAGTACCAATTTATATTTAAATATTTTTACTAAAACTTATTGGATGTCTTATGCATTTTCCACACAGCCACTTAGTTCTACAAAGCATACATAAATACTAAATTGAAAGTCCAAGGGCTTAATACTGTTTTTAGTTTTTTTCAAAGAGGAACAGAAAAGAATTTTATGAATGAAAATCCACCTGGTTTAAGTACAAGCTCATAGCCTTCTCTAAGCTGTTGGAATGTTTTCCTAAGGAATTTTGCCTTAGGCAAGTCTCTGCTTTAAGAATAAATCAGATCAAGCTCAATTTTATCATTGTTTTGCTTTTGGCTTACTGTTTATTTTTCAAGTAAAACTCAAAATCAACAACTGGGTCTAGGGTGAACATTAAGGAAATTGTGTCCACACTGCAGAGTCTGAATGAACTGCCTTTAGGGAATCATTAATTTGCTATTTTTCCATAGTTCTTCAGAAAAGCAGATAAAGAAACATTTCTTCTTAATAATCGTTTCCATTTTAAAACAACATACATTTATGATATAAGTTTCAGAAAATTAGAAATTATTCCTTTTAAGTGAAGCAGAATATACCACTATTACATTTTTTTCTGGCTTTTTTTGTCAATGTATATGTATTTGGGGGAGCCTGTGTAATCTTGATTATTTAGTATCCACAATTTTGTATCTTATGTTTACTTCCACTTGGAGTCATTAATTCAGTCATTCAACAAATATCAATTGAATAATAAGCACATGTTTTCCTTTTATTTTAATTGTATATACATAATTTTAATGACTGTATAAAATCTTATACAGTTACCATAGATTATTTACTCAGTATTCCATTGTTGAACATTTAGTTGCCTATCATGGTTTTTGATCTGTGAAGCTATTTTTTTTTCTCTTTTAATCCTTAGTTTCTTTTTGTTGTAAAAATAACATACACAAATTATAAATCCAAACAGTAGAGGGTTTATAGGAAAAATTTCCTTCCTATCTCAGACCTCCAGGCTCCTGGTCTTCCTTCCCCTTATTATCTGTTTCATATCTCCTCCTTTAGGAACTCTCTGTATATATACAAACTTCCTTCTTTTCCTATACAAATCCAAGAGTGCCACATACAATGTTTTCAGTGTTCTATACTTAGCTTTTTACTTATATTGTAACAATATGGAGATAGTCTCTTATCAGCAGATGCCTCTTACTACTCTACTACCTGTGGTTTTTATCATTAATCAGTTCTCTATTGACACATACCCAGGTTACTTATGAATTTTTTGCTATTTCTTTATGCTATTATATTGGCCAGTGTGCTACTTCAATAATGTTAAATTGTTTTTTACTTTAATAAGGATATATCTAATTATCCAGCATTAAGCAAGATTTTTTCTTTTGTCCTTAGATTAGAAATTTTTGTTAAGGAAGAATTCATCTGTCAATATGTTAATGAGTTTTAAAAATCAAGAATGGATTGTACTTTTTAATAGCTGCAGAAATACATGCATTTTCCTCTTCAATCTATTAATTGGTGTGACTATATTATAAATTTCATAGAATCATATCATCCCTATATTCTTGAGATGAATTTAAGTGATACAGAGTTCCAATTATACTATGTGTTCAATTGTATTATTTATTTTTATCTTAAAAAAAGAAAGGCTTTTACAATTTTATTTTAAATCCTTTGTAAATATTATTTTATTACTGTAAATTTTCTATCTAGCAAATGTATCAATTTTTTCCTTAATCATCATTCTGTTGTTCCATATTGATCTTTGTAAGCTACCTGGTACCGTAACCCGGGAGGAAAAACTCTCGGAGGCAGAGTTAAGCTTTTACTACTTTTACTTCTACTTTCTTAGAGCTTAGAGAGGGAAAGAAAGATTTTTAGAGAGAAAGATTAGAGCGAGCTTTTCTTAGAGCTTCTTTCTTCTCTCTTCTTTCTTCCTTCTTCTTTCTTCTGTCTTCTGTCTTCCTTGGGAGCCTCGGCCTAACTCTGACCAGTCATTACTTCTTCTATCTGGTTTCTCTTCTGTAACCGCTCTGCCTACGTTCTGGCCGCTCTGATTCTTCTGACCGACCGAGTGGCTGCCCGACTGACCGAATGAATTCGTTCTCCTAACTCGGACCGCTTTCACCCGGTTATATACCTTCAGGTTTGCGGGTGCCTACAGGTGCGTCACATACATATCAGGTGGAACTTATGGCTTCCAGCTAGCTACAACAGCCCTTCCTAATTAGGGCTCCTTCAGATCTTATTTCCATTTTAAACTATTTTAAACAATGAGAAATTGATTAAACAATTTTTAAATTTTTTTCTTTCCTTTCCTCTAAAGGAATTTTTGATGTAAGCAATATAACCCAGTTGTGAGCCCATTCTCCTAGTCTTAAAGGTTTTGAACATTTAGTTCAAATAACTTGTATCCATCTCAGTATGATGGAAAATCCAGTATGTACCTGTGTCTTTTAAGGATCCCTTGGGATTTATTTTTTATTTGTACATCTAGTTTGAGTTTTTGGTTTCTGCTGAATTTTGATCTCATTTATTTCTAATCTTTGTGGCAGTTGCCTTCTTTGCCTTTTGTTGATTCAACATAGATCAGAACCCTCTTCTGCATTCTTCAGAACACAATCCTAATAAGGTATTTAGAAGGTAGTTATGTGCAGTCAGTCAACTTTTACTGTTGATTTGGTGAGTAGTTATACTGAGTTGTAGCACAACAGGTAAGATTAACATTAGACATTTCTATTTCCTGTCCCTTGACATTTGTGCTGCTGGGAATCTCTCACTTTGTCAGTTTTCCTTGAATGTAATCTTCCATCTTCTCCTTTTATCCCTGAACTTCTTCAGCCCTTCTGTCATGCCTGTTCCTGGAAACTCAAAGTTCTTCCAAGTTTATAATGCAGGGAAATTCAATGCTTTATTTAGTCTTCTCTCTTAAACAGGCCATATCATAAGGACTCTCTTTCCCCAACTGAAATGACCCTTCGAAGGATGTTTGATATGTTTGACTGATTGAAAAACAGCTCTCTCTTCAGAGAAATTGACCTGCTGGATTTAACTGGTGCCACCTATCCCAAACCCACCTCTCTTCAGAAGTGTTGATCAATTTAGAACATAGCCGGTCTTGAAACAAGATGAGTCAGATATGCTGTACTAGTACGTGTGTGGCATGCCCTCTCATATTTTTCAAGTCTTCTGATACTGTGGTAATCACCTGCCTTTTCTGTTGATAGAAGAATTAAATTGTTGGGATCCTAACATGATGTATCTGTCAGCAGCATTGATTCATCATCACTGAATGCCAAGGTTTTCTCTGATTTGAAAAACAGCCTCCTCTCCCTCCCCTGTTTTTAATTCCCTCTGTATTGTTGCCTTGTCTTCCTGTTACCTGTTTCATTCTGTAAGAAAGGCATCAATGGGAAAGAGGGTGGACATAGTGTAAAAAAAAAATTTATTGTTTCAGGCACTAATCTAGAGTTTTCCTTAACATTGTATAATGGGCTAAGGCTTCTTTCCACCTTTTTTTGCAAACTTTCCAGCCAGCATCCCTCTCAGGACAGTGCCTGGTTAGATTATTCTCTTCTCTTTTTATACAAGGTATGGACTTAAACTTGTTAAATACAGAAATTCTGGTCCCTGTGTAACGTGTGCTCTATTATAAATATTAAATTGAGCACAGAACAATGAATTCTCTATGAGCACAAACAGTTCAGAATCTGAATGTGATTTGTCCAGGGCCAGCACACACAGAGCAGAAAATTTTACCTTAAATATGTTGAGTAGGACTTTGGAGTTGGCTTTGCTCCCCTTTTGGCTAATTAACATAATCATGGTCTTCATCATCATCTTCTTCTTCTTTCACCATTTTGCTCTCCTTCTCCCTATAGTGCCTTCTTCCCATTTGCTCCTCTTACTGAATCAAAGTATACAAGAAATACAGTCAGAACTCTGTGAGAGGTCAGGGCAGAACAGATCAGGACTGGCCAGGTGGTGAGAATTGAAGTCACAGAAGTAGAAGATAGCAGGAGTGAATGTGGAGAAAGTAGAATCATGAGATAAACAGAAGGTCTAGATATATCAGAAAAGGAACCATGTCATCAAGTAGAAGTAATATTGTGTACAATAATAGTTTCTGATTCAAGCTATCACTGTTCTCTCAACCCTAATTAGTAATGGAGGGAGAACTACACCCAAAGCACTCTTTCTGAAATCACTCATTTTGACATAGTAAATGTATTGATAATTAAATATCTAAATTATTGTATTAAAAGACATATCCAAGCATGATCCTCAAACTTCTTTTCCACTTGTAATTCCAATCCACCTGCACTTTTATGTCTAGCACAAATAAAAAAATAACTTTATCAATCCATCTCTTGTTCTTCTGTCTTGAATGATGATACAAGTGGCAGCAAAATGATCACCACCTGAGTCAACTTGAAGACAAATGAGAAGCCAGTAAAAAGGACCTTGGCAATTCAAATGTAGAATGATGCATTATGCATTCCTGAAGTGTGATTACTCACTACTTCACCAAGTTGGCTCTGGGTTCTGAGTGGTTGCATTGAAACTGGGGCACCATAATTTGCATAAAAGTCCTTGAAACCTGGGGAAGTCAATCTTATTGAGCCTTACTTTGCTCAGTGTAAGGCAGAGATAATTTTAGGACCTACCTCATATAGTGGTATTGTGAAGAATAATGAGATAATACATATAAAATAGCGCACAGTAAGATAGTGCATAGATAGTGCACAGTAAGCTCTGGATAAATGTGACACAAGTGATTAAATAAGGTCTCATTATCATAATGTTCTCAGATACTGAAGCAAAAGGCCTAGGAGGCTTCCTTAACCCTACTCTTCCTCCTGTCACCACCTCATATCTGTGACATATTCTGCCTTACTTACTTTGAAAATAAGCCCTATATCCATGCTCCACTCCTACTTCCACTGTGACTTCTGGTGCTCAGGTCACCACCCTGTCTCTCCTGGCAGACTTCATCAATCCCTTTGTGGGTCCCTGGCTTCCACTCTTGTTCCTCTCCACTCCATTCTCCAAACTATCACCAGTGCAAACTTATAAAACTATAAATTCTATCCAGTGACATTATTTCTCTTTGTTCTTAAAATAAACCCAAACTCAATCTCATGACCTACAGGGTCTGGCTGAATTTGACCCCTGTCTGCCTTTTAGGTTCTTCTTGTTCCTCTATTCTCTTTGCTCTCTGAAGTTCAGCTGTCTACACCGACCTTTTCTCCAGGTACTTGTTCTTCTCTCACTTGCTCTACTCCTCTCCCATTCTCCTAATGGCTCATTATTATCATCCAGGCCTTGGTTCAAATAGTGTCTTCCAGAGGAACCTCTGTTTCTCCTATCCTGGGAGATTCCCCAGGTAACAAGTTATCTCATGACCTGGATTCCGTCACCCATGGCATTCATCACAACCTGGAATCATCGTCGGTGTGTTTTGGTCATCTTATTGATTTTCTGTTTCTTCCGCTAAAATGTCAGCAACATGAGGGCAGAGGTGACTCCTATTTATTGCTGCATCTCTATAAGTTGGCATTTGGTAAATTATGGATCAGTATTTGTTAAAGCAATAAACCATCTATGCTTCTAGGAATTAAATGTGTATATAAAATGTCACCCTTTGGGATGTGAGTGTTTATGTTCATGAGTGTGCAAACATGTATATGAGAATGTGTTATTACATGTGAATATGCATGAGTGCATATATATGTGTGTGAGCAAGAGAAGCTTAGAGCTGTGAATATGTGTGAACATATATCAATGGGAAGGTCTGAATATGTGTATGTTTGTGTCTTTGGAGAATATTAGAGAAATATGATTTCTTTGATTTGGTTCAAATCAAATGCTTTAATTAAATATTTAATAACTCAAGTTAAATTTTAAAAATCTAATTAAAATAGTACCATAATCATACATTGTAGTACGATAGCAAAGGAATACTTTACAATTCTGTATTTTAAGAAATGAATCTCATAAAGCCAATCACTAAAATAGACCAAGAACTCACAGGATTTGGTTAAATGCTATGGGAACTCAATCTTTCTCTGTTCTTTCCTGTTCAAGGAGAAAACTCTGTGATCTGCAGGTATTTTCTGGATCACCGCAATGCCTTTCTTGTCTGAGGCCCTCACCATTTCTACTGCCTACCAGGCTCTTGCCCTTCCTCTTTGCATGGCTGAGTTCAACCCATCTCTCAGGTCTCAATTCAAATGTTAATTCTTCAGGAGTTCCTTTCCCAATTCACTTACTTGACTTCATGGTAGGGACAGCTGTCCATTATTTGTTTCCAGAGGACCCTGTATTTCTCCTGGTAAGTACTCATAGAGTTAATTACATTTTTTATATTTAGGCATTCATCCTTTTATCCTCCAAGCTCTAGGAGTGTAGAGACCTCCACTTTCTTATTCATTGCCACATATGAACTTCTTAGAAATGATGCAGGCTTTCTCTATCATGCTCCTCTCTTCTTTCTTTTAGCCCTCATTGGCAGTATTTTCAAGATCCATTTATCTGTTAGCAGTGTACTGAAGGCAATGTAGGCTTTTTCTATCATGTACCTCAAAACTTCCAACCACATCCCATTACACAACTGCAACCTCCATGTATTTATTATAGTAGCCTCCCATTTCCACCATGAGAATCTATATCTGTTTTCTGTGCATGCTATAACAAATTGCCAGAAACATGATGGCTTAGAACAACAGAAATTTATTCTCTCTAGTTCTAAGATTCAGGAATCCAACAGCAGTTTCATTGGGTGGAAATCCATGTTTTCTGTAGTATCTAGGGGAGAATTATCCCTGCCCTCTTCCTGTTTCTGGTGGCTCGTGGTATTCCTTGGTTTTGGGCAGCATCATTCTGATCTCTGCCTCTGGTCACACTGCTTATATTTCCTTTCTGAGACCATTATTCAAGCTATCACAAATATTTACATGTATTCTTATATAATCTTTCACATTGTTAACATAGCAAATTTTGTTACTCAATTTCCTAGTGTTAAACCATTTACATTCACAGAAAACTGCTACATAATAATCACTTTACCCTTTTGAAGTCTTTACAATATTCCATTTTATGGCTCTACTATATTTTATTAAACCAAACTTCACTGATGAACATTAATTACTACTATATTTTATTGAACCAAGCTTCATTGATAAACATTAATTCTAGTCATTCTATACTAATTCATTATTATAAATTTATTAATATATACATATAATCTCAGTGTACTTGTCCAATTATTTCTTGGTATAATCCTAGGAATGGAAATACTGAGGAAAAATGTACATATTTAAAAATATTCTGTTTATCTTGAAACTTGCATTTTAGAAATCTTGTTCCAATATTAGATCTCATATCTCGTCTATGTTCACCATCCCTTCCACACCCTACTCAGTTTAGAGAACTAACTATATTTATAAGAGGCAAAATACAGCATTTAATTGTTTCATTTTGTATTACATTGATTATAAGTTGAACAGCTATTTTTATCTTTATTCCTAGTCCATTTGCTTCTGCAATTTTCAATCTGTTCTTTTTGATTTTCTAGATCTTATATATATTAGAATAATGGTCTTTTATATTAAGATAGTGACCTTTTTATGTAGGTTTGAACTGTATTTTAGCTTTTTGCCATTTTTCCCTCCCCCGAACTCTGTTAATATTACCTTTAGTTATACAGAAGTTTAAAAATTTTTGGAAATTGGTTATGCATTCCTCTCACTATGGTTTCTGTGTATAAAATTATATTAAGAAAGGTCTTTCTAATGCCAAGAATATTGGCCGTTACTGTAAAATGTGACCTTACTTGTAATCAGAGAATGGTGAAGCTTAAGAACATTCAAGTTTCATTAGCTATTTTCTAGGTAAATTCTGGGCTGCCTCGAGGTTTTTTTTTTTTTTTTTTTTTTTTTTTTTTTTTTTAATACCACACAAAACCATCTTTCAAATGCCGAGGCTTGTGCCAACTGTTTCAGGTGGCCAGCAAAGAAACATCCTGAAGAATTGTAACAATCAACCTCTTACATCAAATGAGTGTTTAGTTATTGTTCATGTTTATTCTGAGTTTATGAAGTTTAAGCATCCCCCCTCCCTTTTTTTCCCATACTAAAATCTAAAATTGCCTTAATCCAGATGCAAATGACTTTGATGAGCTTTATGGTTCGGATGTGAGGTGCCCCCCCAAAGCTTATGTGTGAGACGATGCAAGAAGGTTCAGAAGAGAAATGATTGAGTTGTAAGAATCTTGACCCAATCAGTGAATTAATCCACTGACAGGGATTAACTGAGTGTGATGTGGTAGGGTGTGGCTGGAGGAGGTGGGAATTGGGGGTGTGGCTTTGGGGTATATATTTTGTATCTGGAAAGTGGAATCTTTGTCTCTCTGCTTTCTGATCTCATGTTAGCTGCTTCCCTCTACCTACTTCATTCTTCCACTATGTTGTTCTGCCTTACCTGGAGACCTGAGGAATAAAGTCAATGGACTGAAACCTCTGAAACCATGAACCCTCAAATAAAAATTTCCTCCTCTACAATTGTTCTGGTCAGATCTTTTAGTCCCAGCAGTGAAACAGATGACTAAAACAATGAGTTAGGGAGCAAATAGACCCCTGGGGAACTTCACACAGGTTTAATCTCAAAGGTTAATTTGGATCTGAACACCAATAACAACAAACTACTTAGATTTTATCACTTTGCATATTATTTTAATCTCAAGAATTAACAGAAAAAAAAAACCTGCTTGATGTTAAAACTTATTTGGAGATAAAGTCAACCAAGACCCTGAATTCACCCAATAATTGCAGACAATATGGGGATATGTTTTTTCACTCCTTCAGTATTCATTCAGGGCCAGCAAAAGTCCAGACAAAGTAAAATGTTAAGAGATGTGCTTTCATAATCATTTATTTTTCTTTCTCTGAATTCCTCATCTTGTCCATATTTGAAACATTGGCATTCACCTCAATCACTTCTCAGAGCCATTTCTTTTCAATATTAACTAATATTTTGCTCATGTTTACCTCTCTTGGAGACTTTTATGCTTCCTCTTCTAATTTTTTTGAGTGTAGTTCCCTTCAGTGTCCCCACCCTAGCAACTGTCATCCTTGCTTACCTCAATGAGGTGGTTGCAGACACATAGTTTTTATCTTTTCCTCAGTAGTTAATTTTCTTCAGGTATTGAATGACTATTTTTACTTTCTGCCTTAAACTTCTCCTTTTCTCTAATATTCTCATTTGCAATAAGTCAACCAGAATTGAGCATAACATGGTGTCTTCCCTTCATGGTACTGGCATGATTTCCTCTGACTCATACTGTACTAAGCAGTGATGGGGGCAGCTGGTGACTTGTCTGCTTGTTTAAGCACTTGGATATTAGATTATTTCACTGCTTGTTTGATTGCACCTCACAGAGAGTTCTGCTCTCTGTTAGGCCTTATTATCAGGTAAGTACTATTTGTCAAGTAAATCTTTCTCTTAATGTAAGTGATTCAAGTCAAATATTTACATTATTTCCTTAATTTCAAGATGTGCATCCCCCAACACACAAATCTCTGCAGAGTATGTTCTAGAGGCATGCATACATAGTGTTTTCCTCCCCCAAGACTGCTACTATATCATTCCTTTGTCTTATAACAAATGGCTTCTTAGAATCCTAGATTCTGATATGGTGAATCAAAAGTACATTAAACTTTATCATGTGTTTCAGACACTGATGAATTACTATAATTCCTTTTTTGACTTTACCTCTTCGATATCAGTTATTTGGGGGGAAATACAGATTTTGCTTTTTTGGGTTATGCCTGAATTTTGTAGTTTGGTGTTGCTGATTCTCCTTCCTCTCTGCCATTTCCTTCTATTGGATCATTATTAGGTTATTATAATTATTTGAAAGTAAGTAATCCTGGAGAGCCTCTCTGCTTTTGCATACATCTATTTTTTTTCCTACTTACATACATATACTACCTTTTTAACTCCTGGCCACTTTATTTTATTTTTAATTTCTTTGCTCTTGACTCTATGAAGGAAGTCTTACATGTTATGCTGTATCCCAAAGTTTTGTTAAGGTCAAAGATGGCCTATGTTTAAAGACTATTTTCTCTGTCTTGGCTCCTTCTTAAAAGTTTTCATGGAATTTTAATTGCTGAATCTTGTTAGCTATAGAAACAGTAGGTAAAACACCAAATTTTAAGATTAAATCTCTGTGTTTAACTCTCAAAAATCCAATAGCATCTTTATTAACTATGATCTTAATTTTTTAAGTCAAAATGTGTATTGGATGCAAACATATTTCCAGATATCAAATGGAAGTTTGGTGTACAGGTAGATGGAAAATAGATACAAGTATTTACTTATATCCATAAAAATATGTGAATACCTCTGTTTAAAATTAAGTAACTACTAATACATTCTAGATTACATAAATTTGACCTATGTAAGCATACATGTGTGTTCAAATGTGTAAATTTAAGCATATGTTTGTGAGCATACATAATCTGTCCAATGGGGTAAGTCATTTAAAAATGTTCTCTCAATTTTCACATCTGTAAGATGAGCACAAAGCAATAATGCTGCCTCACTTACCACGGAGGCCTATGCAGAGACTCATTCAACAGACTCTTTGAACTACAAAATGCTTTATAAATATTGTCATTTAATGAGATATATACAAATACCCTTTCCATACTCCTGGGAAAAACCATCTTCTTCAAAAAGTATATTTTTTCAACAATTTAGCATATATGTTTTTCATTTATATCCAATATGTAGTACAAAATAATGAAACTTTCTCTTTTAAAAATAAAATTGGTTTTAGGGGCTGGGGATATAGCTCAGTTGGTTGAGTGCTTGCCTGGTATGCACAAGGCCCTGGGTTTGATCCCTAGCACTAGCAAAAAAAAAAAAAAAAAAAAAAAAGTCAAATTGGTTTTAAATATATTGTATATCAATATATATGCACATATAATTCATTGTATTTATTTTTACATTATATGTGGTTGTAAAATATATATATGTATGTATATATATAGTGTGTGTGTGTATACATATATATAGGACAAATTTAGATCTCAACTTATTTTTTAATAAGCTAACCCAGAAAACCCATAAGAAAAGGCAAAACTTACTTTTAAAAGTTTCATCTATTTTCCAGCTGCTTAGGTTTAGCATATCCAAAACATGACCTGTTGAAATAACGGCATAAGTTATAAGTAAATATAATTAATAAAATCAGAGGAATTCAACTTTAACCTTTGGCTGAAGTTAAATTGAATCTCATAACAGCAAGGATGTAACACAGGCTTACAAAAGTAATCTAGAGTTAAATATGGTCTGTGAGGCCCTGATGTACTGAAGGTTTTGGACATCAAGGCCACAGTAGAAAAGTCCCAGGAGAAAGCCCTGCATATCACTGAGTCAACATTTAGAACCACCCCCATAGCACCATGCTTTCTGAGACTTGCATAGATATTCTCTCTGTTATGGCTTTTAAACAGAGAAGTTGCTACAGTAGCCCTGCCTAAGACCATCTTCAATGATTTCACCCCAAACTCAATGAGCGGGGGTCAACTTGGATGAACTCTTTATCTGAGAGGCTCCAATGTGAGGTTAAAAATACATATTTTTTCTTGACTGATAAAGAGACTTCTAGTCTTTTTCAGCAACTCTCAGAGAGAAGAAGTAGACAGAGATAAGTAACACCTACAAAGTGTGGCTAGTTTACATTTCCCAAGGAAGTATTAGAAAGCAAACCATGGAATCACTTTTCTTCCCACTCCCAGACTCACATATGTGGCTAGACTGTCTTCCCCTAAACGTTCCACTCTCCCATCAAAAGTGGATCTGGAGCAGGCTTGACAAGTGGTTTGTTCTGATGGAGTGTGGAAAATGGTATCCCCAAACATGGCACTTTGACATACTGAGTATTTTAAGCCGAAGGAGACTGAGAAAATTTCAGAAGCAGGAAGTTCTCTCTACTCTCTCCTGCCCCTCTCTCCTGAAGCAGGCCATAGAAACTGAAGTTGCCATCACTTCTTTTTCCCATGAAGCAGGCCGAAGACACTAGAATCCCCCTTCCTCCTTCTCCCTTAAAGCAGACCAGAAAACCTAGGAAGGTCACTCTCTGACCCCTTCCTTCTTTTTTTACCCTGAAGATCTCATGTGACAAATGCCCTGCTTTATATCAGAAGAAAGGAAATGTCACACAGAGAGGCCAAGAAGAATCAGAACCAATAGGTCTTGCAAAGTCCAACCCCCACCCCAGGATTTATCACCATTACCCTTTGAACAGCCTGTATGCCCAGGTGAAAGCCAAGATCACTGTCAGTCATAAGTCTCCAGTGCCTCCAGGTGATTCTAACCACTTCCTTTGCATCTTCCCAGCTGAGGCTCTAGACATGAAGCACGGACAGGCAAGCTCCCTACAACCTTGTCTGAATTCCAGACCCAAAGAATTTGTAGGGGTAGTCAAATAGCTATTTCTTTTTCTTTGTGGTACTAGGGATCAATCCCAGGGCCTTGTGTGAGCACTCTACCACTGAGCTACTACATCCCCAACCCTCATCTGGTTACTTTATGTCACTATGTTTTGGGGTAGTTATTTCATAGTGACAGTACTGGAATACCTCCCTTTGAATCTCGGTTGGCCTCCTGGCTTGCTTTAGTCAATAAAATGAGAAGAAAGTAATAGAGCCAATTCTGAACCAAGGTCCCTACAGGACCTTCTTGCTTATGTTTATGTGTTGTGCCTTGGCTGGAGGATGAGAGCCATGTAGAACATGTCTCATCCCAGTCATGGTAGTTGAGACCAGCCGAAATAAACCAAGAACCAGCCAAAATCACACACAGAACAGAGCTACCCGCTGCACCAACCACTCTAGACAGAGAAGGAATGGTGTTGGATGCCACTAAGACTTTGTGGATGTTTGGGTCAGGAGATAACCAGTGCATTATTTTTTAAAAAAGTTAATAACACACTCTCTCTTGATTTCATAGTCCCCTTCAGCTACCATCTCTTATTTCTGCTTTTCTTTATAGCAAAACTTCTAAAGGTAGTTACCTTCTATTCTCTTTGATTCTTATCCCATCACTACACTGTGCCTGCTCTTTTCTGGGTCAGCAGAGACTCTCATGATGCCAAATCATTCCATATGTTCATGTTGGTTGATCAACTCATTGAACTCTTTAGTAGTATTCAACACATTTGATCACTCTCCATTTCCAAACACTTTTTCTTTTAGTTTTTGAGATAGTTGCAGGTTTTCCTCCTTCGTTGGTTATTGCTTTTAAATCTCTTTTGCTGATTCATTCCTTAATTATGTATCGAAAGAAATTATCTATTGAAAGCTTCCTAAGGGTCAAGCATTTTTTTGTATGTGGGTGGTTTGTTACAGTCAGAGCAGTGAGATAAAAAATATGACTTGCCCTCATGGGCCTTATATTCTAGTAAGGAGAGACAGAAATCAGCAAATGCATATTGTGAGTATCCCTCAAAGGTCTATGTGTTAAAGGCTTGGTCATGAGCCTGTAGCACAATTGGGAGGTCGTAGAACCTTTAGGAAGTTGGGCCTAGTAGAAGGAAGTTAGGGGTCATTGGGAACATGCTCCTAATGTTAGCACTCTGGCCCTTCCTCTATATAACAACAGGTACTGTATCACAACAGGACCAAAGCAACACGGTCAATTGACCCTGGCTGAAACTTCTGAAACCATGAACTGAAATAAACCTTTCTTTCTTATACTTTGATTACCTCAGGTATTTTGTTACAGTGATGGAAAACTAACAACAGGCAAATGTGTATTTCACAGTGATATGTTAAATGGGGGAAAATAAAGCAGAGGAAGGGGAAATAGATAGAAAGAGGGTTACCATTTTAAAAAGGGTGGTGAGTGAAGTCCTCACTGAGTGAATGAAATTTACATAGACACTAGAAGAACATGAGGCAGCCATATGTCTTCTGAGAATGCAGCATCTCTGACAAAAGGAACAGAAACTACAAAGACGCCGAGGTAGCAGTACGACTAGCATAATCCTCTGCTTCTTTTTATTCTTTTATTATAGTTATTTCCAAATCAATTGCTTTGCTATTTAAGCTGGAAGTTTAATTTTTAAGGAAAAAAAAAAGAGCAATGAAGCCATTCCTCACAAATACTTCAATTCAGCACAGTTTAGGGTATAGGGAAAGGAATGCCTTCCATAGCTCATCTTGGATATTTAGTCAAGGTTACTCACTGCTTATCTTTGATAATTTGCAGGGTGTAGTTCCAGTCCCTTTTCTCTCTCTACACTCATGCCTGGTGGGAGCAAATGCATCCCCATGGCTTTAAATGCCATCTATGTGCTGACAGTTTTTGAGTTGATTGTATAGTTAAGACCTTACTTTGGAGCTTCAGATTCAAATATCCAACTAGGTTCTTGAAATATTCACTTAAGCATCTCAAACTTCAAATATATATCCCAAGAGAAATATTTATTACACCAACATCCTCAAAGCTTGACCCCATCCCCCTAGTATTCCCACCTTTGGAAATGAACACCTTCTCAGTTGTACAAGCCAGAAATTCAGTATCAGTCTTGACTCCTCATTCTCACCTACATCTCAAGATCAGTGTAATAATCTTCTATGATTTATCCCCGAAACATCTCTCAAATTCTTACCCCTCTTTCTATCTCCTCTTCTCCCATCCTGTGCCAAATCATCAGCATTGAGTACCATATTCATATGTATGGCCAATAGCAGTTACACAATGTTCAGATAGTAAAAGTGGACTAGACTGCATGATTACACAAACCTATTTAACGAAGTTTAGTTTACAATAAAGCAAACCTTTCAAAAGGCTGGATATACATATGTGCATAGAATAGCAAGTTTGACTTTTCAACCAGTAATTGGTTATTTAGCTTACAAAACTATATTTTATCTATGATTTTGGATATGCATGTATGGTAAGTTTCAGAAATTTTAATAAGCAAGTTTTAGGTTGAGAAAATATTCATAAGAGTGGAAAATCTCAGTGCTTTATGGCAAAGTCAATTTCATTTCTATGATTTTATGATTTTTATGTGTTCTAAGATGAGGTTGACAACTCTGGACCATTCTTACTCTAGACTAGCTTATTAAATTATTAGATCCCTGGTTTTTTACAGTGTGAATAGAGACTTTTTATGTACATGAATAACTATTATTTTAATAATAACTCACTGTGCTAAAAATTGACATTTAAATTCATAAATAAGATCACAGCTGCTGACCTCTTTCAGTGAAGAAAAGAACAAAAGGAGTTAGCAACTCATTCTGAGAGTCCACCTAAATCAATTAGGATGTTAAATCCATGCATAAAATAATGTTTAATAAAAAATGCTTTAAAGAGAAAATTGTCTCATTTTAAATTGAATAAATACAAAAGATGACATGAGGTTCCCGGATCGCGGCTATGAGGCTTGAAGACACCATACTCAGGCATTGCTTATAGTTCAACAGTAATTGGAATATTAATAGGACGTGTCATTCTGATTATATAGAATATGCATCAGTGTATTTTACCTAACTCTTCTGGATTGATTGGAGAGTGGCAGAGAATAATCTGATTGTCGCTTTTCTCAGTTCAGGAGCGCCATTTCAGTATGCTTATTCACAGACTCTATTTGAAGACATTCAAAATAAAATCAATGTGTTTATAACCTAATTAGCTGGTCTACATTGATTCATGTTCCAGATACTCAGTGTTCATAGCCTTATTGTTTTCACAAACCACCTGTAAATATTTCCTGGGTGGCATGTTGGGTTAATGCCCTAGTCGTCCCCCGCCCCCCCCCCCCCCCCCCCCCAGGGAACTGAACTAGCAGCTGCTGTAAGTCATCACTAAAGTCCGGTGTTTTCCAGTTTTCTCCTAGTCAATACATGCTAATAAGACTTCAAATTTATATGTCACTTAATTTCACCCAAGTCTTGGGCTCTGTACATAACATTAGATTACAAATAGTTCTTGTTTAATGAATGAGTTTACCTTCTAAAAGTAAAGGGAAACTTGGCCTTTGAACTTTGGCTCTTTCTGCCCCAGGGTATAAAAGAAGGGTCAGGAGTTCACCCCAATAGCTTACATAGGAGCATGAACCATTCTGGAGTGTGGACCTAGTCACCTGTTCTCATCAAACCCTGCAGGAGAAGAGACAGGTGACCTTTCAACTTTGGCTGCCACAAATTTACCCACAAGTAGTCATATATAAAAAGAAAAAAGAAAGCAAAAGGAAATCAGACCATATGTTATTTCAGCCTTCTCCTGACTTAAAATGAAAGCAAAAAACACCCAGATAGAGTCCATGCTATCTGTTCAAGAATGGTCATTCTTCTCTAATTACATCAAGTGAATTGGTAAAATTTGCTTTCAAAACATGCACTATTTCTTAAAATGAGGAGAAAAGGCAAGTTTCAATTCTTGGATACTGATATAAATAGAGCCTTCAGAGATGTTAGTGGCCTTCAGACTTGAAGCTGTGGCTCTGGGCTTGCTAAGGATGTCATTGATTTACTCATTCCATAGAGGTGGAGAGAAAGGACCAGGGGAGAGAGGTTTAATTAATCTTAAATATCTGTGCAATTTAAGAATTGTAGGCCTGGAACAGTTCCTGTACTAACATGATTAGCAAATATTGACTTTTGAATACAATAATAATGTGTCATCTGAAACCCTTGATAAGTAACTTAAGTACTTCCTTAGCTTGCATCTTATTAAATTAGATGAGGTAGGGTTGAGGCACATTACACGAAGACGCTGAAATGAAACATCAGACCTAAGGATTTTAACATTGATTTTAAGAGAGGTAAAAGTCACAAAGAAAACAAGTATGCTTCAGTTCCATATCCTAGGCGTGCAAACTTATCTATTTTCCCTTGGTAGATTTTTTTTTAAGTGTGCAATAATTTTCACGGTGCAACTGTAGTAAACATTCACAAGTTGTGACTTTATGACAGCTGTAATCAATCATCAGATTATGCATGATGACCATATAATTTCAGTTTTATGGAAGGTTAACTTACACAGATTATGAGCTTTTGATGTTAAAATATGGAAGAGAGAACCATGTCACACTAGTGGGCCTGTGACTACGGTAAGGATAATCTACCCAACTCCTTTCATAAGGTTTAACTTAAGAATGTGTACAACAAGTCCGCTACAAAAATAGTTAAAAGATGTGATGCTGGTCAGCTGCACCCTGACAGGTCTGACTGTATTGATTAGTTTTCAAAGGCTCTGTAGCATGGGTACTCTACTTACAATAGAACAGGAATGAGGGGAGAGAAGCCCCCAAATGTCATCAAAGCAAATGGCCTGTGAATGTTGCTTCAAAGCTCGTCATTAGTTGCCAGGGTATTTGGCTGCCGAGCTTGTAAAGAGGTTTCTATGGAGGAGAAGGTACAACAAAATGCGATTCTTGGCAAGAAGACATCTGCTCAAATAGCTGGACACATTAATTCTTGCTTGATACATAAAATTAATTAGAGGATTAACATTCTTTATGAAAATTTTGCCCTCTTTTTATCCTTTTTTTTTCTCAAGCCAGGAATAGACCCCAGGCCTTTTTGATTCTCTAATGAAATTGCAAATTGACTTGTGTTCAAATGGTGCTTGAGTTAAATGAACAATTAAAAATGTATTGCTAACAATGAGATGTATCAGCTGATCTCTTTAAGGATTAATTAGTTCCAGGAACAATCTTTCTCATAAGACAAACCAAGAGGAATACAGCCATTGTGGGTGGACAAGAAATGTCAAAGAAGAGATTTTAATGCACATGTGTGTGCATATATTCATGTATACACGTGTAGTTCAAGAATACAGATACACACAAAAGCATGTTTACAGGCTTAGACCATAAAAATTGGCTGCAGCAACCTTGGAGATATTTATTCCCCCTCAGCTAGGATGATTTGACTGTGGCTGATTAGCGATCCATTAGTTAGCTTGAAGGCAGCCAACAGATTTTACTGATCGTAATTTATCATTAAAGCAGAGAAATGCTTTAGGTATTTAAATAATGTATGCAGATAAATTCACTCTTATTTTTTTAATTACCCACCTGTACCCACCTTGTCAGAATCTTTGCCCCCAATGAAAAGTTGTTCTCTGAGGAAATTTCCAAAGTTAGCAGCAGCAGCAACAACAACAAAGTCAAAAAGAAAAACTCTTCCCCCTTGCACTTATCAATTCTGCATTTCACTCCACTCCTCCTCAAAATACCTGATATGTTTCAGGTTACATTTATGGTGGTGAAAAAATAACCTAAAATTATTTCTACATTTGCCATTGAGGACTGAGGGCTTCTCTTGCAAAATATGATCCCTCTGTCATTTCTTTAGCAAAGATTTCAGATACAGCAGGAATAAATTAGAATCCCCTGAGCCCACTGCAACAGCAAGAGAAAATGGACAGGATCCTTTTCCTCACTCAAGACCCGCTTCAACAGATGATGTTCTAGAAAATGTCATTTTTTCTTAGGCTGCCCTAAAGTCAGATCTCCTCACTGCCTGCATTGTGCCAAGTCAGCCTAAAAGGGCATTTAGCATTGAGGCATTTGGTAAATGCGGCTTTATTGTGCTTCGTCCTCCCTACAGGGCATTCTGAAGAGATGAATAATAAGTGTGAACAGGAAGAGCAAGTTTCCAGTTCTGTCAGATTAATTAGACTAGTGTAGAGTGAAGTGAGGTTTGCCGTTAGGTAAGTTGAAGACATGTAAAGAAAACCATCTAAGCAATCTGAAAGGATTTTGAGAGCAAAAAGTCCCCGTGTATTTTTGAGTGTTTGTGTAAGATATGAGGTATGTGGATAACTGTGCTGCCCATGAATAGGTGTCATCTCTGAAATGGAGAATAGTCTTTGGTTTCCTACAACACATGCAGGAGCATACATGGCCGGTTGGTTGAAAAAGAACACGATTAAAATAACACCACTTTTTTCAAGTTGCTGGTTTTATATAAAGTATTTTTACAATTGTGTCTTCATATGTAATATGAAATGAATTGCACTCTGCAAACATGTATAAATTAGAATTAAAAAAATAACACACCCACTTGATTTAAAAAAAAAAAAAAAAAGACGCAGCAGCATGACTTATCTGGCCTGTTACTTATAGGAACAAACTGCAGATCCACTCTAAGAATTGTGTGGAATCATAGAAGCTTATTAAGCAACCCAGGAGAGCAGAGGAAGGGATATGGTTTGGTGGGTGTCTCATCTGGTTACAGCTGGGAGCTTTGAACCCAGACCTTCTATAGGCAAAGGCAGACCAGAGAGCCAGTTCCATGTGTCACAAGGTGCTGTTTCAAATGCAACATTGGTGGGTCACGTAGGGTAATTTTAAGTGACCTTTTGAGATACATTACCATATATTTCACTCTATTCTGGAAAATTGATTTTGGTCATTGAAGTTATCAATTTGTGTATCAATAAAGCACCGACTGCTTCCTACCCTCCCCAAAGCAGTCTGGCCACTTTTCTATGATGCAAATTTACGTTTTCATATTGAGTTCCAAATAGGGTGCCACCCTATCCTCCTAGTCAAGATAGGTGGTTGTATCCTCACAAGCATGGGATGGAGGTCCCTTGGATTAGATTAGCCTTACTAAACCAAAGTATTTCCCGAGTCACATTAGGGTTAGTACGTGATTTTCATTTTGCAAAGACCATAAGATCCCCAAACTGTTTACATGCACCCAGTTTCCCCTCTCCTATGACTTTCCCTTTCCATGTACCTCAATCCACTTTTTCTGACCTTAATTTTATTAGTTCCCTTTCTCCTCTGCTTAACATACATCAACAATTATCTGCATTCCAGGTCACTTCTGTGAGAAGAGAATCTGTAATTATCAATGACCTTCCTTCTGTGCTACTTCCCATCCTGTCCTGC
This sequence comes from Tamias sibiricus, assembly GCA_025594165.1. Lineage (NCBI taxonomy): Eukaryota > Metazoa > Chordata > Mammalia > Rodentia > Sciuridae > Tamias > Tamias sibiricus. The sequence goes on along the minus strand of CM046670.1, from coordinate 39,193,659 downwards.
AGCATCATGTGGAGAAGTCTGACGCTCACTCCCTGTAGAGAGCTCTTCCCTGTAATCAAGTTATTTTCTCAACTGATGCTCTCATTTCCTCTTTCTTTTTTCCTTCTTTCTTACTTCCTTCCTTTTTTCCCTCCCTTTATTCTTTCTCTCTCTCCTTCTTTTTTATTGACAGAATATAGGAAGGCAGAACTACCCTGACTCAAGAGTAAGAATTCTGGGTTTAATTTCTCATGTAACTGATAGAAATATTTCCCACATGACAATGACTGTAAAATACATCAGAACAAATACTTGTTCTGGTAGATGACATCAAGATAGGTAGAAGGTACCTTTGGGGCATCAGAAGATCTGTTTCAACTACCCACTTTTTCAGGGAGACTCACCTGTCCTTCAGCCCTAAATACATGTCATCTCTCAAAGGAGAGAAATCCATGCCCATGATGAGTAACACTCCAATTAAAATTCATCACGGGTGGCAGGCTTTATATCTTCCTTGGACAATGTGAATCATATTTGATGCTGGGAAAAGCACTTCATAAACCTCCATTGTGGTAGAACGTCTACTCCACCAGAACTGGTTTTATATTCGTAAATAAAATATCATCTGACATTTTTGTCACTTCTTATGTCTGGGTGCTGATGAAAATAATGGGAATGCTCAGAGGTTATGGGACATTGTTTATCAAGGAATGTAGGGGACGCCACAAGGTATAAGTAACGCTATGCAGCTGGATGATTGATCCCTGCTGCATATTTTAAAGCTCCTTTCATTGCTTATCGAAACCTTTTAGGTAATGCACTCCTCTCAGATATCATTTTATGTTTGAAAAGCTTTATAATTCATAATGAAAAGTTGCTTAGTTACCCCAAGTGAATCCATAGCTTCAATTATCCTCTGTGCAAATGGTTGGACTCTATTTTGACCAATGTTTATGGTGTTTGGCAATTTTTCAGTAGCTACTTTGCTCCGATATGATTGATTTCTTGCATAATACTCTACTTTGCATGTATAGAGCTGAAATAATCTTAGAAGGCAGAAAGGAAACCAAAGACCTTGTGTATTTCAGTTTGGGAAACATTTGAAACATAACATCATAATGTTAAGAGTGCCAGAAATAATACCAGTAGCATTGATAAAGACAACCATAAGTGACATAGACATACTGATGAGACCCAGCCCTGGGACAGCCAGCACTTGCTCTTCTCAGTGTTGTTTTCTCTGCCCTGAGAGGTCCAGACAGAGTAGAGGAAGAAACCCCCAAATTTGCTAAATTCAATTCAATCCTTGGGAAAATGCTGGCATCTTCTCATTGACACCTTTTCCTAAGGCTAAATATGGGTCTCTTTCTTGAACAAAATCACACAAAAGACATACTCCTACTTATTAAGTGGCTGCACAAGAGGCTTATGACTTTTGTGCAGAAATGACATTCCTATCTTTCAAATAAGTGAATTAATTCATTTGGGAAGTGAACATGTGGTGGTTAACACAACTGACCTGGGGAAAATGCTTATCTTTCTGTGCTCTTAGTTGGTTCTTGGCGCCCCTATGCTCTGGAACTCTTCCATTCTTTGATGCTTCTGGCACTGTCCTTTTCTTCAGCCCCTTCCTTTGCTCTTTTTCTCAATGGTGTATAATTGTGAAATGACTGCATAAGATAGGAGAAAACCTAAAGATGGGAAGAGCATGGGCTTTGAGGTCACAGTAACCTGGCTTAAAAATCACAGTTTGGAAAATCACTGACCAACAGCCTTGGGAGAATGCTTTAACCTCACATGACCTCAGTTTCCCCATCTGAAAAATTGAGAATAACTTACACACATGCACAAAGCCAAAAGTTATTAGAATGAAATGAAAGCGTCGATACATAGGACATGTTCTAAGAATATTCATTTATTTTACCGAACACTCCTGTAGCATTTCCTGAAGTACATGGCAGATAGCATTTCAAGCATCTGATAGACCAAAGAGATTGCTGCTATTACTACACCGTTTGCAGAGGAAGCATCTAAAACCCAAGAGCATTAAGTAACTTCACTAGCATCACATAGTTAGAATGTGCCAGAGCCAAGATCAAAACCTCATCCGGCTAGCTACAGAATCTGCACAACCACAGCATACGAGGCTGCCTAACACACTGGTAACTGCCACAGTGACCATTCTGATTGTCCTCACCACTATTATTCTTGCTATGAATACAACCAGAGGCACTTGGAAGACCTGGGAATCAGTGACAATAGTTATACACAGAGCCTTGCAGAGGGAAGGTCAGCCATTCACTCTTACCTTAAAACCTGTAGACAGATGTTGTTCCAGATGGCCTGTGGCCATTGCCACGGTACAGCATCCTCAGTGCTGTTACGTGATAAATGTTCACGTAGCCCATGGGCTCAAGGCCATCAGAAGCCACTGAATTGTCCTTTCTTCATTTTGAACACACATGTGTTCTTAACGTTAAAATTTTTCCCTCTTGTTCAGATCTTCACTATTCAATATGCTCATAGTACAGTTTTATGATAAAATTAATTTACAGTGGAAAAGCCTATTTTTATTAAAAGAGAGCTCTTTTAGTAACTGTGCATTATGTAGATGGCAGAAAATTTTTTTTTCTTTCCCTTTTAACATGGAAATTTGCTGAACTGCTCTCAAAGAGGCAAAATTTTCTTCTTCTCAGAAGAAATATAGGAAATGATCACCATGGACAAAATAAAAGATCACCTGCTAAAGTCATTAGCTGATTTTATTGGAAAGAGATCCTAGCTTTGTTAATTTTACTGTCAACATATGTCCCTGAAGGCAGTGGGTATCAGGGATCTCAAGAAACATGGAAGCTATGGTGGTTAACTCAGCCAAATGGATGAGATGGAAAAGAAAATAGCAGTCTCATATCAAAGTCTGTTGTCCAACCTAGAAAACAAAGACTCAGACTTACAAGCATAGAAGATTATGACCCAATTCTCAGCACAGCAAAATAAAACCATATAGAGTACATCTTCATTTTCTAAAGATGGATCAGGAAGAATAAATTTCACCACAATTCATTTCTTATCAAGAGCTACACATAGCTAGAAAAACTGGAAAATCAATTAAAAACAGTGAAATATTCCTGAAAGGTGCACATAGGTGCTTCTTCCTTCCCCCTGCCTATTTATAGATGAACATGCCCACCATGTCTGCAGCCTTCCTTGAATGGTTGGATGCTCACCACTTCCAAGTTGGAAATATGTAACCGTAAAGGCAGGATGTAAACTGGGCAGAAGAACACACCTTTTCATGCACTTACATTCAAGACTACATTAAAAAGTCCCACACAAATTTCATGAAATTCTTCAAATACATGACACGCTTACAAACTAGAATCATTATGAATTCCAATGAAAGGAATGGGATGTAGCTACATGATCAAAATGGTAATATCTAGTTCTAACTGCATTGTATGAGAAGAGCAGTAGCATGTGAGAATCAAAAAGAAAGAAAAAAATATATAAGGCCCCAAATCCTTAGAGGTGGTGATTCTACCATGTAGATATGGGAAAACGTTCCACATCTGAAATGTCAGCCAGTTACAACAAAGAATGTGTGTGTGTGTGTGTGTGTGTGTGTGTGTGTGTGTGTGTGTGTGTCTTAATAATTCCATTCACCAGAATTTTTTTTTTATGATTCTTTTTCCTCTATTTCTGAAGTAAGGTGTTTTTAAAAGCTAAATATCACCTCATGGGAAATGAAGAAGACACATGTATTGATAATCTGAGATTGACGATTTTTATTTTTATTTTTTTAGGAATTGTTATGTCAAAGGCATATGCTGTGCCTCATGGCCAATATGGAAATGTCAGGGGTTTAATTGGCAGCTGTGAGTAGCAGCACCTGCAAACAGCTCAGGGCTTGTTCCTGTGGTCTGGCAACATTCTTACTTTATGCTTTAAATAAAGGCTTACTCACTGGGACAGAAATAGCTGACAATGGATGATTGATGATGGCCCATCACGCCATGGCTGACATCTACTGTTCTGCAGGTCTGTTTACGAGCGCACACCCACATTTCATTAACAGGGGCATGACATCTAGGAGTGGGCCTGCTATAGATGGCAAGTCAGTCATTGAGTTCAGAACACCTAGAAGAGACCAAGTGTTTGTTGATCTGGTGAAATAGAGCATTGGAGAATCAGCATGGCTTAGGAATATGATTTTTAAAATTCTTTTCTGTTTGTTGTATGGGGAGAGAGTTTGTTCAGTTTCATGTTCAATGATACCAGATTCACTCTCACATTTATCTGACTCATCATCCAAGTTGACTTTTCATTGGAAAGCTGTGATATGAGGAAGAGGTATGCTAAAGGAGTAATATTCCTAATTGTTAATTCATAGCACTCTGATGTCCAGGAACCTAATAAAGCTTTGCATAAATTTGACTGTTTTAATTAAGAGGCAAAAAAAAAAAAAAAAAAGTGCAAAGAAAGAAACCCACAGTAAATGCAAATGACTAACATGTATTTACACACCTGGACACCCATGGGCCCACAGTGGGCCTCCAGGTCTTCTGCACCAGCAAATGTGGAGAGAGCACTGGTGTAGCAGTTTTCCAAATAAACACCATTAAATTCAAACAACTGTGCACTGGTCCATAGTATCTCCAGGTTACTTGTTCTAGTATGAGGCTAACACCTATTATCCCCCCATTTCTTTTCCCCAAGCTTCCTTTTACCCAGCTACTGTGTCTTGCCAGCACATCTAACATATCTAACATATCCCTTGACTCTTTTTTTTTTTTTTCCCACTAATTAAGATTTGACTTTCTCTGATACACTTTGAAAACTTTTCATGGCCAGTGATTGGCCTGTGGGTTTTGGTTGTCATTATGGTTATTTTGTTGTTGTTGTTGTTGTTGTTGTTGTTTGCAATCTATCTTTTAGATAACTGTTGGTTCCTACATCCCATATGGAACAGTTATGCTAAGTCATGGAGTTTTGTCCTAGAATTTTGCTTGGGGCTATAACTGCTTCTGCAACTACTTTTAAGTTTATTTCTATAAATGGTTGTGTTGTAAGCATGTCTTTAACCAAACTTGAATAAAACAGTTAATGTGTAGTCCTTTCTAAATCTCACAAATGCTCCTGATGAAAAGAAGGCAGGCATCAGAATGGTCACCTCACAGCTAGAAAAACTGGACCAAGCCAAGTGATGAGTCTCACATCACAGGATTTTATTCAGCACAGGAGCCTCTGAGTTTCCAGAGTCACACCTGGCCCTCCAGGGGCTTTCCACTAGGCTATTTGGGTGGCGAGGCTTATGGACTGTATGGCCTAGATTACCTGCATCCTGGGGTCTTCCATCAGTATGAAACCATAGCCAGAGAATGGCTGCCCTGTCAATGTCTAATTCAATCCCAAACATTGTATGAGCACTGCTGAACAATGATGGAGTCCCAAGCCTATGCACAAGACTCTTCTCATTGCTATTGAGAATGTTATTGCAAAACAAGGAAGGTCTGCCTGGTCTCTGAAATTGCTGTCTTTGAACATGAATCCATCTAGTCAGCTTTCTAAGCAATTTTTTTTTCTATAAAATCTGCTGTCTCTCTTTTTAATTGCATTCAGTTTTACAATCTCTCCTAGGAAAAGCTGCTAGTTATAATATATTTCAGCACAGAGAGAGGCAGGTGTTAGCTAAGATATAAGAGGCCTGGTTTTGCCTTGAAAATTCATGCAGTTTAACTGAATTTCAGTGAAAAGTCACCAGAATGGGCAAGCTTGATCTCATCGTTTAAAGCTTCCCTGGGTTTGCACAGGATTACATAACTATAGATTTGAACTTTGAAGTTGTAAAATGACAAAGTGTCAGACAATAATGAGCATAATGTTTGAGTTGTGATCTTGTATACAAGAAAACTTGGATATCTGTAAATCCAAATGAATAAGTCACAGAAAGCAGTTAAGATAATTTGGGTAAACTGCCAGACTCTTTGGGGTTTATGCTATCTGTGCATTTAGTAGCTGTGTGACCTGAGGCAAATCATTTAACCTCTCTGAGCTTCTCCTTCTTTATTGGGAAATTGAGAGTAATTCCAGCAGGTTGTTGTGAAGATTAAATGACATAAGTTATGTGAAACATATCACAATACTGGATCATAGAAAGGTATACATATTCTTATTTCCAGAGAATAATTGTATTTAAAAAAGCAGAAACTTTTGGTGAAACAGCAGTGGAAGAGAGGGCATAAATAGGGCATAAATTAGAGAAAGAGCCAGAGGCAAATTCTTCTCTAAACACATATTGGCATTTCAGCACATCTGAAACCAAAGCTTGCTTTTATTTTATTTTATTTAATTAATTAATTTATTTATTTTTGGTACTGGAGATTTTTGCATTTTATTTAGAGACAGGGTCTCACTAAGTTGCTTAGTGCCTCACTTTTGCTGAGGCTGGCTTTGAACTCATGATCCTTCTGCCTCAGCCTCCTGAGCTGCTGAGATTACAGGCATGCACCACCACGCCCAGCACAAAAGCTTGCTCTTGAGACAACTGGGTTTCCCAGTATTGGGATTACCCTAGTTTTCTTGGGCATAATATTTACATTGAAAACATCCAATCCTAGTCATAAAATTACTCTCAATCTGTCTCCTCTCCCCCTCCCCCGCCCTATTGAATTTCTTATAGTTTGGAGATAGAGAGAGGCAGTATCATATAGAGTAAGTAATCAAATGGCTTACTGAATCTCTCCACTTTCCAACAGGTTGTTTTGGCCAGGGCCAGTTGTAGCCCAGCTCTGCTGACTGTGATTTCCGAGCTGCCCCCATGGGGCCTCCTGGAGCGCTCCTGATGTTCTTCCTGGGAATCTGCCACATGCAGTGTTCCTGATGGCCCATGCCACTTCCCTATCTCTGGGATAAAGTAGGACACACAGGCAGAATCTGAGTATTAGCTGAAAGGAAAAAGTCATTTCTGGTGATGAGTAATTATAAAGAACTTTCCTTGCATTTGTGTGCACCACCCTTCCTCAAATGCTGCATGCTGATTCTCTGCCAAGCATCAGCCTCATCTGTGGCTCAATCCTCTGACTCTCCACAATCAATCTTTCAAGTCTCCCCATATCCACTGTCCTAGTTAAGGTCTACATTATCTTTTAAATTTTTTACTGAGGATTGAACTCGGGGGTGCTTTACTACTAAGCTGTAGCCCCAGTCCTTTCTTATTTTTTTTTTTTTTTTTTAATTTTGACACTTGATCTTGCTAAGCTGCTGAGGGCCTCACTCAATCGCTGAGGCTGGCCTCGAACTTGTGATCCTTTTATCTCAGCCTCCCAAGTTGCTAGGGTTACAGGCGTGCTCCTGGTTTACATCATCTTTTGTTTAGACAATATAATGGGCTTCCCAATTACTCCTCCTGATCCTACTTTCTCATTTTTCAAATCCATAATCCAGCTTCCAAAGTACCATGGGAGTAATCTTTCTTGAAGACTAAGCCTCTTTCATGGTTCACCATTGCCCACAGAATAAAATCCAAGTTTCTTTGTACTACATAAAGCCTTTTCATGATTTGGCCTCTACTGCATGGCCAGCATCACCTCCTTCCTTTTCCTGCCTGTGTTCTGGTGATACTGAGCTGCTCAACATTTTTTTTTTCTCTCTACCCTCTCTGTCCTCTGTCTTTCTCATACTCCAGTTTCACTCTTCCTCATTCTTATAAATATTATTCTCTGACTGCAAACAATCTTCCCCTGTGACTCTAGATCCTACTTAGGTTTGCTTCTTCTTTGACTTCCCCAGAGGAGGGGAAAAATTCCCTCCCTCTTCTGGGCTATCTTTGTATAGATACAAGTAAGATTTGTATATATGTTACACAGTCTGGTATTTCTTTGTTTCATATCTGTTTCTTTTACCAAATTGTAAGCATTTGAAAGTGGGACCATATCATTCATTTCAGTATCTCCAATCATCATCATGGCCTTTTGGTAGATAAGCTATTATGTGTCATTAACAGAGTTCCAGTTCATCAAAACAACTACATGTGCTCAACAAGATCCTATGGGAATGAGAAGCTGAGACTGAACGCACTCTTCATTGGATGCCTCTGACAAAGTGACCCAAGCCGTAATCACTTCCCCTCCCACTCAACTTCTAGAAGTCACCCATTTTAATTAAATAGCTAAACTTTTGATTGTTTAATTAGTGCTTGCATTTGAAAAGTTGAAAAATAATCTCAACCGTGACTAAGAATTTTAAGGTTTGGAGCTTCTCCGTCTTAACTGGCTCAGTCTCTAATGGTGGCAGATTGCTATGGTCCCTAACGTTCTCGTGCAACATCTTTTGTTTGCACAAAAGTATACTTTTCTACTTATCTTGGGGACATTGGTAACAATTTCTAAGAAGCAAATATCTAAAATCATTAAAGAACAAACTTTGAGGACTGGTGAACAAGTCCATATCATCATCTCTCAAGACGGGGATATCTGGAGGGCCTGTGTTGTTCTTATTGCTGCTGTGGGGGGGCCCATGTCCTCCACACCCAATCCCCATGAGGCTTGTAGTGCAGAAAATTCCTCATAATTTTCATGAAGAACCATTATATCAAGGGGACCATCATTCAACTATGACAGATTGCTCTAGATGTAATGCTTTTCATCTTGAGAGCAAATGTTTCTTCGATCATTTTTTTTTTTTAAAGGAGAAAGTAAGTAGTTATTTTGCATGCATGTAAAATGCAAACAGAATGACTATGGATGTTTGGGGAGCTCACACATACTAAGTCAAAAACAGCTTTGATTTAAAAATTGAAAATTGGCAAGTGATCAGTCAACACTGGCCTCTAATTGCTTTTAGTGTCTTGACAAAATAAAAATGCCATATTAATGGCAGAGACATTCCACTTTGAAAAGTGGCTATGGAGCATGCACAATAACTACAGGGATGTTTTCCTTGGAATACATAATCCACATGCTCAGCTTCATACACATCTTCGGTCCTGCATGCCTGTGATTGACATAAGGCATTTTAATTTTAAAAATGTTTTTTCAAAGTGCCTAAACATATGTTCATGCATTTAGCTATTGCATGGTATTAGATGGAAAACACACAACCTTAAAGAGAAAAGTGACTCTGTGCATGGCCATACAATGGAATATAATGGAAACCAGAAAGGAGAGGACTTGCCATTTCATAGGCAAGGCAAGAAAGAAAAAAAAAAAAAAAAAAAAAAGCAACAGCACAAACCTTTGACAACTCAGTCATGTTAAAATTAGGAGACAATACTGACATAAGAAAACACACTTGACAGTAAGGTAGCAAAGTCCTTCTGAGTCACAGCAGGTCTAGACAGCTCCCACAGCTGTGTCTGCTCTCTCACAGAGTGACGTGTGGCCCCTCCTAGAGGGTGGCGTGAGCTCAGAAGAGAATGTCAGCACAGGGTCTTAATTAATTTCCTCCTGCCCTGGTGTCTGTGTCACAGTGGTTTTGAATTGGCTGGGAAGCCGTGTAGTGGGAAAAGCCACAGGTGCATGACACCTCACTCTCTAAACCCCAGGGCACAGGACAGCACAGGTGGGCAGCCCCAGCAGAGCACCCACAGCTCTGCCTCGCCTTTGAGCCAGTGTTCAGCCTGATGGTCCACCCTTGCTGGCCCCAAAAGGGGCTTCATCATCTTATTTGATGCTGTGCTTGGTAGAGACTGCTTCTTAACTGGTCTGTGTGCCTGGACGCAACCCCCTTAGGGGCTCTGAAGGCTGAAAGGTGGCTCTACATGTTCTTCAGCTCTCCAAAGCAAATATGGGATTAAACCTTATTCCCAAATGTGGAATTCCAGTGTCATGTGGGCATGGCAGTGACAGAGGTCTAATGGTTCTAAAGACTGACATCAGAATGTCTAAAAAGAATATTGCCAGTAAAATGCACTGAACATAAGCCAGCAAACTTGAGTGCAGCTCTTTAACCATGGAACCTGTGCCCCAGTTATTTATGGTAAACAAGAGGCTAGATCATATCTGGTCTCTATTGTCCCAAAGGCAATAAAGTCTCTTTCTTATGAACTCCTGTGACATTGATGATCTGCCTAGATCAGTGCTTCACAATTCAACTGACAGGGGGCTGGCAATGGGATGGTGACAGGGAGGATCCAGTGTTGCAATCCTGTTATTAGTGATGGGGGCTTCTTTTGCTGAAAGATGGAGTTCTTAATGGCAGTGAAAATCACCTTGGGGTTTGGGGAGAGGTAAAGTTGAAAAATAACCTTGGATAGTAATCTTGTTTAGGGCAGGAATATGATTTGCAATAGTCTCATTGAGAGCAGGGACATTGCTCAGAAATGTTTTGCTCTGTCTCTATTGTATATCCAAGGCAAATTGTGCTCTAATTAGTTGACAAAACGGAATTTGTCAAAATACAGCCTCTCCTTCTTTGGAATGCAATCTCTTGGCTTGAGTTTGGAAAGCTGGGCTCTCATTCTGACTTTGAATGGCTAAAAAGTTTTCAAGCCTCAGTATTTCCTCCTAAGCTGCCACAGTGCCGCCAATAAGCACTGTGCTAAAGGAATCACGGAGGCAAGGATTTTGAAATCACCAAGGACAACTATTTAGGCTCTAGTTTCTTGGTCAGGAAAATGGCATTGTCGCCAATGTGACAAGATGACTTCTAAGCCTCCTTCAGTTCTGACGCAAACCACTCTATGATTCTGATTGTCATTCTCTGCAAGTGCTTCCTCTTTATTTTTCCAGGATACTTGAAAGAACACGTGTTGTACAGTTAGGAGCCAAGCATTTTAAACTTCTCTCTAGGCAATTGTTCCTTCACGTGGAACACTGTTTGCAAATGCAATTGGGGGCCATTTTTTTTCTTGTTGAATCCGAGAGGGATCAGGGGGCTTTGCCCCCAAGTCCTCATCGCACACACAAGCAAACCAGGGGCTGGGAGATTTATGGCTTCCCTAAATGCATCATTATATCATCATCATTGTTGTCATTGCCACAGTCACCATCATCATCCACATTTGGTTTCTCCACCCCCCCCCCTTCCAGATTTAATCTTATAGGCTGCACTGACCTGGGTTAAGAATTTTTCAAATATAAATGGTCTAAATGTTACTTGGCCAAACAAAGACAGAGTGAGTGATTTTTCCAAATCTCTCTTCGGGCATGCCATATATGGAAGGTTTTCTTTCCAGGGGGATTTGGATTCTCATTAATCTATTTCTCCTTTCAACAATAAAATGAAAAATGGAATGAGATTATCAAAATGGATAGCCTGGTGTAGACCTGATAACATGCTTTTGAAAAGTGGTTTATATTTGACATCAGTTAAGCTCCTTGGGCCAAGGCGTCTCAGGTCTGCTCAGTGGGGCCTGGACTTCACTCCCAGCTTAGACACAAATATGCTTTATTGGTTTCAAACGCCTCTCAAGCCAGTTGGAAGGATGGATGGATTCCTTGTGCAGTAAGTATTAAGTCATCTGCAGAACTATAAATAGCCCCTTGCCGTATCTTATTGAACACTCACATTTTCGTGTGGTATGCTTTTTCCTTAACCTGATATATATTTATTTTAAATATTTATTCTTCTTACACATCTTTACACATAGTTCCAAAGATAGGTGGCATAAAGTGAGCAACTAAGATATTTTAAATTTGATGCCATCTTCCTTTATGACCTTTAGGGCACATAATTATAAAGTCCAACTGCTTCTTACAAAAGGATTTTTTAGCTGTCTTAACAGAGTGGGAAGTGCTTTTTTTTTTTTTTTTTTGGTCACTACCAGGACAATGGCAGTCAAAACAGCTAATGTACAACTAAAAACATAACCCTCTCAAGGCAATTGTTCAGAATATGTAGAGTTGTGAGGATTGTGTTTCCAGTTCATAGTGAGACTAGCAGAGTGACCGAGTCCGTGCTGTGGCAGATGCAGCTGCGATGCATTTCCCTGCAATCCCAATGAATTGATTAAAAATATCTTGATTACCCCCAACACTTCACCCACTCTGTCAAAATTAGATTTGTCAAGTAAACCTAAAATAAATAAACTGTCCTAAAATGTCTTTGAATAAGAGTGGAACCCAGCACTGCTCAATGCACAAGCCACTGGGCAGGGTCCACACTAAGTTAGGAATTGGCCCTTGTTAGATCTACCAGCTGGTCCTGAGTGGGCAATGATTCAATCAACAGTAATGTGCCAAGAGAAAAAGTAGGCAGGGTGGTGCCTCAGGGCTCCAGGCCCACAGATGCTCTCAGAGAAGATGATGTGGAAGGGTCTGTCCTGCCCCACATCACTGAGCTTTGAGCCCAGGAGCTCCATTCCTCACACCTGCCACCATATTCCAAGACATTTGGGGACATCTGAATACATTTTCTTTGCTTCCCTGAAAGATTTCTGAAGTCTGGAGAGAAGGGACTTGCTCAGTATCCCAGGGCAGAAAGGGGCAGAGCCAACCGTGCATCCCACTTAGGCAGGAGGTCTTTGCAGTAGAGTTTCCACATTCGTTTAGCATGTGAGTAAGGTAAAAAGTGACAGTGTGTGTCAACTCCTTAGTCCTTCTTGTTGCCCTCTTTTTCTGGGAGTCTGCCCACTGTTCTTTGGTCCAGAGCCCATGGCAAGGAACTCAGCTCCTCAACTGACCACCTCCTCACCATATGGTGTCATTCATGGGTTTTAACACATCCCTCATATCCAGAGGGACCCTTGCTGGCTCCTTGCTACAGTTTAGTAACTTCTGCCTTCTGTGTTAGAGAAACGCAACCCAACTGGCTTTCCTACCTAGACCCAGCAGCTACCCGCAGCCAGACATCTGCAAAAAGCAGCAAAGCAGAATCTCTGATGAGGGGTATTTCTCTATCATCCGTGTTCTTCTAAGTAGTAGATGTCTTGCTTTATTTCTGCCCAAAGCCTGTTTTGTCGACCAAGAAAGTTAATCGAGACAACTCGGAACGGATGTGACTTGAGAAGAAGGGTTTTAAGCGTGTTTGAATCGAGGCTAAAAGGCAACTTGGGAGCTTCCACTGCGGTAAGATGAGAAGATGTCACTGTGATCTTTTCTACTCCCGGATCATTTCTTGGTCTAATTGTTTGTAGCTCTTTACAAATTCTCACAGTAAACCCAAGTGAGAAAGAAACTCTTCATTTCCCTTACCCTGGGCAGTGCTTATTAAGTAAGACTACACTGAAGACTCAGTAATTACTTGGTTAATTAGAAAATTTGGTAACAATCATTCATTCAATTTGGTCAATATATTCATTATTCAAAATAACCAAGGGATTGCCAAATTTCCATTCTACTTCTTGCTTGACATAGCTTTGCAAAAGAATTTAAGGACTCAGGGTGTGTGAGAGTGTGTACAAGGCTGAACCACTGATGGGGATTTGCCCAAGGTCACATAATGGTTCCTTGTCATTTCCTTTATTGTTTGCCCTCAAATCCTCTTTTTGTAGTAAGCAAAGGAAGGGAAATGACGCTGGCTTCCAAATTTCATTATAAAAGCTTCCATTTAAAACAAAACGTATTGCATATTATAATTGCAACCAGAGCCAGTGAGGGCAGTGGTTTTCAACCTTGTAAGAACTGTGGGGCTGCTCTGAAATGCCGCTGACTTCAATGGACCCGTCATCCTCTAACCAGGCTGTGGATAATAGGGCATTTTCAAAAAATAGTTACATGGTGCAAAACACAAACACATTTCATGTCTATTTTTTTGGTTAACAAAATACACGTAATTTTCTTAACCAAAAAATTATGGTAATCGTTCTATAACAGTAAAGTGTTCTGTTTTCCCCAAAGTCCAACTTTGAGTTTGTATATATAAAACCATTTGGAAAAACAAAAACACAACTGTTAATTAAAACCTGTTTTCCCCTAAACAACAAGCTGTTGAATTCAACTTTTTTTTTTCTTTAATGTTGTTACTGCTGTTGTTGTTGTTTTAAACCTGCTTGTGGATGTAAACACAGCTTCTGGCCCTTTTTAATAGGTGTTCTGGTCCTTTTTAAAGGAGTTCTATGAATTTCCACTGTGACAATAATGACAACTGACATTTACTGAAAGTTTTCATGTGCCAAGACTGGTGCCACCACTTACATCCATCGCTTTATGTAATCCTGCCTGGAGAGGCAGAAATTATTATCTCCTTTTTGCAAGCGAACAATTAATGTTAACAAGGTCAAGGACTTACTCGAGTTCACCCTGCCTGGGCTGTAGAGGAATCACTGAGTCCAGGACCCAAATTGTTCACTCAGCACTGTGGCATGAAGACACTTTCAAGCACTTTCCTCTGATTCCTATTGAAGTCGTGAGCATCCTAATAGTCTTTCCCACCATTACCAGTAATTTAACAAAGCACACTTGGAAAATACGATTAAAAAATATGGAATTCTCCATTAAATTAAATTCAAAATCTAGTTTACCCATGGTCGTGAAACTTGTAGAAAGCACCCAGCTCCTGAGGAGTTATTATCCGTCTCTTTGAACTTTAATTACTCCCAGGACTGTGATCTGCAGGGCAAAGCGAAAAAAGGCAACCGAGAGCAAAGTAGAAGTGGAGCAAAGAAAAGGAATATAGCCAGTTTTCTCCCTCACCCTCCAATCCTGCAATTTCCCTGTTCTGTAGGCCTTCCTCCAGCAAACAAAGACAGGTTTCCAGTGCAAAAAACAGAGAGTAGGGGAGCTGAAGTGGGCATCTTTCTGATAATGTTTCAAGACCTCCACTTGAAACTTTTGACTTGAGATTGATTCTTCTCTTGTTAACACTGCCCATGTGAAGACAATACCTAGGGCTGGGGGTGGGGGTGGGGGAGGGTAGCTCAGGGATAGAGCACAGGCTTACAAAAAGCCCTGGGTTCAATTCTAATCCAAGTAAGGAAGGAAGCAGAGGAAGAAGAGAATCAAAGAAAGAAACAAGAAGACTGAGCAAACTTAATCTGCCTTATGGGTTCCCTTCTGTGGCAATGAGATGATGTTCTTGTTGGCATGGACCATTCAACCTTAGCTTTTCTCTTAGTGCCCTTGGGAGCCAGGCTTTGGGCCTCTAGAAGGACCTACGCCTTCTCTGTCAACAATATTCACCTGTCATGCACCAGAAGTGGGAGACAGAACAGATCTTGAGTCTCCTTCAGGAGCTATAAATAAGGGAGTTCTTCCTGTTAAACTCATTACATTTACAATAGCCCACTGGGGACACCAGTTGTTTTCCTAAAATAACTTCCTTTTATGTATGCGAAGTTGAAAACTTTTACTAACAATTTCCAGGCTTGTTCCAAGACTTTTTACAGACTTGTCATACCTAAAAGATTCTCCATGCATCTTCAAAGGTGGGACTGAATATATTGTCCTTATTTAACAACCTTGCATTTTTACACAGGACTTAGAGATGGGATCTTTTTCCCCTCAATGAGATGAGGCATATCGACCAGGATTCCTCGATCACTTTTACTTTTGGACTCAAGTGAAAAATGTAGATGAAAGGTGCTTTTTGAAATGCCAAGTACTACTTGCATTAAGTAAGTGCAAGAATTTTCATTTGTATTTGATATGTCCCTGGTCATGAAAGACATCCTCAAAATTAAAATTTCTTTTTCAATTCCCTCTTTTAATATCCAACTATGCACATAACCAACTGGGGAAAAAATGATGGATTTACTTAATTTACTAAAAGTAAGCAATATTTTTAGATTATTTCCCACATGCACATAGACTAACCAAACTACATATAGTATATATATTTATGAAAATACATATATATTTATAAACATACACACATATGGATGAATGTATACATCTTCAGCTCAAGTAGCAACAGTGACCTCTAGTGTGTCTTTTTATTTTTCTCACTGTACAACTTCAACTCATTGTTTCCTTAACCCCTAGGGTATTATTTAAGCAGAATTTTCCAGTTCTTATTTGGTCTAATTTCTGTATTGACTCTATATTCTGACAACTGATTCTTGAGAGGTCTTCTTTGATCCTGGTAATGTATGATAAAGTAATTGTGCCTTCATTAATGACTGTAATTATAGTACATAAAGCTGTCATTTCAACGAATAATCACACCCCCTCTCCCCACCAGAAAAAGTCGGCCTGATTTGCAAGATGAATTTAACTTTGGCTGAATAACTCTGAGCTCTAAGCCACAAGCGTCCACAGGCAGCCATGCATTGTTTGCAAGAGCGCTGATTTCCCTTTGATGAGACCCCCTGGTTCTTTTTATTAAAATTAACTTAAGAGAAAAATCAAAGCATCTGTCTGATGGGGAAAGCATTGTTTTGGTTCTGGGGCTTTTGCCCTAGATACATGGTGATGTCAGGGCAGAGCCCACAAGAATGAAGTGGCAGGGCACTGGCAGCCTGTGTCAGCACTTCCACTCCAAGTTCCTCTTTTCAGGAGTTTATAACACAGCAATAAAATTTATTATGGGCTGGGACTTGGCATACAGGAGCCTGGGTGAACACTGTAAAGCAGTTTGGAGTTTTTTTTTTTTTTTTTTTTTTTTTTTTTCCCAAGCAAGTGTTCCAATCTGTTGGGTCCCATCTCCCTTTAGAGGGAGTTCAAAATAAAAGTCTGCTCTCATCCGGTCAGATGGCCTTGGCTTCCCCTTGGTCTCTGCTGCCTGTGGTCTGTCTGTCAGAGGCAAATTGCAAAGGACTCTCAATTTGCCCGATGGTGAACTCTTTTAGAATGAGTTGGAAAGGGGGAAAAAAGGAATAAAGGAGAAAATGTTTCCTGTAAATGAAAGAGGCCCTTGGAATTGTAATTATTGGAAAAGATCCTCCAGGGTAGGAGAGGGAGACATGAAAAGGTATTCAAGATTGTTTTTTATAATTGGGTGATCTTCAGTGCCCCCCAACAGCTGGGCTTGTTGGCAAACAAGAAGCTGCATGTGGAAAACATGCTCCAATCTGTGTAAATGAAGCAAGGCATTAAAAATAAGCATCATCCCCAGGTTAAGAAATAAACCAAAACATGCAGAACACAGAGCCCTGGAGAATCAGGCTGTAACTATGTGGTTGTACATGCAAGTAAATCTGTTTTATATATAAAATATATAATATAAGTTATTTCTTATATTTAATATAGACCTTATTGAGCTTGTCTCCCTTGCTATTGTCTTCTTGTTATTGCCCATGAAAGTGTGTGTCTCAAGGACAATTCTGAGATGACACCTATCCAGAGAAAGAACAAACAATTGAATCAAGAATTGATGAATCCCATGGGAGGGAATTAATTAGGACTGTAGAGCGCTCAATAAAGAATTTCAGAGTTGGAAGGAACAATAGAGCATTGCTTGACCAACCTCCCTCATTTGCAAGTGAATAGGTCCAGAATGTTAACTTATCCATGGTCAGAACCAATATTCAACTACTGGAACAGTATATCCTTACAGCATCTGTTCTGATTGGACAGGGTGATCAGATTGACCTGGTCAATGGTTTTTGGCTGCTTTTGAATATCAGCCCTACCTTGGTCACATGGTGAGTATGTGGCAAATCCTAGGATGAATGCTGGTAGCTCTTTACCAGATGATCTTGGAGCTCACCAAGAGCCAATGGCATCTGCAGCCTGTTTCCGAACCTCATTGTACTTTTTAAACATAATTGTGTCTTTTAACAAACGGTCACACAAAATATCAAAGTGTTTTTATGAATCTATGAAAAACTGAGCTAAGTACTTTGAAAAAATTTAAGGCAGGTGCATTTTTCTAAAAAGTGAGCAGTTGAAATAAGGGTGGGTAAAGCAACTGTCAAAGATCACAAAAAGTGGGGCTGGGGCTATGGCTCAGTGGTAGAGTGCTCATCTTGCCTGTGTGAGGCCCTGGGTTTGATCCTCAACACCACATAAATAAAATAAAGGTATTGTGTCCACCTACAACTAAAAAAAATATTTTTTTTTTTAAAAGAAGAAAGATCAGAAAAAGCTGGGGGAAAAAAAAGGGGGACGGTTTTTTGGCAGTCTAATTGCTTTGCAAGTATCATTAAATTTTCTCAGAGAAACTCGGAACAGGGAATTGTGGAACTACCTTATGGATGTGGTTTATCTGAGAAAGATGCTGTGGAACTCCTGAGGAGTTCAATATATAAAAAGTGCATGTGAATTACAACAAATGTTTAAGTATAACATCATTTTAAGTTGTTCCCCACTTGAAGTAACTTTGAATGAACTGATTAGCAAGAGGTCTTATCACCTCTCTTATAAGAGGGCTCTTCCACTGCGTTTACATCTGCTGTCTTCACAGAATTCCAGGGAGGACCTTGTGAGTTTGCGGCACTGTGTGCATTTGGGGGGTTGGTTGGGGTGGATGAGAGAAGCAAGAGAAGGTGGTGAAGATTTTGAAGAGGGAAAGAAAGGTAAATTTGAGTGGATCCCTTACAAATGATGTAAAATTAGAAGGCAACTAGCAAAGATGGGACAATGGACAATAGCACTGAATATCAGCAATTAAATATGAGTGGTTATCAGGCATGTCATTCTGGTGTCATGCTTTATAGTCATCAGTCCAGGCACATGCATAGATTCTTTACAGTCTTCCCCTCCTACCTCCTTGTACACTTTCAGGATATTTGTGGATAGGAAAATGCCGATGTGTCTGTCTGAGCAGGTTACTTGCAAGGATTTTTTTCTGTCTTCTTATCTGTCTTTGCAGATGCTTGATCACTCTGTGTCAGATTTGCCAGGATCTTTTCCTCCCCAGGTCTCTCCCATTAAGCTCTTTTGGTGTTTTTGTAAGAATATGTTCAGTCCCTACAATGGAAGGACATAATGCTGAATATGGTTTTAACTACCCTACCAAGTCACCACTCTATCTTTCAAAGACAACTTGATCAATTGGAACACAGTCCTTTTGTTAAAATCTTTTTTTTTTTTTTTCTTTAAAATGCTTCACTTAGGGATAGAGAGATAGTGTTCAGTTTGAATCCTCTGGCTTTTGTCAATTTGTGTCAGACCTTAATGTTATCTTTCCTTTTCAATATAAATAACATAGTAGTTCTCCCTTTGAAAGCAACTAAAGAAATGAACTTTTTAAATGCAGAAAATGGATATCAGAAAAGAAAGCAACTTTCCTTTAGAATCTCTCTTGAATTCAAGGCTTCAGCTCTTGCCTTTCTTTTTTCTTGGGGGGAGGGCTGCCTGGGATTGAATTCAAAGGTGTTCGATCACTGAGCCACATCCCCAGCCCTATTTTGTATTTTATTTAGAGACAGGATCTCACTGAGTTGCTTAGTGCCTTGCTGTTGCTGAGGCTGGCTTTGAACCTGATCCTCCTGTCTCAGCCTCTTGCCTCTGGTTGCCTTTCTTAAAGGGAATACTTTCGAAATGTTTTTCTTTTCATGCTCTTTGTTGTTTGGAGAAAGCAAAAATACCCATGAGTTGAAAACAAAAGAGACCTTGATTTTACTTATAATCACTTCAAGCCCTTCTCGTATCATTACTGGACTTTTTAAACTTTAATTAGCAATGTCACTGCATCAAAACCAGACACTCTTGTGCTATAGTACCAAAAAGAGATGTTGTTCACCACAGTATCATTTAAAATAGCAAAAAATTAGAAACAGCATGAGTGCCCATTAATGGGAGTTTTGGTAAATAAAAATGGTGAAATAATAGTGCAGCAATTAAAACAATAATGTTATACATACCCAGATTACAAAAAAGAAATTGAGTGTGATCCTGTTTATGTATAGTTACATCTATACCTCTGCATCTATACATACGTGTGTGGTGTGTGTATGTATGTATGTGCACACTACACACATGAATTTGTACATGAGTATGTATATATGAAAATAGGCTCTATTATATATGTTTATGTATATGTATGTGTGCATATATGTGTGTATATAAATATGCATATAGATATGTATATGTGCGTATATGTAGAGAGAGATGGAAATTTTGAAGGGTAGGCACCAAACTGATAACAGTCCCCACTGTGTTTGGGTGGTAGGATTTATTTATTGTTATTATTCTTATTTATGTTTAGCTACAAAAGCAATGAGAGCTTCTTTAAAAACTGCAAAGGCTGCCCCTGCCCAGGACACTGGGGTAGTGACTGACCCTCCACTTATTCCCATATTCTTTCTCACACCCTCCCCCACTCTACAGGTTGGAAAGAAAACTACTTTCCCAGCTTCCCTTGGGCCAACAGTGGCCAGGTGACAGTTCTGGTGGCAAGGCCACGTGCAGATGCAGTGAGCGCTGAGTGAAGAATCAACTGCCGGTAAGCAAAAAGGAAAGTATGGTTGAAAGGTTATTATAGTGGTCCTAGTGAGAGATGGATTTCAACCTCCCAGAATTCAGGATTTAGGAAAAGGAATGAAGTATGTATGTTGGAATGATGCAAGGTAAAAAGCGATATGTGTAATGTAAAAAAGACACATAAAATGCTATTGAAATTCAGGGGCAGAAGGGATGATTTTTCAGCAATGACGATCAGGACTGGTTTTGCAATTAAGAATTGCGGATAAGCCTTGAAAAATTGGTAGAAAAGGACTTTTGAAGTAAAGGGGCAGAGAGGGTTGGTGGATGGATAGTTTTTTTCTGAGGAAGTGAACTGATATTTTGAAGACCCAGGCTGTGTTATACAAATGAGGCATTCTACTAAGTCACTGTAGTGGCTGAACAAAGGCCTTCAGAGGTATATTTTCTTCTCAATTCCCAGAACCCGTGAACATTACCCTGTATGGCAAAAGGTGGATATCATCCTATGTGTCAACAGATCTCAAAAGAAAGCTTTTCCTGGGTCATCTGGGTGGCCCCTAAATGCAATCACAGTACCCTTATAAAGGATGACTCAAAGAGAGATTCAAAAGAGACACACAGAGACTCAAAAGAGGAATGGCAAGACAAAGACACAGGCAAAGAATGGGTCACAGCCCAGGACTCGTTGCAGCCACCTAAAGCTGGAAGACGCAAGGGACAGAATCTCCCCTCCAGCCCCGGAAGGAACATGGCCCTGCTGATGACTTGATTTCAGTTAAATCATACTGATTTCTGGTCTCCATAACTGTGAGCCAAGAAGTTTATGTTGATTTATTTCTTTTTTAAAAGATATTTATTTATTTGTTTTAGTTGTACACAATGCCTTTATTCTTTCTTGGTGCTGAGGATCGAACTCGGGCGACAAGCGTGCTAGGCGAGAACTCTACCGCTGAGCCACAACCCCAGCCCCTTATGTTGATTTCTTTAGCCATCAAGTTTGTGGTAATTTTCTGTACCAGGATCTAATGCATTCATATGTATATAAATACATTATTTGGAAAAGTATAAGGTACACTGGGTTATTATGTCACTCATCTCTAGGAAAATATTGGCATACTTTTCAAGGATCTTTTGGAAACTCGATGGCCTATTTCCAATGTGAAACTTTAGTGGGAGTATTGCAGGACCATGTTGGTGAAGAGAAAGATACTTTCAGTTAGGAATAGGAGGCTAACCCAGTGCCATGACAGTCATAACCTTGAGAACACTGCCGTTCTCGTGAATGCTTTTCCACCTGTGAGTTTAGGTGGCTATGAGTCCTGTCCTCATCCTGTGACCTAGAGCAAGTCATTGAGGGCTTTTCCATCTCATGTATTCATCTCTGAAATGGAGAAACTATTTACTTCAAAAGTTGGGTTTGAATATTAAAGAGGATAATATATGTGAATGCATTATGTAAATTGTAACACGTTATGAATTCTTCAGCATTATTATTATTTTCTCTGCCTGAGACCTTGAACATTTCAGGTTGAGGAGGCAAATGACATCCCAGGTTGGATGTCTGTTACCTCACTGAGTTTTTGTGAGGACAAAACAAGGAGAGATCACTGCCATTTTCGAAGGCAGACCACATGCCAATGTTGTGTGAAATAAGTCACTTCTTCCTTTGTACAACTTTTAGGATGTAGGTAGAACCTCCATTTTTCCTGGAGAGTGATAATATACTGGAAGACCTGCCACAGTCCTGGCACAGCACATAGTGGGTACCCAATAAATAGTAGCTGATACTAAACTTAGTCCCCACTGGGCCTTGCAGTCTGTTTCAGTTTTACATTAAGCCTACTCTGTAGGCTTAAAGCAAATTTAAAAGGATAAAAAATGATTATCCTTCTGTTCTTTTTGGAAGAGCTCATTCAAAACATGACCTGCTTTCACTAAAATGAATAACCAGCACAAGTTTCCACTATTGACTGCCCAGTTCATGAGCTGAGAACATGGACAGAGCCCCGGGTCTCAGCATTACAGTAGCTTGGTTTTCTACAACGGTTCCAGGTGAGGAGAAGTCTGCCTGTGCCAGCCTCTGGAGTGTTTCTCCAGTTTAGCGCAGGAGAGGAAGGGCCGCAGGCAGGTCTTCCCACCACCCGCACTTTGTAAGTTAATTATCATCTTAGGTAGTTGGCAGTCCTCCGGCTTTTCCTGGGGCCTCTCTAGACAGTGCCATGGAGCTGCACCAATTATCTCAGTAATCCCTTTTATTAGTCACCTTCAAAATACCCACTTAGTGGAAGTTAAACTCCATCCTCACATCATGTCAAATGACCTATATACAGAAGAGGAGCTTGGGGTTTTTGGTTTGGGGGAAAGTACAGGGTGTAGTCTAGTGATTGAGAGGTGGTTAGGCAAGCAAAATTTGACACATGGGTAATTTTATGTTTGTTTTTTTGTTTGTTTTTATTTTACAGGAGGAAAGTTGAGGGGTCTTTGCTAAAATGCACCACTGGTGTGTAAGGAAAAACACACCCCATTGAAGCATTTTAAGAAACCCATTGACAACTTTGTTTCTAACGATGATCCTAAGAAGTTTCCACGATAACAGAGGGATGCTTGCTGCCTGTTTATATGGGAGAAAAGGGAGGAAAATAAAGGAGAGGAAGAGAGAGCATGAAAGAGAACAAGGAAAAATAAAATAAACAAGTAAAGGCATGTGATATGAGAGAAGCAGCCGCAGTGTCTAGCAACAGTGATATCTCAAGCATGAGAAATGACAACCCATAAAAGAAGCAATGCATTGGGAGAAATTGGGGACAATCAGGTAAATGCAGGAAGGTTTTGTGGCAGGCATGACATTTAAGTCCCGCCTTTGGAAGCTGGGGAGGGTGTTTACAGCTGAAGTTAAGAGGACACATATGGATTTTATATGTAAAAGTACACAAAGGAAAATACAAGGCCTCTCAAGGAGTTTTTCAGTCTTATGATTCAGGGATTAGTATCCAGATCATTATATATGGCTAATTATTAATTTAATTCAGGGCTAGGCAGGCAGACCAGAACTTGCCCATGGGAAAAGCTTTAAAAATTCCTATGCAGAGACAGATGTGCATCACAGATTCATTGAATAAAGAGGAAATTGTTTGTGAGATTAAACTCAAATTAAAGGTGGAGCCCTTGGCATGGACCCCACATGGGCGTAGACAAAGTAAGTTATAACTCAGGCACCAACCCTGTCCACAGACCTCTGT